>OX421887.1:14800000-16000000 GCA_949128085.1 Cetonia aurata
CTTCAGATTAAAAAATTTAAAGTTTTTCATAGTTTGATCTAAAATATTTGGAAGTTTCTTACATTTCAGGTTAACCGGAAGTCGCCATGAACTTTGTTATTTTAAATGGAGCATCATATATAATATAGCATTTTTGAATTCACCATAAAATTCTATGACCATTACAACTAGAGTTCCCTATCTTCAAGTGTTTCTACGATATTACGATTTTTGTGAAAATTTTGACATTTACACCGTGGTACGTCATTGATTATTTTTCATTTGTGTTATATGCCCGAGGTTCTGTATTTTAAAACTACCACATACTAACATTGTTTCACCAAAACGTAGTAAAACTTTCTCTTCATAAACTATCTCAAAATCAGTGATATATGTATCAAAGAATTTTTAAAGCTGGAAAACTAAATTTTTTAAAATAGAACATCTGGTATGTTTCAACATTATTTGCTGCATAATTACATTCTACACCGATTTGCTGTAACATTCCCTATACCTTAAATAGCTTTAAACTACTCGTTTTATTTTTTAATGCTTTCAAATCGTCGAATACGCTGGCTAAAGTATGCACATTGATCGGGTAATTTAGGCAAAGGTAAAATCTTTTGACAATTTCTTAAAAAAAATTATCTCTTTTCTTATCTTTTTAAAGTTCAGAAAAGGCTTTAGACTTTAGTTTATGTACCCTGTGTTTCACTATCAAGTTGTGTTTAATTTTCGAATTTTGCGCATGTTTTAAGTATTCAGAAGGGGTGCCAAAGCCTACGTTGTAGTTTCTGTTAAAATATTTTCGGAAATAGCTTTCTTGTAGGTACATGAAGTTCTGCAGTATATATTTCTTATAAAGCTACTGTTGTTGAGGTCACAAGTAAGTTCTGTTCTCGTTTGAGTTATACTTCTAGAATAGTGTGATTCTACACTTTTTATGCTTTCAATAAATATATAAATTTCGTACTTTTTTCTATTTGTCGTTTTAATTCGATCTCCTCCACGTCTTTCAGATGGAAGTTTTGCATTTAACATAAACATTTTTATAACTCCTTGAACCCTATCCTTTTACATATTGAACATTTTTAAAAACGAGTTTTTACAAACTTGTACCCATTTTGCATTTACTGCTTGAATTCGCTACCTTATCGATATATTTTTATTAAATGAACTTTAACCTTTCATGCGATTTTTTTTCACTCTGCAAGGTGTACTTCGCAACATTTAAGAACAAAACAATCTTGTTTAACTGTATCGGTAAATTCATAAAATTGTTTATGTACTTTTAACAAATCTGCCATCTTTAATTCATTACATTGAAAAAAGTTGCCTTTGTGCTGACAGTTTGGTTTTTCTGGTAGACCTTTCGCAAAATATCTAACAAAAAGGTTAATATTTAAATTGCAGTGTAGGTAGTCCATACGTTAAATTATACTTACAGCTCTTTTTTTTAAGATATTTCTCCTATACTTTTCCTTTTGTACAATTCTTTTTCTACTGATATTAGGAGGAGTTCTCTTTATCATCTGCCCAGTTGCTTCTACATCCATTACTAAGTTAAAATTTTTTTATAACTGTTTTACGAGTAGGTATTTGCAATAAAACTATACCCCAAATACAAGGAATTACACTGAATACTGTGCTGAATAGCTACCAAGATGCCTACTGAGTCAGATGGTAACAATCATAAGATTGTGGGTACGTTATAATAAGTCACGTGACTATATCTCCATATGTGAGATGGACATGACGGGTTTGATAAATAAACTCAATGTTTGGATTTAATTTGGATATGTTTTGGCGGTATGTATAATAAAGGCAGTATTATAGTTCTAAAGAGAATTTCATAGCAATTCTCATGATGTATCTCAAAATATGCAAATTTTGGACATACCAGATTTTGCAAATACACGATTCATATGTAATTTGCCTAATAAGATGTTGTGGTCGAGCATATCGAAGACTTTCGACAGATCACACTCTTGCAAGCTATACACAAATTTACGTTCATTTAAATTAAAAAGAATACTGTCCATAATATTGACAAGTGCAGTGGTTGTTCAGTTATTCTTTAAATATCCATGCTGATTCGATGATAATAAGTCGCAAAATCTAATGAGATTTCATATACCGTTCGAAAATCTTTGATAATGCGGAAAGAATTGCTATTGGTCGGTAATTACTTACACAGGTTGTATTACCTGCTCTTTTTGTAAACCGGAACAATCTTTGAAATTTTAAATAACATGTTTGGACATAGGTTATCTCTGGTTTGGACGATGCTTATGTCATTTAAATAATGACATTTTGTTAAAGGTTAATCGATTAATCAAAACTATAACCGTGCTTTTTGTATATAATTGGTAAAATTCCTCCAGAGGTTATCAGATGCACAATTCCAGAAGTAAGTAAAACGAATCATTATTCGATACTCGTCTTTAGAGACATTTCTCAACGATACTGCAACTATATACAAAGAACGATCAACATTTGTTTTCGTTACTGCATTTGAGGCGATAAAAAAGGCACAAAACGCTGCTACTTATATAAAATCAGTAATTTGACAGGGAAACCACTACTGATAACGCGTACCCAGTCAGAAACGCGAACACGGTCTTATCACAGAAATTACGCTACTCGTTACTCGTTCGTCATACGCGCTATATCGGCCATGACCACATAAATTACACCGTGGTACGCGTCGGAAGAATTCATCGTTCGCAGAATTTTTTTTTGTACGCGCATTCGTTTATATGTACCTGCCCAGTGGAAGAATTCCGCCCTAATTGATAGAACCGTTGATGGCAAGGTAGAAAGACGTCATTCGCCTACGTTAGGGGTTGGAGAATGCAGAAGTGGGTTTCATTTCTAACATAGAGCGTTTCATGCACGCTCGGGGGATGCGTGCGGTCGTCGGCGGCAAGAAATAACAGGCCAACCAACGCCGCTGCTACCTTCCCTAATCGATTTTCATACGCCTTCGCAGAGTTATAGAAGCGCCGGCGCCCGGTACAGCTAGACAGCAGCTTTCCTATCCATCTCATTCCGTCGAAACCAACAGCTGGAATTATCAAGACGGCACAGCGTCCGTAAGCACGCAGTACACGGTGAAAATACACTGACAACCTTGTGACAGCTAAGTGACAGCGGACTTGATTTGTTTTTTTCCCCGGGAAAGCGATGCTGTGAATAGTTTTCAGTCAGAGCGCTGCAGGTAAGTGCGTTTACACTAGATTTTCCTTAAAGATTAACGCTTTCCGCCGTTCAGAATCGATTTTATAAATATGGCACGAACAGGACACCCACCTGTTTGGATATTGTTATGTCACACTTACGTTTCTAACGGGAAATAGGTGGGAGTGAATTATATTTTTACGCCTGTACATAGGTACTGGGCTCTTATGCTTGAACTAATCGCTCGGTTTGCGTATAAAAATATTGATTTTTGTTTTAATCGATTTGTTTGTTTATTTACCCTATTTATAGTATCTACTTTCGTAGGTGCTTCGTAAATTATTGCATTAACTAATTCCTTATTGCGGCTATACACTAAAGTTCTCATTAATCATACAAACCTGTATACAGGGATGGTTGATTTTTCATTGTGCACTCATTATTTCCGTAAATATCAAAGTATTTAAAAAATTAACCTGTTACAATATTTTGTGCTCTTTCCAATCAGATAAGACAGAATCCTGTGCGTGCATTGAAAAACAAATAATAAATAATAATTTAATAAAATTAATATAAAAAAAATTAATATAAATAAAAAATTAATATAAAATAATTTATTAAATTCTGAATACGTCTCCTTTATTTCCTGTCTTTATGCAACAAATAATAAAAATGCAAAATAGGTACTTAAGTACCTTAGATTTCGGAAATGTGACTGATGAGTAAAAAGAAACAATTATAGTATAATTAAATGGCGGCTGTACTTCACTTGAAATAAGAGTTTATTTCAAGTTATTATTTATATTAGTTTGAATATTTATCAAATGATAATTGCCGACAAGCAGCAAATTTGTACGTCTTGATCTTGATCAAAGGCAACCACACTATAATACGTTTTCAAATTTGCACAAATTATTAGTACCTACATTTTGAAAGTTCTAAAAAAATAGAAACGCAAGGAGCAAAATGAGGCAGAAGAAAATGATGAAGTAAACATTTTGGCATTTTAGAGCTAATTCACATCCTTCTACGCAAAATGCTGTCCAAGAACATGGCATCACAAGGTATAAGATAATGAAAAGTCTAAAGAAGAACATAAAATGACTCTTGCTACAAAATTTACAACCACAGAATCTTCAAAAACGTATATATTTTTACGATTCGTTATTAAATGCGGGTAGACCGTATTTTATCATTCTTTTTATAGACAAATGAATCAAGTGTCCATTAGAATGGTATCTTTAATAAATACAATGATCATTTATGGGATGATGACAATCCTCATAGAATGCAAGTAACACGATATCAGTATATTTTTCTACAAACGTATGGATAGGCGTAATCGGCGATCACTTATTATTAGGACCTTATTTTTATAATGGGATGTACACTTAATCAAGAGAGGCACTTAAACTTTATTCAAATTGAATTCCAATAATATTTAGATGATCTGGAAGTCTATCAAATTCCCAAAATCGTACAACTACGGATGGCGACACAGCATTACTCTAATTTCTATTAAGACTCAAAAATCCGGCAATCAAGTACCAGGCAACCAAATTTTACAATAAATTACCACACAACGACAGTTGTTTTCCCCTACCTTGCCCAACACTAATCTTACCTGATTTGAAAGAGCATCCTTCGGTACGGAAATAATAAGTGCTCAATGAAAAGTCAACCAGCCTGTATAGACACACTTTATTATAAAGCGTGTTTCAATCAACTGGTCCACTATCTTTTTTTCCCTGCGACAAAATTCTTTATAACAAAACCCCACGCGAATAGCGATTATTTAAACATTATTTTCTGTCTGTTTATCAAAGTATTTTAAAGTAAATTTACTTAGAAGACATATTTCTTATTACATTTGCAAGCTGGGCATAAACTAACTTCCATTTATCTAGTAAATTCGTAAATGTAAAGTACTGTTAGTATGAAATTTTGCATTATATAGACACTGTGAAAAAATCTAGAAATGCCTAATTTTCTGTTAAACAGGTAATCAGAGATATACAACGTTTGGAATATTTACGTATTTTAGGAGATTTGATATATGCAATGTTGCCAAATTTACCGTTTTTTCTGATAATATCATTCACGTAGGGTTTTTAAATGCAACGGCCTGTATACTGTTTCATTTTTGGAATCTACTGCGTTTACTACGTTTCTTCATGATTCTCTTGAAATTATAGAGATTCACCGATAATTCGTTGCCCGAACTGCGAGACTTGTAGGTCTAGCTTAATAAGCTTTACTTTTCAAATATCTCCAATAAAAATAGTCTTTAGCATTGCACATATCAAATCTGGAATCTCCGTAACCTAAAATAGCTATATCTTAAGTTCTTATATTTCTGACTACCCGTCTAAGAGAAAATTATTTTCTAGACTTTTCTTCCATATACACAGAAAAACTTTGATATAATAATGTATAATTACTTGATACAAGCGATTATCACTCAAGTCAAGTTCATATACACGCAAAGAAGTATTTTTTTTTTTAATATATACATATATATGGCCTGCGGGATCATAGCCCATTCGCCACCAAAATTACACTAATCTGTATGGAATAAGGAAAAGACAGGGACACACCCTTCACAGTTCGGGGCCTATCGAACTGACTAACTATGATACAAACAACAAAACGGCCAACGGTAAACGGGTACCACACAAAGGAATCAGTAGGAGGGAATCCATACAGATTACTACTTGACTATATCGTGATATTAACTTTTTTTAAGAAATGAAAAAGTTGATCGCATATGTTCTTCCTGTTGAAAAGAAGTATTTACTTCGACGAAGAAAAATAAATTCTTGAATTTTTAAGTAAATATGCACTTGATTTAAGCATACATGGTACAAGAGTTCATCAAATCAAGAAAAACATAATAAATATTTCTTTAAATGCATATATTTCTTCTTACCCATTGCTTTTGGTATATCACTGTGTAAAATTTGCCTATATAATGGGGACTCAAACTGCAGATTCTGTGAGAGAGAACCAGAAACAGCCAAACATATACCACGTGACTGCGAAGCATTAAAGCGCAGGGGATAAGATTTATTTAGGAAATCGAAATCGGACCCAGAGATGTACCCCACCCTCTCGGTGATCGACCTGTACAGATTAGTAGAGGGAACCACCATTTTGGAGTGGGTTGTATGAAATAAGCACATAGCATAATAAGCCTATAGGCTGCAGTGCTTTTCGGGGACCCTGAGTCAGACGAATCCGGGTTAAATAATAAAAAAAAAAAAACCGCGATAAAAATTATTTTAACGTCTAAAGCGGAAGTAATGACAATTCTTGCATTGCTTAAAATTACCTCTGTTAAAAATTTGAGACTAAGTGGCACTTTGCGTGAATTGCTAGACCACTTCGGATACATGTTTTCTATTCCGTTTTGAATACTGGAATATTTCTTGACAATATTTTTCCTGACAGATGGATAGGGCAACAAGGAACAATTAAATCAACAGATCCATCAGCTGAACTAAGCCTACTATATATCCTTGTGAGGTATTATTTGTAAACAATCCTTCTTGCGGACCTAATAACTAATTAATGATTTCAAATATTGCAAACCAAAATGAAAAATATTAACAAAGATAACGACATAGCTGAACATTTAAGAAGAAGAATACATTTTTCCGTACTCAACAGTGCCTTATAAATTGGCATGTTTCAGCGTTTTTCAACAGCTTTTTTTTGTGGGAACCATCTGATATGGAGTCTCCAGAAACACTGCAGCTTCTTGGTTTCTTGTATTTAATCTCCCATTTCTTTTACCAAATGAATCATGTCAGTCATTCCAATATCTTGGGTCTATGTACTAGCTTGTACGGGTCTCTTGGCAAGTCGACTAAAATAATCCTCTGGGCTCATTTTTTGGCTTGGCAAAAATTGCCTGTATTTTCGTGTCCAGAACCTCGCATTCACACAGGATGTGGTATGATAATAATAATAGTATGCAGTCTCTGTCATCCTACATCATAGTCTGCAGTGGGTATCTCCAGCGTTAATTCCAATTTTCTGTAGGTGTCCTTTCAGTGCACGATATCCTGTTAGAAGACGTAATACTGTGCGAACATGATTCGTACTGAGGTTTAGTAGTTCTTCATTACTCTTTTTTGATGCTTCTTTAATAATGAATTTGCTTCGTTGTAATATTCCAGTGTTCTTCGTATTTCTCTTGAACCCAAATCCTTACCTGCTTTCTGGGGCTATGTATGAAGCCGGTGGTCCATTTTTTGTTAACTTATTGGCTTTTGTTTTCTTCGATGCCGGAATGTCCGAGCACTTATACCAAAGTGACTTTATTGCGGTCTGACAGGCTATTCAATTCTCGAATGCGTTCCTAAATCATTCTTGATTGTACTTTTGGGTTCACTGATGCCCTCAGTATCCAACCGTGAGATATTCTTCTATTGGAAGAATGATCATTGTGTTTCTCACCTCATTGCATATCCCAGCTCCAGTTCCGTCCTCATTTTCTGACCCGATAGTAAACCAGATCTCAGGCCGAGCCTGTCTCTGTAGTTGGATTGATTCCAGCAAAGATTCCTTAATAACGAAATTATTGAAACAGATTTCTGACGGAACCAGAAATTCGCAAGTGGACTTTACCCAAATGCATTTATTTCTATTGGAGCCTGGGAACGGTAATTTATTGCATTACGTTAAAAAATAGGTCTTGAAAATTATTTAGGATCGACAAATAGCAATTCTGGTAGAAAACTAAGGGTCAGATTAGAAGCCTCTATAAAAAAATTAAATTACTATAGATCTGGAAAGGTCATGGTGGATATAAACCTAAAAATAAATATCAGACTATTTCAGTACATCTAATAATTTAATTAGAATGAATAATCCACAAAATGAGTACTTGTAGCGCTCCCTTAATAACAGATTTCATTATTACGTACTTCTGCTTGTTTAAAAGGGTGTGCGTCATATCAGCCGTATTACTTCCCGTCGTTTAATATGCAAATGAAAACGACTCATTTGCATAGGCGAATGTGCAATATGAAATATTTCTAGGTATTATACGCGATCCCACAATTCATTCTAGAGATATATATTTTCATATATTGATGCATAGAAATAGGACATTTATTACTATCCCAAGCAACAGTTGTGTGTTATAACGGGTGTTTATTTGAAAACGTCATCAAGTTACCATCAAGTGATTGTTCGATAGAATAAAATAGAGAGGAAAAAAGAAGTCTTAACATGGTTCTTGTATATTGTACACTTGACAATTGTCAGAATAATTCCATTTTGCAAAGTAATCGGCTTTAACGCAAGTGTGTTTATTCCCTTAATTCTTTCATATTGTCGCCTTTTTAACTTTTTATTTGTATTTCGTAGAAATCAGTTGTTTCCATAGGTAAACGAGGGATTATTGTTGGTGTAAACTCAACGTACAACTTCTAGCTATGGCGGTTTTCTTTTAAACAAAGGACTTTCTTAGTTGTAAGTTATTTTTGTAATGACACTCGTGTTGAGGAAGAATGGGTTTATTCTGTCCAAAATTGCTTGGAATAATTTAGAAATTTTGCTGTTGTCTGCATGGAGAGCCGTAAGTCTGTTTTTTGAAACTGGTAACATCCTACCAAGCGTTGGTAGTGCAGCGAGAAAACGTACTGAGGAGATTGTTGCCAATGTTTATTTGTATATTTATTTATATTAGTTAAATGTGGATACAAACGGGATGAACCGACAAACAGTATCCCAAGACGCAACATTAAATGTAGTGTGATTATGTGAACAAAAAGTATACAAACTTAAATATATATGAAGAGAAGTGGTGGTACTGGCTGAACTAAGTTAGGACCAAAAGTTGAAAGGTTACTGGAAAGGCAGCCAAACTGTTCATATTAAAACGATTCCTTCATATATTAATCTGAGCTACTACTACATTGTTTTACTCAATGTGTTCTGAAGTTTCGGATTATACGTCGTTTGCTCCATTCCAGTTATTGTATCTCTGAAGAAGCTAATAAAGAATTAGCGAAAGCTCAGATTAATATATGAAGGAATCATTTTAATTTGAACAGTTTGGCTGCCTTCCCAGTCAACTATTGGTCTTAAATATATATGTATGTACAACTAGGTACGGAAATTTAGCAATATTAGGAATAAAAAGAAAACAGTAAATAAATACCAAACATAGAGTGCACATATACATCCCTCCAAAAGATCTAAACTCCCTTTATCTATCCGTTCCAGGTTCTTTTTTTATATCCAAATTTTGTTTGTTCACGATGAAATGTACAGTTAGATGGACTGTGGCTAAATGTGTATTCCAGGAGCTCCCACCCGACATATAGCTACTGACTAAATCAGAGGCAATGTACACTGAACTGAAATACTGTGAGAAAAGATCACATATGTCTTTGTCGTTAGACGCAGATACGTGATTATAATGAACAGTGTTTGGAATGGAGTTGTTCTTTTGGGTTAGATGCAATCTATACTTCTGTCCTACGTACGTATTTTTCATAATCTTGATGAGCTAAATATGGGTTACTATACAAAAGAAATAGACACTTTCAATGTTTTATTAATCCAAAACTAATAATGTTATTATGAATTCGTTTAAACTATTTTATAAAGTGATTCTTAAAGTTTACTTTGTGAACTCATAGGTGCTCAATATGGGCTCCTCCTGTCACACGGCACACATCAAGGAGATAGTCTAGTTCATTCCAAACCCGGTGTAACATATCTGCATCGACACTTTCCACAGCTCTCGTGATGCGTTGTTTCAACTCATCTAAATCATTAGGCAGCGGAGGGACGTAAACCAGGCCTTTCACAAATCCCCACAGAAAAAATCGCACGGTGTAAGATCGAGGCTCCTTGGTGGCCACCGTACGAGAACGCGGTTGTCGGCTGTTGCACGGCCTATCCAGCGCTGTGGTGTTTCGTCCAGATAATTTCTAACGACACGGTGCCAGTGAGGAGGTGCTCCATCCTGCTGGAAGGTAAAGTTCCCCCCGTCCTCATGCAGTTGAGGCATCAACCAATTGATTAAAATTTGATGATATGTAGCTCCCGCTATAGGGTATAGTCGACCTTTGTGCGAGATACAGCACAGAACACATTCACTTTTGGAGAATCACGCAAATGCTCTACCAACACTCCCAGAGGTTCAATCCCCCATATTCGGACGTTGTGTTTAATCACCTTGCCACTTATGTGGAACGTTGACTCGTAACTGATAATTATCTGCTCGTAAAACTCATCTTCATTACGTTGCAGCGTTTCATTGCAGAAATCTTGACGTTTAAGCTTGTCATCTTCACGTAGATGCTGTGCCAACTGCAATCTGTAAGGCGTCAGTTTTAGTCGTTTACGTAAAATTTTCCACACAGTTGGTTGCGGCATTTGTAGTTCCAAATTTGCACGTGTTGTTGACTTTTGTGGACTTCGTTGGTAAACGGCACGAACACGTTCCACTGTTTCTTCTGACACGCGAGGTCTCCCCGGACTTTTGCCTTTACATAAACACCCTGTCGTTTCAAATTTATCGTACCAATCGTAGATCGACTGTCTAGTAGGTGGTGGTTTTCCAAAAATATGTGCGAAAATGTCGTTGGGCAGCAGTTACGGAGTTTGTTTTGGCAAAATCAATCACGCAATATGCTTTCTCAGTAGAGTTTGCAGCCATCGTAGCTATTATGCTTGCGCAGCACTACCAACAGTACTATCGAAACTTCTACAGTTCCTCAACCTGACAGCGTAAAATGCATGTCGATATCACGATTTATTATCATCGTGTTTACGATTTTTATGAAGTAGCATGCATTCGCTGTAAGTAAAGATTCACGGTTAGTTTTTTTTTTGGTTTAGCGCTGATATCTCTGTAAAACCTGTCGGTCTCACGGTGCAGTGTATTTTACTACTATTGTGGCAAGAGCCACATCGCGTTGCAAGATTAGTCTTTGCCTGAACTCACCGGACATAGAATGATGAAGACTGGAGTAGAGCACAGTTTTTAGATTAGATTATTTGCCTGAATGGGTCAGACGGACATCGGCGAGTGTGGAGAAGAACTGAAGAAAAATATGCTCCAGTTTGTATCGACGGGCGACTTCCATTTGGAGGTGAGTCGGTTATGGTTTAGGCAGGAATCATAGGTACATAACGGAGGTTATAGAGGATCATGTTATGCCCTTCATGACCACTATAAGCGAACATGGCATTTTCTTGCAAGATAATGCTAGACATGTTGTCAGATAATACCTGGATGAAGTGGGAATTAGGCGATTGAATTGGCCGACCATCAGTCCGGAGATGAATCCGATTGACCATTTATCGGATGAGTTAGGACGCAGTTTCAAGAATTGCCCAAGAGTTGTTATTGCAAGAATGGAACAACATCAATCAGAATGTGATACTTAACTTATTTGAAAGTATGCCTCGTCGACTTCAAGCAGTCATTAACGCAAAAGGAGGACATACGTTATTAGTCATAGGTTTTTTTCTTAATTTTTTTCGTTCCATTTTGGTTCTCAAAACAAAAATTTGAACTTCGTTTAAGAAAATTCCAAAAATACTTTATAACTTCAATATGACCTCAATTTCTTGCTCTCCAGGATACGTATAACGTAAAAATCAGATAAAAAAAACCTTTGTTTTTATTGTTCGGATTAAACTGAATGAAAGAATGAAAGAAAAAACGGCATTTTTCTTAGTTGAAAATTAATTCTCTCCTGTAAAGAGCTGAACGTATATACATATTCCAAGAATTAATCTTAGATTTACTATTAATCCCATCTGGGATGCTGATTTTACTATATTTTACTGTTTAGGGTTATAAGAAGAAAGGCTTTTTTTAACTGGATCATTCCTAATGTTTCTAATTAATAACAACTTTTCTTTGTAAACATGCTGTAAACATGTCGATATCACAAATAACTTTTGTTTTATACAATACCAAATGTGTCTATTTCTTGTATAGTAACGCTGTATTTAGATCTACTTAAAAACAATGTAATCAATAGGATTTTAAATTTTTTTTCCATTTACGAAGAATTTTGTGCTTTTCCTTAATAACTTTAATAAGTTCTTTAGAGGACCAAATAGCGTTTTTCATAATTCTATGGGACAAACTGTTGAATGGAATAATTTATTGGAAGGAATCAAGATTCATAGCCATTAGTTTGATTTAAATAATACAAAATAATAATATTTGTGGAATTTCCGGTTTATTTTTAATATATGTGACCTCATATTTTCAGTAGAATATTTTGTTACTACTACTTAATAGTCTTCATCGGACAAGTATAACATTTTATGTTTTTTTTTCCTTCGTTTTGGCTATTGCATCATAAATGCAAATGAAGATTAAACGTGCTGCAGTGAATGTAAATTGAAAGAATTGTATCATTATTAAATTAGTAAAACAAAACAAAACAATTAACAATAACAAACAAAAAATTAAATTTTTTTGGAATAATTTACGATATTGTAAAAAATACTTACGCTACTCTCAAGATCTGTGGATGACATACTCTCTGACAAGATTAATTCGCTGAACCAATCAACTGAGGAGAGGAACGAGTTAATTTCTGAGCCGTGAGCAAAATCAAAGTTTAGAATTGTTGAAATTAATGCTAATCCAGCGATGTTGAACAATGTTGTCTGAAATTTGCACGCAGATCGTGTTGAAATGCATAGAAGCCGATGGTCAATATTTTCAGCAATTCGTGTAATTTTTTTGTTAAATAAATTGAATACCTGATTACATTTAGATCGAGTTTTTACATTTTTCATTTTGATCGATGAAAAAACAAATTATTTTAAAAATATCATACCCTATACTCGATGGCGTTTTTAAATGAACACTCAATATAATAAACTGTAGAGTAACTGATTATATGCTACCAATGTTTAATCTAGGTTTATATGTAGCTTGCATAATAAACGATAAAATGTTCATGACATAAAACCGTGTAATTCAGTATATCATCTACGAATTATTGGTGGGAATTTGACAAACTGTATTTCAACGGAATATTTTTGCGTTTATTTATGCAAGATGTACACCAACATTAAATTTAGTTCAATTGTTTTACATATTACAAACGACTATTCACCGTTTATGATGTTGCTTGGGGTATATCAACAATAATTACTATAACAAAATTTAGCCAATTAGTTTCCTTTAATTGAAGACTGTTCAATGTATCCCAAAATTAATCGAAATTCACCTATTCCAATATCTCCTTCCCATTTTATAAACGGAAATTTCCTAATCTTCCTAACATTAGGTAAGTGCGTAAGATAATTAATTTCTACGCGCCAGATGCTAATTAACTGGAATAATTGACTCTGGAGATAATTAGTCGTCCTTTGTAGATGTGGAATGTTTTCGCTATCTTACATAAGTACAGCCTTAGGCTGCTGAATACTTGCAGGATTTAAACCTGGGGGCGACTAATGTTATTAGCGATGGATAAATTGTACTCTTGCATAAATGAAATGATCTTATCTACGCTCCTATCTGAGCGAATACTATCTTCATGGAAAGAAAAATAAATAATGAATTCAATTTACTTTGAAACCTTTCCAATGGAAAATTTTTACACTCAAAGACTAATGAAGATATCTGCATAAATATTAATGAAAAAATCTCCAGAAACCTCAAGAAGGACACAAACTTCTCTTTTAAACTTAAGATCGTTGTTTGTGCGCAAATATTTACTTTCTCAAACAAACTAGATTGGCTTTAAAATTAGAATTTCAACATTCGCACGCATTTTTCTTAATGGATCGAATATTTTGGTCTCGTACTTTTTACTTATCTTAGTTAAGCGTACGTTTTGCTCACCGCAAATTTTACTTTTATAAATTCTGGACGTATTAATTAATAATGCATAACCACCGTAAGACAGGAAACAATGTTAGTATGGAAAGCGTGTGTGTGATGTAATATTAATATCTTGTTTTAGAATTACGTTTGAATAATTAAATCAGATGTATAGGGCAATTTATATTATGTACAAGTAAAAAACTCCTTTAGAACAGTTGTCGGCGAGTACCTACTAATTCTTAATTTCTCAGGAGAAATCACTCCTAATAATAAGTTTTGCCCCCCAAAATCCAGCATTGTCTTGTATGTAGCTGCTGTGTGTGTCGAGAAATATTTATTGTATAGGTTTCCACGTATCTCAAGTCAGATGATATGGGTTCTCATTCAGTGGCATTATATACACACCTACGTTTTTCCACAATAGCGACGTAGTAGGGCAGAATAGTTAGAGGCAAAGTATGCCCCTGACCTAATGCATGCACTCTAATCTTTCATCTTTGAAACTTCATAAAATGCCTCGTTAACTATGGAGGACAGAGTTGAGATGATGAGGTGGCATTACCGCTGGTAACTCTCTTCGAAGAGTATGTGACTTATTTTCAGTTATGTATTCCAACAGGCCTATTCCTACTAAAAACGCAATTTCTAAATTAAAAAATACCAGTACCGGTTTCAATAATAATAAATCACATCCTAGTATCTCCCGCACCATGATGTCCGCAGCCCTCCCATTTTTCTTGGCTAAGACCATTTCGTTAACTATATTGTTCGGCGCCAACAATACCCATCTCCTGTCTTTTGTTGCTGACCAGTCCTTCTTGGATACTCAAAGAAAGTATGTTCTACTGTGTCTGTCCTCCCAGTGTTTCCAGGCGTCATAGTCCACTAGCTTAAAGCGGTATAAATATGCCTGGAAACGACCATGCTCTGTCAACATCTGTGTTACATAAAAATTCACCTCCAGGTGTTTTCTTTCCAGCCAACGTCTCACATTTGCAATCAGCCTCCTAGTTCATGCGGCAGTTACGCCCTGGGCTTCCCATCTGCCATTTGTCGATCATTTTCGCGCAATGTATGATCTTAGTGTTTCCCTCTTTACAACAGACCTGAAGCTTACCAATAGGTCAATAGATGGTATCCTTGATCCCATTAGGAGTGTTCCGGTAGACACTGTTCTATATGCACTTGCAATGAGGATGGCGTTTCTGCGCTGTACTTTCCCCATTCTATTCTTCTATGTACTTCTTTATCGATGGTTTTCCCCCATATTGAGGCTCCATATAGGATAATAGACTTAACGTAACCGAGCTTAACCATCTGCGACTGTGTTCTTTCGAACCTCCTATGTTGGGCAAGAGGCGGCTTAAGTTTGTTAGCGCTCTGCATGCTTTTTCTGTCATTCTTTTAATGTGCATCGCCATTCTCAGGTATCGGAGTGTTTCCTGGCCTTCTACAACTATGTCCTCTATGTTGATATGTACCTTTTTCCGTCATTCGACTAGAAGATCTGCCTTCTTCTTCTGTGGTGCCAGTTTAAGTTGTTTTCTCACCATTCGGCTTTAGCTTCGAGAGTTTCTTTATCTTTGGCCGTTATAACGATGGCCAGGTTGCCCGTGTAACCGACCAGATGGATATTTGCCGATACTTACATTTTGAAGATGTCATCGTAATAGATATTCCAAAGTAATGGCACCATGACCGAACTCTGTGGGACTCCGCACCAGACTTCAGTCTTCTCGCTCTCTCCAATGATGAAAGACCTTTGATAGCTGACTGCTATATTTTAGAGGTACGGAGAGATCCCCAAAGTCCTCAACTTCTCCCGGATATCGCACCATGGTGCAGAATTAAATGCATTTTCTACATTCACGGTTATTAGTAAGCATAGTTTTTTCGCAATATACTACGCCTTAACCACTTCGGGGTGGGATGGGGAGCGTCTGGGCTAGGACCTTTCATTAGTTAAATATACAGATCTGTAATAAATTAAATATTAGAAAAGATTATACATATTAGGCAGGGTAATTTAATCAAATAATTAGCCTTCGAAAGGAAGATAAAGAATTGTGACGTCTTCTTCAGAATTAACCTCTAAGAAGAATTGTCTTTGGAGGATTTCCTAGAAATCCTCAACACATGTAACATCGTTTTGATGATACTAATTATTAGCTCAAATGCCTTTCAATTGTTTTATTTGTTTAATTTTTTCATTACATGCATAATTTTAATTTTTTACGTCAGTTTGATATAATTTTGCTTTTTTAATAGAAGATCAAATTTCTTTGGCCTAATTTTTTTTAGGGACATAAATTTTGTTTTAAGCAATTCTTTTTTACGTAAATATTATGTTTATTAAATGCTTACATGACGATTGCATAACTTTTCAGGAAAAACTATAGATATATTTCAACCCTTACGAATTCCAAGCAGCATAAGACCGAAATTTGAGCTGCATTTATCTTAATATGATGATAGTCCGCGCACGTCCAAGCCTTATGGTGTCGGCTTTTACAATCTTCTTTTATTACTATTGCGGCTTTATATATGGCTATCCGTATTTGGAACTCGTTCCGTTGTCAAATCTCATGACAGCATTTCTCATGTTTATGACGTACATCAAGTTGGCTCTTCTAAATTTGCTACACGTGCACATTGTATTTATTTACAAATATCGTTTACATTAGCTATTACGTCGAGTTTACTGCTCTGTTTAATTTTTCTTTGTAAATACGAGAGTTATCTTTAATACAATCGGTATTTTTCAAACAGTAAAACGTATTTGTTATTTATTTCTCGAACAAAAAGCATATTGCTTTTTAAAATAATTCAAGAAGGCGGCAAGGCGCAAACAACATTTTTTATAGCGGAAATTTATTTGTGGCAAAATATTCAGAAAAATACTAGACTTAAGTCTATAAAAATTTAAAAGTTGTGAATGAAATTATCTCGGTGCTGGTGCAACGTCTCTGTTCAATGAAGCAATTCCTTAGCGAGCCAAGCCATTCATAAGAATTATTATATCTATGTATGTGGTAACATTAACAAGGTATGAAAGCCCGAAATATGTAATTAATTTAAAGTTTTCTCAGATGCTCTTTACGGATTAATTTTTGATCGTTCGGGACATGTTAAAACTTAAAAAAAGTAGTTTATATAACAGTTTATGTGTCTCCATGAAGAGAAGAGAGCGATATTATTAAGCTCTTTGTTACCATGAAGCTTTGTAGTGACACTATAAGTATGTCTAGACACATTACATTCCTGTTATAAACGTAAAAGCTAGTGTAATAAGCGGGAAATGTTGCATTATCTGACGTCAATATCTTAAATCGAGCTAAAAAGGAAATATGTAATGATTTTTAAATGATTAGATTTCTGCAGATAGTTCTTGCGACCACATGCTTCCATTTTTCCATTTAATGTGTTGGACTGGTTGACGAGACTGCACTTATTTATAAGTGACTGCATAATCCGCATATGAACAGCATGCGGATTTTTCATACGGGGTTATTTCTAGCTGAGATTTTTTTTAAACATGTTTCTTTTTTGAAAAAAATTGTCTTTTCCACTTATTTATAAATATTTTGTTTTTTAAATTGAAAACACCATTAAGCTGACGTAATATACCTAGCAGGCGCTCAAAAGAATTAAATCGAGATGACAAACGCACGCCAGTCCTATTACGTATGTATTTCATTGCTGGAGGCATATATTTTTTTTGCATAACTTCACGAAGCTGAAATCCAAACGATTTATTTTCGGGTAGGTGAAATTTGTGATTATCAGATTTACTTCATTATATCTGCAAGAGAATAATTCAAGCATCTACAAATTTTATGAATTTTGTTTATATATTTATACTGGCGATCAAAACACAATGAACAATTACAGCCCAGTTTCCGTGTTGTCTGCTCTGTCAAAAATTTGCGAAACTGCCATAAAAACAAGACTCATTAGCTATTTTAAAAAAAAATAAGCTATTTAACAACGTGCAGCATGGTCTTCGCTTCGATAAATCAACAACTACGACGCTGATTGAGACGGTGGATGAGATTGACAAACAATTGAAGAGATAATGAGGTACAAATGTCATCCAGTGACTCCAGCAAAGCATTTGATACAATAAACTGCAAATACCTGCTTCAGAAATTGTATCACTACGGAATTTGCAGTCAACCGCTGGATTTAATAAGATCTTACCTTGGTAACAGAAAATAATTGGTGAAGTGGAATGGGGCCAGGTCTAAACTAGTATTACTAACCTGCGGAGTACCACAGACATCCTGGTCTTGGGTCCTGCCTCTTCATCATTTATGTGAATGATTTGCCTGCCAATATATCATCATTAGAAGTGTGCCAGTATGCAGATGATGCCTCTATCGTAACAGGTTCTGGGAGCCGCTGTGACCTGAGGACAAGACGGAGGTAGCAATTATGGAGGCAACGGAATGGTTCCCGGCATATGATCTGAAAATAATGATCTTAAGTGGGATACGCATATCAGCAACCTCATCACTAAATTATCAAGTGCTGTTTATGTGAAAAGAAGAGTCAGGAATGTTCCTGCTTACCAACCCGCAAGAACAGCATACTTCGCCTTCTTTCATGCTAGAGCGAGCTACTGGATATTGATATGGGGTTCATTAAGTGAGGCGGAGGCGGTTTTCCTGAAACAAAAGGTAGCATTGCGAACGATAACGATGGCAGACTTGCGTGAAAGCTGCAAAAGCAGCACCATATACCTACTTATCATTCCATCCGTCTTCATATTTGCGTGCCTAGTGTACATTTATCGTCATGAAACAGTTTTCCCGAAAAAGCCCCACATATTACAGCCATGCTACAAGATCTCGAGATAACTTAGTACTGAATCGACACCGAATTGACAGGTCAAGAACATCCACAAATTATATGGGCTTATAACTGTTTAACCATCTTCCGCTTTCAGAGATGGGTGAAAAGTTATCTATTGCAGAACGCCTTCTATTCACTCCACGAGTCTTTGGAAGTCAAAATAGATTAAGGAGTAAATCATATTGAATTTTGTTTGTTCATCATAGTTTTGTTTGTGGTTTACACTTTTGGTCTGTTATTATCGTTTTAATCTTTTATTATGGTTTATGCATTTTATTATTTTTATCTGTAGACATCGTATGACTTGTAATCGCGGCATCGTCAGGAGCAGTTGGAAAAATTGAATTTAAATGTATGGCGAATAATATTTATAAATAAATTTTTGCTACTGTCGTCAAGATTTACGTATTACCCTTTCTGAAACCGATAAAAAAAACCTTCAAACTTATAAAAATCACATTTATTTTTTCTCCCACAACTCCCAATGTCCATCAGAAATGGCGGGTAATATTATGCAATATAAAAATTCCCGCTAACGTTAGGAAGTGCATCGGTAGGAAAAAAAAAACTTATAAGAATACTTAGCATCAGCGGAAATAATTATATTATTACCCGGCATTTGGAAGATTAGGAGTTGTGGGAGAAAAAAATAAATATGAGGTACACTTATATACCCAGGGGAGGGTATATAAATGCATTTTAATATTGTCACCTTTTAGCTAATGATTTGAATTATTTTTAGTTATTTATTTAGTTTTATAAAAGTATTGTAATAAAACACTTTTAATTCCACAACTATGTCCAAAGACGTCTAACATTAAAGGTAGGTGTTATGTTAATTATTCTTATATTGGAAATATGATTACGCGAATATGATTACACGAATATGAATTACGTCAATACAAATATTCTGATAATTGTACTTATATCCAATTATAAGTGTAATCATTGTCCTTATAATGAATTATAATCTACACGATTATAATCCTAATCGTATTTCGCGATACCATAATGCCCAACTCTGCGCATAGGTAAAATTATTGCATCCTACATAAATGATTACTTCCGATGCGACGATGCCGGTCTTTATGACTACCTACTCGCATCGTTAAATTAATATAAAAGATTCTGAGATTGCCGTTTACATAAAACCATCATTATCTGCTTCACAAAGCACTTTTACAAAGGTTTATATTGGACAAACAAAGCGAGCAATTGGAATCAAATTTTAGGTAAGATGCTTGAATAATCGAGTGACGCACAACACATAAATGAAACTGGGCATGATATTAAATTAGAAGAGTTTGAGCTAATGAAAAGTTGAAATTCATCGTAAGAGCTTGATTTCTGCGGGATAATAAATATAAAACGGATGTCCTTGTTCTTACATTCGTCTTAGTGCTTGGTATTTTTACAACTCACGGTAAGCAAAGTACTTGTGAATACCATTTTCGTAGTTGGGATAAAGATGCATATAGACTTTTTTTTTAGAATAGTGCGAATCTACGAAATTTAAGTATAGTGCGTGGAGTGAAGTTGTGTCTTAGTAAAATCATGTCTTTTATTTACACTTTCAAATTACCATAACTTCATGCACTTTATTTAAACCATGATGGGGTAACAGCTAATCGTACCCAAGCATCATTTTGAGAATGGGTTGTCGCTAGTGGCGATATCAAGATTCGAAATCAGCCTAGTTGATAACAGTCCTTAAAATTTGTCGCTTTGGTTTGTATATTCCTAGATAAATAACCAAAATTTTTTGTTTTTAAGTGTTTAAAAATTTAATGCAGGCATGTTTCCGATGAATTCGCTGTACGTAAATATTACTTGACCAAATACTTCCTGCAAGCATAATATCAGATATAAAATCAGAAATAATAATAAAAAATGAATAATTAGTTTATATGTGGAGGTCTGCTGATTAGAACACAGATAGCCTATACAGGTTGTTATAAATATAGTTATTGGGATGTTGGATCCAACAATCCTTCTGCTGGAGTGCCTTGCCTAATTCAAAAATCCGAAAAAGTTAACGTAAAAATTGTAACTTTTGTTGTTACTGCGACATTAAATTAAATTTTTCAGAATAATTACCATGGAACTCACAATCAGTGTTGCTGCTCTATATGTAACAAAAAACAGGATAGTTATTGAAACTTGTATGTTTCATATTCTATATTGCATACGTACATTTATTAGAGACAATTTTTCAGATGTAGTTCAGCAGGTAGATTAGAGCCTGAGGAAGTGTTCTTCAGAAACCCAATTTAGCAGCAATTAATTCATATTCAAGGTAATTTCAGTCATTTACCAGATACAACTAATATTTTGAAAACCGAAATTTATCATTAGAAGAAGTTATTGGTAAGCTAGGATTAACTCTCTCTCTCTCCCTTAAGTTTACGAGGCATTTTCGATGAGTTTGGTTGACAATTAAAACAGAAACTTGAAAATATGTAATATTTTACAAAAAATCCGACAAATTAATATATTAAAAATTATTTGGAAGAGTACTGTAAATATGAAGAGTTTGTTCTATGTGTAGATGTTGCGGGCCATTTTCGCCTCTTTCAAAAGTTATTGACGCCAATGCGATAAAATCTTACGCAGAAAAAACATTTGTTCTTTTTTAAAGCAAATACTTTTACTTTGCATGCATATCTGCTCCTGTTTTACCGTCGAATCGTACCACTCGTATGTTATGCATTTACTGCCTCTACCCTCACTACATAAGGCGTTACATATGGCATAATAAACAAGTATTAAACATTTATTTAATTTATTCCGGGCATTATAAACGATTTTTGAAGGTTTATGGCGCGCTTATTCTACCGTATATAATACAACATAAAATATTGTTTGGTTGTAAGTAACAAAATATGTTATTCCCATCCATTACATAAAATATTCATAAACCAGAGGTAGTCATTAAAACAGATTATTGATCTGACATATTTAGGGAATTCATAAATGTCAACTACATAATTGTAGAGACCCTTAAACGAGTTTGCACTGTACGTTTTATCTGTTACTGTACAAATCAGATCGAAATTTTAGATAAATAGGGCCCGAACAATTATTACATTTCGATAACTATGGCACGTTTGCTAACGGTTTCCCCTATATTGTAATGCCACACTTTAATTTCATGTAATATGTTTGCACAACCGTCACATCTCAATAATGGTAACGTAAAATTATTTCTCGCTAAAATAGCTCTAAAATGCGCATAAATCAGAAGCATTGAAATTGAATCCCATTAATTCCTCTAGTCGTTACAATTTATTAATGTGTGACTAGAATATTTTAATCTTGGAACATGTTTGCGCTCATTATCGTAAATTAATCCTGCAAACGATACTTCGGGTAACATCAGCTTGGAACATTATATTATGACAACAATGTAATCGGATTATATCCATACATACGTGGTACCTTCCCCGTTGAAAATCAATACTGTCGCTACCTAAATCTCTACACAAATAACCCCAAAAGTATATTGGCCTATATTAGGTGTGTTTGAATTAGAATAAATGTTGAATTTTCTTTTCATCAGCCTGGCGACTCAAGTTGAACACCTTTAGAGTTTATATCGTTACCGGAGCATTCACCAAAGGGCAAGGTTTAACTGGGAAGTTTTACGTCTTGCAATTCAACCAAAATTAGGACTTTGATGCTCTTTGAGGTACTTGCTCGACTTTGCGTTTTCATCAAGTTTGTCTGCACACTAACAGGTTTCTTTAGAGGTAGCGATTTACTACTCGTATACTTTCAGGGAATTGACTTACCCGCCTTTAAATTAAATTGCGGGAGACTTGCTTCATCTTTTTTTTTCCTAAATAAAAATTTGTAAAGTGATTCTGGTGTTCCAGAAGTTTTTCTGCTTTAATCTTTAGAAGAAAATGTGACGACTTTTTTTTAAGAACAAAAAAAAACTTTTCATGCTAATATTCAAAGTGGTCTTTCAAGATGAATTATCTTTAATATATACTTTCTTAAACAGTTTTCTTACAACGCGGTAAGAAATCAAACCTACTGCATTTGTCTAACACTGAGTACGACCGACAGGGGTTAAATAAACCAAACAGGTTTCGTTAACAAAATATTTTTCAACTAACCAAAATTATAATCAATCTAACAAAAAAAAAAAAATGTAGTAAAGGCAATCATATTATTTTACTACTTTTAGTTTATTAATTTAACCAATACATTCAGTTCATTTAACCAAGTGCATAAAGAAAAGTGTTAGACTAATCAGAATTGCAGTTAATTGAATGTAATTATGATGCTGAAATTACCTATTTCCAAACTTTCTGTCTATATGTAATAGCAAATACGTTAAATTGTCGTATATAAAGATGGCGCTTTTCTTATTTCACACTAGTAATATTTCATATTATACCTAAATTGGATGTGGGGTGAACAACGTGGTAAATTATTTATGTCGTGTATTTACTACACAGATACACATCTTATAGGAGGTGTTATTATTAAAACTGCGACTTCTGCCACACCACCGGCGGTGGCTTTTGACCGCTGCGAATCAATAATAAAGATATTCCACACTTATATTGGATATTTTAAGAAAAAAATATCGAAAACTATTACAAATAAGATTTCCTTGTTAAGGAAAATTCGTTAGAGTTTTGTTTATTTCATTTTTATGTTGAAATAATATACAATAATGATTGATTTAGCAAACTATACCATAAACGTGGTTCGTTATGTGGAATTGTGTTCATATACGCGCAACACTCTTGTCAATTTAGCAAAATCAAAATAATGTACCTACACAACGCCACGAAATATATATGATTTTATGAGCCAACAGATGCATTTGGATGATGCGTCTTCACCAATTTGATTCGTTATTTTGACAAAAAAGAGAAGTGGATATTACAAGTTTATGAGGGAAACTTTGGTAATTATTTTTGCTGTTCCAGCAAAAAAGAAAAAATTTTAACCTTTAATACAATATAAAATTTTTCGGTAACAAATTTGGATAGTTTTTTTTTTGTTGAGCTTCAGCAACAACAAAATTTGTTAAGTTTTTGTTAATTTTAACAACAGTTTTATTACTGTGTGTAAACTTGAAAGATCGTTGTTGAAATATGTTTTTAAATCTGAGACACTTATTAGTTCATTAGCTTTGGGAAGAATCAAAAGTAGCTGAAAAAAGTGTAGGAAGGAAATATTTACAAATAATTTGTAGATTGAAAACGATTGGATGGATGTAGCCGTTTATAAAACTCTACTGCAAATTTATCTCGGAAATTTTTTTTGCGCCTATCATATTTTACCACAAACTTTTCAGTTTTCAACTATACACTTAACAATATTATAAAGTCGCCTTCTATGGTAACTTCAATATATCAGTCTAAGAAGAAGCTTGCATAAAGGTTTCTCCTAAATTTTCATTCAGCAATCTTCATTGCTTAGTTGGTAAATGTCATTCGCATTTCCTTTTAATTTTTACACTGAGAATACATTTGACAAGCGTTACTATTCGTTCGCTTTTGCAATTGAGAAGAAGCCCATTATCAGATGTAATGAATAAGTTTATTAAGGATTTTCCAGAGTTAACTTACGATGGCGCAAAAATTAAATGTTTAGTTTGCGGTATATTTGTAATGGGTTTGTCAGAAACGTACTGTCAAGACCACGTGCAAAGTACAAAGCACAGTAATAAAACAACCGGCAGAAACAAAAAAAAAATCGTTCTTATTTCATGTATACATACATGAATCATGATGTCAAGTACAGAATTTTTTTACTATCTCTTGTTTATTCATCAACACATAGCCACACTTTTTATTTTCCAGTTCAGCTTTAATTTTATTTTCTAAATGTACACAGAAATTATTGATCGTCTGTGCCTTCCGTATCTCCTATTGTCTGCCTTCATTCATTCATAATGTTAGGGGGACACCTTTAGTCCAGGCACTTGAGCTGGGTGCTCATTGTACCATCCCTATTAAATCTCTTACTTCCACTCGAGCAGCTTGGTGTTCTCTATAAAGCCCAGTATCTTGCCCAGTATCTTGCCCAGTGGGAACTTGAGAACCTGCGAGGGCTCCAATAGAGCCTTCCCGAAATGTTCCTGCCGGAGTGTTTTCAACTCCTCACATGTGCAGATTACATGTAAACTCGTTTCCTCCTGTAGCTCACATCTTCTGCACCATGGTTCGCTTACTCGGCCTGTGTTGCAAAGATGCTTCCTAAGGGGACAGTGTCCAGTTACCAACCCAGTAATGGTTTTAACTTCTTTCTTGCTGCGTCTAAGTAAGTTATCAGAGAACTTGGCATCCCCATCCCCTATTAGCGCTTTAGCTTGGAGTTGACCTTCTGTCGTCCTCCATTTGTTTGTACTTGCATTGTCCAGCCAGGTCCAGATCTCCCTTTTAGCAGTTTAGTTGTCTGCCTTACTTATAGTGCTTATAGTTTTATTAAACTGCGATCGATGCAATTTTTGTTGTTAATAATATTGAACAGAAAATACTACTTTTATTGTTATTTATGATACTACGTTGTTTAACCTCGTTTTAAACAGATTAAATACAGATTTGTTTCGCAGTACAACTTATCCAGAATTATCATGCGTAAAGTAAACACATTTACAGAAAACCCTTGTCAAAAACACGCGCATAAACCGTTGCGTCTCATTTTTTTCAACCCTGTGCTGTTATGGTGCAGGTTTGTATGAAATTTATACACATTTACCTCCTGCAACGACCTTTTGAATTTGAACGAGTTGGCGTGTAAATACGCATTCGTATGTATATGCCAGTAAAAACCGTCGAAAGAAAGACAGGAACTACCTTCCTATTGAGCGACTTGTGGGTGGGCGTTAGAGCGGATGTAGCTGATAAGAACTCGCGATATAAACAAAGGTCGTTTTTAATAGATTGTTTTTATGCTATTGTTTACTTTGTTTTCATCTGTGTTGGTTGTATTGGCGTGGCAGGATTTTAATGAAGTTGTATAACCTTTAATGACTTTAGAGATTAAAACGTCTTGCTTATAAATGTAAATGTTTTGCCTTGGAAATTAAATTAAAATCTTTATTCCCAGGATATTCAGGCTTATGTTCTGGAAGGATGTGTTGTACTATGTAAATATTAGTATCAAAACAATGTACAGTCGTCACAAGAAGTTTTGCATTAAGTGGGTTGTAGCTAAAAGTCCTTTATTATCCCATAGAGGCTTTCCAAATTACGACAGTGATTTATTTGATTCAAATTAAAAACAAAATTATTGCCGTTTAATAATAATAAAATCATATTAGTTCAATAGAAATTAAAGGTTATAAAGTAATTTTTGAGGCCAATATTAGTAAACTTACACGTAGACTTCTGCGGTCGTTGTCCATGCTATACACTATACACTTCTATCTCCACACTTATATGGGATATCTTCAAGGCTGCTTCTTCCGTCGTTATTGACTTGAAACTGAAGAATTAATATATTTGGGGATGGATTTATATGCAGGTTACGGTTATGGTTCATTGGGCCGTGACGGTTACGGTTGATTGTTTGGAAAGGAGGGATTTCTAGGTGTTGTCTAGGAAATAACCGTCGTCACGGTTAAGGTTATTAGGATGTTTATGGATTTCAATGGATAATGAGAATTACCGGATAGCCTATACTCAACCAGTACAGATACAGTTACGCGCAATGCCCAAATATAACGCTCATGTTCCGCTATATGAGTGCACATCGAAAGTTTTGCTTGACCAATGTAAACATTGTCCCACGGACATGGAATTCGGTAAACACCAGGAGTTTTGAGAGGATTACGATTTTGGATTGAAAGGAATCTGAAAGTTTGGAATCAAGTTTAAAAACCGTTTTGTTGTTGCGTTTGGACAGGGTTTTCTCTGTACGGTCTGTAACACTTTGGATTGATAGCGTGTGCCTAGATTATTTCTGTAATTTTATTTTCCTTTTTTTTTTTCTTCTCCGTACTTTTTTTTTTTTTATTATTTTTAGTTCTCGTATTGTCCCTCACTATAATTTCCTTTTACCTTTCTGTTGAACAAAGTTTTGTGCTTCATCCGAACGCGTCGAAAATCCTAGTTTTGCATTACATGGTGGCTTTATTACTAATCGCATATATATCACCAATTTTGAGAAGTATCCTATTTCAAAGAAGAAGATACACACGCTGAGATGTTAGTAATTTGACCGTTTCCCAAGGAGCACATGTTGCCGAATACAATGGCAAAAATATTTTCTTTTACTTGTTCGCTCGACCTTATTGATTTTATTGCTTGAACGCTTTCCTCTCGTAGCCACAGATGCGGTACACCATATTTTTTTTTGCTTTACACGCAATAAAAATCCTGCTGGCTGGTATAAGTTGGAGTGAGTTATTCCATTGCTGCAAACATAACACATAGGGAAGCAATAACTATAGTCAATGCGTCGTAAAAGCCTTCCGCTACAAGCAACAGCCAGTAATATTTAAAGATGTGTTCTTGTGGCTTCCTTTCTTTCTGTGATAACAATATTTTTTTTTTATATTAAATACAAATAGGTAATCAATACTGTTGCCACTACACACATAAGCATTGATTGCAATATTATCTGTTGTTAACATTGTGCATTGCAACAATTAAAATCAATCTGCGAGTAATCATTTCTAATCTACCAATTTAATAATGTGAAAGCTTGTATCTACTACCGCTTCACGCTGTGCTATTGACAAATATCATTCAGAATTAAACCCGAAATGGGAATTGTTCGCGTTATCAGAATCTGTTCTGAATGAATATCGATTTTGAATCAGTGGTTCCAACTACGCAGTTGCATTGAATCTAAAGGCACGTCACAGCCAGACTTTTTGTTGTGGAGCAGGTATAAGTTTTACTAACGTAGACGCTTTTTATTTCATATGTCGAAAGTATATTTTAAACTATATAACATACCTACATATTCGCATACAGTCTATAAACTGATTTCCTTTTTTCGTTATTTTTATTTTTGTTTCTTCGATTATATTGAAGTGATTTTTGTAGCCGTAATAAGCAAATATGGCGTGTTTTAATGGTGAACATTAAAACAAAAGCACCCTTACCGGCACTGCCACCACAATTTGACGAGTTTTAAAATTTTTTTTATATTATTTATTTATATTTTGTTTCCTTTAAGCGCGTTGTTTTAGTAACGGTAACACTGTCCTTTGTTTCAAATATATATACAGAATGTTGCACTGATATGTATCCTTAGAAAAATGGGTTGGTATAATTTTTATCAATCTAGTGATTTTCTCGCACAATCTGTAACAAGTTTGAATTGGAGTTTCCTGACCAGCTTTGAGATACTTGGAATTCTGATGAATTTTTGAATAAACTACAATTATTTTACAGGATCACTAAACACCAAGGCTACGTAGTGTTATACACTGACGAAAAAATGTCCAAATAACTTGTACACTTGGCATTTATATATTTAGAATAAATATTTGTTTAATTGACGGAAACTAAAAAAATTTCTATTGAAAATACAATTTAATTGGGAATAAACAAATAGGATTGTCTAGATTTGCGTTGTAGAGAGAAGTATAGTGCTTACTTGTCCTAAATATACTTGCATTCAGTGCTAACTCCCCTGGTACAAATAAATTTTACTATTTACGTGTTTTACTGGCAATAAGTGAATTATTGCAAGTTAGTTTTAGTATTTGTGGCGATTAGTTTAGTTATTGGTGCTAATATTAAGCATATTAAAGGCAATTCTGTTGGCGGAAACCCCGTCCTCACGCGCATTTTGCGTAACTAGTTCGAAGAGGTGAGCAGAGCTAGAACGAACAGCGTACAATAACTACTGCAGATACATATTACAATAGAAACAGAATCTCGTATTTTGTACGAATCGCGAAGATATTTATTCAGGTGTGTCTCACTCCATTAAGCACGCCCTCTTGCTATTACGCATCCGCCATCTGAAAATCCATGTACTGTAGCTTCTGCTACCTGGAGGACATGATCTCGATCAACTTGATATTATGGTACCCAAACAAAAAAAATATATTTTTCTAATATTAAATGAAAGGTCAGCTTCTATCGAGCAACTCTGTGAGCGACGTAATGACAAAATTGAAGGTGCGGAAAAACACAAGTCCTTAATACACTGAGTCACAAAAATAAGGTAAACAGTGGATGCATGAGCGGTAATTATAGAATAAATAAAAAAAGGTTAGTAGTTTTAAGTGAAAGCATAATATAGGAGATAAATTAATACATAAAAGGATAAATTAAGTAATATCTCGATCTGGCCACTAGAGTCATTTGGTTGTCTGTAGTGATTCTTTTCGTGCGACAGTGTTTTATAGTGCGTTCTAAAAATGAGTGAAATTAATTTCGAGCAATGGTGTGCTGTCAGGTTTTGCTTCAGACTTAGGCACAGTGCAACGGAAACTTTTGCAAAACTTCAGTAGGCCTACGGAGACAGCATTTTATCATGGGCCCTGGTTTTTCGGTGGTTTACGGCATTTTCAGAAGGGAGATAATCGATTGAAAATGACCAACGGAGCGAAAGGTCTTCATCTGCAAGAACCGATGAGAATGTCTGCAGAATTCGGGATCTTGTGTGTTCAGATCGTCGGTTGATAGTCAGAATGATCGCGGAGAAGTTGAATTTGACTCACACCACAGTTCATCGAATTTTGACTAATGAATTGCAGATGAGTAAAATCTGCACAAAAATGGTTCTAAAAGAAATCTTTTGCAGAACCAAAAGAAGATCAGAATGCAAAATTTCCTTGACTTTTTGGAAACGATTAAAAATGATCCCGATTTTTTGGAACGCGGAATTGCTTGAGTGTTTGAGTATGAGTTGGAAACCAAGCACCAGAGCATGGAATGGCACATTTCACACTCTCCAAAGCCCAAGAAAGCAAGAATGAGTAAGTCGAAGATCAAATGCATGGTCATTTGCTTTTTCGGTAGCAGGGGAATCGCCCACAAAGAGTTTCTGTCTCAAGAACAAACTATCAATCAACATTTTTACCAAAAAGATCTTGATAGACTTCGAAAAAGGAACAAACATCAAGAACAACTGGGTTTTGCATCACGACCATACGCCTTCAGCAATTTCAGGAAACACGTTTCTTGCCAGAAAAAAAAAATTGGCTATCAAAAACAGATTGCACACTGAGGGTGTTGAAGTAACAAACCAGGTGTTGTTAACAATATATTATTGCGCTAACCAAAATTATAATCAACCTAACAAAACAAAAATATGGTAAAGGCAATCATATTATTTTGTTTCGTTTATTTTATTAATTTAGCAAACCCATTGCATACATTTGAACAGTAAATACTGTGCATTTAACAAAGTGTGTGGTATTAAGAAATAAGGTTAGACTAACCAAAAGTTAATTTAATATAATTATGATGTTGAAATCACGCAGTTGCTAATATTCTACTTATATGTAACAGCAAATATGTTAGATTGCGCTCCTCTTATTTTACACTAGGAATAATCCATGTCCTGTGTAAATTGGATGTGCGACAGACAATGTTATAAATTATTTATCTCGTGTATTTACTAGTTACACATCTTGTAGGAGATGTGATCATTAAAATTGCAGCACCGGCGGTGGCTTTTGACCACTGCGAATCCATAATAAAGATGTTCTACACTACTTCATATTATTAACACAAAAGGAGCTCATAAATAGAATACAGCCGTTAATAAACTACTTTATTTGTTCCGAATTAGTAGTTTGATTGGTCTAGTTCAAATATTTACTTACTTTAAACATTACACTGTGTTTGGTTCGACGCTATCGCTTTCTGAGTGCACATGTGTCGTAGCAAAACTGTATGTTAAAACCAACTGATTTCATTGGAGCAAGTAAAGTCTTCACTTACAATAACTATTTCATCTTACAATGAGTAGTTTACCAGTTTCGTTGTGGCAGATGTCACATTTATTAATAAAAAAATCATTAAAATAGTTGGTACAAGATAAACGAAATACTGTAGCAAATATTCTAAGTCAGAAATCTAGTGTTATTTGCCCTAAATACTTAAAATATTTGTCCCATATTTAAGAATAATTTTTATTTGGGAGGACTGCATATTCACTTGTCAGCACTATTTTTTTCTCAGAATATCAATTATCATTATATCTTTACAGAGTGATAAAAAACTCAGATATATTCATGTATTCTTGGAAGTAGAAACTTTAGCAAATTAATAATTAGGTAATTGCTTCTGCTTGGCAATATCGATTAATGTAAAATAAACAGTTTTTAGTTATTTTTTCCAAAATGTAGGTAACGAAATGGTTATGGCATAGAGTCGGCGCATGTTTTTTTTTTGTAATTAGATTAGACATAATTGCCTCCCAAAGTACACAATAGATTGACTCTAAACGAATTTGCCAGCATAATAAATCATCCAATGTGATACATGATCTAATTTGGCAGAATAGGGCGGCAAGTCGTTAGGGGTAGATATGGGGTTGTTTACAGCAGCCGATTATGCAGATGTGGCCTTAATATGAGACGAATGCAAGCACGATCAGTAAACGTGCATACGGTTATTATGGGATGAATTTCAAGACAATTTCCAGGCATTTCCCTCATTTATGCGATAGCAATAATCTTCGACCGATATGAAAATGCATGCGCCCCCGATTTACTACACGCATAATTTCGGGGTCATTGCTTTTGAAGAATGAGAATCAGTTCAAGTAATAGACATTTTTATTCTCTTGCCTATTCTTAGAAGTACGAGATGTTCCTTATTTGACTGATAGCATTTACGGTTTTGTAAAAGAATAAGAAGGAAAAGTTGTTCTGGAAAAAGATCTACAAATACATAATTTATGAATTGTAGTGTTGCATAATCTGGAAATGTTGTTGATTATACAGAGTAGGTATCTCAAAAGAAGGTAAATGCATTTTTATTCCATTACTTTAACAGGATTACCCTTTATGGATTTTGTGCATTTAGTATTGATCCAAAGTATTTGATTGCTTAAATATTTGCCCTTTATCTTCCATATAGGTGCTTTGATTCCTCTGTAAGTCATTTTCATTTTATTTCACTGCTGTTACCACAATGATAAATAATATGTACACATATTTTGAGTTCTTACATTTTTATTACACATATACATAGTTACTCCTAATTGCGAACAATAATTCTATTTGTCTCTGTTTTGGCATATCCCATATCATTTCTGTGTTAGGTCTAAAAATTGTTACATCCATACACAAACGTACATTATTTTATAAAATAGAATAATAAAATAGAATAATATATTGTTATGTTCCATTTGAATTAGCGAAGTAAGCAAGATGAAACTTTTGGAACTATAATAAAAAATTCGGTATTCGCTGGAAAGTAGATTAGATTAGTTGAGCTGGCCATATTTCACCGCGACCTTTAGACACTTATTGATCTTTCTCCTAGAAAGCGCTTTCTAACTTTGCCTTCTTGATTAGACCTACTATCTTTGAGAGCGGCTACCTTATGTGACTGTTAGCTGTTAGATTTCTAGTATTGGGCGTAGAGAACCCACGCCCAATACTAGAAATCTTGTCCTGTTATGACTTGGCATCTTAATAAGCGGTGCTTCCTTAAGTTCGTCTAGTAGGCTTTGATACTCAGCACCGTGCGATTGACGTATCGGTGCTTACCTGTGCATGAATCTGTACACTGAAGTCCTAGAAGTTCCTTCCATACCGGAAGAAAAGTTACGAGCTGTGGATTGCAGCCTGGGTGTCTAGAAACGCACAAGGTCGCAACACAAATTTGTTAACGTTTGGCGAATCGTCATAGTTCGGTGGAAATAAAATGAGCGAGATATGCTTTTCCTCGTTAGAGCTGACCCTTATATCGCTATTGACGGTATGAACAACGAATTAATAACCAATTATCTAAGTGAGCTATTGTAAACATGATTTACGAAGTTTGTAAAACTAATATTAAATCCAATATTACATTTGTATTAGTGAAAAGGGAAATAATAAGACAATACTCATTTGATAACTAAAAATAGCAATAAACTACCATGCGTATAGCATTGATTTGTTTTTATTCATACTTATTTTTATATCGAAGCATCAAATAATGCAAACTATAAATTTCAGTGACAGAGCTAATAAACAACATCAAAAGAAAAAAAAAAGGAGTTTTAACAGTCAATAATCACAGTCTCATGAAAAATAAAATAATATTAACGTTCTAAACTTAATGTAAATTCTTATCAAATACAAGTGATAAAGGTAAATAAAATTCTGAAACTTAACAAATCCATATTAGAAGATGCAAAAACTCAGCGAATATAACAATTCAAACTTAAAAGCAATAATTGCAAACAAATGTAAAACTATAAATGTAACATTGAATGCTAAAAAGAAAATTAACTGTTTATTAAACGTTCGAATAACCCTCCCTCTTCGCAAGAGCAGTAACCCAGCCGGTCATAAAAATTGCGGCGAACATTTCTTAAAAAATCCGAAGTGGCATTGTTGCTGACTTCAATGATTTTCACGCGTAATTGTTCGTGATTCGATGAACGTTGTTCACCGTTCCCGTATATTAAATTATTTAAAAAGTGCCATAAAAAGAAATCGTTTGGGGCTAAATTCGCTCACCGGATTTAGCCCCAATTTAATGCCATTTATTAGATAGATGGATTGGTAATTCGGGTCCTATGAATTACCAATCCATCTATCTTCAAAAACAGTATTCAAGAAATTACTGACGTTACGGGTATTGTGCGCCGGGCAACCGTCCTGTTGGAACCAAATTTCATTAATATCAAATCGCTCCCGTACAATAGGAATAATAATAGTTTGCAATAATTCTAAATACTTACTGCCATTTAAATTTCCTTCAATAAAGAAGGTCCGATTAATTCATCCCCAACAATACTAGCCCATGAACGTAAAATGTTTTTTTATCAGTAAATAAAATGTTATTCAAAAATAATTCGTTATCGTGGTATTGATTCATCATTATTTCGCAAAATTCCATTCGACGGTAACAATATATATTGGCTCGCTTTAATTCCCCTTGTTTGCTATTTTCGGGCTAAGGTTTTAATATCTTATACAAAATCTTCTGCGCCTGCCCAGAGCAATAGTGGGCGTGTTGGTTGTTTTCTGGATAAGTAGTCCTTGATCAAATCATACCTTAAGACATACCTTAACATTAGTGGTTCTAAGCCATTTAGCGTTATTTTTTTGCGAACTTAGTAACTTCTGTTTCTTGAGCATTGGCTGATAGTCGCTCTAGTTTATCTACCAATAACGAAAAATACTTTTCCAACAACTCATATACTTATAAGTTGATGTAAGATAATATTATGATAAACTCACACAATAAATGCAACAAACAAAATTAGAATTAGTGGGATAAATATACTCCTAATCGGTGTGTGTGACCAAAATAAGTATTACAAAGGGTCTATTATAAGCTACTTTGACTACTAAAAATAAACAGTAGTACACTGTAAATTCCTTCCCTAAACCACAACAGATTCTATAAATACGCAATATTTCAGTGGAGCGCATAAATTTACGAAAACGGTTAATATGTGTAAACATTAAAATCAATATTTCAAGGGTGATTATTCAACCCCCAACCGATGTTAGTAGTTGATCTACACACATAAAAATTTGGGGTTAGTTCTAATTCCGGTGGATGCCAGAGAACACTTTTTCGGTGTTCCCCGGCGTCTATCCGTTTTTGGTGTTAAAATAAATGGAGTTAGCGCTTCCAATGTTGGAAAGTGTTGGGTTTGAATTTAAAAATGAAATGTTTATCCCTTTTAGGTGAAAACTAACGAATATATAAGACTCAAGCTCCAGTGATTGCAATAAATAAATAAGTGTAGATTTACAGATAGCTCTCTCTATTGTAGATAAAGTATTTTATTATTCTGTGTAACTCTTTTTTGTTTTTTTTCTGTTTAATTTCCGATGCTTTCCTTACCTTGTGGTGTTAGAAATGTGTTGAATTTATCCTTTTTTCTGGCAAATTATTTTCCTTTTTCACTTATTTTAAAATGCAATTTATTCCGTAAAAGATAATAGTAATACCAAATTTAGTAATAGTTTTGGCTGTAATACTTTATCCAATTCGTACCATAAGTTGCACGGATAACATCTTTGCCGAAAAAATTTTATGTATGTACGCGTAAATACAGACTGTCCTTTAATTTTACTAAAACATGTTAATACTTTTCGAAATTTTCGGAACTTTAACTATGTTAGCATACACAGGAAACTGCTAGAGTTACCCTTTGTATTTTCTATTTGTTCCTCCAATTGTATTATTTTATAAAGTATTTATAACCTTATTTTACCTGTATTTAAGTAAATTTAACCAAAACAATGAGCTACAATATTTTGTTTATTAAAACAGATATAGATCCTAACATTAAACACTATTAAATTATATTAAATTATATTCAGGACGGATGAGCAATGGGGCGTCGACGTTGGCGAGGTGTAACCGAATTTAACCTGGGAGTTTACCTGTAAAAGAAAAGTAGCCTGAGCATTCCGGTCATCCATGTATTTAACAAAGGAACAGATTATATAATTAAGTATTATATAACTGCACTAACGAAATTCACTATGTCCTTGTTGTTCGGGTGCTCGTGCGCGCGAATCCCCCGCGGTCCACAGAAGGTGCATGCGGAACCGCCCTGCGATTCTCCCGTGCCCTTATTTTTACAACCCGCGGGTCGCCCAGCGCCTGCGGTCAACTGTGCCGTGCGGATCCCCCACGTCACGTCGCGTTCCCGCTAGGACGACTAGCCTATCATATTCAAAACCTCCCTAACTTAAGCATGTTTAACGTTGATCAGGCCTTTTCGTAAAGTTCATATATTTCATAATTTTCTTAATCTAACTTACACGAGAATAACAGAAATGCTCTGTGATTAAACTCGCCTATAAATGGACCACAAACTCACAATCACCTCTAATTCTTTTAAAAGTAACCGTTTCAAACTACGACTTCACCACATATAAAGTATTACCGAAATTTAGTCTTGCTTATTCGAATAGACGCCGTATCATTCGGCGTCATCAAAATGTTTATATAACACGTTCCTTATTCAACCACTTGAAATACGCTCGGGGTAATACCACTAGCGCGACCTATATCTACGGAATCCATTGAAATATTTAGGGTTCTCTATGTAAAAATCGAGAATAGATGCCTGCCCTGTTTACATAGATGGCAGACGATACAAATAAATGATACAAATAGAAAATATTTCTTACAGTATTAAACAGCGATTACATTTAATACACTAATCAGTATCTTTAAAAACGGAAGCAGATAGTATGTAATTATGTAAAAAAAAATATCTGGTCGACAAACGATCTCATGTATTTTAAACAGCAGTAAAATGCGACAAACTGAATAATACGTCATCTAGTTATCGTGGTTCGAAATAATGGACGCCCACTTGTTCACGTCATTATACTTGCGCATAAGGGAGACTCTGGTGTATAATAGAAACTCCCTCATTAACTGAACTTCTCCGGATATGCTGAATATGGTATCAGGGGTATACGCTGTCGAAATTGCTGATGCGGACTCGAAATAGGAAACCGAATAGCTCACATTTTCCACATGAAACGCGAGAGCATCAGGTGAAATGAAATTGTTCAGTAAAAAATTCAAAACAAGCCGCATCGGGTTTTGGGGAAAGGTCCCGTATTTTATAATATAATAACCTGAACGTTCTGCATTCCTGTGGAGGAATTGGGTTAATGCCGTATTTACTTGGTTTTTCAATAACGCGAAAGCGGAGGAAAGAATCAATTTAGTAAACTGTTTACTTCCGCTTGAATAATATAACGCTTAAAAGAACTGAGATGAAAGAGATAAATTTAAATTCTTCTTTTGTATAGAGTGAACCAGAAATGTTTTTATAACAAATCATTGCGATCTATATATTCCCGTTATAGGTACAAATGTTGTATATATGTATAATATTACGGAAGGTAAAATATCTTATAATTATCTTTGTGATTGTAATATTGAATGCCATTCATTATAAATACGGTATAAATGGTTCAGAAACGCGTTTTTGTGGAAAATCTGTAAATGTCAAGTGTAAAGTTAATAAATCTTACAAGAAAAGGAAAACTTCTTGATTCAAAATGCTTACGGTTTTCTATCAATCCGTTTCGGTCCAAAATAAAGTCAACTTGAATTGACTATCAATTTGTTTTACTTAAAACAATGAAGTGTTTCAACAAAAAGTATATTATTTCCGAAGAGATGCGTACGTTTAAAATTATATACCTTTTCAAGGTAACATTAAATCATGTTGGCCAAACAGAAAATGCAAAAACTTTTGGTTTAATGCAATTCCTTTTAAAGGATACTTCTATCAGTGCAGTCAACATCAATACACCGAAACCAACGTCGTTACAATTGTTTTAGGTGCAGGATTATTTTCATTACATCACATTCATTACATTTACATCAGCTAAAATAAATTGAAATGTAGATCCAATTTTTCAATCTAATTTTCCTCTTAGTAAAGGAAAACATTTAAAACAATTTAAAACAAAATCATTACTCAAAATAACCTACTCAATAAAATATTCAAACAAAAATTATTCCGTTTTTTGTAATAAACCAACAAAAACTATGTAATCAGACTATTATAGAATATATAAAAACTCCTATGTCAAACATTTATCTGAAAAAGTAAATCAAATTATATCAAGGACTTCTTTATTTTAGTAGATACACGAAAACTATATAAGATGTTGCATGCTCTTTTTCGAAGATAAATTTAGTGGTGATGAGAAAAATCAAACACTTTTAATCATTTCTTAATAATAATAATAATAATAAAAAAATCATTTAAAGTATATGGCTCCAATGATAACAAAAACAATTTAAGCTCCTTTTTAAACACTTTCGGTTGCGATATCTCTATCAGCCTCTTTGGCAAAATTGTTAAAAAACTTTATGCCCGTGTAACTTGGGTGTTTTTCTGTTAATATGACCGGGAACTCAAAATTTCGGGCTTTCTTTTTTTTTTATTAATATTTTGAAGTAGATTTCTAAAAACATTCTATAATGTCTCTATTTCCATTTGTTCTCAAGTTAAGAGACAAACTTTTTTTTTAAATAGAAACTGTAGTTGTTTATGTATATGTGTCATGGCCAAGCATAACTTTGGCTCATAACTCGGAACAAATGAAGAGAGGGCATTATAGAATGCGTTTAGAAATCTACCATAAAATATCAATAAAAAAGGTTCTTTCTATTATTTTGTATCTTAAAAAAAATAGAGAGAAGTATATTTATAAGTAAATGATAAAACCCGGAATTTTGATTTTCCGGTCATATTTCGGAAATGATTAAAAATATTTGATTTTTCTCATCACTACTAAATTTATTTTCGAAAAACAGCAAGCAACATCTAAAATAGTTTTCGTGTAACTATTGAAATAAAGAAGTTTAATGCTATCGAAATTGCCCCACCCTGTACATTCCCATTTTCAATGTAACAACATTTTCTAATTAATTTATAAGTTAAATGCTTTTAAATTAATTTGCAATGTTTCAATATCGTTTCAGTTAATTTCGGCGCGAAATTAGGCGGAGTTAAGTGTTCTCAATACTCTTCCTTTATTAAAATTTCAAATTGAAAATAAATAACAATTTACAAAGTAAATAGCGAGCTTACGTCGCACACAAAATTGTATCTATAAAATGCTCCTTAGAAATGGAATATTACATTACCTCAAACAATTTATATAACAATGTCTTTATGTAAGTTTTAATAAAGCTTTTTACATCAGCATGAAACATAATATTGATTCATTTTAGATGTATTGCGGCTCATTCATTTCAGTCAGTAATAACAAGTAGAGTGTAGGTGTGTGCTGCTTTTGTATGAAGTTGAGTAATATATCTTTGAGAGAGTACCTTTGTCGTTATTAGTTGGACCTTTTCCAAAGTAACTGTGCAATACCTAGGGAATAATCTAGGTCGTATATACGATATATATAGAAGTTGCCGCTATAAAACTAAAGGGTTGTCTTGCATTACTAATGTGAAGAGAAACTACTAGTTCACTTTAAGAATATCATTGTGCCCTAAGGAGGTATAATCTTATAATCAGCAGTGTAAGTTGTTGGAATTCTAATATTTTTGCATTTAAACTTGTTTGATATACGGGGTGGAGTAAAACCGGGAAGTCGTGGTGAATTTTTTTAAGAAACAGAACTCATGCATCCCCATAACTCCTGGGGAAATTTGACCCAACGCTTTAGGCAGTTTTGTACGAATTACTCTTTTTCGAAAATTACCTACGCAGACATCAAATTTTGATTCGTCGCTGAAAATAAGCTTACCCCACATTTCCATTGTCCAGGATATTTTGGAATTTGCCTTATCCAAACGTCTATTCTTTTGAATAGCTGTCAATAATAGCTTTCTCTTTGCCTTTGAGGCATATTTGTCATACTTTCTCATACTTTGTCATAAGGTATCTATTCTATTAGTTCTGCAAATCTTCACCAAAACACGACGTTCACTTTCAGTGATACTGCGAGGTCGGCCTGTACTTTTACTACGAACATCAAGATTAGCCGTCTCCCCATATTTTTTTTATAATATCTCCGGCTGTTGATTTCGCAATATTTAACGTATTTAAAATTCTTTGCATTGATTTACCCTTGCAGTAGTGAGAAATTATAATTTCTCGCAGTTTTGTATTTGTTGCAACGCCACGCGTCATTTTCTTATGAATTTACTTCATACAATGACAAACACAGAATCAAAACTAACAGTTATTGACTCAAGCACACTAAATTTTTTAAAAATACTAATTTTAAAGTCAATAAAGGTTAGCGTCCGAATATTTATTTGACAGCAAATTTATTATGTTTTTGTTACTCCGTCATGTAGTTTATGTAAAATAAAAATATAACTCATTGCGATCTGACCTAATGCTACATAAAGGATATGTAAATTGATTTTCTAATCGGTGTAGGACAAAACATAATAGCTTAAAATAAATATAATTTTTTTTTTTAATATTTTGTACGAACATATAGTGTTTAGGGCTCCTACATCTAAACCCAGAAAAGACCTCGGCAAATACTAATGACAACAAAAGCAAATACCAAAAGTAGAAAGGAAGATAGTAAGATCTCTGGGTCTGTATGTGTCAAATAATTTAAGTTATAGGCATTATGTTGTTGAAATTAAGAAAAAACTATCATTCGCAATATATGTTATTAGAAAAATTAAAGAGGTTGGAACCCTCGAAAAAACCCTCTGTTTCACTCAGGAGCAACGTACTGCTGTGTACTGAAAGTACCAACAAAAATGTAAAAATGAAATTTAAAATGAAAAATTAAAATAGCTAGCTCAAACGATAACAATTTTATTAAGGCGCAAAAGAACAATTAAACTCAAGGTTTCAGTTTTAAAAAGAAAATTGTGGGTTAAAAGAAAACTGACTTTCATTAATACTCCAAAAAAACAATTTAAAAGGTTTAATTAAAAATAAAAGAACAGTAATTTTGAATGATATAAAAATTCTATAAATTTATTTTATAAAAAAAAGAAAAAAAAAATGTTAAATACAAACTTTGCAGAAAAAAACCTTGGACGTAAGATCCTGGTCGAAATAAAACTGCTGGCTTTAAATTACAAAAGGACAATTCAAAATCCTTTTACTAAGAAAAAGAAAACAAAAAGTTCAGGAAGATAATAAATTTCTGTAAATCAATCCACGTGGTCTCGAAATTAAAACAACTAAATTACACGTGGAAAATTCCAGTAATTTAAATAAATGAAAAATAAAAGCAAGCACAATGCTTTTATTCACCCAACCCGAGGTGATTAATAAATAATTACAAAACAGAAAAATTAACAACGAACTAAAAAAATTACTCTTTTAAACTTAAACTATCTTCCTGCACGTAAAAATAATAACAGATCTTATATCTAAATTGTGTACACAAAAATACAATATCAATTATTATTAAATGAGTTCCATGATTAACAATATTAATTCAAAAATGTGAATACAATGCTTGAAAGTAAAAATCTCAAAATGGCAGAAATGAAATACAAATTTTTATATATATCTCTACTTACACGTGTTATCAGGGAACTGCCCTTACACGGTTCAAACAACCGTGTAAGTATAAAATTCTCCGGGTGCGTGCGAAAACAACGCACCAAGAGCTGTCCGCAAACAGACTCGCAAAAACAAAACAATATACACAATACCCGTGAAAGCAAAATGTACAACATAATAAAATTAAAATAAATAACTGAACAATAAAATAAACAAATTAAACAATCCAAAACATTAACTCTCTTAGACAAAAATAAAACAATTTGAAATTTCTCGCAACATTGAAAAACTCTTAACGGAATTAACAAGAAAAAGAAACTGAATTTACGTAAACCGGGTTGCCAGACCACAGCAGTACGGATTGTTACTGTGGAGTTACATTGAGGATTCTAGAAGTTCGTGCAGTAAACTTTTCCGTAACCATGACACTCGTAGGAAGTGTGACTACGTTATGCCGGATCAACGAATAAACAGGGCCGAAACTCTAGAAATAATTTGCTTGAACAACTAAAGACGCTTAGAAGTGAAAAGCTCAAAGCAAAGTTAAATTCCCTCCAAATAAATAATATAATTTACAGGGTAGAACTTTTTTTTTAAATAATATTTTAATATGTACGTGTATTTTGTAACATATACAACATGTTTTCTTTAGTGTTACTTATTTCTGAAACACACTATATTCTTGAAAATGTGAACAGGATTTTATGGAAATTTAAATTTACTTAAAACGTTTTCCATATCATTAAAAATATATCCACGACACTACAAAAGTTTGGAATCTTTAAAGAATATTCTGGTATTTTACAGTTGCGTTTTATGAAAAATTTCCAATATGAAATAACTTTTACGTTTAAACAAATCCCCTTTTACCATTCAGAAATTATATAAAAATACCTGAAAATTACTCAATTTTCGAAGGGTTGTTTCACCCATTCAAGTTGAATTTACCGATAAACAATTTTCTGTTACATGTGTACCTATATGAATATCCAAATTCCTACCAAATTTTATAAGGTCTGAATTCGGCGAGAAGCTCTCCTTGTTAGTTATAAATTCACTCTTGAGAAATTATTATAGAAAGAATGACTCACATAAATCAAATTTACAGCGAAACGCTCTTGTAAGCTCAAATTAACCAACTGTGTATTTTTATAGGCCATGCTGTGGGCGAGCGCTTCGCTGCGCTGTACCCTGCTGCTCCTAGCTGCTGCAATTGGTCCCCCGACAGTTCTGTCCGAAGGATATGTGGGTAAGTCCATTTTACGCAACCGTCACGTTGTGCTAATCAAATACGACGCTAGGCCAACTACAATACGGCTGGAAATCCTCTTTTATAGTTCCAGACCTATTATTGTCCATACTAAGGAATGCCATCTCCACGAATTACTCATTTTGTTTTCTTACGCGGCGCCGTACGCTGTTTCTCACGTTACTTATCGTGTCGGCAGATTCCCTATCCTGCATGTAATTGCGTATTCGCCCGAGTAAGTTGGGTGACACACTTGCGACGAAAATAGCGACTAAATTGTTTTGCGCAATTGCGATTTTGTGCATATTAAACTTAATCTATTTAGAGCATCTTATCTTCACGTGCGTCAAAATAGTATTTCGTTGTTTAAAAGGCAAAAACGTATTTATGCAAGTAAATAAATGAAACTAGTCTTCATTTGCTGTAATCATATGAAATTACTTTAGGGTCATCGAAATGCAGTTCAAACTTCTATAAAAATATACCGGATGCACTAGAGTCAGTGTTACAAGCAATATTTTTCTTTTTTGTAGAGATATAAGATCGAGAAAGGTGTCATTGAAAATGCAGAGTCCAAAAGAGTATATTTTTTAAAACTACCCCTAGTAAACCACCAACTAAGGAACCTACCTCAAACAATTTGGTTTTTCGAAGTATGAAGAGTTTGGAATACAATGGCTTAAATGAACATTGCATTCCAGATATATTTAATACAAATTCATACATCATATCAATAAAAAGATTGCATTTGCATTTGATTTGCAGATTTTGCAAAAAAATAGATAAATATTAAATACATTAATAATTCATAAAACTAATCACTTAAAGGCATTCAAAGATATGCAAGATTTTATTAATTCAGGACAATTGCTTTGTAAATTCGTGGATTTTCATTTGCAACTAAACACCGAAGATATGGTTCAAAGAGACCAGCAACGCGACTCACGCTTTAAATCGACCAATTAATTTCCTGGAAGTTGCTGCTGAAATCATACTGTAACCACACTTTATGTTCATAAATACTACACAAGAAGAAACACTAAAGCTAATTTCGGAACTAAAAAATAACACCGCACCAGGACACGATAAAATAACAACGATAACAGTAAAACAGAACAAAAGTAAATTAGCGCCAATTTTAACTAAACTCATCAACGACACCATAAGAATTGCAGAATACCCCAGCATCGTAAAAAGAACCATGGTAGTTCCTATTTTCAAAAAGTGAAACAAACTTAAACCAGAAAACTACAAACCGATATGCCTACTCTCTACCCTCAACAAGATCTTAGAGAAAACCTTACAAATACAAATGACCAAACATTTAATGGAAAACAAAAAAATACATAAAAAACAATATGCTTTTCAAAAGAATTCAGGAACAACATCTGCCGTAATAGACCTTTTAAATCAAATAAAATCCAAAGTAGATCAGAGATATACTGTGATAACAATTTTCATAGATATAAAGGAAAGCGTTTGATACAATCTCAAAAACAAAACTTGTTGAAAAACTTGAATACTTAATTGCAACAAACCGGAGAGAAACTGGTCGAAACATACCTAACCAATAGACCTCAAACCGTGATAGTAGGAAACACCAAGAGTAAACAATTAAATGTAGAATATGGAATACCTCAAGGAGGGAACCCACCACTGATATTATATATCACTTAGACAAACGATATATTTAATCTAAACACCTATGGAAACATCCAGCAATGCGCGGACGATATATGCAAAAACGAACATCAATTACAAACGCAACAAAACAGTGATATAGCAAAATTAGAAAAATTGTGTAACGAAAATCTACTGACAATAAACGAATACAAGACAAAATACATGATCTTTACGAGAAAGACACATACACCCACATTTAACATTAAAATCAAAGAACAAACAATACAAACAATTGAAGAAATCAAATATTTAGGAATAACAATACAAACCGGTCTAAAATGGAACACACACGTTAATAATTTGATGAAAAAGAATACAACAGCAATAGCAGGATTGCATAAAATAGGCATGGAAGTGCAATAATGCTTAATATTATGTCTCACCATTTTTATTTGTAATGTGTTTATACTTCTGGACATGTCTATTATACTTCTTTGTATTCTTTATCGGACAAATAAATCTATCTCTCTGTCTATCTATCATCCATTGGGGATTCTCTGGAGCTCAGTGGTGGCAATTGTGGCGATTCACCACCCTATTGTTATGAAATCGTGTCTCGTCCGACCACAAAATGTTATTAGTAATATTGGGATTATCGTTTAATACTGCATTACAGCAATGAATTCTAGTATCCATTCAAAATCTGTAGGCCGTAATGCTTTCAACAACTGAATTTTAAAAGGATTATTTTTATGAAACGTTAATATTCTCTGTACTGTCGATTTACTTATTTCAATATCTTCTGTTACAGTTCTAATTGATATATATGGATGCAATCTAACATAAGCCAGTATATTTACTTGCATTTTCTGTTCTAACTGCTGTTACATGATGAGAATGTTTTAAATTTAAGGGGTATGAGTCCGCTCGTCTTTTAGCTTCATTTCGATAAAATGCCACATGTGATGGTACTATCCTACTAGAGTTGCATATCTGAACTGCACCCATCGACTAGCATTTCTCTTAGCTTTATTGAATTACGATCTCCTTGATTACACAAAAGGATTTATTTCATTAATCCAATAGATACACCTCGATTCTAGTTTTCAGTTTGATGAATGACCAGGTCGTTTTATGTTTATAAAGTGATGTAATTATTTGTGATGTATTGTGATTTATCATTTTTTATGCCTTTTTTGTATTACCTAGTATAATTCTGATAATATTCATATTTCCTTAGGTGATATAGCACTAGTAAATGTTCCTTCATTGCTCTAACTTTGGCTGCGTATTTGATTTTAATTTTTTTTATCGTTTTTGCTTATACAGTTGCTGCTCAATATATTAGGAACTTTGTTGCTTTAAACTTTTCGTCAGGAAAAGCCTTTTTTAAAAATAAAGGTGTTTTTATTAGACGAAAGTCATACAAAATTTACCGTCGAATACTTATATAGAGGAAAGCAAAGGCAAAAGAAATAACATTTATTGCACTACACACTACACTACTTACTAAAGTTTCCTTTTGAAATACATAGGACCTACACATGATTTCGAATTCATAGAATAGATAATTATGTTAAGTTGAATAGTATATTCTTTATTCTTTTCACATTTTTCTTTGTTGTTTTATCGATCTTCAGTCGTTAGAGGTTCTGATGACTTAGTTAATATTTAGGCATTCACAATCAGTATAATTCCAATTCTTCAACTTTCTATGATATCTATCGTCTTCTATCTATTGAAAACAAAGTTTCTGCATTAAAATCCTTTTTATGTATATTTCTTTTATATATTAGATGCAACAATACTACTCTAATATTAGAAAACTAAGATATGAGATTTCTTTTCTAATATTTCTAAAAAGAAAAATAATGTTAAATTTTGGTGGAGGCGCCGCTTTTGATAAAAATATTTCATTAGTATTTGACAAGAACTTAAAATATCTTTCAAATATCAGTAGATGAGCATCGCATCACAAACTAAACTAATAGTTAAAACAGATATGTTAAAGCTTATTACAACCAGAGAAATTAGAAGCCATAGCATGTTCATTAAATCGGTTCAGTGAATAAAATATTGTAGTGCAATTTAACAGCTGAAGGTTATTTCTTTTTCGCGACATCTTACATCATGATGTGCGCGTCAGTAAATTGCGCAATATTCTAATTATAATTTAAATTTGTCTTATAAATTGTGTTTACTGACCACGAATTAATGAGCAGACTATATAGATTAATTTTTAAGGCATTGAAAGAATTGCAAGAGTTATAGGCTATTGCAGCAGACACTGATGAAATCTATGGACCAATTATTTAATTTAGGTCGGTAGCGTATTTTGAGAGTTCGTGTTTTCACCGGTGTGATCCGATGTTTCAATTTGATTGAAACATGGATCTCGGATCATTTAATAAATCCATAGCGTGTAGCAAATCTATTACCCGGTGTCTCTTGCAATGGCTTGTTAACATGATACCTAGGAGATACAAAGTGTTTTTCACGTAAGTTTCAAAGTACATGTATAATAGATTAAAGAAAAGATATAGACGCTTCTATAAATACTGAGCATTTCACTTAAAACAGTCAGGCTCGATATTTTAGAAACAGATAAAGATTTTTGTTGTTTCGTAAAAAGCAATTGTTAGAGAGTACATATCTTCAAACGTGGTTCGTATGTAAGAATATAATAATGCGTGGAAGTATAATCGAGTATTTCTATACACATTTATATTGAGCCAGGGTTTTGCCTGTGCATTTTTTTTTTTTTGTAATCAGGAAGATTGTAACAGGCAAAGCTTAAGAAAAAAAATCTTTTTTAAGAGCAATGAACGAAAACTACTAATCATATATGACTAAAGCGTTTTCAAAAATATGATAATGATTAAAAATTTTATTTAAATTTAAGTTTTAGGTCAATTTTAAGGCCTCCTTGATTGATGCGTTATTGTTATGGTACATATTTGAATTTATACTCTAGATAATCTTTGAACAAATTGATTTATACTCCACCAATTTAGTGTAAATTTATTACTGATCGCTTTGATTCTTTTAATTAAAAATATGTTATAAGATCGTTTCTATCATTTCATTGTTGAGCCACATTTCATAGTGCTCTGCGTATATCTAGGCAAGCAAGTTTAATTGAATTTTTGTGTCAGATGCAGCCAATTTCATTCCAGCGAAAAGTTGGGGTTCTGCCACATAGTTTCGAAAATTAATTACACAAGGGAAGCAATTCGGCGAAAGAGAAAAAAGAGTGTGATTGGGGCTTCCCTAATTGTTTTAAGGCTAGTTGGTACATTTTGTTTTTCTTAGAAACTTGAAAGGTCAAAACAAAAAAACCTGTCGGCTCTAGTGTCTGTTCGTCGTGGTTTTTGTAGGATAACTTTAGAACGTTCTGGTAATTGGAAATATATTCGGAAATTTATGTGAAAAGAATATTGGAATAAAAGATGAATGTTCACGTTTTGCTATAATCTAAAGCAAGCAATGTACTAAATATAAGATATTGGATGGTGGTCTTTCAGTTTATCGTCTTTTTAACCCATTTCGTACAAATCAGCTGTTTTCATAGCTAAACAAGGGATTGTTGTTGATGTAATCTCAATGTACAACTGGCAAGTATAGTGTTTCCTTTCGAGCAAAGCACTCTTTTTACTTTAGATAGAGCAGTAAGTCTATTTTGTGAAACCGGTAGCATCCTACAAAAAGCTGGTAGTGGAACAAAAAAAAACGTGCTGAAGAACCTGTTGCTAAATAGTGGATGATGCAACGAAAGTATCTATTATACAATTGAGTCAACAGGTCAGGTTCTATTAGAATCACTCATAAACTTTTACACAACGACTTGAAACTCTATCACTGCGGTATAAGAATTGAAATTTGGAACCAAGTAAATCACAGTAAATAATTCAACAACCGTTACATCCTGAGAAAATAGATATATGGGCAGCTTTTGATCACAGGCAAGGGTAAATGGTAGGCTAAATGCTGAATAATACCTAAGAGAAATTTTGAAACAATTTATTCAACAACTGAGTGATATTAAAGGCCAGAATTGTTACGTTCAACAAGAATAGTTAGTCAAATCACAGGCATTGCATGCCTTCCACGTTCATGTATATTTGATACCATGCAATTTCTTGTTACGGCCTTACATAAAAAAACAATATTTTTTAAACATCTGAAGAGAGTTTACCTGACTTGCAGCAAAGAATTTAACAATAAATTGTTGATATTAATGCTAATGCGGCGTTGTTAGACAATGGTGTCGGAAATTTAAATCGCAGAAAGTTGAAATGGATAGAAGCTGATAGTCATCTTGATCAGTAGAAGGTTTCTTGTGAAAATAACAAACCGTTCTATATCGGAAATATAAAGTCAGCAAATATCTTTCCTGGTTTACGTCTACCATTATAACTAATTTAAAACTCAAGGTCTACTACAGGAGGCGCTGGAAGTCTACTAAAAGTCTGCACTGCGAATATCATTTCAAGCGTTTGCGTACTATATGTAAGCAGCTAATTACTGACGCATATTCCACCTATATCCAGATAACTGAACAATCTCTAAGGGAAAACCCAAAGGATTTATTTAGGTATATTAATCACAGAAAAGGAAACACGAGAATTCCCGGAAAACTCTACTATAATGGCAATTTACTCGAATCACCTGAGCATATTGTTAATGCTGTCGCGTATCTCTTTTCTGCTACGCAGATTCTAGGTTCTCCTTCTTTTATTGAGACTTTCGATACTTACGCAAACACATTGCCATTTTCTATGTCAACCGTAACTGAGGATGCCATACTGAAGAGAATGTTGGCTTTCCCATCAAACCTTACTTCTGGTGACGACTGGATTCCAAGTTTCTTAGTTCGTGACGCTAGATATGCATTGGCAAAACCCTTGACAACTATAATCAATTTATGTACCAGAACATCTACTTTCCCAGAATGATGGAAGCGGGCAAGAGTTATTCCTGTCTATAAGGAAGGTGACAAATCTCAGTTAAATAACTACCGTCCTATTTGACTGATTTCTAACTTCGCTAAAGTCTTCGAACATTTCGTCTACGAAGCAATCTTGCGCCACATTCAGCAGCAGCTTTCCCCAAATCAGCACGGATTCTTGCCTGGGAGGTCAACACTGACTAATCTCGTTACTATTACACAATTTCTAGCGGACCAGCTTGATAGGCATAAGCAAGTGGACGTCATATATACTGATTTATCCAGTGCTTTCGACACAATTGATCACAGGTTACTGCTGCATAGATTGACTGCATTTGGTATGAGTCCTGGTTTCAATCGCTTGGTATCATCGTATTTAGCTGATAGAACCAATTACGTATACTTCAATGGATTTAGGTCTGAAGAATTTGCTTCTCGTTCGGGAATTCCTCAAGGGTCGAACCTGGGTCCCCTACTTTTTGTTGCCTACATTAATGATCTCCTTAATACTCTTCACTGCTCGGTTTTAGCTTATGCAGATGATATTAAAATTTATAGAGTTATTGATTCTGTAGCGGATCCTGACATATTGCAGCATGATTTGGATGATCTGATCGGTTGGTGCTCCGCTAGTTCGCTGAGGATTAATGTCGGTAAATGCGGTGTGGTTTCTTATTGTCGAAAGAAAGTTTTCTTTCCTTCATCTTATACTATTAACAACATCACTCTTGAGAAACTTAATCAGGTCAAAGATTTAGGTATATTATTTGACGCTTCTCTCTCTTTTTCACCTCATATTGATAACCTTTGTGCACACTCCTTAAGAAGTCTTGGCTTTATTATGCGATCGTCACGTTATTTCTCCAATTGCTCTACACTTAAGGCACTGTATTTCTCTTTTGTTGTTAGTTCCCTTGAGTATGCCTGCATTGTTTGGTCACCCTATTATGTTTGCCATGAATTGGCGATTGAGAGGGTACACCGCAAGTTTGACCATTTAAAGTCGCGCCAACGAATAGGGATCCTATGAGCTGACCTCCAAAGATACCAACCCATACATTGAGTTTCTGTGGCCGTTGTGTATGTGTTTCCCGCGTCGAATGGAGGTTGGTGTCATTCCAATATCTGCAGTTGTGACGATCTACTTCACCATTCAATGAAAAAGATGATTTGTCAGAAAAACAGCTATTATGCAGTAAGTTTCGATTATTGTTGAGGCGTACGGTCACTAATTCGCAAAATACCAACCTCCTGTTAAAATGATCCTCATTCAATTCTTATAAAAGTGCAATTTTAAACTGATGAAATTTAAACTTCTTAAGTATTCTACAAACTGATGAACGGCCACTCCTGGTGCTTGCTATTATCTGTTGTATTGACGTCGCGTTTCTAGGCACTGTCACTTGACCTAACACTTTGACGTTAAAATCTTCATTATTGACAAGCCGATGAAAATGTTACCTCAGAATCTTTTTCTGAACAATAAATAACCGCGAAGACGAAGTTGACCTGCCCCAAAAAATTATACAGTAACGCAGACGCGACTCCACACAAGCGAAATAAAAAGACTTTAGTGCCTCTGTATCACAGCACTGTGGTAGGTTCCTAAGCGCATAAAACGATCTAGATAAACTTTTATTTAATGTAGTGCAATGATCACGCCACTTCAGGTTCGGATCAACACAGACACCTAAAAATGTCGCGGATAAAACCTCCGGGATTAATATACCATCGCATTTTATGTAAAGTAAAGGCTGCTTGGGCTGAATGGCCATTTTTTAAATGAATAAGCTCGGTCTTATTTCGGTTTAAAGTCAATCCCTGTTTATCACACTATGCAATCATCCCACTAACTACTGAATTTGCTGTGTTTGAAACATGCTCTTGATCACCAGAAATAACACAACTTGTGTCGTTGGATACTGCGTCAACAAGCACTGCCCAAGCGCGCATTCCAAATCATTCACGTATAACAGAAATATTGTTGGCCCAAGTATAGATAATCAAAACATCTTTTGATTGAGTAGTCACAAGGCCCATTTTCTCTAATCAAATTTTAAGTGTAGGGGCCGCTGTGCCCCTGAGAATTATTTTAAATCGTCAAGGCCGTCATTATTCCCCTTGATATGACAATTGGCAGGTTTCGGAATTTTATATAAAGCACGGCAGGTAAAGAGTTATTTAAGGTGGCTCGTTTCAATTGAAATGCCCTGTATATTTTACTGGGAATAATCATTGCCAACATCCAAATAAGCGTAAATTCAACACCTACGCTTTAGTTCTGAACCTCTTAGGTTGCATCGTACGCTTGTTACGGACTTTATGAGCGTTTCTCAAGATTGCAATAAAATCTCGTTTCAGATATTGCAATACATATTTCAGAAGTTGTGAGCGTCTCTCAATCCAAATCGTTTTCTCGTTATATCCTCTAACGCGTACCTATTGTGCCGTTGTAAAAAAGCTATATAAAGCAATATGAAAATATTTCCTCTTTTCTCATATATAAAGACTTGAATTTCATATTTATCTTTCAGGGTGCCTTTTCAGCGATAGGCTCTGCCTGGAAGCAGTGGAATGGTGCTACGACGGTAAGTATTCCAAAAGTGTTTCTCATAAAATACCAATTTACATTTTTTCCCTTTTTTACTCCCCTATCTTTCCCATGATAAAATATGATGAGAAAATTACGTCACATCGAAAAGAAAGCAACTGAAGATAAATGTTTAAGCTGAATGTTCTTTCTATTGAAGATATTTTGTATTATACAGTGTGCAGTGTGAAATATTAAAAAAAAAAGAAATAACTTGATCGTTTTCTTTCTAAACGCTGAAACACATTGGTTTTAGTTTTTAAAAATACACATGTGCGATTTTTCTTCCGATTTTCATGTGTTTTTAGTTATGACGTCATCACAGAAAAATTTAAATGATAATATAGATATTTAGTAGTGGCATTCGACAGTGCTTTTTCTTCCCTTCATGGTCCAGATTGCATAACGAAAATTCTTAGAAAAATCGAGCTAAAGTGATTTTAAACTATCATATTAAAATGCTGCAAAATTTTAAATCTAGGGTGTCATAAAAGCATTCTGTCAATCTTGCCATGACTATTGTAGTAAATTGTAGAATTTATTTATTTATATTATTCTATTAAATTATAATGGCTAATTTAACAATAACTAGAGCACTTCATGGAAAATGATATTGCGTTTTTGAGCAGATAATGTCAGTAAGTCTGCAGTAGAAAGCTTCATTTAGTCCAAGAACTTAATAAAGATATCTCTGATTTTTTGGACTAGTAACTTCTTTCTGCACACTCCCTTATAACTTCATACGTATACCTCCTTGTTAAATATTTCAAAATTTGACTGATAGCACCTTCATAAATGAACGTAAACGAAGTTTCACTCAAATAAATTATAATGTCACAATAAAGCGGCCGTTGTTTAACTGTTGTTATTTACAACATAATTTATTAAGTATTTATCACAATTCTGTTAAAACTTAATATTTGTAAATCATTAAATGATAAAATTCGTTCTAATGTAAATGATCTCCATTACGAAATGACAAATTTCGAAGTGTTTCAATCGCAGGCTTGAATTAAGCTTTTAAGAAGACGTTTAAAAGAAGGTATCAGTCTACCACTTTCAATTAAGCTGACGGATTTTCGCCATGTTAAGTTACAGAATATCAATTTTTGTTAAAAGTAAGTATTTTCATTAATATGCACTCATGCCGAATTTAATAAATATATCTTGAGCCATTTCCCAGTTAGTAAGGGAAAGGGGCTCAATGTGAATTCCGAAATCGTGATGTCAATAAATTAAACACATACTGTTGTTCAGATTAAAACTAAACATAAGGTTTAGAAAGGTTTGGAAATACAATAAAAGAATTTTTGATTAAGTAAGTTCTAAGTTTCTCAGTTATGATAAACATAACTAGAAAAATTAAATGTAACAAAGCGCTATTCTATTAGAGTTACAGTCTAATACGGTAGTAATAGTAATAGTAATAGTAATATTTATTTGTTGGAAGCTGCATAGCATCAACATAGTCAAAATATGTACATACATGTAACATATAAAAGAATACTACATAAAAAATTCCTCAATTGAGTAACAGTTCCTTTCCAGAAGAAACGCCTTAAGTTTTTTGAACCGATATTGGTTGGGAGAGTCCGTAATCTGTGCAGACAGATTATTGTATAATTTGCAGCCTTGAAAAATAAAACTTTTTTGATATAGACTAGTGCGATGGCTCGCTGGCTGCAGCAAACGCCCGTGTCTAGTATCATAGCCATGATTGATTTGCGTAGATGAAAAATTATTTAGATTCTTATGTACATAGCAGCAGGTAACAAAAACATATAAACCCGCCACAGTCAGCAAACGCAAATCTTGAAATGCTGATCTACATGACTGCATTCTATTTAATTTTTCAATTATTCTCACTGCATATTTTTGTAATAAAAACACTCTAAAAGCGTGCGTGCTGTTTCCCCAATTCATGATGCCATATCTAATGAGGCTTTCTATTGTGGAGTGATAAACTATCATCAACACTTCCTTGCTACATTGCTGGGAAATAAATTTTAGTGCATAACAGTTTTGTCTAATTTTCTTACATAAATCGTCTATGTGAACATCCCACCGCAATTCCGCATCAAAACTCAAACCCAATGTCCTGTGCGACTGACACACCATCATATTATTATTGCTGCATAGTAAAGTAAGTAAAACTATATAGTAAGTAAAACTATATTAAATATACATACCTTTAAATGTTGATGGCATAATCTCAGGTTGATCAAAAAACTTATGGCACAAGAAAATGAAATGATTGTTACGTTCTATAACAAACGCTCTAACGCTGTGGAGAATAATGGAATTGCACCATCCCAACATCTTCATCAAATTGTGTTTTCCGATGGGGCAACTTTTTTTTATAAACGAGACAGTTAGTATTATAGGTAGGTATTCAAATAGGAAAAGTCCTTATTGGATGGCAGAAACATATACTCAACATCCACAAAAAGTAAACGTCTGGGCAAAAATAGTTCATAATAGAACTTGGAGCCCTTTAGAGGGAAACTTTGACGAGGAAAAATATTTCCAGTACTGGTTGCACTTCATTCAAACGAAGATGATCCGAATATCCCAAATGATACCTTTTGGTATCGCCACAATGGTGGACCGCTGCATTATGCGCTTCTTGCCCGTAATTTTCTGCACATTGTTTTTCCAGAAAAATGGATTGGCAGACGAGGGTACCAAGATCTCCTGAAGGCGGCAAGATCTCCTGATCTGATACCCTTCGATTATTTTCTATTGGGTTACATAAAATCAAAAGTTTGCCAAACAAAACCAGACAATTTAGAGATACTGAAGCAATCGTACTCAAAAAGAAATTCGTAAAATAGAACGAACTGTTATCAATAATGTCTTAGGTAAATTTTTTAATTTTTTTTAACTTCCACACGAAATCAGTGCGTTGAATTTTGAACATTTTTTGTTTATCGTGTTTTGGGAGTGCCATAATATTCAACTCGCTTTTTCTCAGAATTTTTGTTATGTAACCTTATGATTTATTTACATGCCCATAAAGGGAAGAAAAAGCATTCCACTACAGAAAATATAGATTTTCATTTAATTTTTTTTTGTGTGTGATGACGTTATAGATCGGAAGATGAATCTCACATGTTAAGATGTATTTTCAAGCATTTCTTTTTAGTGATTGAGTTTGCTTAATTTTTCAATATTCCATGCTTCAATTCCACACCGTATATATAATTAATATTTGATCCTCACGTAAAGAGTTGAGATTGATTCATTCCATTTCTGGTTGAGATACTTGACTTATCAATTTCTACTTCTATCGCTGTTTGCTTTCTTTGCTTGAATTACATCATTGAATATAAATTTTACCGTATTATATTTGCAGACTATGTATTTGGGCGTTGTTTACCAGCCACTGGCGATGTAGAGGACGAAGATGTTTACAGGTATTTATAGTTACGTTTGAAGTTAACTGAGTTTGATATCACTGATCTATTTACTATTTACTGTTATTGAATGAAAACTATTGAGTAGCTTGATAGAGTTTATGAAGTATTTAGTTGTTGCAAAATTATTCATTTAGCGTTGTGGAATAAAAATCACCGTGTGTTACACAATCGTTCACTGCTGGATGAAATGAATGCAAGCAAATCTTGATTGTTATCATTTGATCTTAGTTGCTTTTAGTTGTTATCCGTCCATATCATCTTTGTTTTTTCTTAACTTCGGTTTAAAGGTTTCGGTTTCTTAGCTTAGGTTAGTATATTTGTTTACATGCACTTCTCATGTTTGGAGTTGCCACATACAGATCAGCTAATTCAGGATAGTAATCTTTGGCCCCAACAATTTTATAAACAATGTTTATGTGATAAAAATGAGAGAAATAATTACAGAATTAAGAAAATTTACTTATATAAACATATTTCTCGTAAACAGAAAGAAAAGAAATATTCGCCATTAAAATTTAACTTAAGGTATTTTCAGATAATCAATCTGATAATCTAACCTCATACTTGAAAGCTCGATCAGGTTCAGGAAGTCAAGAACAAGTAACCATTTTCTAAAATTCTAGAATAATTGAATTTAATTTTTTTTTTAAGTTTATAGTTTAATTTAATAATAAAAATTAAAAGCACTGGTAAAAAATCGGCGATTGGAAACTCGGCCGATTATGAAAGCATTAATCCCCTATTTTAACTTCTTTAGTTTCTTTTGTAGCCAATTAAATACTTCTTGTATAATTTTCGTGGAATTGTTGGCTATTAATGATGAAAACTCTTTACTTCATATAAGACATTCTTATTTAACTCTTTTTCAATTACCGTAAAAATATATAACAAAGGGCGGTTATGTAGATACTTCTCCATGGATTCTTCTTAACATCTTTTTTTGCTATACATCGAGCTTGCTTTCAGTTTTATCTTTCATGACCCAGATGTCATATCCATATATAAGACCTAGACCAACGGTCATATCGTCATTACCATCGATATGTCTTTTGCTGCCTAGATCGTGTGTACCCTCCCAGGTATTCGAACTGCGGCACCATTTCAAATGAATATTATTTGCTTTTAAAGGTGATAATTTCATTGGTGGTGTCTTCTGTGATGGGTGGAGACTGTGGCTTGAAAACTATAACAAAAATCCCAAAAGAAAGGTGAAAAAAATCCCTTACCTCAAAATTAGATAACAAATCTAAATACGTATTTCGGCAACTAAGTTGCCATCTTCAGTAGTGTTAAACATAGTGTTTTCGGCTAAGGTAAACCTTGGAAGATATGCTCTTCACCAAATCACTAGTGGAATAACACTGACATCTTTTACAAACAACAAGGCATATATACTATCTAAATCTAGTGGGACGTAACGAACTAGCAAACAAATTACAATAATTCGTATAAGCCGGACTCGGATATAGGTCCTTTGTCGGCATTCAATAGTTTGAATTCAATAGTTTCATCCTAATGTATTTGGTCTTCTGTTCGTTGATTTTTAACACATAATCCATTGTTTTCTCCTCTAAGGATTCTAAAACTCTCTCCACCTTTATTGTAGATATTACTAAAAGTAATATATCCTTTAGGCATAGTCTATTCATTGATGTCTGCAACTGTATATAAGTCCTTTTACTCATATGCCACTTTATCGCAAAATAATCTCCAATACAAAATTGAAAAATATTATTGACAATGGATCACCCTGTCTCAGTCTTTTCCTAACTATAAATCTGTTCGAAACTTTGCCCTCTACCGCTTCTCTATTATACATATTAGTCGTTTCTACTAACTTTATTAGTTTTATAGGAATTGCAGTTTCTTCATTCCGTTGTACAATTTTGCTCCGTCTATTGAATCATAGAGCTGTTTACAGTCAATGAATAACAGATGCAGTTCTAACTTTTGTTCGTAACTATGTCTTTGCAGCATTTTTACAGTGAAAATTTGGTCAATAATGGTTTTTCCTTGGCTGAAAGCCCCTGGCATTTTTCTACCGATGTTCCTTGAATGTCACCTAGTCTATCTCTGATTATTTGTGGTACTATTTTGTATATGACATTCCATACGACTATTCCTCTGTAGTTACTGCAGACAATCCTGTCGCCCTTCTTATAAATTGGACAGATAACCACGTTTCCCCAATCTTTTAGCATTCTTTCTTCTTTCCATACATGCTTTATTATGTCACATATTCTTTGCTTCTAGTCTCCTCTTCCTGAATGATCTCAACTGGTACTTCATTTTCGCCTGTACTTTTCTTGGCTTTTAATGCATTTATTGCTTTTCTGTATTGTTTTCCTTCCCCGGCTTCTTCAATGCTTTCTCGGTTATCCAATCGTTCCTCTTCTCCATTCAACAGCTCTTTAAAATATTCTTCTCATCTATTGACCTTTTCTGGTCTAGCACCCACTAGACATCCTTCTTTATCTCTATAACATATATATGAGTTCGGTGGTATCCCTGTTTATTGTTCTCGTCTTATTGATAAAAATTGAGAATATTTTTTGGCTGAAGGGTTCCTCGCTTTCTTGCAGTTTCTTGTACATATGCTCCATATTTTTATTTCTACATATGTATTCTGCTACTTTTCTTGCTGTTTCGTCAAGCTTTTTATTCTCTACTGGCGGCTCTCTTTTTGTATTTTTATTTAATCATGCTTCCTTGCATTGTACATTGAACCACGATTTTTCTGGCTTTTTGTCTGCTTGCTCAATCCTTTCCTTGGCTGCTTCGATCATAACACTTTATTTTAATTTCCGCTCTGCCTCAATATTATCCTATAAAAAGTATTTGCAATAAAGAATTCGCTTTTTCAAACAAGTTCTAATTTTCTTTCTGTTTTATTAGATCTTCTTTTTTGCTAAATAAACTTCTTCCGCCTCGAAAATACACTCTCGACTTGAAAGAACACTCCCTCTAAAGATGTTCACCTCTTAAGCAAGATGGCGTATTTTTTGCAAGAATCTTTTATTGTTTACTTAAATATCAACAATCATTAAAGAGCTTTATCGATTTGACAATACCTGTTTTTTGTGCCTATATACTTTAATAAAACACTAATAAAACAACGTTTAATACCCCATTACATCGGCTGTACCCTCTATCTTATCGCATCATTTGCTTGCATAATATTAACATATGATGGAAATCATTGATTTTGTTACGTACATTTTTATCACCATCGGCTAAAGTTAGGGATTGTAATTAATTAGTGCCGAACGATTGCATGATAATAACGTTGGAACTTTTTATTTCCTCATTAATTTCACCTCATGAACTAACAACAAGACCGAGCGAAAGGATCACGTTTTCCATAAATAAACACTAGCTTACGTAATATGCATATTTAATTATGTTGACGAAATTCTTTTGAACACGCGGTATGCAATTATGAACAAAATATCGCCATGTTAAGGAATAAGACTGGCTAGATCTATAATTCATGAAACACAGCTGGATTTGTTTGGGTAGATTCCTTGGGTTCTTCAGATTTCAACATTCCCTGGACCAATTTGGATTTGTTTCGCTGTTGTCAACAAATTAAATTTCTGAAACGGTTTTCTTTGCGTTGATATGAAAGCTTCTAGTTTTGCAAAGTTACAAGCACATTTGATGGAAAAGTTTTGAGCGTTCCATTAATTATTTATAAAATGTATTGCGTGATGCAACATTAGTTTAGCCATAGGTACTTAAGGGGAATTTAGTACTAAAGAATTTGTTTTGCTCAGACAGTTCTACGAGCGTTTGTGTGCAATTTGCAACAAGTCTTACGTAAAAATTGAATCTGAAAGTTGCTTTTTTAAATTGTCCCTCTATAGAAATAAATTCTTCCTATTGACAGCTGATTTGCACTATACTAACTATTTTTATTAGCTTTTGTTTCACACCCTTACTTTTCCCCTATTTCTCGGTACTTCATAGAAAGTTTTTTTCTCTTCTTTCCATGAAGCTATGTTTACTACTTTCGGGAGTTCATTTTTTCAGTTTACAATGGTCTGATAGAATTCCTGTCGAAACTATTTTTACTTAGATTCATGCATTGTTTGATTTCTGCCGGTTATAGAATCCCAGAAGAGTTCTAGCTTGCCTCATTCCCTGGATATTCTCCCAGTGCTTGGATTTTTTCTGCTTTACTTTTCTTTTAATTGAGTCTAGGTTTGGACTACTATTTATTCCGGAAAAAGGTTTAGGTTCTGCAAATGGAGATTATCTATTATTTCGTTTTCTTCCACTCCTGTGTGTTCCGAAAGTCACAGAAGGATTACCTTGCTTCTTTTGCCTAGCTGGTTTAGTTTCCTTAAGCACTCCCAAACCATCTTGCGGTTGATTATGTTTGTGCTCAACGCTCTAATACCTGCCTGACTATCAGATATTACGATAATCTCTTACTTCTGATAGTTTCTGCCAATGTGCTGGAAGATACTCGAGTACAAGCTTTCTCCAGCTTTCGAAAATTCGAATTCTATGCCCATATATCCCTATTCCAGCTCCTTCTGCCGTTTTTGGAGCCATCCGTGCACCATTTAATGGCATTTCTGTTGAGTGTCAAGTAGTCTGATTTTCTTTGCCTCAATTTGCAACTTTTTTTCTTTCAATTATCCATCTATGCTTTCGTAACCGTATTTTTTAATTTTACTCTCTCGAAATTTTTGCTTTATTTTAATTAGCCTTATAACCAAAGAAAAGACTAATCATCTTGAAATATCTCTCTATAAACATTAACCTTTCCGAATTTAGATACACTTTGGATAAAGAGGTACTACATCAACTCAGCCAAGAATTGAAGAGGCTCTTTGCTCTTGGGTACCGTTGGAGTCATGCCTACACCCAATGTAGACTTCAAGGAATGCTATACGCCGCCAGAAATGAGTGAGTTGAGCGTACCTCTTTCGATATTTGCCAAGTCTTATCGCAAAGTGTTATCCGCTAGTCTACCTTTCGAGGTCAACGCCTGCTATCATCTTGTGGATCAAGATTTGGAAGGAGCCCTTAAGGCTCTTGAAGGCGAGGAACAAGTCGACCCCAGAGAAATGGCGATCGTCAAATACACTCCCAGCGCAGAAAATCCGAATGCTCAGTATGCTGATGAGGTCTACTACCCTCCCGTCCCTGACGAGAAGGCCGCTTTAAGGGATGTTATTTTGGCACCGAATGCCGTTGATAGTACGTAATTAAAATTACAATTCTTTCTTAAGATAATCTATTTTGTTTGCCAGTTTTCGATATGGAAGATCCTTACGCAGCTTTGAGTGTAGATAAAAGAACTTGGATTCCGCAAATGCATAGACGCTCCATCCCATTGGAACAGGTTTTTAAACCAAATTACAATACACCGAACAACTTTAGAATGGGCCAGGAAAGCCGTGACAGCTTGCAGTTCCTCCACCCAATAAGACCACAGCATGGATTGTTTGATAGGGATGAGGATATAAACGAAGAAAATTTATATTCTTCAACCACAGAAATGAATCCTAAAGATTTGGAAGAATTCCTACCAATGTTAGACTACATCTATAAATTTCGCACGACCACTGAAGATCTAAGAGACCTACCAATGGGCGATCGTTATCGCAAATTGAAGACCTTACTGGACGAATTCTCATCTATCGAGAAGTCGGAAGATGTAGATATCCAAGACTTAATTAATCGTAAATTATATGAGGAAGATCTAGAGGAGGAGAGCAAGATGCCTGAACGTTTTGCAATAAACTACAATACCCCGGATCGCTTCAGAGCCGGTTGGGAATCTCGTGACTTACTGGACGAAGACATCTCAGAACCTAGGGTTTACGTCGATGAAACTGATGAAGATTATCCTGAAGAATATGGGAGCGGTTCCCATACGGAAGCTGATGAAATATTTAGAGAATTGAAGCAGTTGCAGAAACAAGAACTCGAGGACGAACCTAAGGAAGCGCCACATTATCCTAGGGAGCATGAAATTTTTCGAGAGTTAACGCATATACAGAAGAATGAAGATAGGAGTCATCTTAGTGGCAGAGACCTACCTAGGAAGTTTGAGAAGAATGGTAACGTTGATGCTCCCGGGTTGTATACAGAGGGAGGGATTATTTATGCACCGGAAGTCAAAACAACTGGTAAGTTTATGGTGATAATTCCAAATATATTCTCCAAACATCTTTGTGTTACTTTCATGTAATACCTTCTCATTTAGTATATTTATTGAGCTTCATTAGTACATATCTTCTGGTAAAAGTGCTAAACTGATAATTATAAATAAGTAGCAATAACTAGTTTTGATTTACAAATATGCTTTCATTATAACTACCACTTAAGTATGCAAGAGATTTAAATAGAGAATATTAAAACAATATGCAGAATGACGGCCAATTAAGAGTTTTCGATGATGCAAATTTTAAAATAAAACTTGTAAACTATTGTTATTTTTAAACACATTTATGAGCGCCCTTATTTTTTTTTCTTTTTATTTTAAGTTCATATAGTATTTGCTAAAATCAGAAGTCGGTTGTCAAGCTGAAGATAAAAACTAGTTTTAATTAGCTAGAGCTTAAAACTAACTATCCCGGAGTACATATTTTCTCATCATATAGAAAAGTGACTTTTATTCAAAGCTTTAAATTAAAAGAATAGAGTCAAATATATTCTTTCGTTAGAACAAAAAAAATACTATATTATAGATATACATTTCAACTAATTTTTTTTAATGGGGAAAAAAAAGCCTAAGCAGTACTCATCCTGGTCAGTTACGATAACTGGTTTTTTGCGATATTTTTTGTTGAGATTTGAGTCCGCGACCCCATGACTGTTAAGCCAAGCATGCGGGTCACTAGACTATCAATATTGCTTTGAAACAAAAAGAATATATTGGAAAAACGTTTTGACATAAAGAATCCTTTCTATCAGTGCAGAGTTCAGTTGCAGGAATTTTGATCTTGCTAAACCATCTTATTGTTAATCGCACAGAAAAAGGATTGGCATATTCTCCTACAGAAACTGCAACTGGTATCTTCTGTCAGACATACTGCCTATTTAGTCTACAGCGATTGATCGGTGGTTTTACTATTATTTTAATATTATTCCTTCCTTCTTTGGTTATGTATTATGCATATCTAAATCTCTATTTCTTTAAGAACTGTTTTGCATAGCTTTGTTCTGATGCCTTTCCTTCATTTCTTCGACTTGTTCCTGGATAAAGGTATACATAGTTGCACTGTTATTTATATAAGATTATGAAAGTTGCCACTACACTGCTAGATACATGCTAAAATGTCTATTGTGTACAGTTTGCCGTCCAAATATATTCCTTTTAAGCAGTGCCTGATGTGAAAATGCTTTTGGCCAGCTAAATCAACCTAACCTCCCAGGTGTACACCCTTGAATTGTTTGTTGTGTTGCGCAATTCGAGAGAAAATCAGTAGATGCCCCATTCTGTTCCCCACAGCATCTACATTGTGCTTCCTCTGCTATTCTAAGTCTAGTCGTGCCCTTTCAGTTTACAATGGCCTGAGAGATTCCCTGTTAGTATGACCATGTTACATTTTTATTTTAAGTTGACGCATTTTATATATATCTTCCGGTTGCTGGACGGATTTTAGCTGGCTTCATTGGTAAATTTTCCCACACTTGGATTTTTCAGCTCTACTTCATTCTTTAGTTTCCCCAGTATGGTACTGTTTCTTACCATGCACTGTCAAGTTCAGGTCCTAAAATTACTTCTTCCTTTTGCCTGTCTCGCTCAGTTCTCCAGAGGTATTCCCTAACTAACTTAAAGCTACTTATATGTGAGTCGTGATGGCTGCTTAAGTAAGAAAATCTCTTGTAGTTTCTGCCAATATTGAACTGAACATCTGTTTTTATAGCATATTAGATTAAGTATTTGGTAGCTTTGGAGCCATTCGTAGGTATACTATTATATGACATTTCAATTAAGTTTCAAGACATTGACATGATTCCACTCGTTATAGCAGTTAAGGTTTGTGATAAATTCTTACACAAAGCTGTATGTTTTTGGCATGTCATCTCGGGACATGTCCCAGGTTTACTTGGTTACCTTCAGGAAATTGAGGCTTATGCCTAATAGTTCTCTTCCTGATCATTCTGCGCGTGGTCTTTTTTGCTAAAATCTCTATCAAAATATGAAGAGGAGTAAGTAAATTTTTGTCACCTCAACAGATGGTACTGGGCAGGCCCTCATTGCCTCAGTTACACACGTACAAGCTAATCTTTGCACTATAGAGAGGTTAGTTCTTCCGGTAGTCAAATTAGTTCTTCTGCTGCAAGTCGGTCCATAAGTGGTGATTGTTCTCACTTTCATTGCATCTCCGTTTTTTTTTATAAACTTTCTACACACACTTACAGAGTTTAGAATATTGAAATATTATCCATTATGAAATATAATTTGAGTTAAGTTAGTGTTAAAGCATTATACTATCCTCTGAACTTATACTTAACAATATTCTGCACACTGAATATAAAGTATTCGTAAAAAACTCATGTGTTGACATAAAATTTATAAGGTAAATTTTAATGGCACCATTTACTAGCCACAGACATTCGCAAACTTGTATTTATTCAATAAGCAAGTAATCGGCTAAGTTTACTCTAATTTTCCAATGTATAAACACAGTTCAAACACAAACGAATATTCAAAATAACGATGCGATAACATGGCAATAAGGACTAGATATTACAAGTGCTTAATTTAGATAAGCATCTGTGATACTGAAGTTGAAACAGGATCGTTTGTATTGCATTCCTCAGATTAAATTTGACAGATTATTAATTCTGAAATCATATAAGTATAAATATTATATAAGGAATTGGAATAAAGTGCAAATACAAAAATGAAAATTTATATTTAAGATATATAACGCTTAATTACATAAAGAACATTTTTTTAAGGGGGTTGATAAACCCTAAGCAGCAAGCGCTTATCAGGCACTCCTGTACAACCAAATCTCCCTCCTAATCATCGTTAGGACCCTGGAAAAAACCAGTTATCGTAATTGACCAGAGTAAGATTTAAACCCTGGACTTCACGACTGATAGCCAAGTGTGCAAGCCACTAGACTATCAGCCGGTCCTATAAGTAGTGGTGGGATTAATGCGGATTACAATTGCCAATGTTCTCTAAATTCTACAAGTACTTGTCTCAGTTTCGTTAACACAAAGCTAAATGTGACACTTTTGATGTGGGGTCATTAACCATATCATAAAAGTCATAAAGGTATAGTTTTAATTTGATATGGATTCCTTTTTGGAACATGAATGTAGAAAACACTGAAATATCCATTATTAACTTATAGCAAAGAAATATAGCAATAGCGAATTATATCTCTAACTTATAGATAACTTAAAATCGGAAGAATCATTAAACGAAAACCTTGACGAGTTACTGGATGAATATCGTATGGGATTTCAAAGACCAGAAAGGTTGGATGTGAAAAAACCTGGACCGCTTTTCGATTCTCAACGCACAACAAGTTTACCTCCAACGACTGAAGAGCAAGACGTCATTCTACCGTCGATGATCAAGAAGGAACCGCGTGGCGCACATCCAAACCCATCTCATGAAGTCTATGACGTGGACACTGACTACGTCTTTGTGGCATTTCGTAAAAGGTAGGAAATTTATTTTGATTAGCTTCTGCGTGGAAATAATCCATGTGTGAATTCTTTGTGAATTTCCAGCGTACAAAAGTGGAGACAAGGGGATGAAATCATACACAACATTTCCAAGCTGCTGGATTTAGAACCGGGAACGCTGGACTCGGGAAGGTAAGTTAGAAATTATATATTTGCTGCAATTACCTTTGTAAACTCTTTACTTTAAATAACTATTTTTTTTATATACGAAATGTTTACAATATAGGTACCATCGCTAACATAAAAAACTAGGAAAAAAATTATATCAAATTGTGCTAATTGTATTCAGGCTATTTTTTGCACTTCTGTGATACAAAATAATATAAGGTTACGTAGTTTAAGTTTAAATACCAGAAAATATAATTAACAGAAGCAAAGAATAATAAAATTAAAGGCTGCACTCAGATCACGTAGCTGGTCTCAAAGCTCTCAAGCTGGGAATTGTTAAAAATTCGTCTCCAAAAAGGTAACGCTACAATACTCAATAATATATTAAGGAGCGGACGTCATTTTGTGTAAATCAAACAGTTACTGATATGTATCGTATTGATACTCTGAACTTGACCAATATTTAGCCATTCTTCCGTTTTTGTGGATAACAGACTATAAATGACGAGACATTGAAGATGTGAAAGGTCTTATGAGATTTTGGTCTTGTTTTGTTGTATTCCATGTGTCCTCAAGTTGCTGCCAAGATTCTTCTGTAGTTTCCAGCAGACGATGTCTTTCCTGGAGCTTTTTTATCATAAAATTGTATAACCCCAAAGATCCCAGCAAACACAAACACAAATACAGTGTGGTGATAAAGTAAGGACCAAAATTCATAATTGCGTTATTTAATGTTTTCAAGCAAAACGCTCGGACATGTCAATGTTTTTAAACAAACAAAATTTAGCGAAAATATTCAAATTACTCTCCGTCAACCATTTGGCACTGACCGATACGAGTGTAAACACTTTGTACACTTCGCTCAAGGACTTCAGGAGTAATGTGTTCCACTTCAGCGCGCATTCTTTGCCGTAGCCCGTCTAAATTATTTGGCCTATTAAAATAAACTTTCGATTTCAAATAACCCCCTAGTTTTCTGTGGGGTTATGTAAGAGAGTCAAGTCTGGGATATGCAGTGGCCACTCAATTACTCCTCGACGTCCAGGAAATGTGGCGTCAAGATATTAACGGACGCTTATTTGAAAGTGTGGAGGCGCCCCATCTTGTTAAAACCAAATATTCTGATGGGGTACATCTGCTTCGAGATCATTTGGAAATATTACTGTCAGAGCTGGCTTTAAATCGAACCGTAAAAAGTCCAAATAACGTGCTGCTGTAAGATTTCCTTCAGAAAAGTAAGGCGCTATTAAACGCCATCCGTTTATGCCAATCAAAACATTTAATTTCACTTGACGTTGACTGTGAGAGTCTTGAGTCTAGTGAGGATTTCCTCTTGACCAATACCTGCAATTGTGACGATCTACGTTCCATTCAGGCAAACGGTGACTTCGTTGGAAAAGAGGATATCACTTAAAAAATTGGGGTCTTCATCGTAGCGTAACACTAGTTCTTCGCAAAACTGTAAGCGGCGGTCTAGACCACCCTGGTTTAATTCATGAATCAATTGGACTTTGTAAGGATGATATTCGTCTTTCTTGAACAACTTCACGACAAAAGAGTGGCCCACATTGTTATTTTGGGCTAGCTGCCTTGTAGAATGGTGAGGATTTTCTTTAGCTTGAAGTAACACTCTAATCTGGTTTCTTCGTTTTAAGACAAGTTTTAAGAGTCATGCCATAAATATCTTCAGCAGCCGTATTTTTTAACTTCATTATTATTTCAAATATTTCTAGTAATTGGATCACAGTAGCTACTACTGACTATTTTGGCCTCACATTCTAACAATCATAACTAGAAGATATAAATTACTGATTGTATATCTCATAATATATACTATACCTCAATTTTAAAATAAAATCCAACACTTCTGTAGGACTTGAATCGCACAGAAAGAGATGAAAAATAACTACAATATTATATGCATACATTTGAAAAAAAGTAATTACCGGGCTACTTACAGTACCTACTGAACTAGTTCAGTCCGTTTTACAGTATGTGGCACCTGTAAATCACGAAGTATTAACAGCGGCCATTTTAACTTAAACGGCTACTAAGTCCATAATTTTTTATTAGTCTGTTTTAATGAAAAAATCTTATATAAATCCAAAAAAACTCAATACTTTGCTATTATACATTTTACAATAAATATACATTCCACAAATAATAGACAAACTTACATGCTAGCTCAAAGACTCTCAGCAGATTTAGAAAATGGAGGCAAACAACTCGAACAATTATTACAATATTAGTTTATCCATGTTCAAATGAGTTAATTAATGCACATTCCTTCTTTTGTTGAAACTTTAAGAACGCAATTGCCCTAAATTGCGTATGAAGTTCTTTTGTTTAGAAACACTTTACGAACTCATGGCTTAAGTTTATCTATTACCTCAGGGAACAACCTGTATAATCTAATTTTTCCTGATTAAATATATTTTTATGCAAATAATGATTTCGTTGAATGTGTTTTGCAGAGTTGATAGGAATGAAGTTACTTTCAAAGTACATCCAAACAAGCAACATCTTAACACCTCTGAAATAGCTAGAAGAATAGGTTTGTAAAAACTTGAGTAGGATTCTTTCCATAATACGCAATTATTCTTTTTTTTTAGTGTCAATACGCGAGGAATTGAAGAAAGCAACTGGTGTTGAAATAACCGCTGTGGGTGTCGGAGATAAGGTAATTAAAAGAAAATAATGCCTGGAAAATGCTTCATACTCATGCAAAAAGGATAATTTTCAGGTCAAGACCACCCTCGTCAGCCATTTCGAGACCAAGAACGAATTTTACATCGTCCTGTTCACCATCTGTGGAATCCTGGGGGCGCTGATCATCGCCTCGCTGCTTTTGATCATCATTCGCCGCCATGTGGTGTCCAAGGAGAAGTTGCATAGTTTGACCAAACCGGACACAGAAGCGAGTAAGGATTATCAAGACTTATGTAGAGCACGGATGGCTATAAAAGGGCAAACTCCAGGGGAAACTGTACACGGACGAGTCACCTCCCTCTCCAAAGAGTCAGAGCAGAGTCCATCGAGCAGATCTAGCACGTCTTCTTGGAGCGAAGAACCGGCCTTGCACAATATGGATATATCAACCGGGCATATGGTATTGAGCTACATGGAAGATCACCTGCAGAATAAAGACCGCTTAGATCAGGAGTGGGTTGCGTTGTGCGCTTACGTCGCTGAACCTTGCGAGACATCAATGGCCTTGAAGAAGGAAAATTTGAGCAAGAACAGGCGCAGGGATGTTTTACCGTATGATCATTCGAGGGTGGTTTTGAACGAGTTATCCAACGCTACCGGATCGGATTATATCAACGCTTCCAGTATTACTGACCACGACCCTAGAAACCCGGCCTACATCGCAACTCAAGGACCTTTACCTCACACGGCTCCCGATTTTTGGCAACTAATCTGGGAACAGGGCGCTGTAGTGATAGTCATGCTGTCCCGTTTGACTGAAGGAGACATAGCGATGTGTCATAGATATTGGCCGGAGGAAGGTTCTGAGGTGTACCATATCTACGAGGTGCATCTGGTGAGCGAGCATATTTGGTGCGATGATTACTTGGTGCGGTCATTCTACTTGAAGAATATGAGGACTGGAGAAACTAGGACTGTCACGCAATTCCACTTCTTGTCTTGGCCGGAGGCTAACGTCCCATCTTCGACTAAAGCCTTGTTGGAATTCAGGAGGAAGGTTAACAAATCTTACCGAGGCAGGTCTTGCCCGATCGTGGTCCATTGCAGCGACGGTGCGGGACGTACTGGAACTTATTGTCTCATCGACATGGTCTTGAGTCGCATGGCCAAAGGCGCCAAAGAGATCGACATCGCAGCTACCCTGGAACATCTGCGTGATCAACGACCGCGAATGGTGGCCACCAAGCAGCAGTTTGAATTCGTATTGACGGCGGTAGCCGAGGAGGTCCACGCGATACTGAAAGCTCTTCCCCCGCAACCGGCACCCGTGCAACAAGAGAAGGAGAAGGAAGCAAAGTGAATTCCAATGTATTGAGGGAAAAATTGACGCACTTTCGGTGACAACCAGCCCTGTTGCTGAGAGTGCCTCGGTGTTGCGTCCATTTTTATCGTTTCATTTCAGATGCATATTATCATGAGACCGTGTGTAGCTCTCTGGTCGACATCCACAATTATTAAAGTACACAAAGTCATCACATATCCTTGTTGTTTCCTCTGTTGTTGTTGAAAGGCTGCCGCCTTATCTTCCATTTCCTACTTTTCTCTTTCTATGTGTACCTCTAATCTTTCCAAATCGAGGGAGTAAATAAAACTCGCATTTAGTTTTCATCAACCGGCTTATTAATTATCAGGAGCATAAAATATGATACCTATCATCGGTGTTACCGTAGAAATATAGGCTTTATGTTGAAATTAACTGAATGTAAAAGCAAAAGTACATATATTATATATATTTTGTGTATAAATGTAAAATTACAATGATTGAAATCCTCCGTGTTGCTGACGCAAATATGTTAAAGGTTTCATATTTATTGACGTTAATGTTTATAGATAATTTTATTATATATTCCACACCGGATCCAAAAAAAAAAGAAACAAAGGAAAAAGGACAAAGGTTCTGAGCTACTAACTACCTTGGGTTGAATGTATGTATGCGTGTGATACTTTCGGTACCCGTTCTAATGGAATCCAGCCTCCCAAGAGATAGGGTACCGATCTAGTTTAAAGGAGATAAAAAATATATTTTAACCGCGAGACGAAAACTGACAAAATATTAAAAAAATATCAGACTGAGGAACATTGAATAAATACGATAGTTATATAATATATTTTTATTTAACTATGTTAAGATTTTCGGTCTATATCTATCATAGTATTGTATACCTACTTACCTGTATATTTTGTATTTATATTTTGCTTTCAACCTAAAATAGAACAGGACTCAATCGAAACGATATAAGTAATACATGACATATTAACGAAAGAGATAGAAAACAAAAATAATTAAGCATACGACATTGTAATAATTATAATATTATATATTAAATATGTTGTAACAATAATTACAAACATAAAACATAATATACATATAACATCTATTTTGTCAAATTACATATATAATACATATATAGAAAATGTTAAAATTTATGGTTCGTGTATATTGGTCTATCTTAAATAGGATAGCCTGAAATGTATTTATGTGTATGTATACTGCACAGGAGTTTTCTATTTTATTGTCTCACTTTCCTAATTCCTTCCCATGCATACCAAGAATTTGAAACCTATCTATTGATATTATCAAAAGGTAAGTATAATTTTATATTTACATTTATTGTTCAAATAGAGATATAAGAGAAGACGTTAAATTCAATACATGCGCGGATGACATTCAGATTTACTACTCTTTTAACACAAGAACAGCAAACGGAAATAAAAATTATTATATTAAACTTTACTGGAATGCATGCTTGGCCTAATTGCATATAGTATGTAAAATACTTCCATGGACAAAAGCTATATAAAAGCATTCGAAACTAATATCAGCTAGATCAGTAATAGTTGCATTTTGATCATAGCACGTTGGACATCTCATACTGTTCAGAATGCACTTTAGCATTGGCCTTACAAGCAGAACTGTTATTATATCTGACATGACAAACCGTTTGGTAAATTAGTCGGTTACTTTTAACGTAAAACCCATTAGGTTAAGATCCTGCTTGTACCAAAAGTTCAAAAAATGCTTTTTATTGGAGCTTTGTTAGCTATTTTTACCATTTATTTTCTTGTACCACTATTATGGAGATGTATGGAACGAATAAGAAATATATAAATGACACAATATGAAATCAGAAAGACAAGAATTTGTCATAAATGCTATAAGATTTCACACATTGAATATATAGCATTTTGATTTACGCCAGCGCGCTGAAGTAGAATATTTTACTTTCTTCGCCTTTTGGCTCAATTGAAAGAAGTCTTTTTATCAATTTTTGGGAAAAAATCCGCTCTTTATTACATTTTAAAAAAAAGTTTGCTATATCAGAGTCTTTATCATCACTTTTCGCTTCAATATACATCTTCTTACTCTGAACATCGCTGTCTTTATAATTTTCACAGTGATACCATAAACAATATTTCTTGAAGATCCTTTTCATTTCGAAAGAAAACAGATTTATAAACAAACATGGATTAAAAAAAATTACAAGAAAGTACAGTACATAGATACTTACTCCTTTGGAAACTACGATCTTATACAACAAAAACCCTTTTATCTGCGAAGATATTGGCAGATTATGCACTGAACCACATGGTTTCCGTCCTTTCAAGATGTAGGAGGGTAAACGGGTGGAGCAAGTTATGGCGCGCAGGGTTAAACTTATAGATTGACAGCAAACTGAAAAAATAGTAACTAAAGATTTATTCAATATGACCCTCTATAAAAGTTTGTGTTTAAACTTAAACAGTTTGAAATCTCAAGCGATTTTATGCGAAATTGAAATTAGTGAAAGATCTGTTTCAACGTGGAATGGACATGAATGGACATCATATTGGCAATAAAACATCTTGAATTAAAAAAAAAAAACAACAAATGTGTTCGAAAACAACTACAAAATTAATTATCGTGTGAAGTAGAGAGTATACGAAAACAAACGGCTTACTTCAAAATGTTTGAAAACAACCAATGAAACGTAGTAAAGAAAGAAAAAAAAAGGAAACGTTAGAGAAAACTTAGAAAGACCTGATCTATTACCTAGACGAAAAGAAGTTGATAAAAGTTCAGGAAATACAGGCATATAAACGGTTTTCTATGAAGAAGTCCCATTTTAAATTTCGTGGCATTTTTGTTCTGTTAAATAGCAAGCAAATAGAAAGTATAGGTACCATTTGAAAAAATGGCACAATCCACTCCAAAAATATATTTATAGAAATAGTGAAAAGTCATTAATTCAGTAATATTATTCTGCCTAGAGGATTTGTTCTGGGGAATATTAACAATCGAATTCAAAATATTCAAAATAGTTGTTTGCATCTTTATGTTCGTAAATATAACGGAACATATCTCACAAATCACAACATGTGAGTTGATTGAGTATAAACTTGTTGATATTTCTTTTTCATGTATTGGTTGATTGGGTTCGCATGTTTTATTTTGCCTTATTTAATTCAATTTTTTTCTTTCAATGCTTTTACAAATCAATAAACTGATGATATGTAGAATGTCAAAGTTTAGTATTTATATTCCAATCAATTCCTGTTGTAGTTTCATATTTTGCGTGCCCTCTTTAAATTACATTTTATTTTATAATGCAAGAGACAACTTTTACCGTCAATTTTTAGGATATTATTCTAAATGATATTATTGAAAAGCGTATTAAATGCGTACAAAAAAGAATCTGCTATCACCGATTATTAATTCATATCTAAGTGGTACCTGTTTAATAGATGGCGTTACTGTTACAATTAGTGTTTGTGTAGATCCGAAGATTTACTAAGCAAGAAGCAATAGATACCTTTACGACTTCTCACTTTATTGTTAGATTTACGAATAATTTTTATTGGTACTTTTGTGTCAAGAGACTTAAATTAGAATTACAACAATTTCTGCATTATTTAAATGCAGTTTATTAAAATGATACAATTATACATTATTTTCTTGGAAATTCCAGAATCGTCCAAAACAATTACAATTGTTTCTTTTTGATAATTTTAATATTCGTAAAAAAAATTAATATCACGAAAAAAATGTATATGTAATTGTAGCATTTACGCTAATTTAAAGATTATTTAATAATTTTAAGACAGTCATTTATAGGAGCCGTATTCGGAGGGTTACTACCGAATTTTGGTAAAAAACCCAATTTCAATTTAAGAAACCTTTCCTGCTTCTAATAGCGTTGATTTGATATGGTTTCAAGCACCGAATGCGCCTCAAGCAATTTGGGAAACGCTTCTACTCCTTCGCACTATACGTTGTAAATTTCGAAACTAACAAACGAAAAAAAGAGAACTTCTAAGAACAAAAGGTTCTAATATAAGTATAAGTGTTCTTGGCTAATAATACAATCGTTGTTATTCAGTTACGATGCAACAAATAAGCGTGAATGAACGGCAAAATATAAATTCCTTCAGAAAAGCGATATCCCTGGAAAATATCTATTTAATACCTATCGGAGAGATTTTCTTAAAAGATGTTAGTGATACTAATACCGATCGTTTTTCATTTCTAGCGGAATAATAGAAAATGACTTGTAATCAGTGTTTTTTGAGATATCTATCAAATTCGGAGAAAGACAAACAAAGAGCTCGTAAAGTAAAGAGAAAATTGTGCGCTGCCTCTGTATATTAATAATAGATTAACGACTAAGTATACTAAAAAAATAAAAGCTGCAAATAAAAAACTAGTTTAGAGTAATAGAATTAAGAGAGAATCAATGAAATCTTTTGACTATGTTAATAGAAAACGGTACTTAAAGATAGTAACGTTTTCACAATGTTAATTAGATCCCACTAAAAAATAAATACAAGAAATTAAATTTCTGTATGAAATACGTGGCAAATGCTTCTAAACAAAGCCAGATTAAGAAAACATGAAAATCCAATGAATGGAGCTGTAGATTTTGAAATTAAAACAAAATATTTAATTTCCAGCTGAAAAATGGTAATAGCCCCCTAAGAAGTAGTAAGAAAAGTTATCTTTTCTCTGTTGGGAAACACGCATCTGGTAGACCATACTAGAAGACTCTAGTGTAAATGTTTGAGCTCAAATATCTCGAAAATAGTTATAGATATTGACAAACGGTTTTCACCAGTCGATTTATTTCACATAACTCTAAGACGGTAACAGATAGCCGGCCAACGTTATTAAATATGGAATCCTGGTCGACAAATGTGTCCGACAGTGTATAATACATAGCACTTTCGGCGTTTCTTACTAGCTTAGAACAGCATACCAACAATCGTGGCAGAAATGCGAGTTTTATTAGTTTTTTCAAGATAACTCCGGAACGGCGAGATCTAGAGAATAACCCTTGGTCTCACATGATCCGAAGTGATCAAGGGAACATTATAGTTGACAATAGAATGAAATCGGAACAGTAGTTCGCCCAGAAATTATGGATTTATGTGTTAAAAATAGCGAAATTTAACGATTTTGCACACATTTTTGCAAATATCTCGAAAATAGTTGGAAATATCGATGTTTGCTTTTCAGCACTTGATTTCCTGTGCAAATACGCGTCTGATAGATGATATTAGAAGGCTCTAGTGCAGTGGTTCTCAACCTTTTTTCGCCTAGCGCCCACTTACTGGATTTTGTATAGATCCCAGCGCCCAGCCGCAGAAAATCGCGAAGGGACACGTCATCGACTACGACTATGGATTATGGACTAGATAACCTGGGCACAGTAATTAAAACAACGCCCACTGGTGGGCGCTACCGCCCACGTTGAGAACCACTGCTCTAGTGTGTACATAATTTTTCAAAACTTTAACCTCGATTATCTCGGCAACAGTTAGAGACGTCGAAGTTTGCTCAATCTATTCCTCGTTAAAAGGGGCATCTGGTAAACTATATTAGAAGACTCTAGCTTCCACCTAAATTTTCAAAACTTTGAAATAAATTATACTCCGTGACATTAAAAGTGTTACACCCAGAAGGAATGATTTCTTCAGCTTGATGTTTTGGCAATGTAGTAGTCTTAAATCAAGAATGAAGCGATAACATATGCAAGAAATTTTATGAAGATGTAATCCACAAAAAGTAATAATGTGTTTGGCGACCCCGTAGCTGAGTACACTCCTGCACACGTCTAGGCATCGACAGAATAAGATTGTTGATGTCTGCTTGTGGCACCTCGTTCCAAGCAAGTTCAACTTCGTAGATTAACTGCGCCAGAGTCTGTGGAGGATGGTGCAAAGTTGACAATCTCTTCCCCATCATATCCCATATATGTTCGATGGGATTTAAATCCAGTGATCGGGGTGGCCACGGCAAACATTAACGCCTGATTCTTGGAGAAAGTCCATAGGTCAATGAACAATATGGGGACGTGCATTGTCTTACTCTTACGATTCGTCGCTGAAGACAACAGTATGCCATTCTGCCTCAAAATGCTGCCGTTCTCTGCGCCAATTCAAACGTTAACGACAGTGGTCCGCAGTCAAAGGAAGCACTAATCGTGGACGGTATGAAAAACGTCCAAAAGCTCGAATGCGGCGGTATAGTGTACGCATAGTAACAGGTCTACCTTCTTCTCCAAACTATTGGACAGCAATTTGATGCGTAGTAGCAAAACGCTCGCATAGACTAGTCGTCTGAAGCGCCTATCTTGACGCTTTGTGGTACGCCTCGGTTGACCAGTTGGTCTTTTTCGTCTACCTTCTTGTGTCCACACATATCCCGATAGGCAACAATTCTACCCCTGCCAAAGTCGCCAACATGGTGGTTCTCATAGACCGGTATCTTCACAAAGAAGACAAACTTTTTTTTTCGCAAAAAATTGAATTACATGTAAATAAAATTTCTTGCAAATATTATCGTTTAATTGTTGATGTAAGACTACCACATTGGCAAAAAATCAAGTTGAGAAATTCCTGCTGGGTATAACACTTCTAACGGCACGGAGTATATCTTGAAAATGGAGATATCGAAAAATGCTTTTCACCACTCGATTGCTCGCCGAAAGGCGCTTGTAGTGGAGCCTAGCGTCGAATTTATTTTAGAAACTTTAAGCGCTCATATCTCCGAAAATGGTTGGAGTTAATTTTTCCGAAACGCGACTGGCAATCATGTTGTTATACATAATGGGGTTTCGACAATAACTAACTGTTGAGAATAGAGAAGTTGTGCCAAAATAAGTACAAAAAAGATAGCAAAGAAACACCAGGATTTTTTCTATCCTTATGTCTCATTCTGACTTGCTATATGAACATAAAATATTAGCTAGAAATACAGTGTGTTAAAAAAAGGTTGTCGGATATTTTACCCAATTGTAGTACTGGTGGAAATAAACAAAAAAGTCTTAGTCAACATGGATCCGCAATTCAACTGTTTTTGACCTATAGTCGATTGCATATTGTTTTAGTAGGATAAAAATTTTCAAAGAAATTCTGATCGCAATGTAAATTAAACAAATGCTTATTTAAAGTAAAACTAAAGAAATTGTTCTACATGTCCACCGTTCATTTCTAAGCACGCTTCACACCTTCTTATGAAAGATCGACGCAATCTTTCGAAAATTCCTGGAGTCCTCCGAATTTCCTCGCAACAATTTACGATTCGTTGCCTGAGCTCTTCCAAATTGTTTACAGATCGTGCGTACACTAATTGTTTTAGATGCCCCCAAACATAGAAGTCTAGAGGTGTCAGGTCAGGGGACCTAGGAGGCCATGCAGTTGGTCCACCCCGTCCTATCCATCTCTCGTTGTAATCTTGATTTAAGAAATTTCTAACTACGATGGAAAAATGCGCAGGAGCTCCATCGTGCATAAACCACATATTTAATCTGTTAAAAATTGGCACGTCTTCCAACAAAACGGGTAATTCATTTCTTAAAAAATCCAAGTATACTTGTCCCGTTACGATTAGGGAGAAATACTGGACCAATTAAACAGTCTCCAAAAATAGCAAGCCAAACATTTAGCGAAAAACGGTTTTGGTGATGCAGTTCAACAACAGCATGGGGATTTTCATCTGCCCAGACGTGATTGTTATGAAAATTGAATATTCCGTCTCTAGTAAACCCAGCCTCGTCACTAAATAAAATCTGAGTGGCAAAATTAGGAGTTTCTGCCAGCTTTCGTAAAACCCAATGACAAAAAAACCCTACGTGCATCATAATCGAGAGGAGCAAGAACTTGCACGCGTTGAATGTGGTAGGGATAGAGCTGATGTTCCCGCAGAATTCTCCAAATGAGAGGATGACTGACGTTCAGTTCTGCGGCAAGTTTTCGGGGAGTTGTCTTCTACCCGTCTCAAAATATCTAATTCTACTGCGGGAGAAGAAACTGATCTAGGTCTACCAGAACCACCATTAATTTTAAATGAACCAGTTTCGGACAGCCGGATATAAAGTCTTGAGAAAATCTTATCACTCGGTAACAACCGATTTGGAAATTTTTCGGCATACATACGCCGTGCTTCAGTGGCATTACCATTCGCACGACCGTACATAAAATGCATATCGGCCATTTCTGCATTTGTGTACTTATGCATAATTTGAGAACAAAAAAAAGACGCAAATGATAAATAATCTGATGACAGACGTCTGACAGAACTAATTTTAAGTCACAATCAGTTGTTTGACAAAGGGAACTATTGTCAAAACCGAAAAATGTTTTTTTTTTATTTTAAAATATGCAATCGACTATATGTCAAAAACAGTTGAATTGCGGACCCATGTTGATTAAGACTTTTTTGTTTATTTCCACCAGTACTATAATTGGGTAAAATATCCGACAACCTTTTTTTAACAGGCTGTACATTTTATTAATGATATTTTTTCACAATTTTATTGTACAAATAGGGCAATGTTTTTTGTAAGGAAATTGAGAAATACGTTAAGTCACCTGTCAATTTTGACTTGCCATATTTCGACTTCCTATTTTTGGAAGCAGAGAAGATCGAACCATTAAGTTTATTTCCAATCACAAGAACTCCCAATTGGATCAATTTTTTTGGGACACACTGTATAAATACCTTCATATTAATCTACAATTAGTAGTAATAGTTGCAGGGTATACAAGCATAAATAGTAATTCCAACGATCGCAGAATCTATTAGTGTTTGTTCCATCATAAATATGATTGGCCTTATTGTTGTTTTATAAAAGAGAAACTGGAGCAGTCAAAATTATTAGCCCGCGCCGTAATAAATCTTCCCCCTGCCGAACTGTAGCGGGCTAATAAAAGCTCCCCTATCATCCAGCTACCCTTCCATCTACTTGTACTAAAAAAAAAAAAACACCTGAAACGCAGAGAGTGTTATCTAGCTAGTGTGCAAAGCGTGTATGCAAAGGTAACGTCGGTCCTCGAGTCTTATCAAACCATGCCTCCCTAACATACAAAAGAGTGATAACATAACGACTTGGCCGTTGCCATGGCGACGCCGAATCCCAACGTTTTGCGAATGCGTGAAGATGCTGCAACGGGAAAGTGCAGGGTGTAGTACCGAGGTTTACGTGTAGACCCTTGCGTGTCCGAAAAGCCCTGCGACGAACCTCTCTCTGCCCGATGTATATTGCGATATTCGTTTGTTCCCAGATTTCTCGAGATACTTCATTATAGAATGTGAGTAAAAATATTTTTTAATCAAATTAATTTCGTTGTTATTCCACATTGTAATTATTATTTGATATTATACACCGAATATAAAATTATTCTTATTATCTGTCAAATTGTAAAATTAGCAAGGGCCCATTGATACTTTAGTTTTTATATATGTAGTAAACAATGGAATCTGCTTCCCGCCAATTGCGCAGGGCAAAGCTAACACACATTCTTTATCTTTTATTTATGAGGGCGTTGTAAAACGATAAAATTGTAAATACAGTGTCATAAACAAGGACAACCAGTTAAAAACTAAACAATATTTAAGTTGTATGCGTATATAAACACTTCCAAATGACGTCTATTAAATTAAATTAGTGTTAAAAAATATCTAAGGCCCAATTTAAAACAAGCAACTTTTTTTTTTGTGGAGATATAAAATAACTAATACTTTAGCAGTATTATTGTTGATTCTAAATGCAAAATAAAAAAGATATTGTTATTGCAAACATATTAACACATTGAATTCGACAAAGTATAGTGACTGAGAAAACTATTTCATTAGAACTATGTGGGAAATAACTAATAGAATTTTGATTTTGGTACTTGAAGCGTGATCTACCATCTATGTATTTAACGCTAGTATTTTCGCTTTCATACAGGGTGTTGATATCAACTTTCCTATTTTTAATGAAATGGTACATTTTTATTCGCATCCGTCAGTGAGTTTATTCGCATTATTTGTGAGGAAGTTTTATAGCGACAGATAGATAAGCTCTACCGTTTTTGAGATATTTGTAATGTCCTTGAATTGGGGATTTTTGTGCTTACGCTTTCAAGTAAAATTAAAGAAATATTGATGTTTCTCTGAATGTGGGTACAAGTACAAAGATAGGTATTCAATGTTATTGTAATAAATCAGTAAATCATATAAATAATATTTAAAAAAAAATCAGTCCAATATTTATCTTTAAACTAACACAACCGGAATGTTTAAATTATACCAATCAAAAATAATAAAAATACTATGTTTGATCGGTATAAAGATTTGGTATAGTTAGTGTATACGTCCCACTTAATAATAACATGTAATGAAATCTGTTAAATAAGACAATTCCCTTTTTAAGTTGTAACAAAGATAAATAAATGACCAATACAGTTTCTTGTATAGGAAAATAAATAAGTGTTTTGATTCTTTTCTTTTGAATCACCCAGTATGTGACTTACCTTTATGACTGCTCAGGGTTACTCGGGGGTTCGGAAAGGAGTTCTTATTCCTAACAAGTTTGGTCGCTATGTTCAAAATTAGTGCCGGCGAAATATTAAAAAAAAATTAAATTACAATAAAAGGAACACAAATTTCAAACAACCTTTTTATTAACAAAATTGTTTCAGTGATGAACGTTCAGAAACTCTATGATTGGGCACTTAGGCAACTGTAAATACTAAAACAAGTTGGCGAGTAATAAAATCGTACTTTATTACTCGAAATGTCCCTCAATTCGAAGGAGACTCTGAAATCTCAAGTCTGGTAATTAACTCTTGCATAAGCTCTTTAAAAATAAAGCAAGGTAAAATAAAAACTAAAAGCTAAATAACAAAATAGTTAAACTAAATGTTCCAACACTATATTAGAAGTTTACAACATTTTGAGCACCATTACAAGAATGATTAAATAAAGTAATCATTCACCCTGTAAAGGCGCAGTGATTGTGCTTTCCAATATTCTCTACGTATTTCTAACTATATTTGGGTCACTACACTGCATTAAGAATTTATAGAATCCTCTTAGTATTCTCATGCGTATATATCTTCGTTTGCTCCTTCCGTGTTTTCTTCTTTATTATTTTTTCATTTCCAATTCCTTTTTCATTAGATTTTCACCTGTCTTTAGCTTTTTTCTGTTTGCTTCTTTTTTTAATAAATGAGAATCATTATTGTAAGCATATTCGTCAAACATCGGTGTTTGTCATGCACTCAACCGCCAATAACTTTTCACCTACTGTGATTTATATAAAATTTCGAAAAATGTCAATTTTCATACTAAGGGAGACAACCTTCAATGACGGTCCTGCCGATTCAAAATCATACCTAGAGGTGCAGCAGCCCTCACCCTTTTTTTTTTTATATGAAAATTAAAGCTCTTCGATTCTTTAAGCAAATGCAGGTGTTCATGCAATACCCGTAGTGTAATTTCAAAGTTCATTATTTTTAACTGGAAACAATCTGTTCTATTCAGACTCTTTTTTTTACATTTCAAAATGTTGAACTTCAGTTTCAATTGAAACGAGCCACCTCAAATAACTCTTTACCTGCTGTGATTTATATAAAATTCGGAAAAATGTCAATTGTCATATTGAAAGAGTAGTACCATAAACTATGGAGCGATAGCATGGTGACAGAAAGCGCTGCAAACCAGAGCCACAGCAAAACTTACACCCATACAAAGAATTGCGTGTATAGCAATCACGGGAGCAATGTATTCTTCCTCGTCATTTGCGTTGGAAATTCTTCTAGACCTTCCTCCCTTGCACATTGTGGAAAGGGAGGCTATATTGCGAATCAATCGCCACATACTATGTCTTTGTGGCTAACAAGCTGGTGGAATCGGTCACTTCCGACAGGATGCTGGGAATCCCATCGGGCATGATGTGTACTCGGCCAATGATCTATACATACTTCACTACCTCCTTTCCAAACAGAGAGGAATGGAGATGTAACGAAAAAACACTAACTGAAAGATTACAACCTTGGACAACATGCAACAACTTTTCAGGCTGAAATCTATGCCATTGAGATGTGTGCTAGAGAGAATTCGGATAAAAACATCAGACACAAATCAATAAAAGTTTTCAGCGAAAGTCAGACGGTGCTGAAAGCACTAGAGGCGCATAAATGCAGCTCAAGGCGGATCTGGGGCTGTAAGAACACCCTAAACACAGTGGGGATAACAAATAACCACTCATTCTTTCAAGACAATGAGGAAGCAGACACCCTTGCGAAAAAGGGTGCTGCAGAGCATCTCCAGGGACCAGAACCTGCCATTGGCATAGCACCTACGGTAGCTAAACAACAAATCAATGTATGGGCGCAGCAGAAAGCACTCCTCTAACATTGGAACAATTGTCCTGGTATGGTACATGCGAAAAAGTGTGTATTGTTCATCATGTCAGAACCCAGGAACTACTAGAACTTTACCGTAAAAATGTCAAAGTAATAGCTTCTGTCTTTACAGGTCACTGCAAACTTAGAAAATCACCTACACAGAATCGGACTCTCTGAAGAGACTGAATGCCGACTGTGTATGAAAGATGATGAGACAATTGAGCCCGTGCAACAAGAATTAGGCATGACATCTTTGAGAAGGTTGACCTTTCCCTAGAATACCTGAAAACGACCTCATTCAAAAGGATTCTGAGCTATTTTAAGGGCTTGAACTTGTTGGATGAACTTTGAAGATAACATCCGGCCTACAATAGCTCCTAGCGGCCGCGGTGGACGGGAAGGATAATCGACCCATGCGGATGCTATCTGACCTCAATATCAATCAATATCATATCGAGAGGGACAACTTTTAATGAAGGACCCGACGATTTAAAATCATTCCTGGGGGCACAGTAGCCCCCACCCTTAGAATTTGAATAGGAAAGATGGGTCTTGTGACCACAAAATGTCTTTAATTTTCGTTACATCAAGATATATTAGAGTCATTTTTTTAATAAGTACGCAAAAAGTGCATAATTTGCAACCTGTGTAATAAAATCTGATTAGAATGAAATGGTTTGGATTTCACTTTATTAAATGTTCAAAATGATGACCATTAACCTCCATAGTGCAACGTTATTGCTTCAAATGCTCTCCTTCCTAACATTTCGCAACATATCTGGAGTTATTCACCGACATTCTTCAAAAATTTTTTGGCGTAACTCTTATAAGGAAGCTGAACGCGCGGGATACACCTTAGATTTAAGAGAACAACTACATTGAAAATGATAAGTGAATGTGACAATAACAGTGAGGAGTTACCTTGGTTACCACAAAAGAACTGTGAAATCTCAGGAGAGTACATAGGAGGGCATTTGAAACCATTTCATTCTAATCGTGTGTTATTACACAGGTTGCAAATTATGCAGTTTTTGCTTACTGATTAAAAAACAAATGACTTTTCGATACATGTTGCCGTATAGAGAATTAAAAGACCTTTTTACTGAGTGGTCGTAAGACTCCCCCTCCCCTCCCCTCCCCTCCCCCCTTGATGTGACAATTGACAGATTTCGGAATTTTATATAAATCACAGCAGGTAGGTTGAGGTGGCTCGTTTCAATTGGAATGCCTTGTATAAAAGTTCTTACTTAAATTTAAAAAAAAAAAATGTGAAAATACACGGAAACGTATACCTAAATATAATATAATAAGCAAGAAGGTTATCATTCAATTTTCTAATTGTGAGTTAACTTCGTAATTGTATTAACGAAAAAGATAGACAAAGTCCCTTTCGATAATATGTATATTCCTATGAATTGGATAATTATTGTAATGATAAATTAAATACCTCTTCAATCCAATCGGTGCTTATTATAAATTATATTTTTTGCGACAATTTACAATTTTATCCTATTTATTTATTTTATTTTTAAGTGCACACCCTTGTTTTTTCTTTTATTATTAACCAATGTATTACAACGCATACTTATATTTTTATAATAACTCCCAGATTTTGGAAAAACATGAATGAGTGATAACAATTGCTCATTAGCAGTGGTACAGTTTTGTATTTCAACCGTTCAAAATGTTCAATTCGGTTCTGGCATAGCAGTAGCACAGCTAAGTAAACAGATAGCTCACCGTAGCAGAATTTGCCGATTCTCGCGGGTTACATAAATCAAAGGCTGCAATATTACGATTTTATGAAACATAGATAGCTGCGGGAAGCACGGTGTACAGTCGGAGACCGGACGTCGGAGTGTGGAAGGAGTACCGACTCGCTGGTTGTTTTTATTTAAGAAATATGCGTTCCATTATGCGTTAATGCATATGTATCTAGAATTGTGCATAGGCGTAAATCGAAGCCTCGTTTCCTGTATTCAAGAAAAACCTTGAGAATCAGCAATCGAAGACACAGGAACCGAGGGCTCGAGGGAGGCGCGTATGGAACAAATCGAGGAGTTGATTGTGGGTACGTGCGCTGAACGGTTGGGTGTAATTATTAATATAGTTGTTATCTAGTAAGTTGAAGTTTTATTATTAAAAGAAGTTGAAGTAACCCCCGGTAAGTACCATTTTAATAGTACCTCTAGCGATAAGATTAAGCAAGCGAGTACGCGACAATATGTATGCGCATTTATTGCAAGCACCGCGTGTCGACATTTCAATGCTAGTGGTGTGTATGTTCGTACGTGCCTACGCGGCTGTCCATTGGCGACTGAAGTGCAGCGCTCCGAATGAACTCACGTAGGGTTCCCAACTATTTGATCCAGAGTTCCCATTTTAGCGAAAGCCGCTGCTAATTCTTCCGTAAGGTGAGCTATCTGTATTATTTACTTGATTAGCTCGCAAAATTCAAGGGTGTCTTGTAGATTTCAAATTCGGACGTGCGCCTTTAAGAGAGGGATAGGAATTTCTCTCTGAATATTTTATTTAATGGCATCGGTATATCATTAATTTGTTTTTTTTTTACCATTAGTGATGTTGACATAGTGCATTATTTTATTTAATATTCTTCAACATTTAGAACATATTTTAGATACCTATTGTATTTAATAAGTATACAACATAGTTAACATCTTTAGAGATGGGTTAGTGTATATGAGAACTTATAAGAATTCTTTGATTGGAGCGCCGAGTTTGCCTGCAATTGATTTTGATCAGTACGTTAACCCCATCCAAATGTTCTTGCCAAATTTCACCGGTAACAGTATAGACGATAAAACGCTACATTCAGAAATTACAAATAGCCTTGCAAACTTTACTATTGTTTACACTGACGCCTCCAAATCGAATAATGGTTGTGGGTGCGCAATTTTTTACAAAACTAATAAGGTCGAGAATTCGTGGAGGTTAAGTAACAGGTTAAATATCATCTCAGCAGAGGCAAAGGCGATGGTCAAAGCACTTAAGTATGCCGAACAAATAGGCAGGTTGCGGTTATGTCAGACTCCCAGGGTGTCCTTAATGTATCGAAACACAGGAAATAGTTTACAAAAATTCACCCGCTTGTGCCGGACATATTCTGCGCAGATGTAGTAATTTAAAAACTTAAAATTTGGATGAAAAGTCATGTAGGAATATCTCCCAACGAGAAGGTAGACGCACTAGCCAAGGCATCAGTAACTTCCGACCAAATTATAGATAAAACTGCCTACGAAAGAGAAATCATATCCGAACTTAAAAGATATTTTTTGGCAGAAACATGGGAACGCAGATGGCAATCGTCATACAATCAGCAAATTACGCAGTACGCTAAAATTCATCCTACGATTTATCATTCTCGTTGGTACAGTAACGTAAGGGTCTCTCGATACTTCCATTCTACTATCGCTAGAATAAAATTCGGACATGGTAATCTCCCGGCTCATTTACATAATTGACTCTCCAGCTTGCTTATGTGGTTATGAGATAGCCGATTTAGATCATCTTGTTTTGGCGGGTTGTAATGATGAATGGGAAAGGAAAAAATTGTCTGAGAAGTTATTAACATTCAAGGTACCGTTACCAACATCCGTACTTCTGCTTCTTAGAAGTGATAATACGGAATTATACGGACCACTTATAAGGGAATGTAACAGCCTGATTTAAGAGATTTTATAAGTTAATTTTACATTTAGTTTTATATTGCTAGATATATAAAAGCAAAGTATAGAAACAAAAGGATCTTTAAAATAAGTTGAAAAACATAATAATAAAATAAAGATATCTACTTATAAAAATAAAAAATAATACTTATTAAACAGTTTACAATTAAGTGCTTCAAATCAGGTGACAGCACTCTCAGTTTTGTGGTGTTTTTTATTATCAAACCATTTCCAAACTACAATAATCCTTTACACAGAAAAAAGTAGGATATCTCCAGTAAAAAATACAAAAATAATATGTCATTCAGTATCTTTCATTTAAAACAAATACTAGTATTCAATTGAATAAATTTCCCGCTGAAGTATTCTGTGATTTCCTATACCTGCCTACCTCTGCCTGCAAATAACGACGTAACTGCTGGAATTACAGCGAAGTATAAGAAGTTCGGATGCATAATTTAAAAGCAGAATTTACGATAGTTCCACTGGAAGTTTCAGTCATATTAAAGTTTAAAGAAGCTAACAACGATTTGTTCCTTTTCTGGCGCGGCATTAAATATTTTCAGCAACCCGACGTGCATGCTAGAATGTGTAATGAAATTGCAACTGCTTACCACCAGAGCACTCTGCGGATATGAAAGATGAAACATGAAGATTATTTGATCACGTTATGTGTTTGTTTTTCTTTCGGTAAGTAAACGTTGTTGAACGGCTGCTGCACGTTGTAGGGAACACAAGTGCTTTATTTATATACTGCATTTAATATCAGTTAGTTCTACGTTTTTGCTGTTGCATATAATCGCTAGAAATGATTTATACTGATTATATCTATTCAATCTCAATTTTTACTGTAACTAATTTTGTTTTACTAACAACCGAGAAAAAGATGTTCCTTTTTAAAGTTCTAAAGGATTATTACTTGCCAACGGATTCACATTAATTTCGAAAATAACAAGTACGAAGTGAAACACTAAAGAAAAATATAGAATTAACATCATGAAGACCAACATTCCGAGCATAAAACGAAGAGCACAAAGTTAATGAATACATCAAATTCAACCGCACACTCCCTTAAAGTGCTTTTTAACTAAGTTTACTCTACTCTAGAAGCTTATGCAACGCAGAAACCTATTAAACTATATCTGAAATTGCCTGCTGAAACTGACTAAATATGCCAGAGTAAATTTGCATTTCATGCTTTAATATATTCCACAGAGTTAGGTCATTTAATTATTACCATGTACTATACTACTATATTAATTGTAAATAAATATAAACAAGCGATTAAATTAAAATAAAAGATTTGCTTGAATGCATGTGTAAAACGTATGAAGAAGTATTTACATATATGCAAACTCTGTAGGTAGGTATAATTTTTGTTTATAAAACAAGAGGTGATTTATGTGATTTATTTCAACTTGGTTCGCTGTGTAAAACACCAACTAATTAAAAACTATCATCGCATTTTCAATGCTCATGATTCAAAAGCAGTGTAGTTCGAAATTGGTTTGATTATTTTTGTTCTGTGAATATCACAAAACCGACAATGCTGTTACTTGTGTGCAGCAATTCAAACAAATATAGATAGGTACTAGCAAAAACAATGAAAGTGGAATGGCACTACACACAGAGAAAGATTTTTTCAAGTCAAAGAAATCTGCATTGAGTGAAATTTTAATTTGAAAAATAGGACTATTTGAAAACAAGCAATAATTTCAAAATCTTCAAGTTTCATTTATTTATTTTGTTTTTCCTTGGATAACGTTTCGTTGGCGTGCTCCAACATTTTCAAGCCCTGCTGTCTTCTTTTTTGGGCTGTTGTTCAATCAAGAACATAACTTCTTTCATTCATCGCCAGGCGATTTAAAATCATTACCGAGCGCCAAGCAGCCCCCAACTAAATTTGAATAGGGACGATGGGTTTTGTGACCATTCATTCTTTTAATTCTCTTTACTGTAACACGTGTCAAAAGGTCATTTTTTTAAATCAGTACGCAAAAAGTGCATAATTTGCAACCTGTGTAATAAAATACGATTCGAATGAAATGATTTGGATTTTACTTTTAGAGTTATTCGTTGGTATTCTTCAACAACTTTTTGGCGTACCTCTTGTAAGGAAGCTGAACGCGTGGCATACACCTTACACTTAAGATGCTCCCAGAGAAACAAATCAAGTTTTCTATAAGCCTCCTTCGACCAATTCAACGATCGCGAAAGTGATGATTCAGAAATTGTCGTACTCCTGCAGCGTAATGTGAAGGCGTTTCATCTTGCTGAAATACTATTTCATTCTCCAACACATCTAAATCTTGCTTCAATTTTTCTGTGACCAAAGGATTTATTGTATCGTCATAAAATACATTTGACCATTTAAAGTCCAGTCAATTAATAGGGGCCCTATAAAATGATCACCAAAGATATCAACCCATACATTGAGTTTCTGTGGCTGCTATGTATGTGTTTCCCGCATCGAATGGGGGTTGGTGTCACTCCAATATCTACAGTTGTGACGATTTACTACACCATTCAACAATAAAATAATTCGTCTGTAAAACAGATATTACACAGTAAGTTTTGATTATTGTTGAGGCCCTCGGTCATTCATTCACAAAATAATCGTCATTCAATCTGCGTCAAAGGGTAATTTTAAAGGGATAAATGGGGGCAACTTCTTAAGTATTCTACAAACTGATTGAACAGTTTACATCTGATGCTTGAGATACCTGTTGTATCGACGTCCCATTTCCAAGCACTGCGACCTGACCTAATACTTCGATGTTAATGTCTTCATTATAGATAACCCGATGATAAAGTCGTCTTTTTGAACAGAGCTCGTTTCCGGACATGTTTGGATCAATTCCAGTACGTATACTTGTTATGTACAGTGATTGTGATAAAAACAAGTAGTTACATTGGTTACCACAAAAGAATGAAAATATCAGGAGAGCACATAGGGAGAGCATTTGAAGTCATTTCATTCTAATTTTTTTTATTCCCTGATTAAAAAAAATTACTTTTTGATTTTGAAGACCTACCTATGTAAATCACTGGTAAAGAGTTACTTGAGGTAGCTCGTTTTAATTGAAATGCCCTGTATTGTAAACTTCAATATTTTGTTGAGTCAAACGTAAAAAACACTCTGAATACAAAAGGTTGTTTTCATTTAAAAATAGTTAATGAAATTACACTGCGGGTATTGCATGAACAACACTAACTGTATTTGCTTAAAGGATCGGAAAGCATTAATCTTAATATCGAAAAAAAGAAAAACTTATAGTATTGACAAGTAATATCTTTGCTATGAATCAGCTAACAGATTTGTTATTTTCTATGATAACTGTTTAAATGTGCGCCCCCTGGGAAACACAAGCTAAACTCTCTACCCACTAAACAATCAAGCGTAAACCGGTAGAGAGTATTGAGAAACTGATTCTTTCACATTTCTGCAAATATCTCCGAAATGGAAAGTTTTATGGGCATGCGGTTTTTACCGTTGGATCATTCTTTCACATTGTAGATATTCTTTTCTTTAGTTTTGTCTAATCTTTGAGGTCTGATCTACTTTAATACTGTTTTCTTTTCATCTCTTTTACATCGCGAATGCTAAAAATAAGTATGTCACCAATAAGTTTATCTTTCATGGCTCTATAATTACATGTTTCGTTTAAGGTTAGTACTTGAGTATTGAGAATTGAGAAAAAGATAGCACCCGAATGATTCGACAATCGTCCTGTTATCTACGGCCACTAGAACCTGTTGTAGGCCAGACATTATCTTTAAAGTTCATCCAATAAATTCAGATCCTTGAGGTAGCCCAGAATGAGATCTTTTTCAGGTCTTCAAGGGAGAGGTCAACATGCATAGATGCTTTCGCAGTTTGCAGTGACATGTAGAGACAGATAAAATTACTTTGACATTTTCACGGTCAAGTTCAAGTAGTTCCTTAGTTCTGATATGATTAGATGAAATGTACTCCTATGGCACGTTCTGGTCCGTGGAAATGCTCCACAGCATCCTTTATCGCAAGAGTGTCTGTTTCCTCATTGCCATGAATGAGTAAGTGCCCAGATATCCAGATCAGGAATAGATTATTAGTCATCCCCAATGTATTTAGAGTGTTCTTACAGCTCCAGATCAGCTTCGAGCTGCATTTATTATGCCCCTGTAAATTTTTTCGCATTCGTGTCTGATTTTTTTGTTCAAAATCTTTGTAGCACACATCTCAATAGCATAGATTTCAGCCTGAAAAATCGTTGTGTGTTGTCCAAGGTTGTAGTATTTTCTAACACTTGGGTTACGACAAAATATTCTTGCGCCAATACTCTGCTTTGTTTTCGAACCGTCCATAAACCAGGAGATGTCTGCCTGCGTCAGTGTTTTCTTCGTTGCAACTTCATTCCTCTCCGTTTGGAAAAGAGGAAGTGTAGTATGCATGAATTATTGGTCGAGTGCACATCATGTCCGATGGCAATCCCAGCACACTGTTGGAAGTGATTGAATTTAGACATTGGCATTGACCTTTTTAATAAATTGATCATTAAAAAACTTACCCTATTTTCATAAGTTAGAAATTATTCGGGTGTGGGTGTTATGTTGCCCATCAACTGACTGACTATCCAATGTATCTGTTTTCTATGCTAATTTGTTCAACCCTGACACATTTTCATATCCTTCATATTTTGCGAAACATTTTACAAATTCTGATGCTGCAAATGAATATTTTTTTGGTATATGTGTGTATGTTGTTCTGGATTAATAGCAGTTTTACCTGCTATTGGCTTGTATTAAAATCTTATTACTCGTTTCAGTTACTTCATTTGGATTATATATTTTGCTTATTCTGAATTTTTTTAACACCTTATAAAAGAGATTTTGTTTGCTTCTATTGTCTTTCTCTATTTTGGTAGTACATTTTTCCATGTCCTATTTTAGTTTTTTAACCACTAAAATAGATTACCTACCTTAAAAAAAGACACCCTACTTCCGCATATAGTTATTTCTTCAGAAGGCACTTAAAAAATTTGTGATCTTAAGGACTTCCTATGATGTTGTTTATAATTTTAGTGCATTCATTTATGATTAGCAATAATCCTGGTGATAAATTGTCGGCTATGAAAGTTTTGCGATATATGCAGTAATCAGTAATTTGTATTGTTAAATTTTGTTTATTTATACAAGAACTACCTGGCTTTCAAAATTTACACTAATTATTTATTTGAACTCCACATTTACTTTTAGTTTCATTCATACCCACCTTTCTGTTCCTCTATCATTGTGGGTCCTTATATAAAATAATGAAAGTAGATTGTGTAATATAGCATTACTTGCAAAATTAATACCTGGTTAAAATAATAGAATCAAGAAGATTTTAACCACATTATAATTTATAAATATGTATGTTATTTATAATTATTAGGAAAGTCTATCGTGAAAAGTGAAATTGGTTGTTTTAATGTTCCATTGTAATGAATACCGGATGCCCATTGCTTAATTTTGACGCAAGTATTTTAATGTATAGAATATTCGTATTTTCAAATGATATTTTAATATAATTATTACATCTTCCGGTAGCTAGCCATGGGAAGAGAATTGTTTGTCATACCTTCCTTGTTTGAAAATTAATTGGCGTAGAAATTGAAGATTTCGCTTCTCATGTATTGTAATGTGTGGTATTTTATGTAAACATGCGCCTCGTTTTAACTAACTGTAGACGAGCAATACTAACAAATAATCATTTCATTAACCTTGAAGCATAGACATTAAAATTGGTAGCGTAAGCTGTACAAATATGTCATGAAGTATGAAAATAAGAATGAAGCGCGGATGCAGTCATAATAATAATTGTGTTTATGTTTGTAAACTAAAGGACATGTAAAATGATGTCCTAAATTAAAATATAGTATAATCATGAGCTTATTGTCTCAATAAACTGATATTTATATATATATATTATTAAAATAAAATAGAAAAATGCACCAAATGCTTTTTACGGTTATAGATGCTCATACATAAACTTATATCAGATGGAGTCACAAATATCAAGAATACCTGCACATCACCTTATTCCTAAATATAATAGATAGGTACCTAAACAGATTGTCTAGTTGGTAATGCTGTTTAAAAAAATCTAATTTTAGTTTTTGGAAATACTGAGGAAGTATTTACAAAAAAAAGGTAAAAATAGCGCTCTGAGCATTTCTGAAACGAATAAAAATATTGGAAAACAGCCATGTCGTAGCATTTATAGGTGAATAACAAATCTTTAAATAGTGTTTATGTAAGCTATGTAATATTCAACAAAAACAAAATATTTGTTTGGCTAAAACTAAAAGCATGTATGTACCGTAATATTAAAGGAAAATCCGAATTTTCGACTGATAAAGTTCAATCCTTGTATGATGTTTTAAATGGCATTACATATTGCTTCACAAATTATACATATGATTTAACTATATAGGTACTTGATTATAGATAATATAAATAATTCTGATGATATTTTGTACATCATTGCCAAGTTGGTACCATGTTGGTACCTAATGTGTGTCCTCTATAATTATAAAATATAAAAGTATACACACGTTCATTAGTATAGTTCTACAACATTTATGCAACCTCAATTTGTATAATAAGTAAACAGACATAAGTTTTTTATATCTTTGCAGTAGCGAGGAAAGTAGTAATATTTAATGCCGAACTAGTACTAGTCCCTCACTTGGTTTAGCCTTTTCAGAACTAGTCTTGCTTGGAATTATTGGTCCACTAAGTGTGCAACAAATGGGAATTCTTTATTAATTGCGCAATTGTAAAATGAATAATGCCAAACGTTGGTGCCTGCTTGACATCTAGACCGGGCACACTTAGACCAAGAAATATGAAAATAGTTTAACAGTAATAATAATGAGGGTACTCATTTCGAAGAATACAGCAAAATGTTATTAAAGTTAGTTGTTTAGAATTAAAAAATACACCCAAATATAAAGTTACGGCCTGCTACTTTAAAAAAAAATGTAAATTTTGTGTTAACCTCTGTATAATATTTATTCTTTAAATGTTTAACATTATTACTTATTTAAACTTACCACAAGAAGACCTGTTTTCAACAATTTCTTTCATATTCCATCAAATTTGGAAAATGTATTCAGAAATACTTTTTCATAAGTACGCCTACAAACCAAAATTTATTTGTGTTCAAGAAAGAGATTACGATTTAAGATATGATTTTTCCGTATGGCTTCAAGGAAAAATAGAAGAAGAAGGTGATTTTCATCGACATATTTCATTTGGCGATGAATCTACTTTTACAACGAATGGCGTGGTTCCATCTGAAAACTGTAGATGGTGGGCAAATAAAAATCCAAATTTCATTATTCACAACAGAAATCAATATTATCAAAAAACGAATGTATGGTGTGGTATACTAAATGACATATTAATCGGACCTTTTTTTTTCGAGAGAATTTAACTGGGAATTTTATTTAAACTTTTTGGAAAATGAATTAGGTGAATTTTTAGACAATATGACTTTAGATGAAAGGAATCGTTTATGGTTCCAAAATGACGGATGCCCTGCCCATTGCAGCAGAGTTGTCACTCGATGGCTAAATCGAACATTTGAGAATAAATGGATAGGGCGAAACACAGATCTACGATGGCCACCTCGTTCGCCAGACCTTACACTGCTAGATTTCTTTTTATGGGGACATTAAAACAAAGAGTGTACAAGGTTCGTCCTTTCAATAATGTTGTTTATCTTACATATTTGAATAACTATATTCTTTATTAATTTATATTGAGTCTATGAGTTTTATAACGAATTATTAGCTACTATTACTATCATTATTATACTGATCGCCGTGGAACACGCTGTATACAGTGCGTTCGAAAAGTCTGGAAATACCCAAATAACGTAATTAACGTTTTTTGAGAAAAATTATAAAACATGTCAATTAATTTAAAAAAAGCTATGTTTTAATAACAGTAGTATCGTTTTTCAAATGAAAAAGTTATAACGTCATGTATTTTTTTTTAAATGGCAATATAGTATTTCTGCTTTATTTTTGGGTAGAGACTGTCATTCTAAAAATGACACTTAAAAAATACTTGTACTTTACATAAAACATTTTTTGAAAAAAAGAATTTAAAAAAAAGTTAGATCAAGTGTTGAAAATGTTGGCCATGGACGTCTTGGCAAATTCCTACGCGATAGTAAAATTCAGTCTGAACGGTACGTATTAATTCTGAAGTGGTACCTCGTATTTCAGTTCGTTTGCAATTCCTTCAAATTGTGAGGTTTAGTAACGCATGTTTTATTTTTTAAATAACTTTACAAGAAGTAATCATGTGAGGTTAAGTCGGGAGATCTCGCTGGCCACTCGAATGAGCCTATCCTCCTAATCCATCGGCTTGGAAACGTTTCATCAAGATATCGGCGTACATCTCTTGTATAATGTTGAGGACACAACAATCCTGCTGCACCCATATTCTCTCGTTGGACAAATCGAGATTTTCGATAGTGGGGTAGAGTGGTAGAGTACTGCCAACTGAAGAATTAGCTCGTCCCTTAAAAACTGCAAATACTTTTCTGGCGTTAAATTATCATTAAAGGAGAAAGGCCCTACAACTCTATCACTGATTATGCCCGCCTATATTAGATGAATGCTAGAGGTGCGCATTTTGGAAATTATCTCGGCCCGGCCCGCTCTGTTTCCAAAAACGGGCCCGGCACGGCCCGTCGCGTTTGCCAAGCCAGCCCGCCCAAGCCTGTGCTTCGGCCCGTCGGCCCGTCAGCTCGTGCGAATTACCGATTGTCCTTCCAAAAGGTTATCTTTCTTTAGAAAAAATGTTTTAATTTAAAGAATTACATTTTTTATGTGCAACTGCAAATATCTGTAATAAACTTTAGCAGCTGGTGGTGGCTTAATAATAGAATAGGATAGACAATTTATATAATATTTGTCATTTCCAATAAGCATATGAATTTCATTTTATTATAAAAACAATATAACTTTTTCGCTATGAAGTTAATGATGCACTTTTAACATATATAGGTACTTGAAGGTATACATATAATAGGTATTCATATTCACTATGTTTGCCAAAAAATAAATTTTGTATGAAGTGCAAATTTCAAAAAAGAATGTTCATAGATAAACTTCTTTATAAATGGCTTTTATTTTCTCCATGTACAAAATGCAAATGTAATATAAAAAATGCAATTTTGCAAATATAAAATGGTTGTGTGTCTGATTTCAAAATGCGTGTTTGTAAAATTTTAAAGTTTGTCCATTTATTAAATAATAAAATAAGAAACAGTGCATACCAGTACTATAGATGTATGTTAAAGAAACGCAATTGCAAAAACTAAAATTAAAACTATCCGACAAAGACAGAAAAATATCTGAATTACTATTTGCAATTAAGAAATGAATGACAGCAGCATCAACAGCTTGATAAAGGTAGCAACTGTCTACCGAAGCGTACGAACCAAAATAAAAACTCAACGTTGGACTTACAAATCCAATTATCAAATATCATTTTATTCGGATTGTACCTTTATATATATTTTAGGTTAATCAATGTAAATGGTGATACATACAATAGAATACAATAGTTTATTCATATTAAAAACCGGTTACCAAGCAAATTTGACCGCCTGAAGAAACTTGACCGAGCGAGTTCGACGGGCCGAGCGGGCTTGCGGGCCGCCCGTTTCATTATAAAAAAGCCCGGTCCGCATCTGAAATTTCTGGGCCCGGCTAATGCCTCGCACCTCTAATGAATGCCATTAACTAAATGGCAAACTTCTCCAAATGAACGGGTTCTATCTCCAAAACCAGTCATCATAGGTATTTCGATACGTTCTTTGTGTGTTGAACTCATTGTTCATAATTTTCAAATAATCTCAATTGAATTTTAATGTATTTGACAGAACGTGACAAATAACGAAAATGTTTAAAACACTACCCCACTTATTCTAATTGTACTACTACAACTAATACAAAGAAAAACACATCTTATATATTAGGTATGTATTAGGTTTTCGATAGGTTTTCGAGGATCAGTGACGAAGCTTTGACTTTTTGGAATAATATTTTGGCAGTTTTTTCACAAAATTTCTTATGTAAGGTATAAGTAATTTTTAAGTGTCATTTAGAGAATGGCAGCCTCTATCAAAAAATGAAGTAATAATGCTATATCGCCATTTGAAAAAAAAAACATGACGTCACCATTTTTTCGAGGTCATTACAAAAACGACATTACTGTTATTAAAAGATAGCTTTTTTAAAACATTAATTGGCATGTTTTATGATTTCTTTCAATAAACGTTAATTACGTTGTTATTTAGGTGTTTCCAGACTTCTCGAACGCATTGTATCTAAGCAACATTAAGAACCAAATTAAGAATTAAATAACTGTCTCAAACCACAAAGTTATTAGATTATTTTGGCATTTTATCCGAACCCTGTATGTGCGCGCTATCAGCAAAATAGAACCATATACATACAAAACAAGGACAGCATAAATGTAAAGGCAAGGAAAAAAAGATGCTACTATAGTGGTATATGTAATGAATGCATAATTTATCAGATCGTTAACGTTATTTAGTTATTACATAATCCGCACCAACAGTTAGATATGCACGAACTAATTGAGCGTTTCTGTTTTTTCCATTAGCAGAGGAGCTGAATTCCTTCCTTGGTCGTTCAGCGCACCGTTCTTCAGAAATTCTCCGACCATGCGCGTGCATTTTCACTAGTCAACGACTACACACCATCGCGATTCACGATCTGGTAGTATATGTGTTTGAGTGTCTCTTGCCAACGTTCTAAAACGTAAAATCGGAACGCGTGGTGTTTCAAGTGACTTAGAAGCGCGTGTGTTTTAACGTCGTAAGATAAACGCGATTGAAAAACGAAAATGTCAACGTCGTGTAACATAAAAAGTTTGGTGGATTGCTTACTTTAAAAACTTAAAAACTCGTTTCTAAATAAAGAAATATTTATATTAACTTCTATAATAAATTGTGATCTCCAGAGAGATAAATTAAACAAATCCATATTTAGTTTAATTGAACTTAAACATCTCGTAAATCATGGAAAATAATTCAGTGTCGCCGATGCCAGAATTAGCACCAATCGCAGAATTCGATAAGACACCCCCAACACCACCGGAAGAGCAAACAGTACCTATGGATGATTTACCCCCACCACCGACGACTGTAACCGTCACAGATGAGAAAAAGGAAGAGTGAGTAGACATATATATATATACAACAATATTTATTTTTATGTTCCGCCACATTTTCGATTCGTTCTGTATAAAATGGGAAATTTCGATTCGAAATTTCTGAATTATTATCACAGCGCTGTTTGGAAACTACAGTTACTACCCCGAGCGAGATGTTCGTAAAATTGAAATCGTAAAATGTGAGGGATACGTAAAGTTTTATATCCCGGCATTTTTATGAAAATGATGCCGCCTGCTTTTAGTTTCCTTTTCCGGTTTTGCTGTGCTAAATTGCAGTGGTATTTTTTTTTGTCACTTCATCGGGGAACTAATTAGTAAATGGAGATTTTTACATTCTCTGATATACTTTCATTTTTTACTTTCGAAAACATTCCCTATGATTAGTTGCATTCATTCATTTGTAAATAAATATATGGAATGTAAAATGGTAAACAAATGAGAAAAATAGCTGTTTGTTAATAACATGAGCATGAACCTTCATATTTTCAACGTTAAGTATTAAGTATTTAGCCTGTGTAGTATATATCGAGATAATTAGTCCTTTTTTTTTTGGTAATAAGGCTTAATAAAAATAAAATAAAATAAATGGCCAAAACGTCTTAAAAATAATTAGTTCATTTTTATTAAGCCTTATTATAAAAAAAAAACTACTAATTATCTCGATATCTCCTTTATAAAAAATAATATGACTTTATACAGTACAGTTTTTAGTTTTAAAGATACGCATTCTGCATGGAATTTAAAAAAAATAGGGTGATTCACGTAAGTGCACCACAAAGTAGATTTTTTTAAATTGAACTGATTTCAACGACCTACAACACTTATGACCTAAGCGTTTGATTACATTAATTACAGACATTAAGGCTATGAGATTATGAAAAAAATTATTAAAATTACTGTTACAGTTTAACGTATTAAATGTTCAAAATGTTCTCCATTTACTTGTTGGCAATAACTTAATCTATAGTAAAACTCTTTTCTAACCTTTTCTAAAACGTGAGGTGAAATATTCCTTATTTCTGTGTGTATTTTTTGTTTTAAACCATCACGTGGTCTGGCTTTGTTGCATACACTTTATTTTTGGTATCTTGGTCACTTAATTGCACCTCTTCGACCTACCCATTTATTAGGAAAGGTCTCTTTTAAATAGCTTCTTCCAAATACAACAAAATGGAGTGTTGCCCCATCTTGCTGAAACCAAACATTTTCACTTGATAAGGTCGGATCTATCACATTGGGATATAAATTTGCCAGAACAGGAACGACGTCATCTCTAATGAGATCCAAATATTTTACCACTGTCAAATTTCCATCAACAAAAATTAGACCAATTATATGATTACCGATGATACTTGCCCAGACATCCACCTTTTGAGGATATTGCATATATGTCTCACACATCCAATGAGGCTTCTCTGCTGCCAATAGCTACTGTTCCGACGATTTACTTCTCCGTTCAACATGAAAGCTGATTCATCCGAAAAAAGGATATTCGTGTTCAGTTTATTCATTAATTCTTCCCAGAACTGTATTCTACGATCTGGATCGTCTTCGGTTAAATCCTGTAGAAACATCATCTTATAGAAATGAAGTTTCCCGAGACATTTCGCGTAAACTTGATGTTGGATTCTCTGCAACACTTCATAAAATGTTTACTTTTACATCGTCTTCCACAAAATGGAGTTTTCTTTTTAACGTGCGCACACGGAGAAAAAACGATGTTACCACGTATTATAAATATAATGAATGGTATTAACTCAAGGACAACAATACGTTATCTAGTACCCAGTATTCATCCATGTATTACTGTTTATTAGGAAGATGGTACGCTCTAATATAATTATAATACAACCAACTATAAAGTTAGTTGTCCCTATTGTTACTATCTATTTTTCTCAGTGCACATTTCCAACTTCTCTTAACTTTGAATGAATTTTGGAAACGGTTCCTTGCGAAATATTGGGCAATTCAGGATACTTCTGATTAAAGATATCAGCAACTTTCCCTTGACTTATCTCCGTAACCAATCATTATCAAAATTTCTATACGACGACTCTCTGTTAAATATCTCATTAAGACAGAGTGTCTTTCAAAAATTCAAAATTTTTCTGTTCCTGAAGACGATATTGTTATACTGAGTTTATTTTATTGTTTCGTTGCTTAGGTTATTTTTATTTTGGTGCAAACGGCAATAAAGATTCTTATAAGAAATTTTATTTTTTCCAGATGCTAGGTGAAAAAGGTTTACACGTTTATTGAAAAAAAGAAATTTAGTGTCATTCGTCTATGGTTATCAGAAACAATAGTACCTACTTTTAGTTGGCCTAAGCAATTGTCTCACCACAAAACTCTGAATATGTTTTGATATATGAAATTCAAGCAAATGAAGAAATTCATTTGAATTATTGGAAACAAATTTGGTTATATAAAAAAATATAAAATCAACACAAGTTTGGTGCAACAATTCAAAATTATAATGTTGTTAAGAATTAGGAGACTGGATCTTATATAGATACCAAATAAATTTAAAGTAAGATATTTAACTAATAATAGTTGTAAAACAAGCAACTAATTCATTTTGTTTCTAGAATTCTAAAATAAAAAACTTCTAGCTCTAAAAGTTTTAGTTTATGTGTAGAGTTTTATAAATAAGCTTTTACGATTATATATAAAATCCATATAATTTTTGGATATTATTCAGTAGGCATTGATGCACAGATGTTAAACAAATAGAAGAAGATATAAGCCAACCAATATATACATTATTAAATCATAAAATTATTAATCTTATAAGAAATACATACTTTCCAGCTCTCTATGACTAACTTTACCATTAAGGAATGGTAAAGTGGTCCAATAATAGGCCAATAACTGAAAATGGTATATAATAAGACAATTTCGCTTGTTATTGCTATCACAATAACCCAAAACTTTTGGGAAGATTTTAATATCCATTTGCAAAAAGAATTCTAAATTTTAGAAAAACATGGCTTATAAGAAGTAGTTACTAATATTGTAATTTTGAATGTCTAGGTGAAATGTTGTGGCAAAATTGTATTGATTTCACGCCCTGTTTTATTAAGCAACATGTATTTCTGATAGTTTGTGGTTTTCTTCATTTGTTTAAATTTGATATATCAAAACGTATTTAAAAATTAATTTAAAATTTCTGCAATTTACAAATTTTCATTAAATTATGTTAAAGTGTTAAAGTTTAGCAAATATTCATATATACTATGATGATATATCGATGAAAATATCAGTGGTATTAGACAATGTAACAGCGTTATTATTAAATATAAATATATAGTAGTTTACATAAAGTTATCCTACCTTTTTACTTGGAATTCAAATATGAAATAATATATGTATGGGGCGTTCCACTTCAAACAATGGAGTAAGGTTGCGTGCATGTACTTTTGGGACACTCTATATGCTATAAAAATTTAGATTGTGCAAAATCAAGTTTTATAAAACCTTTGTAGAAACGATTTGTTTCCAAATTGCAAGTTGAAGCTGTGACAGCCTGTCCTAGCATATAAATTCCAGATTATGTGTATATATGTACACCATGTTAATTAAATGCGAGCTGAAGTGGCACCATAATTACGTACATTTTATTATAAGTAGAAGAGAAATAACACTGCGCAGTGAAATAAAAATCAAAAAATACTATTAAAGAGATTCTACATTACGAATCACTAGTCTGTGATCTCAGTAGATTGGTTTCCTACCTCCGACGTCATCTCAATTCGCATTTAATTTCTAATATATACAATAGATACTAAATTTACAAGTGCATATGTTCCTAAATATTGCTGGGTACTTACACATCTGTTCGCCAATTTTGTCCTTTTTCTTGTGAGTATTGCGAATACGTACAGTGTTAATGACATTTCTTCTATGTTTTTGTTGTCATGATTCATTGTATAAATTGAGCATCCATGTATATATAATACAACCGGATGTACACCATATTAGAAACTTTATCACATTAGCTTTTCATATTCACATTCAGATAAATTTAGAACAATAATCCTAAAGATTACTTATTTTCAATTGAAATGGTTGGTTTTTTATTCATTTTAAAAATTATCTCAGGCGCCAAAATTTCGCCCGAACATAAACAGAGTTCGCCACCCTTGGTTTAGAGTGGTCAGTATAAATGTTGCAACATATGACCATTTTTTTTATTATTGAATTATGGTAATCTTTTTTTTTGAATAGGTACACTATGTCTAACGACTGAAAAATTGTTGACACGCGCCACATGACCACTAGTATGGCGGTAAATTTAAAAAGTCAGACACGAATCGATAAAAAGTGAGGTTAGATGATTGTGTAAGTCGCTCTAAATTTAATTTCGAAGTTATGTATATGTAAATCTTTGTAAACATATTAAAAAAAAATCACAACTTCTTCGACCTTCATCATATTTTAATAGTAAAACATCTTCTATATTTTACAACAGTAGCAAAGTATCTCAAAAAAATATACTTTGATTTAAATTAAATAAAGTAGACAAGTCACAACGGATTAAGAGATTGTAACAATGTAAAACATTCGAAAGGTTCTTTACTGTGGCTTAAAATCAATAACATTTTCTTGCCTCCCAAACATCGTTAGATTGTTAACTGTTTTCAATATATTTGTAACATCTTTAGTTCTAATGCGCCAAAACCGCCTGACTCTTTCGGAAAATTTCGAATTTTGTCTAATTCGTCTATAAGAATTTAAGGCTAAAAGGTAATGAAATCTTTGGAGAATATTATTTATAAGTTTCTTCAGTTTCACTTACCAATTAGTCAATCTAAGCAGAGATATCCTTATATATAAGGACGATTAACTATTAAAATCAAATCAGTAAACAAATTAGCTGTAATTTCGTCAAATAATACGTGTACAAAGTACACTCGTCTTGGTTTTAATTAGATCAATGTGCCATTGCTGTAGGCAATGCGGAAAGCTGTCACTTAAGCGAAATGCACCCACAACCAATCTGCTACAGTGAATTGAAATTTATCTAATAATATCTAAGCGATGGCATACTAGTTAGTAAGTTTATTTGTTGAAAGGACCTTACCACGTAAAACAAGAATGTTTTTATTACTTTATGTAGGGGTATTTGAGAGATTTTTAGATTTTTTTTTTTTGCAAAAATACTTAGACATTAATTAACTTTTTTGTAAGTACGTACATGGAAATTATTACAGTTACCGGGTTTCCTGCAAAATGACTTCTTCCTATAACTTCTTAAGTGTTTACGATTGTAAAACGAAATTTAGTATAAAAGATAAATAGACATAACATTTAATTTTACTTCTTTTTTCAGTGCTTTGAAGTTCTTAGAATACTCAGTTGTGACTATAAAAGTTTGATGCAATTAAATTCTTTGTTTTCACTATGTACATATATACTTTTTTTGCGTGCATTTCGAGGCAAAAAATTTTGCTCTGAAATTTATTTTAAGTTAATCTTTGGTTTCGAAGTATACAAGCGAGTAATTTTTTTTTTAATGAGATAGAATAGCAACTTGTGCAAACCACAGAGGTATGCAACATGAAGATATTTACAAATAGTTTGTTAAAAAAAATATTAGGATTATTGTTTCCGACCCTCAAATACAAAATATACTGTTATATAGGGCTATTTTAAAAGCGATTGTACGATTAAAGGATGGTACTAAACACTAAAAATATACCCCGCTACACAAACGCTACCCTCTTATAATAGTTTTGGAAAAATACTAGAAAAACTGCGACGTTACTGAACTTTGACAATACCAAATAGTGGCAATATCTCGCGAATGAATGAACATAATTTGTTGAACTATGGTGCACAATTGAAGTATGACATTACAAATATACCCTGCTACAGAATAATCACCTACGTATGTCTAATAATTTTGAAGAAATACTGGAAAAAGAGCGATGTCATTGAACTGTGACCATACCAAAAAGTACCAATATCTTACGAATGAATGGATATAATTTGCTAAAATTTGGTACACGATTAAAAGATAACACTACAAACATACCCGGCTACAGAAAAATGATCTACTTATAATAGTTTTGGGGAAAGACTGGAAAGATTGTGATGTGACTGAACTGTGACGACCATATCAAAAAGTGGCAATATCTCACGAGCGCATGGACATCATGGGTCAAAATTTTGGTCAATTAAAAGATGACACTACAAATATACGGTGATACAGAAAAATCATCTACTTATAACAATTTTGTAGAAATACTAGAAAAACTGCGGTGTGATCAAACCAAAAAGTATCAGTTTTGGAGAAGTTCTTGATAAACTGCAACAAGACTGATTTGTATTCTGGTCGGGTAATTCCCGTTCTCTATATTTTCTAAAAAGCTTTTAAAAGTAAATGAATTTTAAAAAGTGTCTAAAGAAGTCTTTGGAATGCTTAAATCCTGATTAAAGGAATTTTCACTTTTGACTCCATTAAAACTTTATTTTTGAAGAGATTGGGACCTTGGCAACCTTCATTGCCTGGTTGCCTGCATGCTTACCTTAAATAAATGTGTCTTGGACCAAATAAATCTACATTTTGAATATCCCCAAGACAAAAACATCTTAAGGCAAGAAAACAAATGGCTTAACAGCATAATCTTGATGTAAGAGGTTAGCAGTCTTGGATGAAACTACTTTTAGTCTCCACTTAAGAATTTCGTTTACTTGCATTAAAAACATTAGTCTTGGAGCAAAATGTTAGAATTCTTGAATTAAATCAATTTTTATATCCTGTTAAGAATAGTAATATTTACCTTAAAATCATAACGCTTATGCATGGATAAATGTTTATTTCTATCAAATAAAAGGTAACTATTATTTATGTGAAATAAATGCCTGGTTTGAAAAAGTTTGGTTGGGAACAACAAGCACTTTTAACGGTGCCTTATTTGCAAATAAGGAGGATGTTTTAAAAATGATAAAATATGGTCCACAATATTTTCAGAAGTTCTGCCTTATTTGCAAATACACCGCACCATTTATGAAATGCATGCAGCCACCTTAAGGTTTATCCTTTTAAATATTCAAATCAAACTTACAAACACATCTTTATTACGGCAAAATGCATATGAGGAATATGAGCTCTCTGTTTGCCTTATTGGTATGTTCTAACTTACCTTGTACAATTGCATGTAAATATTATACTTGCTACGAATGTTTTTATTATTCCATATATATGAATACTACTAAGCAAATATATTCTCTAGTTAAGAAAATTCGAAACAAAAGTTTTCTTGAATTAAAACTTTCAATTTTCTTAGTGGTGAAGGTTTACTTACAACAAAATTATTTTATTTTCTCTAAGTATAAGAAAATTGTGTTAAAACAATATTTGGTTTTGACTTCGGAATGCATTTACCTGTGTGTGCTCAAAAATTGGACTTTTAGTTATTCCAAAGATATGCGTACTTCTGTAAGGGTCAGATTTTGGAAAAAAAATATTGAAATAGTGTGAAAGTTTTATGAAATTTAATAAGGAAACAACTATGGTAAGGAATACATGGTGTTCCATTTGAATTAAAAAATTTATTACCAGGATTAGGTAAAAGCGGTAACACTGTAGGGATGAAAATATTCTAGAAACGTAGTTCACCTCCAATAATTTTTTTTTTACTTATTAAAAAGAGTTGCTCATGAGTAAACAGGGAAAAATAAAATACATATTGGGCAAAAAACGCAATTTCGTGTAAAGTGAAACTAATGTCAAAAGAAGCTCCTTTTCATGATCTAAATCAGGATCTAAATTTTATTAATTTCAAAACAAAAACTCCAATTGCTGAGGAATCCAGTATACTAAATACCGGATATGATATTACGATTCTAACGATTTTTTGCTAGAGAAGAAGATGAAAAATAATTATATCTTTTGCAGTGTTAAATATTAGACATTTATGCAACCGATAAATTGTAAAATGAATGCAAAGGAGTGTCAAATTAACTGTCTCATATGTCTGATTAAGGTCAGATTAAAATAACATTTTTAGTGTAAGTTTAACACTTAAAGGATAGCTCATATTTAAAGGAATATATTAGTTAAATGGTAAATGCTTAACTGAACATCCTTTTCATTTAATGCACGCCATATATTTAAAAATACAGGAAACATGAGCTCTTATAGGTGCTAATAGAATAACAAATAGAAAGGTACACAAAAGTACCTACATATATGTAGTGTTAATTAATGCGTTCGTTACCAATTATCCATTGACGTTAAAATGCTTAGAAATACGACCTATTTTTAGTTTACAATGGTGTTAAATTACCAATAACATGCCACAATATTCGATTTTTCGATAATGTACAACATGTCATAATTTTATATTCTCTACTTAAATTAGGAATCCATCCTGTGCGTGCTTGTTAAATAGCAAACGATAAATTATAAAATGCCAAGGACGTTGCTATAAACTTTCATCTGCATCTTTCATAGATATAAAAATATGAACATCGTTGGATAACATTTCTTGTTAGTAAATAATAACAATTTACTTGTTAGGTATTATCACAACTTTCTACGATTCTAAAAAAAAATGTCGTCATTACCATTCATTTCAATTATCCCTTACTCTGGACTTGTCAAGAATACTTCAACTATATTTTCTGCTCGATATTTTATGAAACAGAAAATATAATCTGATGCACTTCCGTTACTTATAACAGTAAAATAATGAGCGCTTATTGCAGGTATTTATCTTAGAATGTCACTTCATATGGTCAGGTTTATCTTACATTGAAATTGATGGTTATAGCGTTAAAACAATTTTGAATTCTTGCTAGAATGAAAGTTACCATAAAATATGTTAATAGATACGGTGACTTTCAACGATAACAAAGATAGCGAGTCAAAGTGAAGGTAAAGATGTATTTTAGCTCTTGGATTTTAATAAATTTAGCTTTCGCGCGCGGTGATGTTCTGAGTGCGTGGACAAATAATGGAATAAAACATTTAAAATGAATGCTATTTGTCAAGAATCGGCATATAATGACATCTATTTTATATATCATGATAAAGTCTCTTTTCCTTAATAATCATATCACATATAATTTATACCTATTAAAGATTGTAATTTATATTTATAAGTTTATATCACAATAAGTGCCAAGAAAAAGAATCGTGCATTGCTTCATTATAGTGAAATATGGTTCACTGAATGTTATCGTTTTGTAATCGTCTTTTGTATATATATATAATTTCCAATACTAATAAATACTTGTTGTGTGAAATTTGATAGGGAAAGTTTGTCATTCCAAAGCGTTTCGATAAAAAGTAATGTGAAACTTATTCGTGCTGACAGGGCGATAGTCTCCATAACAAATAACATATTGTATAAATTTTAATTACAGGTTTACCAGTAGTACACAAAAGTAAAATGTCCAGATGCGTATTTGTGTTTTTTAATTATACGTAATTAAATGAAAACCTTTTACCTTAAATACTAAATTTATGAGGTATTTGGAATTGATGTTTTTTTTACGTGAAGTAAGAAGCGTACTGTTAAAAGTCATTTCCGGTAATATTACAAAATTATATTAAGACCCGCCTCTGTATTATAGTAGAAAATATTTTATGAAAGTATTGCTAAATGACATGAGAAATGGCATACAGATATAACAGGTTTAAGCTACAACTACTATATACAGTGTAACCTCTATTTACCGGACACCCATAGTGAATTACGAAGTGTAGTTAGTAACATTTATTTTACATAACGGGTGGTACGTAGTACCTAGGGCAATTTGAAAGTAATCATTAATTTCTTCAATATATCAAATTATTTATGTTTTGTTTAATCCCAATTTATATTTAATTAAATTCGTAAGTAGAAATCATATATGTGCTGGTTTCAATTTTTTTCAAAATCTCTTTTCTACTTCAGTTTAACCTTTCAGTGGTGCACACATACAAAAGTTCTTGTTTGAATCACAAAAGTAGTTGTTTAATGTGTGATAAATGCATTTGTAATGTTTTGTTTTAGTAACATAAGCGCCCCTACTAAATTAAAGTAATATATTCCGTGGCGTCAAAAATTTTGTATGCATACATACATATGTATTGCTATGTTATTTTGTGTGAATTATGATTTATGAAACTCAAAGAATCCTTGACAATTTAAATTGTGTTTATCTAAGTGTATTATTGTTTTAATCTACAATCTCTAAACTTACTTGATCGTATAGATTTTACCGTTACCGTAATTTTGACGGTATGTTCGTATCTTCGAATGAGTGTTCGACGTTGGCAATTTTAATTCACACGTTTCTATAGTAAACGATTTCTATTTTGGGGTTGCCTTTTTTCGATTTTCCTCAGTGTATAGTTTTACGAAGCTTTTATCTAGAAATTCGTTTATTTATGAATATGAAATTCTAAAAATTCTATAATTTACCTACTTTGAATGAGAGTACTACTTGTTTGGTACAAGAATGATACGTATCTAGTTATTTGGTAATTTGGAGTGGTCCTTAATCTAATCCGGGGGTTTTGAAGATCAACATTCGAGGCAATTCTGGCTGTATGGAGTGTGTTATGGACAGATGAGGCATATTTTACAAGACATGGCTATTTTAATACACACAATAGTCACATTTGCAGCTAAGAAAATCCTCACACCGTTCATAGGTTACGTCATCAATGGAAGTTTTCTGTAAATATTTAGGCTGGGTTTGTTGACAATTATGAAGTGGGACCTTATTTACTGCCTGCACGGTTAGGTGGTCATTATCTAAATGCTTAATTTCCAAACAGATGGATCGGTAGAGAGGGACCAATTTCTTGGCCTGCACGTTCACCAAATATGACCAATTAATCTTTGTATTTGAGATCATATTAAATCACCGGTTTATAAGACACCTGTTAATACAGAGGAAGAGTTAGTGGATCGAATTATTCTAGCGTTTGATGACATTCGTGAACGTGCTCAGCTATTTCGAAGAAATAATAATAATAATAATAACAGCGGTTTATTGGCATCAAATATAGTATAAAAATAAGTAAGTAAAAGCTAAAAATTCAATCAACATGCCAAAAGGTGCAGGATCAGCTGCTTAAAGCATAAGCCGCTGTTCTACCTCCAGCACCATTAACAACGTTAACCCGATAAATAAAAAAAATAATTCAAATCTAAGCGCAAAAAGCATAAAGAGAAAAGTAATAGAAAGTAACAAAGGAAAATGAAAATATATTTACTTGTTAAAGAAAGCACTCTTTCGTAATTGCTGGGACAGAGAAAGCGGACTCAAACAACGCATACCTAGTGGAATTTTGTTCCAAAGTCTAACAATATTATAACTAAACGATCTTTTAAATCGGTATTCGATTGCAAATCGTTACAATTTGTGTATCAAAAATGTTGCTCGCAACGTCGAACAATATTTATAAAGTTTAATGCAGTATTATATCTAATAAAATATTCCTTAATTTAACTCTTTCCTGTTGTAATTGACATTGTTATTAAGCATTTCTAGTTTATCTTGACACCGAGAAACTTCCAGACACCAGCTTATTAATAAAAAATGCTTTATTTCAGTGTCCTCTATATCATTTCCGACAATTAGGAATAGCTATTCTGTGACACCCTCCATATATTTACTGTACTTCAAAAACGTGATGTATCTATCGTAAAATATTTCCATTTATTCATATTTTAGCATATACTTTAATAATATATATCTTCTTGTTAGTGAATTAGGTTCTTGGTTGTAGCGGTTAAGAAGGTTTTACGTTTAATTAATTAATGCCCTCTAGAACCAAGAATTTAACTTATTAAAATAAAAATGAACAAAGAAAAATCAATCCTTAAAAAATATTAGGTCTACATATTTCACAATAAACGTTTTAAACCACTTTTAGCATAATTTATGCTGATTAAACAAAACAATTTTGCCAGGATTATTCCTCTCCGATAACATTCAAAATTGTTTCGTAAATTTTCCACACACAAACGTTCATCTATAGCGGCAATTTCCAGTAAACCATTTTTTAAATGTTTCCGTCCAAACATTTACATTCAGATGTTGCGGAAATCTTGTTCGAATAACAACAGCATGATTATGTGGTACAGAACTATTAGATAGATTTATATGTGCTAGATATGTGACTTTTTCTAAAATTATCCGTCTTCTCTCTTCTTTCCATAATACTATTATACAGCTATAGAATCGGAATGTTCTGAGCCGTAGTATTCTCAAGCAGCAAAATATGAAACGATAACTTCAAATCTCTTCTAATGTTTCACTAATTTTCCACTATTCCTACAAGCAACGACATTTTAAACCGCAGGAATCCCCCATCGAAATTAATTACCTTACTAAATAAGGTTGACATGACGTGGATAATAAGTTCTCTTTGATTCATCTTACTAATGAACTCATTTAGTGCAACTCCTATTTCTCAACAGCTGCTTTTAAGATAAACATCATGAAGTATATATTTTCTCTGTATCTATCGGATTTCCAAACATCTTTTTATTTCTTACAGAGAACAAATTGAATAATTATGATAGTGGCATCCCAGATAAATAAATAATAAATCGACAGAGATTAAATAAACCAAATTTTGGTCACTTTAACAATATTGCAAGGTTGAATACAGCCAAAGCAGGAGGTTTTGTTACTTTAACAAAAACATGCTTTTTACCATCTTATAGTTAGATTAAGTAAACATTTTGGGTTAAAATAAACAAGTGTTATCCGTTATTTCAACTATATATTTGTGTTGTATTAAATACCAAGTACAAATTCAGAACAAATAAAGTAGTTTATTATCACTTTATGCTAATAATATAAAGTCCAGAATATTTTTATTATTGATTCGCAGCAGCCAAAAGCCACCGCGCCGTTGGTGTGGCGGAGCAAAAATCGCAGTTGTAATAGTCACACCTCGTATAATGTGCGAATCTATGTATGTAGTAAAAATACCACATAAATAATTTATCACGTTGTCTGCCGCACATGCAATTTACGCAGGATATGGGTTATTGCCAGTGTGAAATAAGAGAAGCGCCATCTTTACGACAATTTAACGTACTTGCTCTTACATATGCGCAGAAAATTTTGAAATGGATAATTTCAACTGAGTAACTACAATCAATTAACTGCAATTTTGGTTAGTCTAACTTTATTAATTTTTTTTTTTGTTAATTTAACACCCCTAAGTATAAGTTTCGCCCTATGTTTGATAATGCTAGTTCAGAAACTAGGGGAGATAGAGGTACAATGGCTAATGGCAATTATTGATAGATGCAAACGTCGTAACTTTGCTAAGTTGAATTTTGTGAATATACGCGACACACATGTCAATTTAGCAAAATTATTCAGAATATTAGTAATGTACGTAATGTAATGTTACTGTTTCAACTAAAAGATTTGTTAACCTTTAACAAAGTATAAATTGTTTCGGTAAAACTTTGGATAGTTGTTACATTAACAATTTTTCTGTGGATGTTCTGGAACAACACATTTGTTAATTTTAACAAAATTCTTGTTACTGTAAATAATAATTTGAAACAGTATGGTCCTTTCTGTATCTTGATAAAACAGTAAGAGGCACAGATGTTGGTTGTCTTATTTTTGCAGCGATATGACTGGATGCTGAATAAATCACAAAAAACATATCATATCTTATTACATTACGAGTTACATTTCTTTATGATTTACTTTACCCCAATAACAGTCGAAGATCGGCGCATCCTTTTATAAATATTTTGCTGGGAAAGAAACAAATTGTGCACAATATTTTTCTGTGTTCGAAGCTGATTGAGCAGTAAAGCTTATTACCATTAAATCGGCTTTTTAACAATGCTTATATAGTGATGACGTTTACACCAGCAAAACAATTATAAATTTAAAAAACATTTAAAATATTCGTTTCTGTAAGTTATTTTAAATAATTAACGTTTAATTTAACTGGGAAGTAATTTCGTAATTTTGAAATGGTAAACACTTAAAGTGAGCTTGTTATAAGAAAATTGCGTTTTTTTTTTTTAGAGATTCTACAATTTAAAATCCCACCAACCTAAATTTGCAAAAAAAAATTAAATATCCAGAGAGCCAAAATTAATCCGGCACCGCTTGGAAGTTTCGGAATGGAGATTGACGTTGCGATAAGGGTTTTTAAGCTTTCATTAAGCGAGACTAACAATGACTGGTGCTTTAGTAACTTTGAAATGGATATTAAAATTTTCTACTCGATCTACTGATTTTATGGGGAATTAAAGAAAATGTAGGAAGCAGTTTTTGTACGGGGAAACGGTATGCGAAAATACTCGTTAATGCATTCCGACTTTTATTATACTCACAACAAAAATAAAAACGCTGATACAAAGTAATTTAATTGGCACAACAAAAATATGATCGTATCTTGTTTCTTAATGTGGTATACAAATTAGTGTTAGGTACCTATTTACTGGTAAAATCAAATCCAAATATAAATCTAAAATACTAAAATGGCGTTTTCATTTTATAATTAAAATTAATTTCAATATAATACTCCCAAATAGAGCAAAGTATATAATAATTTCTTTTATAAAATAAAATATCTATTACATGAAACTGGAGTTCTTGTTTTCAAATTCTCTTTTGATATCCAGATGAATTTTGGATACCTCTTTCGTCCTTGCGAATCTTTACAACATTTTGAGAATCGTTAAGAATTCAATTCATAGCTTCAGACATTCTCTTCCGATACAGTACAATATCTTTCAGAAATATCTCATTCATCTTTCCAATACTTCACATGTTCAAATGTTATTCAGTGATCATATTTCGGAAAGCTTTCATGTACATTTTGAAATTACACAGCATTCTATTTCAAGCGTTATGCTTTAGTAATATTTCTAATAATTTACAGATGATAAATTATAATAAAAAGTTTCTATTCTACAGAATATTATTATTAATTTCGTAACTTACTACCACTAGAAAAGTTTTACGCCCATACTTGCCTACTGTTACTTGTGCTGATTTGTATACGGATTGGCAAGGTTTGGTGTGAACCAACATGTTTGCTAAAAATGGTAAGTTATATTTCTTTATATAAAAATACTAATACATATTACACAGCAAGTCCCACCGAACTGGCTCATTAGAATTTTTCCATAATAGTCATTGTCGTCTATAATCTATTTAACGAAAATATTTTCAGCTTTATATTTTCTTTTTTGTTTTAATTTAGTTAGTATTATTATTATTTGTTAATCCCGATAGATTATGAATTCGTTTTTTCTCGTGCACCTGTCGTTTATTTTTACTAAACTATTTATTTTGAAAATGAAATATAATTGTAGTACAACGTGTATGTGTAACAACGTCTATTTTTGACATATATATTCTAACGTAGCTTCTCCTACACCGCGAATGCGCAATTGTACGCGCGAACAATAACATATTCAAATTCTATAACGATCTGAACCATTATTATTGTTATTATTTACATGTTTACGATTGTTTTCAAATATTCTATTATCATTTATTTCATTTTGCTTGTTTTTTGTTGACATTTCTGATATCATGTTTAGCTTGATTTTTGGAAATAAAGTTTATTTTTTTTTAATCCGGTATACAGGGTGTTGATATCAACTTTCTTATTTTGAATGGAATGGTATAATTTTTATGAATCCAGTGTATATCTTTAATCATTTGTGATCAGATTGTTTTAATATTCCGTATCCGTAAACCTAACAGTTTGAGATATTTACAATTTTGTCAAAATTGTTAGGTTTGTACCCTTTTGTGGGTGCAAATAAATGCTCATAGGCATTAATTGCGGTACCAGTAACCACAAAATCCTACTCACCCCTACAGGGTGTTCAGAAACTAATGTCAAATATAGATATCTTTAAACTAACTTTTCTAACTGGAACTTCGAGAAGTTCTAATGAGCCAGTTCGATGGGATACCTGTGTATAGTATAAATCTTCATGTATAGGCTTTTAAGCAAATCGTTCAACTGTTTAATAATATGTGACGTGACCTACTTTATAGCCCAGGTATTCTATATTGTGGTGGCAACTTATATTAAGAGTAAAAGTAATATATACCTAAGTGTCAGATTTAGTAATTAATTTTTTTTGTTCGACGTAAAGCTACACTGCGATTTGGCCATTACATATTCTACACAATAAGTATAACTATTGGTATAACATTTTGAAGAAGGAAAAATATAACATCACATTTAGCACATTACGTTTTATTCTACATAATGTTGCAGATATAACAGATTTTTTTAAATATTTGCAGACAAATCGATTAATCTGAAATGATTCATGTATATTACAAATAAACGCGGTGCCCAGAAACGATAACAGCAGATTCTAAACATGATTTTATGTTTTTCAACATCAAATATGCTTCCTAAGAGAGCTAGAGCGCTCTGAAGATGGCACCTTGAGATCAGTCTTTCAAGCCAGTTTCAGTCAAACTTAACACAACAGTTAAGCTTCAAAAAGCAAATTCACCTCAGTAAATATATTTTTTTATTGTGACCATAACCTTATCATTTAGTGGCACCAACGGAGATTTTTAACCATAAAACTTTTAATCAATTTCTTTAGGTTTTTTATGACACATTTAAGTATTTTAGAATTTCTTCAAACACTAAGCTACTCTTGTTTGTTATTGCTGGAATGCATTGTTTTAAATCAATTTGAACTGACATCATGTATAGTCTAAACTTTTCTAAAATGGAAAGTATCATATATAGTTTTGTCTATGCAAAATATTCAACAGAGAAGACTTTGAAACATCGCTGCCAGTCTTCTTAAACTAAATTCGGAATTATCCTCTTCTCCTCCGGGAAAATATGCTGATATAAGGGAAGACTCTTACTTACTGACTTCTATTAATCTTAAGTAAAGGGCTGTAAATAATATGTGAAATGAATATCTTCTATTTGGAAATTTTGCAGCGTTTCTACATGCTGCGAGGCGAGCGTTGCATTGTATTTCCCCCTAAACTAAATTCACATAGGCATAATCTTCTTTGGTAAAAGAAACCATTATTAATATTTAACTATTTCTTGTGAAGCAAAAAAAAAAAAAAATAACGTACAGCACTAAATAATTGCTAAACTAACTCCCGTCAATTTCTGTTTAAATTATTTGGCATACAGCTCTTATTTTGTTCACCTTCCATAAATTTCTTCATTAGTAATAAGGTAATAACAAGTAATAAGTTCGTTAATCATTAGGGAACTTATGTCAGGAAACACTAAAAGTTTAAATCGATTTTATTCGATTGGATCTTAGCGATAACAAATAAGAACACCCTAATGTTTGAAAAAACTTGAAAATATTTAAATGTGACATTAGAAATGTAAAAAAAGAGACTGAAGGTAAACATTCTAGGGTTAAAAATGTCCGTTAGCCCCTTCAAATGAGAAGGTTATGACCACAATAAACTTAGGCAGTATATTTGGATAAGGTGATTTGATGTCGAACGAATTATATCTAGAATCTTTGGTTATCGTATATCGGTAGCATTTCTGGGACCTTGTATGTCGTAATGTGCAGAAACATATTTTCATGTTTCGATGTAATATAAACGAAACATTTTGAACACCATTTTGTGCCTTATGGGATTGTTTCTTATGATCTAATTCTTTGTCACTGCACTTTTCTCTCGTTATTTTAAATTACATATATTCTCTGTAACACACATATTTTAAACACTTCAAACAGATTTACATTTTCGGTAACCTAAGTTGTAATACTGATGGTCGATAAAGTTTCTGAAAACCAGATTTACGTAAATACTTTAAATCCCAACCTTAGATAAAACTTTAGACTTTTCAGAAGACCTACCTCTATCTGATCAGATGGATACGTGTTATTTAAGTGAGTTTGCAGGACTTTGTGTCAGTTTTATATCCCCAGACTACTGTACCTTACTTGAATTTAAACAATAGCATAAAATTTACATCTTTAATAAATTATATTACCATGCAGCTGGTGATATTCTATTCCACGTTAAAATGTTTTGGTGCTTTAACAATCTCGCTTATTATTCCTTTTCTTTTTATATATTTTTTCCAGTTTTGCCAGTAATCACATCTGATACTAAATTCCATTAATTGTATTGATTTTGAATGATATCGTACACCTACGCCTTTCATGTTTATAGCGTATGTACTACCACGTATTTCTGCAGCATGATTGAAATCTAAATTAAATATCAGTTTTATGGCGTACTGTGTCAAGGTATTAGGGAATTATTGATAATAATAGCCATGCTCCTTATGGCAAGTACAGCAGTACATGCTAGGAAATTCAAGGTTCAAGTACACTGACGATAAGCAATTAAAATAAAGAATGGTTCTGCATTATAATTAGTGTCTGTTGTGTCAGTGAAACAGGTATTAGTTTAGGAAAATGAATAAATTTAGTACGAATAGTGCGGAATTTTTTAATAGCTTCTTAATATTAACGTAACTATATAGCGTATTAATATAGAAACTTCGGATTCTGAGGTGTTCTAAAGATGGAGCAATAAAGATAGTATGTAAAATAAAATATTGTCAAACTACATTTAACTAATACTCATTGTAAATAATATAAAATACAATATAGGCAAAGTAAAATATTGAAATAATAAAACGGTTTCTGAAGAAACTCCTTCACCCTGTAATTTGGGTCTCCCAACAACATATCTTCGGAAACATGACAGATCCCTTGCTCTTACAAGCAAAGTGACAGAACTTATCGCCACCGATTTTGATAAAATAATCGACACGTATTTTTAGAGTTATTAGCCCCTAAAGTTCACCTCTAAAACACATTTTTAACGATATCTTTGGAACTAGAAGAGATATCCAACTGAACTAAACTAAACTAAAAGAAAAATGTTCCTCTTAACCATTCGTACATTTTGGTTTAATAAGGAGATCAGTGGTGCATGACGGGGGTTAAAATAAAAACAAATTTTACTCCCCAACCACGTAAATGATAAATTCATATATTTCTCTTCTAATCCATAAACTAAATTAAAAAAAATTTATCTGTTTTTGGATTTTTTCCCAAAATATCATACGCAGGCGTTACATACAATTTGTGTGTGGCCAGTGATGGTAGACATTTCGAACATTTATAATTAAAATTTTAGTTGGATATTTTCTTTTTGCTGTTATTATTCTCGTTAATAATTTATATCATTCAGTTTTGACTATATTTAGCCGATATAAGTATTAAACAATCTGAATTTCCTAGTTTCCATAGAAACCATCCGTCGCGTCGCCTACTTGCAAGGCTGCAGTTCATTTTTGTTACAAATTTCATTCTTTCGGAGATAAATCGAGAACGGATAGAGATATTAAGATGCGGTTTTCACTGAAATTTCAACAATTTAATTTAGCTTGCGACACTGGTAATTATATAGCATTAAATTTTTTCTTGAAATTATTAAAATATATTATTATATATATTATATTATAAAATAATTTTCAGATACTTCTGGTGGCCACATTGGTCATGTATTTTTTTATCCCGAAGCTCTAGGCGTAGCAGTTTTCGAGATACAGCCGGCCGCCACCCTTACTGAATCACCCGGTACATATTTATATAAAAATTATAAATTATTGTAAAATTGTAAAAACTTGTTTGTTTGATAAATGATAAAATCCTTTTATTTTACATTACATAATTCTATTTTTAAGCGGATTTAGTTGTGTAGACTACAAAGAGGACACCAATTCGAATATTTATTGGAGAACATGTAAACCTTCATCAAGATTAAAAAATGCATGGTTTATATCGGTTTTATTAATAAGTTTATTGTTTTCTTTTACAAATAAACGTGTGCTATTATTAGTCAAAAAATATTAATAATAATTTTAGCTCTTTTTTACCAATTGCACTAAAATAGGGGCACAAAAAAAAAATTGGTTAATGTTTTTTATTGAGATTTTCCAAATTATGCTAAAAAAATACAGCCTCGACATTTACGAAAACACCTTTTTAGCAATTACCGGGATATCTGGCAACACTGCAGTGAAGTTATTTGTCAATTTTTCTTACATTAGCTAAGTTTGGAAGTACTAATCTATCTCTTTAAATAAAAAAGTTGACCTATGTCAGTTTTTAAAAAACTTACACTGTATATAGTAATTATACAAAATATTTGGTAATTTACATCGCAATTATATAGATGGAACATATTTCTAAGAGGAGTATATTTCTTATTTACACGACTTGTAAAACGAAAACTCCCCTATGAGAAATATACACCTATTAATATAATTCATTAAAATAATTGCCCAACCCAAACCGAAAAAAATTGCAAATATTACTTCTGTCCTACGTAGAAAATCTGGCGATTACCGAAAGAGCCAAAACCGAGATGAAAAATTCATTGAAATAAACGGAGCGTAAATCTTTTGTATTAATGGAACAAAGAGGAAGATGTATGTCAACAATATTCCACTCTGAAGGGAAGCAGAATCATGTTTCACACTTTAGGGCCTATATTTATGCGTAATATTTTCTATAATTGATACTGCCATTAATGGAATGTTAGGCCATTTAGAATTTGGAAGCGTTCCATCCTATATCGCACTTTCAAACAAATACTTTTGTGAGAATTGCAGAACTTTTACCTTATTGTTAGGTTAGTAATCACACACATTCTAAGGAGTAATAAAATAAGTATTAATTAGTCTTGCATGTATTGGTAACACCTTTCAATAGCACAGCAGCTTCGACACTTACTTCTTGTTTGAAGTTCTGCATTTAAAAACGTCTTAATTATGTGGGAAACATTTTAAAATTTCTCTTATTCATTATTGCACATTTTATATTCAAGTGTAGTATCACAATGTTCGATGTGCTCTTTCACGTTTTATTTCATAGAATGTAAATTAGCGATGGTTAAAGAAAGTGGAACAATTACACAACGATTTTGAAAAGAAAAATGTAGTTTGAATTCGATTGCAATGTTTGTTATTTAGGTATAAAATAAAAAGCAGAAACAAAGAAAGCTTGCTTCCGTCTTAGAACCAATTAGCACAAATCCTTATTACATGCGTGTTGTTATTACGGCAATACTATATATGTATATATATATATATGTGAATTGTAGTTTTCCGTTTTATATAGTTATAGGTAAAAATACAAAAAAAGGAAAATATGTTACTGTTAACCTTACATTATTTCATTGCTAATTATATTGTTTTTATTAATACATACGCATTTAACCTGCAAAACTATGAATTACACATCAATTAACCGGACAGAAATTTCATCATTACACAACTAACCTTATACCAAACACTAATATATTGTAAATAAACATGCACTTTTGATAATTTACGAAACTTATAATTAGTTATTTCTTCATGTGAATGTGTAATTATATAGCATTTAGTGGAAAAAATATTTGTTTTTTATTACTATATCCTTTAAGTGGGAAACAGTGGCGGCTCGTGACTTTTTGCGCAGGGGTGGTTACTGTAACCTAACTCTTCTCGGCCAATAAATTATATTTTTATACCTATTACTGTATCATTGGAAGTGTATAATAAAAATTGATATAAAAAACAGATCAAAATAATAAATATATAATTTATTGTCTAGCAAGAACCACAGATCATAACTAAATAGGATGAGTAACTTAATGATAGAAATGTGTCCCAACTTTAGACCATGTAGTTGTACCCAGAAGGTGTTTGGCGCGAAATTTAAAATGAAATATATAGGGTCTAGGTATTACATAATGGTTGTTTGGACTGGGAAGCGCGTAACTTGAAAACTTAATTTTGTTTGTCAATGCTATTTTCTATATGCACCTTTTTGTATTTGCAACCATTGTGTGTTAAGAAATAGAACAATAATACAAATAGAAAACAGCATTAATAATTTTTAAGTTCTTCTCGTCTAAGTAAAGTGACAGTTTTCAGTGACGCGCTTCCTAGTCCGAACAACAATTATTACGTATCAGAAGCAAATGTTTTATAAAAAGACTATAAGACGCCAAATTTGTTTATTATTATTTCAGTAGTATAGTATACGGAAAAACAATGAATACAACAGTAAAAACAATGAATAGAAGAATTAACCGCAATCTAAGAGCTCCATATGTAATTGATAGTCCACGATTAATTGAACTTACTTTTATTAGTTTGTATATCGTCGTAGTTTGAATGTTTTAAGAGAATGATTAATATTCAGGATTTATAATAATAAAGAAAATCAGATCAAGATACAGCTTATAGGTAAGTAGAAATGGGTTACAATAAATTTATTTATATGGTTATTTTAATTAACATTATTATATAAAGTGGATTTGATAGTAATATAGTTTAGTTAAATTATATGATTTTAGCTCTAAAATATGTACATATCGCCCGTCGCTCCCATTTTAAGGTGGGATAAGTCGTAACAGTTACTCCCTATATATATATATATATATATATATATATATATATATATATATATATATATATATATATATATATATATAGTCTGTAGGAATCGTAGTGGGTTGCAGTCTAGGAGCGGAAAAAATTCAAAAACTCATTTATAATTTATCCAAGCTTTCGTCAATTCCATTTTTATTGACTTCCTCAGGGCTATAATAATTGTACATGTTAAAATTTGTTGAAAAAAGGTTTAAAAATTAAGTTATAAACTTACATAATTAGTTAAGTTTTTTTTAAAGGTTGGCTCATTCCTTAATTTATCGTTAATACTGTTGCTAATAATACTCTTTTGAAACTATTGTAAATTAAATTTAAAAAGGAACTTGAAGTTAAAATTATTTTAAAATGCAATTTACATATAAAAGTATACGAACAAACAACACATACACGAGACAAACTAAAACTAGAAACCGAAAACTTCGCAAATGTTATTTTTAATATATGTTATTCTAAGATGTGTAGAGAGGAGGAAAAACGAACAAAAACTCATGTGGATACAAAAAACAAGGACAGAATTTGTTTAGCGTAAATAATTTGTTTAAGATTTCATATTAATTAAGTGAGAATATATATTACTTAAGTTTGAGGTGTCAGTTTTTTTATTCATAGAATTACTATTAGTTTGAATGTGATACATTTCTAAAAAAAGACGTTTATTGTAATTCTGTTCGAAATCCATGATTTTTGCATCCTCATAATTAATATTATGTTTAGTTGTTTGTTGATGTTGAGTAAGAGCTGATGAAAGTGTTTTATTTTTGTTTTTACAATCACTCTTATGAGATATTATGCGTGAATGTAAAGTGCGTGATGTCTGACCTATATAGACTAAATTGCAGTCATTGCAAGGAATCTTATAAACTATTTCTGATCTATGTTTCTTTTCTAAAGGGGTTTTTGTTTTTGTGAAAATAGTATTGGTGTATATATGGTATATATATATATAATAACTACAATAATAAACAACAATAAAAAACTTACTTCTTTTTAGATTTCAAATATTTGCTCTGACAAATCGTCTGACGTATTTCCCGAATCCTTACCACTTAAATATCGGGAAGCTCCCTTGCAATAATTAAAAATAATAAATTTTATGAACTGTAATGCAATTGTTTTACTAAGGCTAGCTTTATGCACATCACATTTAATTAAATATCTTTAATCAATCCTATTACAAATAGATATGTACATTAATTTGGATATTTTTTTTTTATGGCAAATATGTCGTAGCATATTTATAGAGAACGCATAAATTAATTTCATGTTTTCAAAAAATTCATCGTTACAATATTGCAACCTGTGCTGCGGTGAAAATTCCAACGATTCGGTGAATAGATGGTAACTAGAGGCTACACAGATAATACTACTTTCTTAATAATATATCCTGAAACAAAAGACAGTGCTTCCTTGTTCACTGATACTGTTCCCGCATTTATATATTTTTTTTTTTTTACTTTCATGGGCAGGTTTACCCCGTGAGGCAACTCGGCCTTAAGACCTATTGTGCCCCTATGATGTCTTAACACTCTCGACCTGGTTGTACTCGAACAAACAGGTCCGCAAGTTGGTCGAGACTTAATTTGCTTATACTAGGTTCGTCCAATCGAGCGACCCCTAGACAGCTCCGTCTCTCCCTGTCCACTGCCGGGCAGTCGGCAAGGAGGTGCACAGGAGTTTCTTCTGCTCTCCCACAGTTTCTACACAGGGGAGAATCCACTCGCCCCATGCGGTGCAAATGTTTATTTAATGAGCAGTGGCCGGTTAGGACTCCCGTAAGAAGTCTCAGTCTGGCCCTGCTCATAGAGACTGCCTTGCGGAGTCTTACGTAGCCCGGATAAATACCGAGGATTTTACAGTGTCTCACGCCGACTAGTCCATTCCAATAGGAGCAGTGACTAGCAGCGAGTTGAGATCTGACAAAGGCTTTGATACCGCCATAGGAACTCCCGCACGACGGTTCTGGACCAGTGAACGGTAGACCACTGGCGCCTCTAGCTAGTTTGTCAGCAATTTCGTTGCCTCTAATCCCAGAGTGACTAGGCACCAATCTCAGCGTAATGCTGTGATGCTCCGCCAATTCTTCCAGCTTCCTATGGCACCTCAGTACCACTTCGGAAGCAAATTTGACAGCCTGTAGTGCCCCGAGGGCAGCTTGGCTTGTCCTCTCTGCACAGGTCTGGATGGCTATAACTTCAGCATGGAAGATGGAAGTGGAGCCCCCTAAGCTGATGGCTTCGCCATTCGGTTCTCCATCTCTCTAGATCCCAATGCCTGTGCCATTCGGCGTCTTCGAAGCATCCACAAACCAGCGATGAGAACATCGCCTCGGTCTGTGAATGCTTTGGAGATCTCACTGTTGGAAATATCTACGGAGTAGTTCCTAGTGAAGCTGAAGACGGGCGGAATCTTGTCCGCTCTAGTGGACAGAGGTACTGTCTGTTCGATGTAGTTGAAAATGCTGGTATGGTCTCCAGTTTTGCCAGAGAAACCTTTACGCCCGCTACATTTTACTCTGTAAGCTGCCAGGGTAGCTTCTGACCGCAACACCAACTGAAGCGGAGGAAGCCCAAGAATGGTCTCCATGGCCGCAGTCGGCGTCGAGGGCATGGCTCCCGTGATACCTAAACAGGCAGTCCTTTGGACCTTGCTGAGCGCGTTTACCGCGTAGCCCAGACTAGCCTTATGCCACCAGACTAACGAGGCATAGGTTATGGAAGGTACAATGACCTTCGTGTACAGCCAGTGCACCATTTCCGGTTTTAACCCCCACGTTTTACCAAACATTCCTCTGCAGGCCCAGAAGGCCTTTGTGGCTTTGTTCGACACTTGTTCAAGGTGAGATTTGTACGGCAGTTTTGCGTCCAAAATAACACCTAGGTATTTAACCTCATTAGATACCACTATCTTCGAGCCGAAGATGGCTGGACACTGTAGTTAGTAGCACTTATATTTACTATAGGAGCAATGTTTTCCACATCTTCCACAACTTGTGGTTGTCTTGTTTTAAAAAGCTTCGTAAGGGCAACCAGGTATTCCGTAGTGTCATCCTTCTCGCAATTCGTATTAATCGAATGCCTGGAGGTCACACTGTTAACCAGGAACGATTTAAAATATGCAGAAAGTGCAGAACAGGTAGGGTTTATGTTGCGACCAGTATGCTGACGCATTTGCCCAAAAAAAATTTCAATGGGGTCCTGATTGAAAGATCTCGATGAAAAATACTTGAAGCCCAATTCTCTAATAATTGTGTCATATAAACTCCTAAAGCCTCTTAATGTAACTACCCAATTTTTTAGTGAAGGTGGTCGAACTGTCTTCCCATCAGCTGTTAAAAAATACATATTTTCCAGCTTTTTTACTGCCGACAACAATTAAAATAATATGTATACACATAACCTGAACATAACCATCGTAATCATACATATGTCGTAACGCTCCCATGAAATATGACTTGGCATCCGTTAATTAAATGTAAATTTACAAATTTTTTTATTACATTTGTTCATTGACGTTCCTGTCATTGTTATTGTAATCATATGGATTGGTTTCTCATATTTCATGGGAGCGGCACACTTCAGTTCAGCATTTATGCTCTCACTGCATACATTTTTTGAGAACATTTTGTATAATAATAATAAAAAAATACACATAACTGTATTTATAAGCCTGGTAACTACCGAAAACTTGCGAAAAAAATTAGGAGGGCAATTTAGAAAAAAATAAAGTGGGGGAGGGGGGTAAAAGGCTATTTGTATGGGGTGTGTTATAATGAAAAAGAATTTGATGTACAATGTCGTCTCACTTCCACTGGATTTGCTGCAACTTTTTATCTCCATTACTTTCCGAGTAAATGCGTGGGAAAATAGATGTGGAACACACTGTAGGTATATATAACCTACAGATATCGTAAGAAAAAGCAACCTATACAAATAAACTCAAGACAATTAATAGTTATTAGTCGCTCAACGCAGATCGTGTGACTTACAAAATGTCGCCTTTGTTATTTATGTACAGTTTCTCACGAAAGTATCCGATCACCAAACAGTATCGAAACGACCAGAATATCACTAAATTATAAGGTGATGAGAAACAACTAATGCGCATATTACATTCATTTATTAATACTATTTAAGTCAAAAAAACATTTAAATTGGAAAAATTGCTGTAACAAAAAATGTAACGTAAAATACGCACTACAGCAAGCACACAGAAGTATCCGGCACCTAACTATAAACATGAAAATGTATTTTATAATGGCTCTCAGTCTGTTGAGCATTCATTTGACTAACTTACTTGTTACACTATGGCTTATCGCTTCCCATTCTTCCAACAGATGTTTTAGCGTTTCTTTATTAGAAATCCGTTTGGTGCTAAGACTAGATTTTAATGTTGCCCACAAATGTTCAGTGGGGTTAATGTCTGGTGACTGAGGGGGGATTTTCAGTTGATTTCTGGCATTATATAGAATCCATTCCTTAGTTTTTTGAGCGCAGTGCTTCGGATCATCGTCCTGTTGAAAAAAAAATCTTCTTGACTTATTTCCATTCTACTTGAGAGAACACATAATATGCTCAACCGATTTATTTTGGAATAATGGCAGAGCGTGCAATAAGAAAGTATAGAATAATATCGAGTCTACCGTCTACTAAAGAAATTTTGATTGCTTTAATAATTAGCGCTATAATGCGCTAGCATTTAATAATAGTTGGCTCATTAAATAAAGTTTGGCCGATTTTGTATGTAATAAATCCACATAGATATATTTTAAAGCTGTTTCAGCGGAGTTTCCCATTTCCGCTAGCAACCGTTCATTATTTCGTAAAACGCTGTTTAATTGCTGACGTCAATTATGAATACATGCGACGCTGTAGAACGTTGTACGAGAGATAGAATCATATCACATATACCGCTCGCTAACCTGCGCCGTGCTATTCGGCTAGAACGTTTTACATATTAACATACACTAACGTACGTTGTGCTTTGCGGGAGAACTAACAACTGTTTAGTGTTTAGGTTGGCGGCATTGGTACGCGCGGCATCGTGCGAAAAATTGGTCGTGGGCGTATATTTATATAGGATGTGGGCAATAGAAGCATTACTACAATAAGGAAGAACAATCAGGTCTCTTTAATATGTTAATTGTATCCTAGAACATCAACCGGCATTCTAAGTACGAAGTATACTCTCACACGCAATCGAATTCATACGTTTAGGCGGAGGAGATACGTCGCTATTGTCGTAAAAATCTATGTATTGCAGATAAAATTCACATTATATATTTCTGGATTTTTCAGTAACACATTTTCACTCAATATACACCCAGATTTAGTTCTAAACCAGCGATTCTTAAACTATTTTCATGACCACCTTTCATCATCGAGCTTTTAGCTGCCATAAGAGTATATGCTAGATCTCTTAGAATAACTTGCAGACTTAAATAGTAAGCCATATTTGTAGCAATGCGGAAGGGTTTTAAATAATAATTGTTTATCCTTTACGTCAGTTTTACCTTCTTGCAGAATGTATCACTGGAAAATAGTACGGGTGTTCTTAAATCTAAATCACCATTCCGATGTATGTACTAGTAATTTACAAATGAGTCGTGGATTTGCAAAATCCGGTATGTCCAAAATTTGCAATAAATTTGAACTATTAATGTAGAAGAAACTGGGCTGTAGGAGAAAAATAATTGTACAAAGGGAAAAGTATAGGAAAACTATCTTAAAAAAAGAACTGTAAGCGTAATTTAACCTATCGACTACCTACACTCTAACTTAAAGATTAATTTTTTTGTTAGATGTTCTCCGAAAGGTCTACCAGAAAAACCGAACTGTCAGCACAAAGGACACTTTTTTCAATGTAATGAATTAAAGATTGCACATTTATTAAAAGTACATGAACAAATTTACGAATTTGCCAATAAAGCTCAACAAGACTGTTTTATTCTTAAATATTGCGAAGTATCCCTTCCAAAGAGAAAAAAAATCATAAAAATGATGAAAGTTCATTTAATAAAAATATATCAATAATGTATCGAATTCAAGCAGTAAATAAAAAATATAACGTTTGTAGAAATGCGTTTTTAAACATGTTTAATATAAAAAAGGATAGGGTTCAAGAAGTTCTAAAAAGATTTATGTTAAATGCAAAACTTCCATTAGAAAGATGCGGGGGAGATCGAATTAAAATGGCAAATGATAGAAAAAATACGAAATTTCTAAATTTATTGAAAGCATGAAAAGTGTAGAATCACACTATTGTAGAAGTCAAGCGAGAACGTACTTACCTTATGACGTCAACATAAGGAAGGTTTATAAGAAATACATACTGTCAGTACTGCAGAATTTTATGTAAAGGAAAATACTTCCGAAAATACTTTAGCAGAATCTATAACCTACAACAGAGGCTTCGACACCTCTAAAGCAGATTTTTGTTCTGATTGTTTGTAACTTTCTGAAAGTTTAAAACATGCGCAAGATTCAAACATTAAACACAACTTAATAGTGAAACGCAAGGTACATAAACTAAAATCTAAAGCTTTTTTCGAACATTTAAAAGAAAGAAAAAAAAACAAACCATAATTTTTTTCAATAGATTGTCAAAAGAATTTACCTTTGCCTAAATTACCCGATCAATGGGCATACTTTAGCCAGCAATAGAATTTTACAATAGTAGCTGGTTGTTCAAAAGAAGAGCTGCTAAAAGAGAATGCAACTTCATTTATATGGACTGACTTAGATTTGACAAAAAACTCTAGCGTTATAGCATCTGCTCTTTTTCAACGATTAATGACTCTTGCTTTCAGCGATGAGATAAGTTTTCATTTCTGCGGATGGTTACGCTGCCCAAAATAAAAACACCACCACTATTGATTGGTATGCTCAGCATTTGGCTTCTAAAATGCGCACCACGACAAAAAGACCACATTCAGATTACTTTTACTATCCTTGGTCATTCTTTTTTGCCCCGTCACCGTATATTTGGTTTTATAGAACGAAAATTGAAAAAGGAATCATGCATTACTGATCTAAATCAATATGTCGCCGAAATTGGAGAACATGTAAAAGTAATGGTACTTGATAAAGGCTGGAGGACTTATGACTGGAAAAAAGCCGTCAATGAATATTTTTAAAACAATAGCATTTTGGCACTTTCAGTTTAGTCAAGTTAAATGCTTTATAATTCAGAAGACTGGCAATACTTGCACTCTTCAGGGAGAAGTGCATTATAGAAGCGATCTAGGTGTTAGCAAGAGTGTATGTAAGAGAGGGAAACGTACACTGCAAAAAATTACAGTAACTTTACTGTGTAAATCGGGAATATTACATGTAATAATGTTGTGAATTTACTACGATAAATCATGTAAAACAAAATTTACATGATTTATCGTAGTAAATTCACAACGTTATTACATGTAATATTCCCGATTTACACAGTAAAATTACTGTAATTTTTTGCAGTGTACACAGAATATTAATCCAGATATTTTATGATGTGGTATAATAACCGATAAAAGAAAAGCTGAGAACATAAATAATCTTTTGGAAAAGCATTATGGAACAAACTGGTGTGTGCTCGAAAACTTACAATTCTATAAGAAAGCCATCTATAGTGCACAGAATGCAGCAGATTTAAGTGAATTATCAGAAACATATGTAGATATGGGACAATGCAACAAATCCATTACTTATGATGATGGCCTTCGAATTTAAGCGTAAACTTGTTTTTACAATGTTGTATGTTGTTTAATAAAGAGTGTTCTGAGTCATTTTTGTTCTTTCAATACTATTTCCATTTTCAAAATGCCGCTCTTCTTTTTTTACTAACAAAAGCCGCTATGTCCATTCTAAAAACCGGTTTTTGTCACTTCAAGAACTAATAGATAATGGAAATCTACATTTTCTTATTAAAGTAATTAGTTGTCATAGTACTCACTAATATTTGTAGACGTTTATCCCTTATTACCATAAAAATCGGTTTTTTACTCCTCCTGTAAAATGATCTAATATGCATATGGAGGGGAGGGTTTTGCAAAGAGACGACTCAAATATTTTAAGAAAAAGAGTTTCTGGATAATCAACCTCTCGCAAATTACCAAACTAGCTGATATCAACTTGAAGGAGCACCAGCATTCGGCAGCAGAGGTTGCAGCAGAATAAATCATTTTATTAAAACATAAATGAGAAGGAAACTAACTTTTAAATAAATGCTTGTAGCTCAAAATTGCAACGATATAGGCATAGGAACACCATATACAGGAATGATTAATATACAGAGTGTTTCATTTTTCTGCGGCCTGAAGGTAACGTGTGGAACGCCTTGCATAATGTAACTAAATTCAAATAACATGGGAAATTAGTCCAAGGTCCCGTTAGTCATGTTCAAAAATTGGACTTTTAGTTGTTCCAAAGAGCGGAGATATGCGTACTTTTATAAGTTTAATTTTTTTAATTAATTTATATCTCGACAACGCTTTGAGCTAAGGTTAGGGAAATAAGTGTGAAAGTTTTATAAAATTTAATAAGGAATCTAACTGTGATAAGCAATACAGGCTCTTCCATTTAAATTAAAAAAGTTATTATCAGGTTTAGCTAGAAGCGGCAACATTACATGGATGAAAATGTTTTAGAAACGCACACCGAGAGAAATATGTGGTTTACTTAACGAATTATCAGTTAACTAAATGCATATTTCTTTTTAAATACGAGCAATGCGTTATAATGTTAAATTTACACCTAAAACGTTATTTTAATCCTAAAAGTATTTGGTTTAACACATATTTGCATTCATTTGACCATTTAACGGTTAGATTAATCCTTAACCTTGAAGACTACAAAAACTGTTGAAATAACCTTTTCATTTCTCAGTGTAGTTCACCTCGAATAACTTGCCCATGCAAAATTTGGATTAATTCTGATGATTGGTCCTCCATATACTGCTAATAGCCCATCCGGACATCCGGTATATACGTACATAGGTATATAAAATAACCACAGAAAAAAAGTTGTGTATCGATCTTGGAAAATTAATGCTTTCAAACACATTGATAAATAAAATACCTTGCATTTTCGCATATGGTCAGTGAACTCAAAAAAGAGAAACCTAGTATGGGTAAATAACAACATTGGAATCGATAAATCAATAGCTCATTAACTCTATATACTTGTAATTTACGAAATAAAACTGAACCAAAGTATAACTCGTCAATGTTGAGCCATGTTGAAGTTTGTAACAATTATCAATGTTTTTACCATAAAACTTCGATTACTGTTTTCCTCCTCAGTAAATAAAATTTTTAACTTTTAGTTCTGTTTAGCTGAACGGAGGAAATTAAATTATTTCTTAAATGAATAAGGCACGCGGTTTTAAAATTAATTAATCAAAACTGACAGCACAGCGTAAAATTTGTTTCACTAAACTTTGAATTTTAACATTTATCTTATAAGGCGATTTCAATCTCTGCACTAAAGCAAAATTTGACGGAAATCAAATCCTCATTAAAATACGAAGAAGTTTGTATAAACCTTAATTAAATTTAAACATAATTTCATTCATTCTGTGTCAAATAAGTTGTTTATGTTTCAGTCTATCAGGGAAATCGTGTCTATAGTAAATTAGTGTCCTTGTTTAATAATTGTACTACCGTCACAAAGCCGAAAACATCAATTGGAGAGTAATATTTTTTTTCGATGTTCAAATCTGCATTGTCTTGTTTTACTGACAATGTCTAATGCTTTTATCTGAAATTGCACCTAAACTAAAGGATATATATAAAAAGAAAACATACTGCCGGAGCAAAACCTGCTCAGTTGTAGTTTAGTCAAATTTAATGTAATAAATTAGGTATAAACTGGCATTTATACACTTTTGCCAGTGACAAAACAACAGTAGATCTGATTCTTTTAACACATATAAGTGATATGAACAGCTTTTTTATGTTTTATTCATATTAACGATTTCCAATTCCCTTTTAAATTGAAAACGTAAGTAGTTTATTTATATATATTGTTGTAATATTGTCAATTTAATGTGTTTACCACGTTTCTTAGAGAATTTTCTGTTTAAAAAGTTTAAGATGCAAAATACCCTATCTAATAATGTAATTGCTATGGCACAAACAAGTGTTCATTGTTTAAATGTCGTAGACTGTTTTTATATACTTTACTTAATAAAAAGCTTGACAGCATAATTTCAAACTGTGTTTCACAATCGGTAGCATAATTCTATTGTAGTGCCGTTTCATATTTCCAGTACTGCCAATCTAAAGCTCTATAAATTAAAATACCATTACTACAAACCACAAACATTAATGCAGTTACCGACGTTACCGATACTCACTGCATTAACTGGTTTATATCTACTTAAAACGAAACACATTCACTTTTAGTTCTTGCCTTTCACGTACAGATGTCGAGAGCGTTTAGTAAATAATTTGCGTGCGCATCGCCACTTCAAGATTCAAAACTATTAAGACGCTTTCCCGCCTCGCCTCGCCTGTTAACTTGCGCTCGTGACCCTTCACTTCGTATAGTGTCCGTGTCCGCTAATGTACCGTCAACATTGATAGTGACATTTAAATTGTGAGTTTTAGTTATTGCCATCGTTTTCCGACTGGACTTTTCTTTATTTCTATTCTTTTTCCGAGGATTTGCGCCAATAACACCAATCTAGCGAACATGGGGAAAACCAAGATGCACACGTATGTATTTTAAAATTACTATTTATATTTAGGCTTCCGCGAAACTTGCTACTGGGATTATTTTCCTGATCAGATTGCTTTATTTTATGTTAAGTCACGTAAGACACCTGTAGTTGCAGACTCCGGGAAAGTTTTAATGAATCTGCGTCGCTCTTAGATTGATGTCGATTTTGCGCATCAAAGTTTTCTCGTTACTAACATTTAATTAGACTATTCAAAGACACGTGGCAGTAGATCTAATGCCGAAATAGGTGTACTCCTCACTGAAACATGTAAATATAAATATCTGTGTTAACAATTGTTGACATATGCTACGTTTACAAGGTTAAATAATTAAAATAGGTGTTAAACGTTGTTTATACACAAATAATTTATGCTACTTGCGCAGCAAATACTGTTATATCAGAGATTTGAAAATACGTTGAGGAATTTAGAATATACTAAAGACAAGACGTTTTGCAATGAAATCAAAATAAGTATATAAAAATTGTTGTCAAATTTAAGATAAGGCTTCATATATTAACTACAAATTGACACCGAATAGATCAACACTTATTAATCCTTCTTATTCTTATCTTAGAAATAGACATACTCCAACTACAAACCGTTATGATTCACACATTTCTAACTTTTGATATTCTTGAAGGCATGAAGTTTGGCTAGGCCATTTCTTAATATTTATCAACAATTTTCCATCTGTGATTGCAACTTCTTTCTTCTTTTTTCTAAACTAATTACAGCAGTCTTGGCCAGTATCAAATCAAAAACTTCTTTTTGTGGGGTGATGTCAATGAACTCTGCTTAAATGTTTAAAGGGTGGAAATGAAAGAAGGACGCATATCTTTTTTTACTTAAAGAATGATCCAAACTGTACTGTATCTAACTGTGCTCCGTACATCTGTTTTGGCCATTAATAAGTATCAAAAAAGAATTTGGAGAATGATCCATCAGGTAGCGAAAATTATACGAAACTTTCCAAACTCTTTAATTGTTTTACATTCTTAACTTTCTAAACTTTTTGAAATCCTTATTTGTTTGTTTCCTGCAGGTTATCTGTAAGCTTTAGAACCAAATTACTGAATATGATCGAAAAATTGAATCGAAAAGAATGTATGTATTACAACAACGTTTCAATTTCCCTGTCTTCTTAAAATTCGTACATTTTGGCACGCTTAACCCATTTTGTCTGAATCTACTTGAAATAATGAGATGATTCCTTTTTTTTTTTTTTTTTAATTAAGAGCTAAATAAATTGAATAAAGGAAATGTGCGAAAAATGTTTAGTTTCTATAGAAAATCTAAAAATTTAATCGGCCAAACGTTTCTGTTTCGTTCCTTTGATTTAGAAAAACGTTATCTATTGAAAACGTAAAGCAAATTACTGGTAATATTTTGCAAAAAGTTTCACTTAAGTTTGACTCACGAAGATAGTAAGTTTTTCCTTCATTACGACACATAGAGATTTTAATATCCAGTGTTGTTTTTTGTATATTTCATGGATAATGTTTTACGTTTTAATAGGAACATAGTGTGGTACTTCCTTAAGTTTTTTGAGATACTACAAACACTTTGGGATTATTTTTGGTTGTTATTCTTTTAACATTCGCAAAATTTTCTCCAATGGCTTTAATTTCAATATTTCCTAGTACCCAATGCATTAATTTTGCTATTTCCTAACGTGGAAACATATGTATATAGGTAAAACCTTTAACTGAAATTATTTCTGCGGTTTCAAATTCACATCTCATGTTTTTTTTTTTATTTACTTATTTCTTTTTAATATTATCAATTTATAAAGAATGAACAGCTATAAAACTTGTGTAGATTTTTGAGGTACTACTCAAGTTCAGAAAACCATAAATGTTATTGATAATATACCTACTGCTCTTGTATAAGATTGCAAGAAGAAGAAGAATGTCTTCCTAGAAAGCTTTGGAAACATATTTTCACCGTTTGTAAGAGCTCCCCTAAATTCAATATCTGCCAGATAGGTAGTGCTTCTATAAAATAACACTGACGTTGAATGCCATAATGGAAAGATTAATAAAGTAAAGCAAGTTCAGCTAATCTGTGCGACTAATATTGGAGATTAAATATGGATATAAATACTCTCACACACGTTTGTTGTTTTCAAGCATTTTTAACAACTTAATTGAAACTGATAAACAATATAGGTATATATATAATAATAAACAATCTAGTCTGTCGTTTCATATCACTGAAAATTATTAATGTTTATATAAGTATGTTTATTTTACGTACTTGCAGTTAAATATGTTCATTAAGGAGATTCTGCAATTTGGATAGCCGTTTATTTTTCACTATGTATTACCTATGTATATTTCTTGGCAAATTTTAACCCCTAATCTTTTACAAAAATGCGAAAGAATTATTAAGTTGTTTACTTTTTTTACGATCTCCAATTAATTTTCCATTGAATCTCCTCAAAATCGAATCCATCAAGTCATAGATAATCTATTATAACACGTCTGCACCAAATTTCAGAAGAAAATTAAACGAGTCTTGGCAGAGATCAAACGATCCGTTCAGGAGAAACGTTTGAAGTTTCAAATATAATACCTACTTGAAACTTTATTTAGATTTATAATATTATTGATAATAACTCTAATCCTAGTGCAAAATGTAGGCTTTATTATACACCTAAAATACTTCAATGATAAAAACATACCTTAATATCATTTTTAAAAATTGTCAACAAATGTGACAATTTCTTTTTTTCGAAAATCTGCCTTATTTAGAAGTCATCAGAGATAATAATGTCATTGTAGTGTGGTGCAAAAGATTGTGTCAAAGAATACTGTCAAAAAAGCAACTAAATTTTATGCAGAATGTTCGTAAATTGAATTGGATATCGTGGATAAAAACAATATCATCTTATGATATACATAAATCAAAAATAAATTGTTATATTCAGTAATTTCAGAAAAACTTTTATTACAACTTTTATTATTTCGATTACATAGTGATCCTTTTCAGGTGAAAACATAACGTCAAAGGAATTTCTCACCTGAAGATACTTACCCACTATGTAAACGCAACGTGTTGTGAAAAAAGATTTTTATTAAATATAATTGAATGAGTAGAACAATTTATTTTTCATTTATTGAATTTACATTCACAGAATTTTCAAAGATAGTGTTGTAAAAAGTTTGGTAGCGTTTATCTAATAACTGCAGTGAATCTCGAAAAAGAAGCTGAATAATCTGAAACAACCTGTGTGTTCGTATCTAAATAGAATTGTTCTACCACTTTTGTGATTTTTTGTAATTCATTAAGTAATATCTACTTTATATTCTCAAAACTTGAATGAAATTATACGATACATCATCCATTTTATTATCACTTTATATCATACATTTTATTATATATTATATACCATATTTATTATATTCAAAGTTCTAATGGATAAGGAGCTTCATAGTAAGTTTTTATTAATAATTTGTATAATAGCCCCCGTTAGAGATGGCCTCCTCTAATCTTCTGGGCATTGAACTGACAAGCTGTTCGCAGAAGTTCGGTGTGATCAGTTGCCACATTTCTTCACACTGCGGACGAAGTACGTTTCCATTTCGAAGATTTTGATTTCCTATTATATCTTCACAACATTGAACCATATGTCCCCACAAATTCTCGCTGGGATTAAGGTCTGGCGATTTGGACGGCCATTCTACAACCGTTACTTCGTGGTGTTCGCGAAACCATTGTTGTACTTCTGCAGCAGTGTGAATCGGGCTATTATCCTGTACCAATACGATATGTATATCATTTGCGTAGGCTTAAGGAAAGATATATTCCTGTAGTAAATTGACATAAATGCGTGCAGTTATTCGTCCATTCATTGGTGTAAAATCTCCTGGTCCATGACTACACACCCATACCCAAGAAGCTCTCCCGCTAGACTTGTTTTGTACAACATACAACATACAACATTTTCCTATGTAGAGAATTTGCCGGCCTGTACACGTTTCTACTGCTAATTTGAGCGGACCGAGATGTTTTCTCATCTGAAAAAACCACATTCGCTCGATCAAAGTACAGGTGCTGGATGGAAATTTCTAAATTTTAAACTCATCTCCACTCTAACACAAAATTATATTTTTCAAGGATCTCTAAAATAATTGTATATTAAGGATATTATTATATATTTTTTCTTTCAATAAGAGCCGGTATTTGAATGTTCAAATGTAGAGTTATTTTAATTATTATACGTTTTATTGGAAACTTTATTAAGAGTTTGAATTACGGGCCCGAAATACAAAACAATTCTCATCCATTTAACCCTCCGGTACTGTTTGTGCGCTTATCGGCATCAGATTTAGAGTACGTGTGATTGCAGAATGCAAGATTATATTATTACGATGTAAATGACAATTAAAACTATTCTAACATATACTCTTTCAAAAAATGTAAGTCCTAAGTTTAAAATGCAGGGCTTATTTCCACCAGTTTAAATTCCCGTATTTATTTTACTTTATTTTTTTCCCATGTTTTTATCATCTAAACATCATGCCGACAGACGACACCACAAGGGGTTTGTTTATTGTTTAGTCCGCACGTTTGACTCGCACAGTTCACTTATGCTATATACTCTTCTCTCTCTATTTTTACCTCCGACTCAACCTGAGTCGCTACTTCTGCAAGGCATAGTACATGCACTGTAATGTCTTAGAATTTATTGTGGTATAAATTTTATTATTCACTATTGTAATTTTTGTTTGAAAGTAATCTCGTTCTACCAGTAACGACCTGTAACAACTTGATAACTTCAGAGATATAAAATATCAGTTTCTAGATTTTAATTTTTGAGTAGAATTGTAAATTCTACAGAAACGCTAGCCAAAAAAATAAGAAAAGATAAAAAAAAATAAAAGATATACTAACATCGTGAAAACAAACAAATTCTAATTCCGTTGAGAAGGATCTTCTTAAAATTCTATAACGACTTCCTAATAACACTGGTCAACAGTGAAATTGCTTCTTAGGTGAAAGTACCCAATCCTGAATGAATTCAACGTGCTGAACACGAATATCACATTGAAAAAAGTTGATTGGCTCACCTTCCAGAGATATTGACGTTTTGTCCATTGTATAGATGCTATTCCATAATGTAATGCAATTTAGTGAGAAATTACGAAATTTTGCGTCATATTGCATCACCCCTTCATGCAAAGAAGTTAATGCAGCATTTGCTGTAAGTTTCCATTGAGAGTGTTGCGAAATTGGCAGGCCAAAAGAAGTCGAAAGCCAGAAGCAGACTAATGTTTTCTTACCATGTATTATAATATTGACATAAGTACCCTTTTTCTGAAATATGCGTAAATGTTTTCTTACCATGTATTATAATATTGACATAAGTACACTTTTTCTGAAATATGCGTACATATTACAGAAAACCCGTAGCCAATTCAGCTTTTTCTTAGTCATTTTCGTGTTCAGCACATTGAATTCATTAAAAAATGACTATTTTCAGCTTGGAAGCATGAACTTTTCGAAAATTTGTTGCCCAGTGTAATATGAATAAGACTGAATCGTTAGATGAATGCAAAATTGATACTGCGTATTTTTCATTTGCTAATAAACAAGGCGTTTACACGTTCATATCCTTGATGGAATAACAAAATGTCATCATACTCCTGGAGCTGTGGTAATGGCCAATTATATGTTCACGAAATAACGTCACCCATTAAAAGCAATTATAAAAAGTAGTGGTAGTACTGCTGTGTTCTTTTTTTATTTTAAGGAAAAAAATTCTAAATAACCGCCAATTAAGCATTGCACCGTATAACTCGACTAACGGGATAATCCACTGGATCAAGTTAAATTCTGTCGAAGTTGGTTAAAACAATAAGCGCACAACATATTTAATTCTTACTTCAAATGAACAATGCTACAATAGGTGTTTCAATATAAATATTTAATAAAATATTTATTTTATACAGTCTCTGCTTTAAGAATAGTCTAAGATTGTTTTGCCTATTACCTACTAATACGCAGACCGTCTCAGCAAAATTATAAGCATATTTTGCATATAGCCATTACTATATTCTATATTTATAACACAATCATCTGGAAAACAAACAAACGAAAATGAATATTAATAACAAAACAAACGCATGGTTGCCTATGTAAATATTCACAAAGGAACAAGATAAACGAACGTAAACGTAAGCACAATCAAGTTTCTCACACTATATTTACTTTCAGGTTTCATTGCCGCATGATAGGACGTAACATGTATTTTTATAATCCAGACGTCACTGGTAGAGGTTATTAAAGAATTCATAGCTATTTTCCGTGCATAACTATTTTATGTATAGCTTCAATTATTTATATACCTACATTGAAATATATTAAACATGTAATACAACTTTACGTAACCATTCAGTAATCTACAATCTTCCTATTTTGCTTGTTTTTTAATATGTACATTTCGCCAACTTTAAAAGGCTGTATATATTTGTTTGTCACATTTTTATTGTATCAGTTGACGAGCAATTGGTTAATTTTGACGTAAACTGGTAGTAAATATAGTTATCAAGAATGACAGTGTTATTCATTCAACAGTTATGTAAGAAAGAAGTTTTAAATTTCAAACACGCACATAAAGCTAATGACTTTGATTTTGTTGCATTCCTGTATATTACCATTACCGCCGGATATTAATTCTAATTATTTTAAAGAAATTACTAGCACATCTATTGGCTCTGATGGAATTAGTATTGACATGATTAAGTCGTGTATACCTTTCATTATTCCTTATATTACTCATATTCAGTTCTAAATGCGTATGGAAATCTTAGACCGAAAAGCATTTAGCCCATTTTTAGCAAGGTATTAGAAAAAAATCACGCTCAGCAATGCATCAAACTTATAACAGTTCTCGCAGTTTCTCGGAGTGGATGTATGTGTATGTGTGATATTAGGGTGATAGTACACTGCGACCTGAAAGATCTATTGTGTCCCCTCTTCTCGCTGTATTTACAGCTGGCCGTCCAGTCTGATTCCTTTTAGAAAGTGCAGAATGTCCGATGGCCCCAGATTAGGTAACTCTCCCTCTTCGATTTCACATGCTCCCAGGTGCAGCGCCCTTGAGTTGCACAGTGCAGCGCAGTTTGTGAGTATATGGATGGACGTTTAGGCTTTAACTTGAAACTTCTCTGAATGTTTCCAGATACTTGTTTTTAAAGTATCCGGCGGCCGAATATCCGGCTATCCGGCTCAACGTATCGCCGGATATCTGGTATCCGGTACCCGGCCAAAGCACTATCCGTTTCATCTCTAGTAGAGGCACACGAAGAAGACCTAACCTGAGGTTATAAAACATTTTGTGATCTCCCCTTGCTAGCATTCTAACAGAATCCGAAAATTTTAGTATTAACAAACACAGTAAATTGGGATGAACTTTGGAACAACTTTTCTACGTACCTTACTCAAAACACGAGTTCGACAGAATTTCGAATTCCTTCAGTTTAACTCTACACCTAACAATACTAAAAGGTTTTTCGATTATTATATATCTATACAATTAAAAATTAGCATCATCTAAGCCACGTGATCATCATTTATTTTCCTTTCCTATAGATTAAGAGAGAAGTTCTCATTCCGGACGAAATAATTATCTACGAATTTATCCGTAACATACACAAAACGTTCCGATATTTCAGAAAAAAGATGAATGATTCGACGAGTGTTCGTTGCCGTTGCAAAGGTTATAGGTCAGAGGTTACCATTACGCCAAGATGATATGCGTGTTGACACCTACACGACAGAAATTATTGCAGAAACGCTTATGACGCATCCTATAAAGAACTGAACGTCTCACATAATAAAAATTGAAACTAAAGCGTACTTTGTAAGGTTGTTACACTTGAATTAGCTATTTTCGATGCATATTGTAACAGAATAATGATTTGTATGTACCTATCGCTAAAATATTTTTAGACATGGAAACTTCAAGGTCTATTAACCGCTGAGTAAACATGTATTCTAATATACATATGTATGTAAGTATCCAAGCGTTTATTGTTTTGCTATAAGCACGTTCGTAAAAGTAGTCACAAACTTTCCTAGAGTAATTTTAACTGATGGAATAAACGATTTGAATACCTTCCTTTAAGTGTATCCACATATTACATACATTCTTCAACCTATAGTCTTAACGTCGAGATAACTATGCTTTATTACCTACTGCTTACAAATTTAAACACCACATTTAATGAAGGTTTTTATTATAATTTATAATTGTTAGGTGTGTACATATTTATTAAAATTTTTAAGTCACGCAGTGATTATCGTGAAAACTCTACACTGGTACCAAGATAATTACCGTAATAATTTTTGTAAATCTTGTCAGCTTACCCTCACTAAATCTGACAAGTAATTTGCATTTTGCCTAAAAGAGTATTAGAAAACCCATCTTTACAAATGATAACTAAGTGTAATACTGCACTGGAATAAAAGTTAATACGATCTTATTTAATCCATTACAGTTTCCTGCTTTAGCTTTCACTCTCCATAGTGTTGAGATGTTCCCATGCTGCCAGTCTCAAGTTTGCGAGTGGCCAATCTGATTTTGTATGCGAGACATAACAAATTGATGAAAAAAAAATCATTTTTATCATGTGTAACGTTACATTGATTATTGCTAGTGCCACTACCTCAGAATACTACCCTTAAAAAGTTACTCCATTGTAACATAACCCAACATTTCTGACAGATGACGTTCATATCTGTAGCAGTGTTTAAAGTAAACCGAAAGCTCTTTAAAAGATTGATAATTTATTAAATAAATAATTTAACCTTAGAAATGTTGTTGATGCTTTTTTTAATCATGTTACAGCTTGTCATGTTGAAAATGTATTTTTTTCGACATATACGTTAATCTCTCTTTTAATATCTTCCAAAACTTCAAAAGCGTAAGATATGATCAACGAAGAGACCGCAAATCCATACTCCTGTGCATTAGCCCCTCTTGTTTAAATATTCATTATTGATATATCGTTGAAGAGAATTGGGCTTAGAATATACTTCATTTGGACGTTGCAGCTCAAACACTAACCTTTATTGGGTGCCACTGATTTTGAGTGGACGACATCATAATTTTAAGAGTTAATAAATCCGCCGACATGGAGACACAAACATAAGATAAACTAACATTAACTCAAACTGAAAGAATGGCGTGTGCATTATGCGTATTGCATTTCAGATACAAGCTTGTTTGACAGAAATAGAACAGTTATTTACATTAGAGTGCAGTAGGTGTCATTTACAGCGTGACAACTCAGTTTGAGAGTTGGTAAATGACCTAACACACGGCATTTGTATTAGATTTTATGGCCGAGAAAATATTTAGAAAATTCTATATATAAAAATATGTGATATATCTAATGGTAGACGTGGATTGGTACCACTGCATTTTGACAATTCGACTGTCTATGTGAAAGTGAATCCTATGCTTACAGTTGACGAGACCAGAAATTATTTTCTCTAATTTGATGTTACAATAAAGCTAAAACAAACGATGACGCAGTTTGATAATGAGTTATTAACGCACTGGTGGGACTTTTACCGAAATATAATAAGGGTGATTAATGTGCAAAATAGAAAAAATACTAATAATGACTAATGTGCGTACATTGAATCAAACTTGTACTCGCATTACAACAAACGTCATTGTGATACTTGTGCTTTAATATACTATTTGCTAAAGAACTAAAGAATCAACCAATCAGAACCTTCAGCGCATTAAATAATATATAAAATATAAATTGAGACAGAAATATGATTTTTCTTCCATAATTTTTACGCTCACTGTATAACATTTACATAACTTACTTAACTATTAGTGAAGCACAAATCTAAACAATCAATGTATGAAAGAAATACAAGACAAAGTAGTGTTCTGCGGAAAGCGGAATTTGACTTGTGCGTTTAACTTAAACCATGCGTGTCTAGAAATATATTAATAGTGAAGGGTAAAAGTAATAAACAACACACAAAAAGTCCAGAATAAAACTTAAGATGTAGTTCACTGAACTAGCGGTCTAATACAAAAGCACAAAAGGATAGAGATAAACTACCAAAACAGGAGCCACAAAACGAAAATAACACAAAAATAATAAATCCGCACCCTCCATACAATATAAAACCAATATATATTTTCTTTAAATATCTTAAATTTTCTGCAATAAAACTGTATTAATAATACCTACTAGATTGCTTTGAGGAAAACAGGCGAATTGTTTAACTATATACGATTTATGAATAAAACGTAATTTTACAAATTAATCTTGAGCTCATTTGGAATTACTATAAGTAGTATGTTAAAGGAAATGAGAGAAATTATTTAATTGACTAAAGATAAAGGAAATTTGTGCCAACAGCTTATTATTCCAGTGTTAAGAAAGTGTAAAATTAAGTATGACGTATAGATGTCGTAAGTGGAAATAAACGTTTAAAGTATCTCTCATAATAAATTTTCAAAACAATTATGTATTTGCATATATATACAGATGGTAATTGAAACTGGTTATACCTGCAATAACATTATTATGACTTATTATAAAGCACTATTATTCAAACGGTTCCGTACTAATAAAGAAGAGAATGCTTTGTACTGAAATTGGATTTATCTTTTATAATAACTGAAGTAATTTTGGCTTCGTGTTATGATTCGAATCTTAACAGGCGCTATCTATGTATAGGAAAACATTCTTGCTACATTCCATCTGTTAGATACACCAAAACTCATAAACTATTCAATATTACTTACTACGTTATGCAACAAGCTCCTTCCCTCGGGGTAAGCTATAATGATTTCACAGAACAAAGAAACTACTCTCTCACTTGAGATATTAGGATATAATGTTTATGGTAATTAATACGTAGGTAGCACAACAACCTTTTAATAAATCTTATCTATGTATCGCCTGTAGAAATGTATTGTGCATATTTTCTTGTATTTGTGCTCCAAATTGATTATACATTGAGTGTCTCAGTATTTTTGATTACAGCTTTATTTTCCACTTTCATTAAAAAAAAATTATACAATAGTTTAGTATAAGTATAGCAAAAGGATTTAAAATACGCAAATTTTCTTGGCTTCTTGGAAAAAAATACTAAACTATGAACATCTGTATGTCGGCGAGTATTGGACGTACGGAATCCGGCAAAGTGTCAAATTTTAGGCAATTTAATGTACTTTTGGAAATAACTAAACCTCTTTTGCTGTAAGATTCTCACTTTTTGAGATATTAAGCAAAAAGACTTAGGTACCAACATTAAAAACAAATTAGAACTAGATCTTTTGCAAGATCGATAGCTTTCTTGGTCTAATTTTACTAGATTTACTAGTCTTCATTTGAACCGGGAATGAGAATGTTATTATCTTGAAATTCCAATCTATCTAAAACCTTCTATGTTATAAGCGGAGAGTCATCTAACATAGCAAATTACCGTCCTATCGCCATATTATCCAATTTCTCTAAAATTTTCGAAATGTTACTATATTCTAAGATCTATCCTTGTCTTAAAGCTAGTATCTCACCGTTCCAACATGGTTTTGTGGAAGGTAGATCGACGATTACTAACTTAGCGATATTCCATCAGTATCCTTCCGAGGAACTAGATTCGGGTAAACAGGTTGACGTGTTGTACACTGACTTCTCGAAAGCATTTGATCGCATTGATCACGCACTTATCTTACAAAAGTTGTCTGTCATCGGGCTTAGTGATTCTTTAATTACTCTATTTGGTAGCTACCTTACATCCAGAATCCAAACTGTTTGCTACAATGGTTATACTTCAGAATTATACGTTGCACCATCTGGTGTTCCACAGGGCTCAAATTTGGGTCCTTTGCTGTTTTTGATTTTTATTAACGATCTTCCCGGCGTCATTTCGTCTCACAAACTTTTATTTGCAGACGATTTAAAATTATATCGAAGCACCAGCGATTCTAGTGATTGTACTGCTTTGCAAATGGATTTAAATCGGCTCTCTTTATGGTGTGAATCCAATAGCTTGCCCCTGAACATAGAGAAATGTAAGATTGTTACTTTTACTAGAAAACTTAATTTCATAACGTATAATTACAATATAGACAACGTCAACTTTGCCGCAACGATCTTGTTAGGGACTTGGGTATTTTGTTTGACCGCAAGTTAACTTTTACAAATCACATTCAAACAATTTGTAAGCAAGCAAGACAGAGCCTTGGGTTTGTTGTTCGCCATAGTCGATGCTTTTCTAATGTATTTCTCCTTAAATCTTTATACTTTTCTCTGGTAAGATCGCGGTTAGAGTACGGAAGTCTTATTTGGTATCCATATTATATGGAATCCAAATGTCAATTGGAGAAAATACAGCGTAGATTTGCTAAATTTTTGTGGTTTCAAATAGAAAACACCTATCCACAGAGGAACTTCGACCACTCTATACTACTATCTCGCTTTGAAATGCCATCGTTGTCTTATAGGCGTATATGTACTAGTGTATGTTTTTTGTTCAACCTGGTCCACGGCTTTGTCGATTGTCCTGCGCTTTTGGCCCATTGTAATTTCTTGATGCCTCGGATGTCCACTAGACCCTACGCTGCCTTCTATTTGCCGTTTGCTAGAACCAATTTGATGCTAAAGTCGCCCTTATATGTCATGTGTAAGAACTACAACAAAATCTTTCACATAAACGATATACATTTCAATAACTTAAAATAGTTAAAGGTAGCCCTCTCCGAACATTTTGACCAGTTTGTTCCCTAAACAGTAATTAATTGTTAACATTAGTTAGGTTAGTTGATCTTTTATTTATTATTATTTATTACCATATATTTTACTAATTTTTTAAATATATTGTAGATTGTACATTTATTGTCCTGTAACTGGATTTTATAGTCTGTTGGACAAATAATCAAATAAATAATATGTAGGTTTTTCTCACTTTTTATCGCACAATCTAACTTTTTAGTTTTGAATAATGTTATAAATATAATCTAATTCTCTTGCAAAATGAGCAAATTTACACGAATCGAGGACAACTCTGCACCTATACGTAGCAGAATCGTGCGTCCGGATAATGCTTATGCAGTATTAGATTACGTTTCTGGGACGAAGATCCCTACGACCGGTTCGTAGCGAACAGCCACGTTCACGTCTATGCCAACGACTTTCTTTTCATGTTATAATCACAGAAGACGTTATGCCCTGAGGATGGCAGAGCTGATTTCACGCGAAACTGACTTGACGTTGATTTGGACTATACGTTGATTTGTTTTAAGTAGGTTCGCTGCATATAACATGGTATAACGTTTTTTAAACATATTTCAATTAACTCTGTCGAATTGCTTCGCTTTCTGGAGAGTATACTGTACTTGCTTTGGTCTCCTTATCGCCAGTTCATACGCGGTCATGCTAAGAAAAAAAAACATTCGTTTGAAGAATTTAATAAAACAAATATATTACGCTGGAACTTTATACAAGTGAAAATTATATCTTCTACACCAATATAGTGAATTATTGTAAATTGCATAAATTGTCCATATTTTCAATAAACATGTTTTATTATCTGACATTGTGCTATTACTAATATTTAGGTACATAATTATAAAAATTGTACAAACAGAAAAATGTTAATATAAATAATATAAAGTATTAAAATACATAAATGAAGTAATTAGGTGCAATGTATAAAGATCTCTTTATTTCAAAAACGATCGGTTTCGCGCAAACAGCTGGGCATTTTCAGGTTTGAGATATGAATCATTCCAATTAACAGTAATTAGACAAAATTTACAAAAGTACAAGAGAATTATATAATACATTAACGCATCACCGTTACGAAGCTGGGCCATACGCGGACGGAGCACGATACACAATGTTGATCGACTAGGCGCGCTAGATACGGAATTAGTCATGTGAAGAGCGGTCGGACAAAATATCTCTTTATTCAGCGTCCCGTATTTGTCTCCGCAAATAGTATTTAGTTAAAAATAACTTTAAAGTATTAACTAATACTATAAAATATTTAGAAACTCAAAGTTTAAAACTAGAAGAAGGTATCGAAATCCTAAATACTACCTTACATAAAGTTAAAAATATTCCCGGAGATTTTGCAGGTCGTTTGGGCAAAAAAATTGACGCAGTTTTTAACCGTAATCCGGATTTAAACATCTTAAAAAATGTCTGTTCCGAAGACAATGGAATGTATAGTAATTTTAAAATAGACTTTAAATATGCACCTCTCACTAATTGTGATGTAGAAAGAAGTTTTTCTGTTTTTAAAGACATACGACAAGCAAACGGACTCCGTTTACAGATCAGAATTTAGAATATATTTTAATAATTAATGCAAATAAATTTTGTTTACACGGACTTGCATAACATAGGTATATTGTTTAAGTAGAATATTGTCATACTGATAGAAAAGATTCTTTAATACAAAGAGATATTACTTCCCTACTATTTAAAAAAAAATGATTACCTTCAGTTAGTATGTATTACTTCTGTGGAAAAATAATATTATTTCAATGAAAGAAATATGGATTAACTGAAAGAAACGGCTGCTTTAAAAATACCGTCAAAGAGATATTTATTTGTTTTAAAGAATCTTTTTTATCAGTGCATATAAACGAATATCTACTTCAAATTTATTAAACAAAATGTAGCATATATTAAAATTTGTATTAAAGTATATATCTGTCTGCGCTGCTGTCACACAACGACGTATGTATAACAACACTCGATATGTATAACGCGCCGACTCAATATGAATCGTCGCTTATAGTGCCTGTGACTATCCGCCGTTTGGTTATAATTGAATAAAGTATATTTGAAATAATGAAACCAAGTCAGAAATTAACTATAAACATCTAATACTCAGCCGGACATCCTTAAATAGTAATTACATATTAAAATCTAAATTCCATCAGAAAGAGAGGATCCGGTACAAAGAAAAACAATGTGTTTGACAATGTATGTGTGGTATTAGGGTGATAGTACACTGCGACCTGAAAGGTCTATTGTGTCCCCTCTTCTCGCTGTATTTACAGCTGGCCGTCCAGTCTGATTCCTTTTAGAAAGTGTAGAATGTCCGCAGTCCCCAGATTAGGTAACTCTCCCTCTTCGATTTCACATGCTCCCAGGTGCAGCGCCCTTGATCTACACAGTGCAGCGCAGTTTGTGAGTATATGGATGGACGTTTCGTCCTGTTCCCCACAAAATCTGCATTCGGCTTCCTTCGCTATTCCAAGCCTGCTTAGGTATCCCTTCAGTTTGCAATGGCCTGTAAGGATCCCTGTCAATATCCGAATATTATTTTTACTCAGGTTGATGCATTCTGCAGATCTCTTCTGGTTATAGGTTCCCAGAAGAGTTTTAGCTTGCCTCATTCCCTGGAGATTCTCCAAGTATTTGGATTTTCTCTGCTCTACTTCATTTTTCAGTTTCTCCAGTGTTATGCTGCTACTTATCCCACAAAAAGGTTCTGGCCCTACAAAAGGTGTTCTAGCCCCTCTCTTAGCGAGATTATCTGTTATTTCGTTTCCTTCCACTCCCGTGTGTCCCGGAACCCACAAAAGGGTTACCTTGTTCTTTTTGCCTAGCTCGTTTAGTTTTTGTAGACACTCCCAAACCATTTTGGAGCTGATTATGTTTGACCTCAGCGCCCTAATGGCTGCTTTACTATCAGATATTATGATAATTTCCTGCTTTTCATAGCTTCTGTCAATGTTGACCTGGACACATCTTTCAATAGCGTGTATTTCCGCCTGGAAGATACTTGGGTACATCCCCAAGCTTTCGAAATATTTGGTTCTAGGCCCATATATCCCTATTCCAGTTCCCTCTGCCGTTTTGGAGCCATCGTGTACGATTTAATGGCGGTTCTATTGAGTTTCGAAATGGTATCTTTATCCCATTCACTCTTAGTGCTAAGCTTTGTGGTAAAATCTTTCACAAAGTTGAACTTCCTTGGCATGTCATCTCGGGGCATGTCCCAGATTTGGTCACCTGTAGGAGACTGAGGCCTGTGCCTAGCCATTCCTTCCCTGATCATCCTACGTGTGGTCCTTTTAGCTATGCTCTCCACAAAAATGTGAAGAGGAGTAAGATTTAGGATCACTTCAATAGCTGCTGTTGGGCAGGTTCTCATTGCGCCAGTTATGCATACACATGCTAATCTTTGCACTTTCGAGAGATTAGCTCTCGCAATGGCCAGATTAGTTCTCTTGCTCCAAGCCACTGCCCCATAAGTGATCATTGGTCTCACGATTGTATTTGACAATACAACGTATTAATATACAATAAAAATAAAAAATAAATATATAAGCGACGACAAGAACATAGGAAATATAGGAAATTAAGAAAGAACAGCAAAATTATAACAAGTGGTTATGTAGACAACGCGAGCAGAACGAAAGTAGTAAATATAGTTGTTACGATCAGGTATGGGGCGTTTCTCAAATCACTAATTAACTAATATATTCCAATATGTGTTATATAGCAACCACAATAGTATCTTTATTGTGCCACTTCTGGAGTACCGCAAGAATCGACCTCGGGACCCTCAATGTTCATACTGTTTGTTAATGATTTATTTCAAAATCAAAGATCGCTAAATTCGAAAGTACATTCTAACCATTAAAATAAATTTCACACTGACGACGTGGAATTGGTACATTATAAACATAATTAAAAATATCTAACTCTCAATGTGATTTCGAAGCTTGCATCTACTGTTTGAGTGATGTTTATTTGTACCAGAAAGATGTAATAAACATGATTCACTTCTTCTATTTAAAAAAAAATATATTAATTAAATGATGTAGTTAAACTCTATGCTATTCTACTTCTCCAGTTTTCCCATTCACTGCTTTAACAAATATAATTTGTAGAATAATGGGGATTAGATAGAATGCCCAGGTTGTACATACAACAGGAGTAATAGCAACTGTTCCTTTATGCTTTGTCTTCTTATATAAACACGAGAAACGTTAATCGTCCTTGTAATTTTATGCAATCGACTCAAAAACTACCGACGTGTCTCAATGCACTCGATTACAATAACTACATATGTATCGACTGGCATAATATGTTGTGTGTAATGTTCGTTAACATTTCAAATTTAAATCGACCACGCCAATTGTGCAACATCGGATAAGATTCAGGAAACCTACGATCATTAAACTTGATCATCACGTATAAATGCCCTGCCCGCCGCACGTAAATGTTTATGTGAAGGAGGCAAAGTACTGTAGAGGTATGTGGTTATCTTGTAAGTACGTTAGATCTCCATATTATATTGTAGTAGGGAATCGAATTCTATCAATAAATCCATTTTGATTAAACCGTTCTAATCTTGACGGGGTATTCAGAAAAAGCAGTTGGATGTTCTATGGTAATATCTTATGTATACTGAACGTATTAAGATCAAAAGGTTTTACGTAAATTAATTTCCTTCTTTAAGCCACCGAGGTTGTAGAAGAACTAAACAAACGCACGTTATAGTCCAGTGATGCGTTCCATATTGGATAAGAGGAAAAATAGGCAGTGATTTGTTATTTAAATACTTGAAATATCCCCTTATATAGCCACATTGATTTAAACAGTTTTTTTTAAGGATAAACAATTAACAAATATCTTTTCATGTGTTATGGAAATTCTACACATCACTGAAATGGCAATAGCAATAATTTCTTTAAACGAAACATAGTAGGTAGCTAGTTTATCTTTCTATAATGGAATATTATTTGATCTCCAATAGTCTGGTCTAATAGAATATAGCTAATAATAGCTTCAAAACTAAAGTTGAACAACTCTCTAATGCTTTCAGATTAATTAGTTTTAAGAAAAAATTGTTTCCAAAATTTCTTCTTCTCTCCGTTTTCAGTACCGAACTTTTTCAATCATAGTCATAATGAACAAAAAGAACTATGACAGTAACCTACAAGCCAGGTGGGAAAATATAAGTAAATAACTCACAATCAACCAAATCCGCTTGAGGCTATCCTTGCAATATAGGAAACCTCCACACGTGTGCGGCCTAGCAAACATCCACAAGACAGTAGCTCCGATAGCACCATTAAGACAGCTTCAGGAATTCACCATGCTATCAGCTAGCGCGGTTCCAACTACAGATACTGAAACCATTCGCGGGTCTTACAGAATCCGCATGTAAGGGCACATAACACTTCATGGAAATTCATTTTTTCCATGAAGTTCTGGATAAATCTATACGACACTTATTGTGTCGTTCAATAATAGCTTCAATATCACCAACCTCTCACAAATCTATCAGTAGATAGAAGCCTTAACAATGGTTAAAAAAAAAAGCTTTCAAGGCAAAACCCTGTAAACCAAAACGATGTTGAGCATAAACATCATCATGAAAGTTTTAATAATATACATAAAAACAACGTAGATTCCTCCATCTACACGGTTAACTGCAGCACTGGACTGAAGAATGGATATTATCTTAGAGTTCATCCAATAAGTTCAGGCCCGTAAGGTGGCTCAAAATGTTGTTAAATGACACCTTTTTCAGGTCTCCCTGAAAAACCACCTAGCGACTGGGCAGTGGTAAAAAATATACTCAAGTACTTCCTTATCCTCCAAACGTGGCCAGCATTCATTCAATCTCATCAAAGAGTCCCATTATGTGTAAATACTCTCTGAATGTGCCATAGCCTGTACAAACCAAAACAATTACTTTGGCACTTTTAAGTTCAAGTAATTTTTTTGCTCTATCATAAGTGCCGTTTCGATATTGAAGCACTCTCTAGTTTACCCAAAAATTGATATGCTGCTTAAGAGAAGGTTATTAGCCGTCCTCAATGTATTCAGATTATCTTTACAGCTCCAGATCAGATTTAAGTTGCTTTTGTGCGTCTTTAGTGCTTTCAGGAATAAATTTTCCAACAAAAGTTTGGAATCCCAAGTGTGAGCAATTTTGAGGCACATGTTAATGCAATAATTCGAAAAAACAACAATACAAGCTCACCATGTAAGCTAGTTATGGCTCAGAATCATCGAAAACACCGTCATATGGCCACATTTAGTAGATACTCTGGAAAAACAACTGCTACACATGAACAGCAGAGAATATTTTCCAAGTTTACAATGAAACTGGAGAAGGAAGATGTCATTACATTCTTGGATATCTTAGTTCGAAAAAGTTGAAGGCTTAGAAGCAAATATGTTTAGAAGGAATACCTTTACAGAGCAGTATCAATATACTAATTTAATCACCCCAACATAAAAAATGGTTATACTTTCATCTTCCACTGGCATGAATAAGAAAATTCGAACAATTACCGATATATTTAGGCCAGAAAATGACAATAAAATTAGCATTTAATCCTGGTAGACGTTGAAGTTACAGTTCAAACACCAAGTTTGAGGAATAAGATGAAGAACTTATCAGGTTGAGTGCTTTTCATTTAGTACTAATCTAGTACGAACATAATACATTCTGCGTATCTACATGCAATCCACATACGCTTGTATGCGAGTATGCCGTTTCCAGTGCTGCAATTACAAATTAAGAGCCCTTGACAGTTACAATAACATTCATGTCGATGGGGGAATGAAGCATTTAAGGCGACAATCGTTTGTAAATTCGTTGCACGAACATATATATATATACGCTGTAACATGTTGTACACGTGTAACTGTTTATCAAGTCCACGATACCCGGTTGTCGAAATTACCGCTAATTTCTGGCTCTACAATTAACACAGGCAGCCGGAAAACTACATTTACAGGAAGAAAAATGCAGTTTAAACACTCGCAAAACACGCAAATATTGCCACGTGTTTTTGCATTTATCGTTGCTATCTTACTTGTATTAAATATTATTCGCTGCTGCTACTGAGAATATCATTAATTTCTTTATATCCGGTACTTTTAATTTCCTCGCAACACTGAAATATCACACGGAAAATATTTTTTTTTTTGCAAATCCCACATGAGCGTTCGATGTTTCTGGTGTTTTGTGTTTTAAATCCAGGAATTTCGATTTTTTGCAGTAGGTATAACGATGAGTACATGCAAAAGCTTTTGTACGGAAACATTTGACGTGTATGCCTTCAGGTGATGGCATGGTCATGGCATAAAGTTATTAAACTTTGTTGGATGTTCTACACGAACTGCCTTGAGGTACAACTGATAATAATAAGAGAGTTTATTTTCCAATAGAAAAAATGAACATGTAAAATGTATGATAAATAATGACTAGAATTCATGTAAATAAATTATTTAAGAGAAATTTATTGTAAAATTACGTGACCAGTTTCGTGTTAACACACATCATCAGGCCAGAATTACTATCAGGAGAAATTTCTAGTAAAAGGCTGTCGTTTGTGAGACATTAGACCTAATTTCATTTACAATTCCTTAATTATATAACAACTAATTACGTCTGTAAATTATAAACTCATATAAATAATCTCATTCACGATTACTTAGACTATAGTCTACCAACTACTAAATGTTTCGTGCAGTTATAAACCAAATAACGACAATACTCAAAGCTGTGGCATTGACAATATTGCACTCTTTAAAACACCTTATCACAAATTTTACTAAGCTGGTATACCGGGTGTCCACACTTAAGTGTGCACTATTGATAACTTTGTTATCTTTGGAGGTACAGAATCGTTCAAATGGACAAAATAGTAGTATTTTTTATGGCGCTAACAATTGTGAAAACCGAAAAACAATTGAGCGTCGCGTTCTCTAGATATTCGTCCAAAATTTTTTTTTTTTAATGGAACGCCCTGTATATTTTTTTGCAATTTAAAAGAAAATTCCAAACTGAACAAAAAAGTCTTAGTACACTTTTATAAAAAAATATCAAATAAAATAGTTATTGAGAAATCTTTATCTTTGTTCTGTTTGCATTAAATCGATATACCCATGGAAAATTAAAGCGTCACATTGTTTAGTAGCTGTCAAATTATTTATATTTGTTGTTGTTAATCTAAGTGGATGAGCCTCAGGAAAGAATTTCCAACATCATTGACGACATCGACGGTAGGACAATTTTAGGAGCTACTCGTAATGTTCACAGAAGATTGATAAAATGTATTGAAATGGAAGGAGGTGTCTTTGAACATTTAATTTGAGTAATTTTCTTGACTATTTTTGTATTTATTTTTATTTGTTTATTAAATTAAACGCTTTAATGAATATGACGCTTTAATTTTCCATAGGTATATCAATTTCATGCCAACAAAGCAAAGATAAAGATTTCTCAGTGACTACTTTATTTAACATTTTTTTATAATAGTGTACTAAGACTTTTTTGTTCAGTTTGGAATTTTCTTTTAAATTGCAAAAAAATATACAGGGCGTTCCATTAAAAAAAAATAATTTTGGACGAATATCTAGAGAACGCGACGCTCAATTGTTTTTCGGTTTTCACAATTGTTAGCGCCATAAAAAATACTACTATTTTGTCCATTTGAACGATTCTGTACCTCCAAAGATAACAAAGTTATCAATAGTGCACACTTAAGTGTGGACACACGGTATATGTATGTTTCAATAGCAAAGCTACCATCATCAGCAGCAAATGTTCAATTCAGGTTTAGTAGTGAAACTTGTGGTAAGGTATTTGAATGTTTGTTATACCAGCACATCATTGAAATATCTTTTTACAGCAGAATCGTTAACTGAAGAACTTAATTCCATACACACTTTGGTGCTATATCTATAATTTATAGTTCTTTATCTTTATGTACAAATTAAAATGTTAAAGGACGCCACTTAGCCACTTTACATTTCAAAAACATTATTAACAATTATAACATCATTCCTTATTCCTTCATGTAAAACCAGTAGCACTTCACTTAATATTTAGGCAATTATAAACCAAAGTACCAACTTTACACTTTAGGAAAAAGAGGCTTAAGATTATATACGTATATAAACCAAAATTGGACCTCAGTAGAAACCACTGGCGTATGTTCAATCGCATGTTTTGATTACCTCTCTCTATACACTAGATAGCCAGATAGATAGCTGCAGAGAAGGATTCAAGAATATAAACTAAGAGACATGCAAGTATTACATAAATTTCAAAAAGATTTGAAAATGTTAGTATGTTAGAAATGTCAGAAATAGAAACACCCAAAGCCAACACATGCAACAAATTTATTTTTTCTGAATTCTTCTTTTAAATTTCTTTAACTACTACTTGGTTGCCTACTTTCATCTTTATTGAAGTCTGATTCTCTGCTGCAGTTGTCAACCTTGTAGACATATGTCCATTTGCGGTTTTAAGATAAGATAAAAAAGGAATAAGAAAGCGGTGTAAATGCCGCCCACGCGAGCGCTCAAGGCAAAGCTAAACAATGCTTATGTACCAACAATTTTTTCTTACAGAGTAAATCTTATTTAAAATCTAGATCTTTATAGTTAGTAGTACATTTAGTTGCCTATCTTCGGATCTATCGGATTTCTGAATCTCATGTGCAACTAATTGCCTTATTTGTCCTCAAACCCCTAGCAAGTATATCGCTAAATATTTTTTAGTAAATTAGTACAAAAATTCCAGAAAATAAAAAGGATTTTTAACATACTTTTCAAACTTAATTTAAGCTTATTTGTTATAATAGGACAAACACTGATATTTTGCTGGTTGTATTTTGGTGGGCATGCGGACAAGGTTTTATCGAAGCACGATTATATCACCGCGGATGTATCATGATTATACAATGACCCATTTACAAACATCACAGTGTCATTGATAAAGGAAACAATAAAGCAAAAAGAACAGGTACCCTAATGGAACGCTGTGGTACTCCTATTTCAATGGGTAACATCGAAGATTCATAATTAGTTAAAACAATCATTAAATTTTCATTTTGAACGAGACTTTAATCAATCGAAAACCTTCCAACACTAAAATAATAATTATAGTAAAAAAATAGAATACTTACATACCTACATATATAATATTTTACCTCATTCCATCTGTTTTACTCGCTGTTTACCTCTTACCGTAATTGTTCCTTTACCTCGAACAAGTTTCCTAAACAATTTGTAAAACAATCTTGCTTTATTAACGCAGACCAATTCCATCAAATTAGATAACAGAATACGTCAGTGTTAAGTAACACAGAAACGATAAAGAAGTTAAGGATAGTCAAGTTTAAGAAGTTGTTCGCTTGTTCAAACAGAGAGAAAGGGCAAATAAATACAACTGTCCTGAAATGAGCAACTTTAGCACTAACAATGTAACAAAGTTTAGCCGCTCGAGAGATTCTGCGGCCTTAATTGATTGTGGACATTTTCTCTTATGCAAGAGCTTGTAGATAATGTAGTTTTATACATATCTATGTTTACACTTGCATATATTGTATACACGAAAAGGATAGAACTTCAGAATATGTTATTAATTATTATTTTCTCTGCTAAGAAATAGCACTTGTTCCTTGTTCCTTCCAATGTCGAAATGAATTATGCATGTAATAGCATTGCGTAGCAACACATATGAATAAATAGTGTGCGCAATTGTGTTTAGCTTAGTGCTATACGTATGTCTTTATTGAATGCGTGGAGAGGTAATCACATAATCGTTATTAAAAATTTGCACCGAGATTGTTGTATTATTCAACAATAAATTAAATACCAATACAATCAGAGAATTATTAGAAAAAATACTTAACAATAAATAAAAGAAAGAATGGAATTACACTACATTCACAACTCATAATATCGAATCTTAAATGTCGAAGGAAGCATTTAGTATGATAATTAAATTCCGTAACGGAAATACAGTCTAAGAAGTTAAGCGAAATAAGCCAAAACGTAAACACTGATTACATACAATACAAATCCAAGCCAGAAATCAGAATACACAATGTGAATATAGTGTCACGAATACAGAGGAAGTACAAGAATGTAATGAAAGGAGATATTTGGAGTACATGTGTAACAAAATATTATACAATGAACATAATCTCTTTTATAGTAGGTATTCTAACTAAGGATGAAAAAAGATTCCAGCACTTCTGTAACTTTATGATAGCTTAATATAAAGCCAGTTTTAGTTGGTTCCATTATCATTATGACAAAATAGTTACAATAAATTATTGTGAAACAAATTCCTATTTAATCATGCCACTTTTGTGCCAAAATATGAGTAAAAAAATAAAAATAGACAAAATAGTTTACAACTATAAATAAATTGTTTGTTTTTTGTTAAAAGTATTCTTTTTTATGGTTAAATTATTTCTTGTACAACACCGGTATGAGACAAAGCATTAACACGTTTTGAATTAAGTTCTTAATGTACACCCAGAAGGAATAATTTCTTTAATCTGATTTTTTGGCAATGTGGTAATCTTACATCAAGTATGAAACGATAACATTTGCAAGAAATTTTTTAAACATGTAATTGCGAAAAAAGTGTTATCTTTTTTTTTTAACTATGAATTAAGTCTATGAGAGCGGATATTTTTAGTTATTGCCCCTACGCTAACTTATCGTTTTTAACAAAAATATCAGCTTCTTTTTTGGTTATATTTATTATGATATGCTTAAAGATAGGGAAAACAAAAATTCTCTCGTTAAAGCATAGGAAACAAGAACAACACCAAAAACTGATCAGTTTAACTTTAAAACTAATAGAAATACACATTAAAAAATTGAACGCTTTAATTTCTAGTTAATATCTGAAATGCTAAATTGATAGTTTAATATAATTTAACCCAACTGGATATAGAAATAGATGGCAAATATAATAAACATGCCATATTGAAGAAATAATATTTATTTTAATAGCCTTTTATTAATTTTATGAAAATATCTATTTTATTCAAGTTAATATTTTTAAGCAAGTGTATTTCACTAGTATAGGAAACACCTTTTTGAATGCAAGTGACACACTATATTGCTATTAAATAGCTGTTTCTAAATTTAACTTTTAAATTATCGTATTTAGTTATTTTAAAATATTACTTGGAAAGTTTAAAGACGCTACCAGCCGATTAGTTCGTTCACGCAAATGTGGTATTTTTCTATGTTTAAGTTATAATTAATATATAATAATTTAATTATTCAGTAAAGGAAGGAATTAAAAAATATTAATACCGCCCAGAAAAAGCTTCTGATACCAAACCAAAATACTTGAAATTGTTTGAAAAAATTCTGTATTTTATTTACACTGCGGCGCAATGTACCTTTATAAGTAAATAATTTGGTATTAAATACTTGTAACTTTGCTAGTATGTATATAACTATGGGTTAGAGAAACACATAATATTGTGCAAAAATATCCTTAAGTCAAGTTTATATTTGCATAAGTTTTATTATAACTAAAGCACCAAGATAGAACCACTTTATTCTATCAATGGATCGAATTATGAATGGAAAAACAATAATTTCCAAAAGAGATCATTCTATTAAATATGTATTAACAATAGGTACTAAAAAAGTTTATTTATTTTCTTATCCCAATGCCATTTTTTATTGTAATTAACTGATTTTGCTGGTAATTCCACAACATTTCCAGAACACTAAACCAATATTCAAGAAACTAAAATAAACTTATAATAGACGTTTTATTAACTTAAATTCCAGTTAATTTTACCAATAAAAACGACATTACATTTAAAGATATTTTATCTTACATCTTTTTAGATTTCATATGAAAAAACAAAACGAGATAATTCTCGATTAAGGTCCCCTTTCATAAATGAAAAGAATCTTGTAGTAGCTATAACACCCTCCTCATTGTAAATAAAATTTAGACCTTATTTTCTATATAGTTCATTAGGACATTCCGTTCTGATCCAATAACACCAATAATTCCTTCAATTACTCCTGACACATTTGGAATAAGATTGCTAAAATACTATAATATATCATGAGAATAAATAAACGAACAACGAAAAATGAAAAGGTGTGTCCGAAGATAATGGAATTAAACCAGGTTTATGGCCCCAACACTCTGGTCGATATGTAATGCGTGGACTAAACAGGTGGCATTTTAAAAACCTAGAGAATGGTTAAGAGCATAAAAAAGCATGATCGATACATACATTCCTGTATTTCTTTTGAGAAAAAGGGATAAAATACATTTATGATAGAATATCGAAATTATTAGATAAACTTATTAAAGGTTGTTGTTACTTATATTCTACTTTTAAGTAACCTTGCGATTTGCACAATCATTATTGTGTATAATGTAAGACAAATCCTGAACTGTGTCTTGCATATTATTTATTTTGGTGGAGGAACGTTTATCTTAAAATTGTCACTATCTACTTATAAGTAGATACATTATAATTGTTTATCTAAATAACCCCATTAACCCACGGAGCAGTCAACATTCTTTCACATTTTTGCTGATAGAGAAAGGTGTTATCATATTAATATTTAATAATAACAGATAATATGCATATGTATCTAGTCAAGTCAGAGCCGTTTAGAAAACTTACTTTTTATTCGTTTTAGAAAGGAGGAATACTCTTCCAAAAAAGTTCTGTATGATCCAAAACTTAATGCAACCATTACATATTACTTTTGTTCAGTCATATAGGACGTTTGTTAAAAAATGTGCATTCTGTTTGAGTGTCAAGTATCTATTTTGAATAATATCAATAATGTTTAAGAAGAAAAGTTGATTACAAATAGAAACTATATTCTAATGTGGATCGCATTTGTCTACCCTAAAAAATAGGTTTAGATGCTTATTACGATCTTTCCTCTATAATCGCGTTGTAAATGGAATCGATATTTAATCTATGATGCACTGGCAATAAAATTTCTGACGGTTAATGTCAAAACATTAGTAATAATAATAATAATATTTATTGATTCATAGAATTATAATAATAGTTGAATCAGTCAAACAAAAGAAAAAGAAACAAGAAAAAAGAAACAATAGTAAAGAGTAATCTAAATACTAAGAAAGTGAATACAAGAAAATTTTAACAGAAAAGGTATTACAAAAGATATGTAAGTATTACTAAATGAACTATCAGCTAGGACTGTAAATATTCTTCTATAGTAACAGTTACATGCCAGCATTTCTTTCACGCATTGTTTAAAAAGTTTTTGATTTTTATATTCTTTCGGCAATTTATTATACAGCTTTCGCCCCAAATGTTCTAAACCTCTACATGTCAGGTTTTGGAAGAAAGATCAGCTTTTGGCACATGAAAATCACTCGTACGGCGGGTGTAATGCTGATGAACATTTTTGTTTTTTACGTAGCTGTTTCTGTTGTTTTGAAAATAGCATTACGTTTCCAGGATATAAAGGCACGGCAAAGTCAAAATTTGCAAATCCACAAAAATAGGCTTACATGAGTCTGTTGCTCTTATGCCGCTAAGTGTTCTTAAAACTTGTTTTTGGGCGAGAAATACCTTTTTTGCTGGTGGTGAGGAGCCCCACAGAAGTATACTATAATTTAAACGGGACTGTATTTCGGAATAATATAATGATATTAGTGTTTCCAACGGTAAAGAGCTTCGTAAACTCCTGAACAGGTAAGCTTTGCTGTGAAGTAGAGCTACCAACTTATTACAGTGATCATCCCACAATAGATATTGTCCTGAACTATTATTCCTGTTGCCTTATGTAGTTGCTTAATTATGTTGTTATTTACACTAACGCTGCAGGTAATATTTTGTTGCCTTTGATGGGTATGGTACAACAGAAAGTTTGTTTTTGCTTCATTAAGCCTTAATTTGTTCGCACAGAACCACTTATGCAGGCCATTTATTGCATTATTTGCAGTTATCTCTGTTTGCTCCAGACTATTATTTGTAATGACAAGTGTAGTATCATCTGCATACATAAAAATCAAAATGTCTGACACAAACGTGCAAATATCATTAGTATACAAATTGAATAAGAGAGGGCCTAGCACAGACCTCTGTGCAACTCCATGTAATACTGGTATAGAAGCAGATTTAAACTTTTTTACAGTGTCACCATTATTATAACTAATGGTAACATATTGCATGCGACATTCCAAATATGATGCAATCCAGTCTGCAGCGGTGCCCCTTATACCGTATTCATATAATTTGTTCAGCAATATTGACTGTTGGACACAATCGAACGCTTTACTAAAATCACAAAATAATGACAGTGGAAGTTGTTTATCGTCTATGCTATTGATGATCAGATTATAAAAGGATAATAAAGCAGTAGTTGTCGATTTTCCTTTTCTAAAGCCGTGCTGGTTGTTGTTGATTATGTCATATTAGTGTAAGTTTATTAAATGCATTTATATATTAGAAATGGAAACGTTGACCCTTGAAAGTGATTTCAAACACAAAACTTCACTACACTAGACACACGTTTCGATAGCAAAGCTATCATCAGCAGTAAAGCAATTGGTGATGATGATACTATTGAATCGTATACCCAGTGCAGTGAAGTTTGTGGTAAGGTGTTTCAGTGTGTGTACTATTGGACTAGTAAGAAATTTTGTCGGTACATCTAGATTAGATATCAATTAAAATAAAGCTTTTAGTTAACTTTTATTTATAACTAATTTGATATCGACTGAAATAGAGGTACGTACTTTGTACTTTACTTATACGCAAAATTCATGTTTTTTAACCAACTTCATATGTGGCTGAAGAAAATTGATATCTTACGATTGCATTTTAAGTTCTAGATCACGCAGATTTTTTTGGACGAATAACTTTTTCGCGAAACTAGTAATAAGAAAGTTTTCCCTATGGTTCAAAATTAAGCAAACACACTGTATAAATGTTAGTTCTTTCTTACCTTCGTTGGTCCATTTTTACTTTTGTATTAATTAAATTATGACAAACGTAAAAATACACACATATTCCAGTAGACTCAGATTATTTACTTAAGAAATGCAATGAGTTTTTGTATGTTTGCGTAGGTCATCAATATCAATAATAATTGAACTATGCATATGGCACATTCGTCAGAAAAACAAACCCCTGAGATATTCTGCACATATTCATTGAATATTTATATTCACTACCAAGTGAAGTACTCGTTGGATATCCGTTATCCGTTACAAAATACTCAGAATAATAAGAAGAATTAACTATTTATAATACAACGAACTACTGACAATAGAGCGTAAATAAAATCTACTTGGCACATTTGTATTTCGGTATGTTACATCAATTTTTACAGTTATACAGAATATTACTATCTCAAACATAAAGTAGCCACTACTAACATTATAATGACAACAATAAACACAAACACAAATATTTACTATTGCAAAACAGCTACTGACTCAGATTTTTACGTTTCCTGTTCCACTATCCTAGCACATATTTACATAACTGGCTTAATGACCTAGACCCACATTAACCTATACGGTTCTCAACAACGACGGACGTACCTAAACTCGTCCCCGGATTTGAAATTAATCTTTTGGTTAATTTCTTGCCTGAAAGGGTACCCATAAATTCGTCCCCGTGTAAGACAGGTAGACAAAAATAGGCTCATGAATTCGTCCCCGTATTTATTATGTATTATTATAAAGTATTTTATTATCGGCACAATAGCTAAATATACCATCCACGTATAACTTTTCACTTTTACACAGAACAGTTAAGTTTGTTAAACACGAAAATACAACAATTTCTTTAATATCGTCGGTAATGAACACAGTTTTCGTCTCTTATTGTCTTAATAGTCATTGTTTTTAAATTTTCAATAACATCTGCTCTATTTTTTGGTAAGGGTGGTAGAGTTTTTCGTCTGTTATTATAAAGGTTGTTCCGAATAAAATGAATGTCTTTCACTGAGATAGTATCTAATTGGCTGGTATGTTCTTTTAAAGCTGAATGTATTATTTTAGAAGGCTTCTCACAAATGCCATCGAGCGCTTTACGTTTAACACTAGCACTTATTATCTGCCTATTTATATAATTGTTTATCTAAATAACCCCATTAACCCACGGAGCAGTCAACATTCTTTCACATTTTTGCTGATAGAGAAAGGTGTTATCATATTAATATTTAATAATAACAGATAATATGCATATGTATCTAGTCAAGTCAGAGCCGTTTAGAAAACTTACTTTTTATTCGTTTTAGAAAGGAGGAATACTCTTCCAAAAAAGTTCTGTATGATCCAAAACTTAATGCAACCATTACATATTACTTTTGTTCAGTCATATAGGACGTTTGTTAAAAAATGTGCATTCTGTTTGAGTGTCAAGTATCTATTTTGAATAATATCAATAATGTTTAAGAAGAAAAGTTGATTACAAATAGAAACTATATTCTAATGTGGATCGCATTTGTCTACCCTAAAAAATAGGTTTAGATGCTTATTACGATCTTTCCTCTATAATCGCGTTGTAAATGGAATCGATATTTAATCTATGATGCACTGGCAATAAAATTTCTGACGGTTAATGTCAAAACATTAGTAATAATAATAATAATATTTATTGATTCATAGAATTATAATAATAGTTGAATCAGTCAAACAAAAGAAAAAGAAACAAGAAAAAAGAAACAATAGTAAAGAGTAATCTAAATACTAAGAAAGTGAATACAAGAAAATTTTAACAGAAAAGGTATTACAAAAGATATGTAAGTATTACTAAATGAACTATCAGCTAGGACTGTAAATATTCTTCTATAGTAACAGTTACATGCCAGCATTTCTTTCACGCATTGTTTAAAAAGTTTTTGATTTTTATATTCTTTCGGCAATTTATTATACAGCTTTCGCCCCAAATGTTCTAAACCTCTACATGTCAGGTTTTGGAAGAAAGATCAGCTTTTGGCACATGAAAATCACTCGTACGGCGGGTGTAATGCTGATGAACATTTTTGTTTTTTACGTAGCTGTTTCTGTTGTTTTGAAAATAGCATTACGTTTCCAGGATATAAAGGCACGGCAAAGTCAAAATTTGCAAATCCACAAAAATAGGCTTACATGAGTCTGTTGCTCTTATGCCGCTAAGTGTTCTTAAAACTTGTTTTTGGGCGAGAAATACCTTTTTTGCTGGTGGTGAGGAGCCCCACAGAAGTATACTATAATTTAAACGGGACTGTATTTCGGAATAATATAATGATATTAGTGTTTCCAACGGTAAAGAGCTTCGTAAACTCCTGAACAGGTAAGCTTTGCTGTGAAGTAGAGCTACCAACTTATTACAGTGATCATCCCACAATAGATATTGTCCTGAACTATTATTCCTGTTGCCTTATGTAGTTGCTTAATTATGTTGTTATTTACACTAACGCTGCAGGTAATATTTTGTTGCCTTTGATGGGTATGGTACAACAGAAAGTTTGTTTTTGCTTCATTAAGCCTTAATTTGTTCGCACAGAACCACTTATGCAGGCCATTTATTGCATTATTTGCAGTTATCTCTGTTTGCTCCAGACTATTATTTGTAATGACAAGTGTAGTATCATCTGCATACATAAAAATCAAAATGTCTGACACAAACGTGCAAATATCATTAGTATACAAATTGAATAAGAGAGGGCCTAGCACAGACCTCTGTGCAACTCCATGTAATACTGGTATAGAAGCAGATTTAAACTTTTTTACAGTGTCACCATTATTATAACTAATGGTAACATATTGCATGCGACATTCCAAATATGATGCAATCCAGTCTGCAGCGGTGCCCCTTATACCGTATTCATATAATTTGTTCAGCAATATTGACTGTTGGACACAATCGAACGCTTTACTAAAATCACAAAATAATGACAGTGGAAGTTGTTTATCGTCTATGCTATTGATGATCAGATTATAAAAGGATAATAAAGCAGTAGTTGTCGATTTTCCTTTTCTAAAGCCGTGCTGGTTGTTGTTGATTATGTCATATTAGTGTAAGTTTATTAAATGCATTTATATATTAGAAATGGAAACGTTGACCCTTGAAAGTGATTTCAAACACAAAACTTCACTACACTAGACACACGTTTCGATAGCAAAGCTATCATCAGCAGTAAAGCAATTGGTGATGATGATACTATTGAATCGTATACCCAGTGCAGTGAAGTTTGTGGTAAGGTGTTTCAGTGTGTGTACTATTGGACTAGTAAGAAATTTTGTCGGTACATCTAGATTAGATATCAATTAAAATAAAGCTTTTAGTTAACTTTTATTTATAACTAATTTGATATCGACTGAAATAGAGGTACGTACTTTGTACTTTACTTATACGCAAAATTCATGTTTTTTAACCAACTTCATATGTGGCTGAAGAAAATTGATATCTTACGATTGCATTTTAAGTTCTAGATCACGCAGATTTTTTTGGACGAATAACTTTTTCGCGAAACTAGTAATAAGAAAGTTTTCCCTATGGTTCAAAATTAAGCAAACACACTGTATAAATGTTAGTTCTTTCTTACCTTCGTTGGTCCATTTTTACTTTTGTATTAATTAAATTATGACAAACGTAAAAATACACACATATTCCAGTAGACTCAGATTATTTACTTAAGAAATGCAATGAGTTTTTGTATGTTTGCGTAGGTCATCAATATCAATAATAATTGAACTATGCATATGGCACATTCGTCAGAAAAACAAACCCCTGAGATATTCTGCACATATTCATTGAATATTTATATTCACTACCAAGTGAAGTACTCGTTGGATATCCGTTATCCGTTACAAAATACTCAGAATAATAAGAAGAATTAACTATTTATAATACAACGAACTACTGACAATAGAGCGTAAATAAAATCTACTTGGCACATTTGTATTTCGGTATGTTACATCAATTTTTACAGTTATACAGAATATTACTATCTCAAACATAAAGTAGCCACTACTAACATTATAATGACAACAATAAACACAAACACAAATATTTACTATTGCAAAACAGCTACTGACTCAGATTTTTACGTTTCCTGTTCCACTATCCTAGCACATATTTACATAACTGGCTTAATGACCTAGACCCACATTAACCTATACGGTTCTCAACAACGACGGACGTACCTAAACTCGTCCCCGGATTTGAAATTAATCTTTTGGTTAATTTCTTGCCTGAAAGGGTACCCATAAATTCGTCCCCGTGTAAGACAGGTAGACAAAAATAGGCTCATGAATTCGTCCCCGTATTTATTATGTATTATTATAAAGTATTTTATTATCGGCACAATAGCTAAATATACCATCCACGTATAACTTTTCACTTTTACACAGAACAGTTAAGTTTGTTAAACACGAAAATACAACAATTTCTTTAATATCGTCGGTAATGAACACAGTTTTCGTCTCTTATTGTCTTAATAGTCATTGTTTTTAAATTTTCAATAACATCTGCTCTATTTTTTGGTAAGGGTGGTAGAGTTTTTCGTCTGTTATTATAAAGGTTGTTCCGAATAAAATGAATGTCTTTCACTGAGATAGTATCTAATTGGCTGGTATGTTCTTTTAAAGCTGAATGTATTATTTTAGAAGGCTTCTCACAAATGCCATCGAGCGCTTTACGTTTAACACTAGCACTTATTATCTGCCTATTTAATTTTTTAATATTTTTTTCATGATTGTGTTGTATTTCACAATGCGTAATTAAATTTTCTGAGCCCACAGTATAAACTTTGTTATCTAACACAATAATTTCTAAGAATATATAATCCCTTGTTCGGGGACGTATTTAGTTGTGTAATTAGAGGAGGTCACTTAGCATGGGGACGAATTTAAGGGTAGGATTATCGGTTGGTACCTGCTCGGGGACGAATTCGGGGCCGCCCACAACGACACTAGAGCTACCAAAACGCTAAAGACTATTTAAAGAATAATTACCACAAACTCTTATCTTATACTTCTACATGATTGACCACTCGTCTTTCTAAGGCTAATTACGCATCTAGGTCAAAATCAAATGTGTTGAAAAGACTGAATTAATGCCGAAGTGTTGAAAGTACCTAATTAATTAATTAATAAACTGGTTGGGGTCGTTGACGACGTTTATGAATCTTGTTTTGGCGCACCAAGTTTTGTGGGTTCATTGTGAAAGCCAAACGTATAACGTAAACCCACGTCCCTCCTTATAAAGATTTTGTTGGTTGTAGATGCAATTCATCCTACAAATTGTCCCGTATTTTCCCGGTGGGATTAAAAATCGCAGCCAGAGGTATTTAAAAACTTAAATGTCAATAAGGATTGTATGAATAAATTCCTCTTTAATATCTATCTTCCCATAATGTGTTTGTTACCCAATATTTAATTATGAATCTTGCTATATGATTACTATTAGGTGTTACTAATTATATACAGACTACCTAGTAGGTGTTTTGAAAGTAATTCCTCGTTTCTAATTTATGTTCTATTTCAAAACCCTTCGGTATTAATTTAACATAAATATGCACTCTATTTAATCATCCAACGTAATTTTTTTGTGTAATCATGCACGGCTAATCTATAAGAATGTGCTTTATTGCATATTGGAACTGTTCCGTTATTCATTAAGAAATCGGTTTGTTAAAAATTATTGAAATATAAACACTCGATTATATGCTCTTTTTTTGTAATTGCAAAAAGGAATTCGTTGCAGTAATAAGGATTTTGCCAGTTTTATTTTGTCTTCTCCGTAAAGAATATAACACTAACAAAAAGTTAGCAAATTCCCAAATAAATTTATTAAATACGGTCGTAAGACCTGACATAATTTTTCTATCAAATTATGGAATCCAATTACAGTAGTAGCGGACTGGCATAAAAACATAGTCATATGGTATACATACATGAGACATTAAGTTCAGAATTTTTTTACAATCTGTTGTTTCGTCCACATATAGCCCCATTCTTATTTTTCGGTTCAGCTTTAATTTTATTTTCTAAATGTATACGTACAACATACGATAAATGCTTTCGTAGCGTCGGCGTCGTCCGACTCAGTAATGGCGTATTTCTTCCAGAATGAAATAAATGAATCATTACTTAACAAAGCAAACGGCAGATTACACACAATCATAGGGGCACATAAATCAAATAAGAACGGCTTTTTTGTTTATGCCGGTTCTTTTTACTATTGTGGTTTGCACTTCGCACATGGTCTTGACAACGTGTTTTTAACCAACACAAAAAAAACATTTAATTTTTGTGACGTTGTAAGTTGAATTCGGATAAATCTTATTCACTGCATCAGACAATGGTCAGCTTCTCAATCCACGTATCTGCGAAATCATTACATACAATGTAAATAGCCCTTCCGTATCTCCGCCTGGGAGCGCACGGAAAGTTGCCTACTTTAGTAATTAGATATCACGATGGTTGTACCATTTTTTATGGATAAGCATTATATAAGCTTTCTTCCATTCTTGAGGGAATGCGCAAGTTGAAAGTGATGCATTGTATAACATTGTAGAACTCAATATGTTGATACAATTTTATAAGAAAACGGGTGGCAAACAATCTAAACTCTTAGAAGTGTTGAGGTTAAAAATTTTGTTTCATATTGTGTCTTTCTCAATATGAATAATGGAAATAGTGCTAATAATGAGATATGCATTTATAAAAGCAATCGCTGTATTATCACAATACACTTTTTAATAAAGAGAAGAGATACAAATACATAAAATGCAAATGAGGTCTCACATACGGAATAGTGAGCCATTGCAACCATCATATTATAATTCAATACATATATCCCACACTTATGTTAGAAGGATATAAGATTATATATTCACATATATGTATCTGGCAATCCATGTTTTAAACAATAGTTTCTGTTGTGTACTGTACTGCTGAACTTTCATTTTTGGTGGAGGTGCTGCTACAATTTGAGATTTTTTGATAGAATCTTACCAATGCTCCCTGAAGCTACATTAATCAAAGCAAAATAATTCCTTCATAACTCTTTAGCAATATCATACTACCTTTCAGAAAGAACTCGCATCGATCGATAGGTACATTTCTTTGAGAGCAAGTTGGAAACAAATATGATACTTAAAACTCTAACAATATTTAAGCAAAATTAAAATTAATACTATTACATGCTCTAGTTACCCAACTTGTAGTAAAAAATTAATGCTGCAACTTTAATTGAAGTAAGATTTCTTTTATAAACTACATATTCTCAGACGTTATTAACTAGTTAAATCAAGTACAACGCTGGACGTAATATAGAAATATTTCAGACACAAATTGAATAAATGACAAATGTTAATGGCATAATGCTTATCTGGTATATAGTCGGCGTAGGACGTATGTATAAACCACGTTGCCCTCGTCACACGAATTGTTACATGTATATGACGGCACAGACGTATGTGTGTGGTACATTTATATATACTTCTGTGCGTATATAGGCTCCATTACAGACTGAGGCATTAACTCAATAATTCGCGACGAATTAAATAAGCAGTTTCAATAGCCGTGCGAAAGCGGTATGGATACTCTTGCACCAGTTGCAAACCGTAAAACCGACGTTATACGAAACGGGATAAACGTAATAGGAGTAACGATTCTACGTAATTAGTCACTGTAGTTTTCGCAGAAGTTAATATAACACCATTAGCAATATATCATGCAAACAAGTCCTTTTGTAATATCTGAATTCGTCTATAGCCAGTGTATTTAGTTTTCTTAGGAAGAGCGGGTAGTGAAAAATAACAAAAAAAATATTTTGATCGTCTTAAAGTATGATCTAAGTTGCGCTGTATCCAATGATGTGCCCAAAAATCTGTTCCGATCACTAGAAGTGTCAAAAGAAACTATTTACGTTAAATTAAAATTAAATTAATCAAAAGACTTTACATCCCCTACAATTTCTTTGGAATTTTTCTTACTTGTAAAATAGCATTTAACCAATTTTTAAAAAAGATAAACCTCTGTTTATTAGTGTGTTATTAAAAAAATCTGGTAGCAATCTGGTTGCATAGTAGCAGGTCCTCTTAGGAAACTTGTTACTATGCGATTCCTAATAAAATTTAATAGTCTTCACTCTTCTTTTATGGTCTCTTGATAAAGGTCTTCCCATGAGGCTCCCTAGTTGTGTTGTTCCAGTGTTTTTTTTTTGGTTTATCTTAGACTCAACTCCTTAGACTCTTAGAACATATTCTAATCCTATAAGTGAAACCAATTCCTTTTTCACAATAACTGTGTGTAAATGAAGAAAACTCGAATATCTCCTCCACCTGTTGCCATCTTCTGCCGGTACAAACGACTTCTTTTTTTCAAAATTGCATATAAAAACAGTGACGAATGATCGAAGAATCTTTACATCAGTGTTGTTAAATTTCAAACTAATATTGTTTACACTAAGAAAGCAGTTAAATCAAATGATAATTTCTCCTTGCTCTAAAACCGTTCATTGACTTTATTACTTTCTTGGATGGTATGCTTTGAATGAGAAAATCTTCTATCAGTGTCAGAACAGAATAATTAAGTCAAACAGATGAGGACAAAGTCATAACACCAAAGCCTTGCCATAGTTTTAAACAATAGTGAGAGCTTTTTTATTTTTTTGAGGATAAGAAAAAACGATGCAAAATATCAGTTTGAGCGGAAAATATGACACTTAGGTTTTTTGCCTCTTCTGAAAGCTCATGTTTTTTTGAAAATAACTGATTTCTTTTCCCGATAATCGGAGAAACCAATCAACACATAATTTTTTACGAGTATAAATTAGATCCTAAATGGGGGAAGTTTTTAAGCGTTTGAAAAAAAAATCAGTTGCAAAGATTGAAAGGAACGATATTTTTTCTTATTCTTTAAGTTGTCGTCTAATAAACGCTAGTAGATTTAGAATAATACCCTCTGTATTAAATGTTCAGTTACATTAGTGAAGATATTGTAAAAGTTTCAATAAAGTCGGACGAATAGTTTTAGAGAGATGAACAAAGTACAAGGTGTTTTCTTTTCTGTCAATTGCTACCCTAGCAAGATTGTACTATCCCATGAAGGTTAATGGTCATCATTTTGAACGTTTAATAAAACAAAATCGAACCGACTTCATTCTAATCGTATTTTATTACACAAGTTGCAAATTATGCACTTTTTGCTTACTGAAAAAATTACTTTTAGACACATGTTCCCGTAAAGAGAATTAAAAGACCTTTTCAATAAATGGTCATAAGACCCATTTTCCATATTGAATTTTTAAGGTTGGGGCTGCTGCATCGCCAGGAATGATATTAAATCGTCACGCACAGTGGTTCAGAACGCGAAAAACGCGATCGAAATTGTTTACTCTTTAGTTTTAACAAATTTTACATTAAAAGTTGAGTAAGTTTATGCTTTTGGGTATGCTGAATCTGAAATTATGCATAAAAAACCCGTATTTATAAAACCTACCCTAAAATGCAACCTTTAAATGCGAAAAATACACTTAAGCACTTAATACAAGTACGAAGAATATTTTTTATACAAATTATACAGTCTAGTTTGCAAATTCGAAGTATTTGTTTGTCAAAACCACCCCTTAATGCATTGAATTTGACATGTTTAGTAGTTTGTACTTGGTCAATATAAAAAAAATAACCCTTAAAACACCCCCAAATTATATTGTAGAAAGCCTTTTTGCTTCAGTAAAATGTTTTCATACATGAACAGCAACACCCTTAGTCAAAACAAAATTGAAAAGAAACAATTACATTTTATATTTTGTGAATAATTAATCAGAATCGGAAAAATATTCAGATGATATATCCAGTGCAGTATCATCTTCCCCAATAACATTTACTAACTCTAAAATATCCGAATCAAATTGTCTTTTTTGCTTGTAGAATATCGTGGTAACTTGGATATAATTTACAACCACGTTTTAAAGCTGTTGCTCTAATAAGCATATATTGCTGCTTCGTAAAACCACCCGAGATAATAAATAATAAAGCCTCTTCAGGTGTCATGGCAGTTTGTTCTTGTTCGGTACTCAATTTTTCCATTATACGTTTGCCTCTAGTAGGTGTAGTTGAAGTACTTCCAATTATCAAATCGGCAGTACTTTTATCTCGAATTTTTCGTACTTTCATTGCAGTAGCATGCCCAAGTTCTTCCACGGAAGTACTTTTTCCTTGAGCTCCTCGATTTTACGCCTTTTTACAACATCAGAACTTTCAGCAAAACTCTTTGAAGGACGACCTCGAGTTGATGGACGATCGTAGTAAACAGATTCAGGAATAATAATTTCTTCTTGTAGCCAAACATTATGCTTTTCCATAAAGACACTTGATGTTCTATTGGACGATTTCCAATATTGAAAATATCTTGGAAAAAACATGTGTTCAAGCCAATACAAAATATTTTTACTTGATTTATCTTCTTCGGCAAGCCCGTATGAACCGATACATTGCTCGTTTTTTACTTTCAGTCGATTTATCATCATTCTTCATAGCGACTTCGTGTAATAGCAATCGACTTATTTTCTTCTCGTCCATTATGTTACACAATATTTTACAACCACTCTAACGTCAGATATTTCAAAAATAGCACACAGAATAATCTGCATAAAGTTTCGACTCAAAGTTGAGTTTCAACTGATCGGGTACGAAGTGGGGTTTTCTTTTATATGTTCTGACTAGGCAAATATTGGCAGCTAATTTGCTTGAATTTACAAAGCCAAATAGCTAATTTACGCATAAATGAGGTAATTATCGTGTAGGGTTGTGTAGAACTAAGCTTAATCCTCTACTGAAGGCAAATTTTTATAATCCGATTACCTGTTACAAACAATTAATTTTCTTATACAATGTAAACATTATCCGATAATAAGTAATGCGACTTAATAATACACTTCGCAATGTTTAACAAAATTATAATGACATCAACAAATAAGCGCATTTGCTTGTGGTACAGTCTTTTTAAGTACACCCTAATTTCTAGCCGCAGAAACGTCTCAATTTTACTGAACTTTGAAAGCAAATATAGAAAAACTGATGTAAATAAGATGCATATTATTTACATCATCAAAAAGAGCAACTATTCAAGATTAAGTTACTGCAATTTTAACTTTGTACGAAGAAGTTGAAAATATGATTTTCGACCGCGTTCTGAACCACTGTGCGTCGTTAGAAGTTGTCCCCCTTGATATGACAATTATCAGGTTTCGGAATTTTATATAAATCACATCAGGTAAAGAGTTGTTTGAGGTGGCTCGTTTCAATTGGAATGCCCTGCATAAAGTAATACACAAAAACATGCTGTGTTCTTTAGATAAAGTTACATATAGGAACACGCATGCCAGTATCAATTTAAGAATATCGCAGATATCTCATGACGTCTTTATAATGTCATATGCCGGAATAGGTTATATGTAATCACAGCAGATTGTAGGCGTACAAAGCTTGCGCTGAAGGAGAATTATGTACATTTGTTCCCATTGCGACTTTAATAAAGACTAATGCAGCCTCAGCCTGTGTTATTATTAGTTGAGAAAACGTTCTCTAAAGTATAGATCAAACTCAACTTATGAAACAGTTTACTCTCAGAATATATATTTTTTTTTCTTTCGTACACTTCATCAACAAAAATATAACACCCACACATTTTGGCATTAAAATCAAATAACACAAAAAGCCGCTGAAAAGTATTTAGAATATATACAATCCTTATGATATCATTCCACTATTTGCCTATATTAAGAGTTTTTATTAATTTTGCATATTTTACTACTACTAAAATATAGATGAATGATAAATAAAGCTATGAAAGTGATAAAATAAAGATGATAATACACTGCCACCTAAAAGATCTACTGTATCCCCCCTTTCAACTGCAGTGGCGTTACTTGCGCAGTTTAAAAAAATGTGGATAGTTGTTTCATCCTCTTCCCTACAGAATCTGCTTCCTTTGATTCCCAAATCCTACACAGATGTCCTTCCAGTTAGCAGTGGCCCAAAAAGATCCTTGTGTGGTGTCTGCAATTTGAGAAAATGTGGATAGTTCCCCAGACAATCTACATTCTTCTTCCTCTGCTATTCCAATCCTATAAAAATGTCTTTCGGTAGTTTGCAGTTGCCTAAAAGGATCCTTGTTAGTATGCGGATCTTATTTTTTATTTAAGTTGGTGCATATAGATCGGTTCAGGTAATAGGTTTTTATTTCTGGAAGATTTCCCCAATATTCGGATTTTCTCAGCTCTACTTCACCTTTAAGTTTCTCCAGTATTATGCTAATACTTACCCCAGAAAAGGTTTCGGATCCAACAAATGACGTTTTAGTATCTTTTTTAGCGAGACTATTTGTAGCTTCATTTGCTTCAACTCATGTATGTTCCAGAACCCATGGAAAGGTAACCTGATTTCTTTTGTTTAGCGCGCTCAGTTGTCCTAGTCACTCCTAAACCATCTTAAAGCGAATTACATGTCACCCCAACGCTTTGATGCTGCTTGACTAAGAGCCATTATGATTATCTCTTGTTTTTAATATTTTTCAATACTGTGTTTTTTCGCCTAAAAGATACTTTTTTCAAAATACTAATCCAGTTTCTACTGGCGTTTTGGAGCCATCCATATATCATTTCAGGGCATTTCTATTCAATTTTAAGATACAGGTTTCTGGTAGATTCTATCATAAACTTGACAAAAACAGCACTCACAACTAATTTATAAGTGACAATTTGGAATACCTTAAGGTTATCTTACAAGTTCGATGGAAGTACGTCTGCAGATAAAGAAACAAAAATTAAATGAGCCATAACACCACAATATGAACATTATATATTCCAGTTCTAAATTCCAGTAATGGGTTTCCAGTGTTAACTGATACCATCAAAGATATAAAATTGTTGTGATTAAACTAGGAGGAAGGTATAAATATTGAGGTTTATAGTTGATTTAAAATGCATGAACTGTTGAATTGATCACCGAAAGCAATTGTTTCGTCTTGTTATTTGAACAGTTCAGCGATGTTGGCTTACAGAAGAAAGTGATTGCTGCAACAGCTTAAAACGTCATGAACTTTAATAGAATCTTTACTCAATGCTCCGAAATTGTTAAATTTGATATAATTTTTGAATAATGTTAATTAAATTTTTGCTTTGATTTGTTTCGATTTTCAATATATTATGTTTTGTAATACGATATTTTATATTGAACAGGTTTTCTAATATATATGGGGCATAAAACGATTCTGTGTATGTAGCCCAGTTTAATAAAATCAATAAATACTTTTAATTAATAGTACTGAAAATATTGAGAAAGTTTGTGTAAACTAAGGGTAGAATATTTAATATAGTATTTAAACTCACTTGCTATATGGTCATTATTATTTAAAGTGCTTTACTTTGCAAGCCCACATAAAATTAATTAAATAAAACATCATTTAATTTTGGATGTGGTGTATTTTAACTCTTTTCCATTCATTTTAATAAATAAACCATCTCAGTACCCGCAAAAGATATTCAATAATGTGGCATTTTTATTATTTAAAACAATAATAAACATTATTTTATTGCGGTTGTTATGTAAAGTACATTGTTTGGTTTTAATCTTGTTGTGTATATGGATGCATAAAACGCGTGGTAAATTATACTATTGGCTAAAGCGTTAGATAGATAGCTAGATTACAAGATAATAAACGAGCAAGGGACTGAAAATAACCCGCAAGCTATACAAACAAAAAATATGACCATATGTTTGCGGAATATGCGTTTGTAGACATACATATATAAAGGGATCTTCTTAATGACCGTATAGGAAACTATAAAGGCTTTAAGTGCTTAAACCGTCCTACAGAGAATTCCGGAAATCGTTTAAAACAAACGTGGATCTGTGTGGCATAGAAGAAGAAGCGCACTGACCTTTTTTCCACGAGAAACCAGTTTTACATGTTGTATAGATATCGTTTTAAACTAGGCGATTGGTTGTTTCATTATCTAGTTCGTCACTCAATTTTAATCGGCATATGCAAATATTGTTTACTTGCAGCGGTTGTTCATTCGATTTTGGTATGGATAGCCGGCCGCATTGCACAATTAACATGTAGGTGATGAGGTTTGGTGTCGATGAACTCCGAATTTGAAATTTTTACAGTTTGTCGATATAATGCCAATCTAAAGCCGGTTTTTTTGTACTCTCTGCAATCGATGTTATAGTATTTGTACTACGAATAGAATGAGTGCAGAAGTTAATTTAAACGTAATTGGGTGATAAAACAGATAATTATCAACTATAAATATTACATGCAGTTAATATTAGTTATTTAAAACATTCTTTTTTAAACCAAATACATTACCATTAGCCGTATTGATTTTAATTTTGGCTTCTATTACAGAAAGGAGATACTATTATAAGCTATTATCGGATGCTACAGTACCAGCAAACACTTTTTGGCATTTTTTTTTATGTTTTGCATCGATAGAATTTTGGAAAAATGAAATAAAATTAAAAGTACGTATTAGGTACAGTTTTTTCAATAAAATTTAATATGTTGAATGCTAGACAATGGACTGCTAATAATAATGCTTCTGTTTATTTACAAAAGTTGGCCTGAGATGTATGTATAAGTATGTAGTTAAATTTTTGTTTTCCTTTATTTTTATTTAGTTTTGTAACACCTATCCAATACCTATTGGTCAACGGAATTGAGTCTTTACTCACCTTCTCCAGATATATGTATATGTAGAACGAGTATTAACTTAATATTAAGGAAATCACTACCTTTCTTTTTTTGGAGAAACCAATTTTGTTCAAATTTTAACAAATAATCTAACCTTTCAAGTTCAAATTTGAAGCATCAAAGGTGCCTCGAATAATTGTTTAGATTTGAGAAATATTAGCTAGCTTGGTTTAAAATATCTACTAGCTTTGCAAAAAGAGAAAAGAAGAGCTAATACCCAGAGAGAAATTTGAACGCTAATTTTAGAAATTGATAAAAGAAATTGTGATTCAATCAATATATTAAAAAAAAATCATAGGCTGCAAATACTATATTAGTTTAGTTTTAATGGAATAGGATAGAAAAGAAAAAGCGAAATCTGCCGCCTAGTTTTCGAGAAAATGACGATTACAGACAACTTCTTAAGGATGTCAACAGCGCAATGTGACAGCTTATTAGAACTTCTTCTGAATAAAATGCGGTTAAAATAAAGAGCAAATTCATTGAATAAAATCATAGTTATTGAAGTTAGAAAACATCCTCTACATGAGCGCCAGAAAATGTCTTTTTTTAGCGAAAACGTCATGGTGAAACCGAATTTTACCTAAAATTCTCAGTTTCAAAAATACTGGCAGAAATGTGAAGTCAAATGTATCTGAGGTAAAAGATATTCGATTCTATGCATCTTGATAGAATAATTTAGGGTAGAATTCTGGATCTTTTATCTGATATACCTATGTATATTTTATCTGATGAAAAAATCACACTTTCAACTTTGACTAAATTAAAGTTTTAATGCAAGAAAGAAATGTCTGGTGGATATTCTACTCTTATTTTGATGTTTCCAAATTTATTTATAGAAAAAACATTTGTTTCCACAGTATTTCTGCCTTGATTAGTGTATTCTGATTGTTAACTATGAAGTTGACAACTTTACCACCACCTCCACCAGACATTGGAGTTATTATTTAAAATAAAAAAGACTACTAAAAATACAACTATATAATTCAAAGAAAAAAATTACAAAGTAAGATGCGATTGCGTTAATAATTGTCAAGAAATAGAAAATATATCAAATCTATGTATGTGTCTCTATACTTTAACAATTTGATCAAATCATTTATCATTAAATTTTAATCGTAACATAAAACGCGACATATAAACAAAATTGTTTATATTATGACATTAGTTTTAACTTACAATTTGAAGCGCAAAGTGGAGGATTAATTTTTTTTAATATAATTTAGGTATATTTTTTTCACCTTAATTAATCCTGATGACGCCTAAAATTATATATGCGAAATATTATAAAAAAAAAGTAAAGAACTAAAAAAAATATATTTATTTCCTGAATTTCCTACTACCAAATTTCATTTATCTACATATTATATATTTACATATATAATACTTATATTCCCAACACTGCAATAAATTATTTACATGGATTATTTGTAGCAACTGCACTGTTAATAAGTAAATTGACTTCATTGGTCACTTTAATTAAAAAAAATAATAACGAGTTTGAAATAGATTGAGCAGTTTGATTGTAAAACTTCTTTATTATGTATAACGTTTACTTGGATGGATGCAGGGCACTTATAAAAAGAAAAGATACGCTGCAGACAAAACAAACAAAAGTGCCACTTAATTGTCCGTAAATTATCTAAACTACATTTGCATGACAGAAGCAATTTCGTGCTAACAGAAGCTTTTATGGACATAAATTAGTGCTTAATGTTGCATGTGCGTATAAGTTGTAGTGTCATTGCACCTTTAGGTGTTCTATTGATCATACATATTCTATCGGTCATACATATTTAGATGCACTATGAAAAAAGCACTTAAAATAAATTTAACAAGGTTTGTTGGCTATAAAACTGTGGAAGAAAATTATGAAGAATCACACATGATATTATTTTTATACTGTATATCAAACCGAGATAAAGAAATATTAATATATTACTTTGTACTATCGAATTTAATAACAAGTATCACAGAAATCTAACCAGACTGCGGCATAATTCGTGTTTAAATTATTCATTGTTTACATACGACACTCGATCGCAAACAAGTACTGTCTACACTATCTACAGTGGGAGTGAGCCGTTTTTCTTTACTGGTGATAGTTAAGAAATGGTAACCATAATATACTAACCATATAGAATGAATAAAAGCAAACTTTTAGTATTAAAATCCACAAGTTTTTATTTGTCTTTTGTTTTATTTCATTTATTCTATAACTATCTTGGACATTCCATTGATAGTTTTGCATAACCCGAACTAAAAGTATTTCTCATGTCTCAGAGAAATGAAAATCTCTGCTTAAGACGCTTACTAATTACAATAAAATAAAGAGCGAAACTACACGATACCCTACATAGTAATTTACACGCATAAATTGTACTCCGTGAGAGGCCCAGATATTCATCTTGCGTCGAAGAGAAGTAACACGCTAGTAAGAATGGTTTGTTTTACTTTCTTCGACACGGAATTCTGAATAACAATAGCTAGAGATTTACAATGTATTTATCTGAGTATCATAGCATGGGAGACTTCTTAGCGCAGAACGGATTTTGATTAGAAACTGTTGAACTAATACGCACTAAGTAGGCACTTTCTCTAGTCTCGTCATGAAACCTGACAATTATTCCCATTTTTACTTTTGTTGTAATAAGTAACATGTGGCAAATACCTCATGAAAAGTCAATAGGATATGTTAACTACTACCTATATGATTGTTCAATACAGAACAAGGTTAATGAGTCGTTAGGATTGCCTGTATGGAATTGCAGTGTGCAATTAGAGAAATTTGTCCTTAGAAATAATGTTTTATGAAGCAATTTCTCTCGATATCCTTTAGTTAATCATATTTACATTTCTGTTACCTCGGTTTTACAAAAGGATTTTATACGTTAGCTACAACCAATAGATTAATATTATTTAATATATTCCATTACTCATATGGCCTTTTATTAATGAGTCTGATTTTCAAATATACAGTTTTAAATATTCGAAAAAAAAACTTAAATAATTAATATCTTAATCACATTATGTTTAATATTGTCGCTAAAAAAAACTCTTTCTGCTATTGAATTTAGGGGAACAGGGGACAAACAGTTTTAAAGTCGTCTGTGATAGTTGATTTGACATTTATTCCGCATTTGCGTTTTTACATGACGGTGATGTAATTTTTTGTAATCGAGGAATTAGTTTATTAAGAAGATAGGTTCAAATTAAGAATATGTGCTGACTAAAATGTGGATGCATTCAATTACCGTATGCAATAGAACAAGCAAAGATGATTTCAAGTTCGGTTGGGGCAAAATGGGGAGCTCCCAATTATGCTACTCCCGTCAGAAAAAGAAACCGGTATTTTTTAAATAATATTTCTCTAGTGCAAAATGGTACGCACAAGTAGAAGAAAAACTGATAGATTCTGAAGAGTCTATGTGAAATGCTATAAGTAATTGTAGTAACTCAAAAAAGAATGGATTCTCCAAGAGCCGCTACGCTATTCATTGTGCCCCAAACTACTCTTGAAACAAGAATAAGAAAATTTAAAAGAATACGGTGATATTCGAAAAGGTATTTCATGAAAATAGTTACATATGTTCAGCTAGGTAAAACTAAATAAGAATTTTTCAGGACTAGGTCGGTATACCTAATACAATATTTACAACTGTACAGGAAACTCAACTTTCGGACTATTTAAAACAAATTGAATTGCGGCTTTTTGGCCTAACATCTAAAGATGTTAGACGTCTTGCTTACCACCTAGCTGGAAGAAATCAAATCTTTCACCCAATTTAATCAAAAACTATGTTTAGCTGGCACGGACTGGCTTACGGGTTTTTAAGAAAGAGATACATGTCTCTCTGCGTTTACCTGAAGCAATATCGGCCGCAAGAGCTGCACTTCTGTTAGAAGTAGTTGATAAACACAAATTGGTCCCAAGTAAGATCTTCAATGTAGATAAAACCGGAATGACAACTGTTTCAAAAAAGTAGTCAAAACTAGTTGCAGCTATAGGTCGACGACAAGTTGGAAGCCTTACGTTTGCAGAAAGGGGTCAGCTCGTTACCGCTAAAATATGTTTTTCTGCAGATGGAAATTACATGCCCCCAACTTGAAACCTGAGCGCCTGAATGAAGTCCCTCCTGGAACATTGGCAGAATTGCACTCTAGTGCCTGGATGCAGAGTGAGATTTTTGTGAAATGGTTCAAAAGTTTGTGGAGTTCTCCGGTGCAAGCAAAACCAATTCAGTACTTCTACTTCTAGATGGCTACTCAACCTACACTAAAAATATAGAGCTTATTGATCTTGTAAGAGATGATGGGGTTATATTACTGTGTTTTTTACCACACTGCGCGTATCGTTTACAACCACTTGATCTTTCCTTTATGAAACCTTTAAGTTTATATTATGTTGATGAGGTTAGAAAGTGGTTTAGATCAAATCCTGAGCAGATGGTAGCTCATTTTCAAATTACATGACTGCTTGAAAATCCGTACTTACAAGCGACTACAATGACCACAGCCATCAGTGGATCAGTGGATGTAAGAAGACCTGTAGACCATAACATATTCAATGAGGCGGATTACCTGGCAGCCGAACCAGTAATATTGATCTAGATGTTTCTGTAGAGAAAGAGGTGAAAAACAACGCTTCTAAAGCGAATATTGATAGGAGTAGTAAAAATGTTGAAAGCGTAGCTGATGCGAGCAAACGTTTCGTGGCAATCACAAACATCCCATATAGTTGTGTTAACGTAAATTGCACAATGTTACACGATAACCAAATACATTTAACTTCACAGGTTTCAACATTGCAAGAAATTAGAAGAGATGTATAGACAGTAAAATAATTTCCACAAAGCAGTTGCAGTGTTTCTATCGAAAACATTATGGCAATACCCAAGTTCTAATTCGAGAGCAAATCGTCGTCGAGGAAGGACTGTCATTCCTACTTCAACCTCTTATAAAGATGAATCACTGGCGCAACAAAAACTAAATTAAAGGAAAAGGAAAAAGAAAACTCTCTTTCTCTGACGAAATTTAAAAAATCGAAAAAAGGCCAAGATAGTTTTACATCCAAAACAGAAGATGAATCTGACGCGGAATGTCTGTCATGGTCTGATAGATAATTCCTGTGCACATGTTGAAGAAAACGATACTGTGTTGATTTATAACTGTAGATATTGCAAGAGTAAGTTTTAATTGTCTCCATATTACTCCAAAGTAATCACCATTTTGCCCCATATTCGGGGAAAATTGGTGAAAACTTCAGTAAAATTTAAGCTTTCTTTTGAAAATAAATAAGTTCAAACATAATACGGTGACACTTGTATATTTCTTGCGATAAAATGAAAAATAATTTCCCTAAATTTCAATGTTTATTATATTTGTTTTGAACTTATAAACTAATTTTTACCATACAATACATCCCAATTTTGCCCCCTGTTCCCCTAAATCGAAAGATTTAATGCGCAACAGTTTATAAGTTATGAGCCACTAACTGTATTTACAAAATTCAAGATATAGAGAACCATAAGAAATACAACATTTTTAGAGTAATTGGAATAGAAAAGTATAGACACAAATAGTATATGTATCTATTTTAGCATATACGTTTGCATGTATATAAGCGCTCCTTTGAGAGAAATCAAAATTTAAAAGGTATATAACTATATACATGTTTCCGAGATTTCTTACTAAAGAGAAAGATGCTGACTTCAAAGACGAATAATCCGTTTACGGTAAATGTAGAACTTCTTTGATATAATATATGCTGGAATAGCTCTTGTGCCTCTCTAAGATCTCTTTTTGTACTAACCAAAGTTATTTAATGTATTTGCGTATATTTACAAAATATAAATAATTATACATAGGCGGGATATTTTTTTTATGAATACATGTAGGCACAATTCTATATACATGCTGTCATGGTAAAGGTTGCTTCTTTGCTTGCAGCTCTATTTTTATTTTAGAAAACAGAGTCTTTTCCACAAAAGTTTTATAAAAGTGTTGCAAATTCTAAAAGTATGTTTAAATTCTACACAAGGATACAAAAGTATGGTATTTTAAATGAGACAGCCTACATATTGTTTCATGGTATGTACGTAGTACAACTAATAAAAACTAGTAGAACTATTTGCCTATTTTCAAGAAATGCACTTTTTTATCGTTTTAAAAACGTGCCGCACTGCAAACCTTCCGTATGCCGGTGGTTTGCATTTGTTTGAGTATCCATATTTTAAATACTATTCATCTACACTTACAATTAGTTAACAAGAATAGTTTTAATTTACTTACTACTGAAACTTCTTTTTTTTTAGATTCTTTCTATGATAAAATATAGAGCTGTAATCAAAAGTTCAGTGTGGTTCTATGTTTCTCACAGAACCACAGATCAACAAGTCACCAAACATGACCACCAACAGCTTTCGTTTTAATACCCACCAATAAAACTAATACATATTTCCCTATTTGGGCCTCAAAAATTACTTTTTCCAACAAAACTAATTCAATTTCCTCCGATCACAACCTGTCAAGAGATACTTTCATCCGAATATAAAATAATTGATTAGCGGTTAACCAAAATTTATAATCTTGCTGTATCAGCTGCAGCAGATCTTTATCGGAGCGGAACCGCAGGCAATTACAGCAGACCACGGCTCACAGTAACGACTGCTCTCTGTAATAATTCATGTTGATCCTAAATCAGAAAGTTCAACTACAGAAACGATAATAATTAACGATCGGCAAGTTCAATGTCAGCAAAGCTGGTAGCACGCTAAGTTTTAATTAATCCTAATAAGCGCTTTCAGAACATCCATGTATATATTGGCGAATCTTGTCATTGACAATTTATAAATTCAATTACGTGTAATTATAAATACGATGTTTTATAAGCGATATACCTAATTCATGGAATTGCTGTAGGAAGTTGCAAGACAATCAGTGTAGTTATTGATTGTGGAGGACGCAACTGTAATTATAGTAGAGCCATGATAAATATCGATACACATGACTCATCAGAAATGACGTTAGATGTTGTGATGTTGTCAAATATATCATTTGTTATTGAGCAAATAAATATTAGGTTGGTTATTTACATATTGACAGTGAACTATAATACCAAAAGCAAATATTCTACTTTAATACTGTAGCTTTTCATAAAAACCTCTCTATCATTTACCATTAATTTCGTGTCTTTTTGCATTACATCTGTGGCAGTTAATTTAAGTGTTTAGGTATTCGTTTTTATGATTTTACAACAGTTTTTATAGATACTTTCCGTAGATCTATTAAATTTTTATGCATGTTCATGTGTCTGAGATGTCAGTTTTTTACGCACTGAAAAAGTATTGCAACTGTATTAAAAGCTTACAGAAATTATTAAGATTCTTTATTAAAGTACTATTTATAACGCATTTAAATTAAGAGTTTTATTTTGTACTTACCTTACTTTGATTATACGCAAAAAAATATAGGTGTCTAATATATTTTAGCATATCTGTATGTATCTACAAAGTATAACTAAGTGTGTTAATTGAATTTATGTTCTTATCATACTTTAGTGAATCATTGGGAATTATAAATATCTACCAATTTCCTAAATAGAAAGGATCGTTAACAAAATTGACAATATACAGTTTTATTACATATATAATTGCAATATTAATAAACATATGAGGTATCTAATTAAACCTAGCTGGAATTATGTTAATAAAGAAGTATATTTGCCAATGTAGAATGGTAATATCCTTTATTAAACGGTACAAAATATAGGTATATATGAAATCCATACAGTTTACATTCATATCTGCATTTAGAATTGCTAATTATCCTACGACTTTGTGGTAATTTAATATTTTAATTATCATTTAATGGCTATAATAAATTTATACATTTACCAAAGCATTGTTATAATTACAGTAAATTTAGTTTAATCATATTCATATACCAGCATAGATAATAATAATAATAATAATAGAATTTATTACCCAACGATTTAAATCATTTACAGGTAAACATACATAATACATAGACAAATACATAAAATACAATACTGTGAGAAAAAAATGTCTATAAATGGAAATAAAGAAGAGTAAATCAAAAATTTAAATTGTGAAAATTAACTTAAAGTAAGATGGTTGATGCCGTTGTAAAATATGTCCTTGTATTAAATGTCAGCCATTCGACACATCGTTGACAAATGGGAATTGAGTAAGATATTTGTACGGGAAAAAGGAAATACAAAAGTAAAATGAGAGCGAGAGGAATTACGAGGTACGAGAAAATTAATTTTAGAAAGGAGAAAAAGACAGTCGGTTACACCATGAATAAGCTTCCACAATGACTTGTCTCCAAGAATTTTCCGCCTGTGTTCCAGTGACGTCTTGCAAGAAGTGAACAGTAATATGTTCCTCTTTGCGGATAAATATTATCCAATTTAAAAGAAATGTATTTTAAGAACCGACGTTGAATTTTCTCAATGGATAATTGGAGATAGGTGTAATATGGAAATCACACAACAGTAGCATACTCAATTTTGCTGACAACATAAGTAAAATACAAAATCTTCAACAAATATATATTATTGAAACATTTGTGCGTAATATGAAACCCAGTGTTTTAAAGACAGAAGCACATAAATTTGTAATTTGAGGCACAAATGTAAGACGGGAGTCGAATGAAACACTGAGATCTTTTACGATATAGGTACGTACAAGAGTTTTACCATCCAATATATAAACAGAATCGATGGAATTTACTTTCCTGGTATAGCAAATATATGAGCATTTATTCACATTTAGTTTTAATCGAAAGTTAGAGCACCATTGAGCAATTTTATCTAAATTCCATTGTCAGTGTAGAACATCGTCCCATGTTTCAACAATTGAATAAATTTTTATATCGTCAGCGTTGGCAAGTACTGAGCAAGATAGGGAGCTGAGTAAATCTTTAATAAAAAGAACAAAAAGAAGTGGGCCGAGATGTGAGCCCTGCGGCACCCCCGATGAAGGACAATACTGACATGATTTATAACCATTATAAAAAATATAGTGGCTTCTTCTTGTCAAGTAGGATTCTACAAGTGATGGTAAAGATGAACTTAACCCAAACGTTGATAGTTTTTGTAGTAAGATACCATGATCAATTATGTCAAACGCTTTGGTGAAATCTGTATAATATATGACATCGATTTGGAGTTGGGCGTCAAGTTGCTCACTGACAAATTGCGTAATAGATACCAAGTTCGTTACAGTGAATCTACCGGCAATAAAACCATGTTGATGAGGAGATATGTAAGCGTTGGTGTTGTAATACAAACATGAATAAATAATGCTTTCAAAAATTTGCAAAATTTGACAAGATCGATATTGATCAGTAATTATCTAAAGAGGGCTTATCATCTTTTTTAAATACCGGAATAACTCAAGCAGATTCTCAGACTGTAGGAAAACTACATGTATCAATAGAGAAGTTAATTATATACGCTAATGGTCTTCCAAGTTCAAACCTAGCACCATGTACGAGAAAACTTGGAATGAGATCATCGCCAACAGTGTCGTTAGCAGGAAAAGGCACTAAGACTTTTATAATCTCGTCAACAGAGACTTGTTGTAGCGTGAAAGGAATGCGGCTAGAATCTCTGTAGAGCAAGATGAACTATTAGTATAGACGAAAGAAAACTAGATCATGATATGTATAAACTACCAGCATGTCTACTTAAGTTGGGGTCATATAGAAACGTTTTTTATTACTTTTTTATTACTATTGTGGCTAAAGCATGCATTTTACCGATGACCATGCATTTTTCTCATTTTTATTGTAACTAGCAATTACAATAACTTACACACTGTTATTCTGCAAATTTTATAAAAATGACTTTTGGTAAAGTGATTTCTCTCTACGAGCTGTACAACCTGCTAAAATAAATGACTCAACTATCAGGTCATCCTGTATAGCTTATACATTGAATAGATTTTCTGAATAGATAATTAAAAATAACGCACTTAATCTCTTAAGGAGAACATCTTTTCTTTATATAATTAAATAAAGAATCAAGAACAATCCCATGTTGGATAACTTTGGAATATATATATATTTCCAGTGCTTCAAGATATAAAGTTATTTTTCAACGGCTTTCAAATTTTCCTGTCATTCAGTTTTTATTCTCCAAACAGAACACATTTATTATTTCGACGTAATAAAAGTCCATACACCTGCTGCCCTACACACCTGACTCTGAAGGTTCGTATAAAAACAATACAGCGATCTCAGGAACGCATGCCAAGAACGAGTTGTATGATGCAGCTCGCGATTGTAGGAGCACGTTTCATTATTTACAATGTGTACGAATAACAAAGTCTACAATATGCATGCATGTACAGGTAGATACACATTTTCTGCCTCGAGGGAAATCATTTTTGATTGTGCGCTCTTTTAACTGTGCTAAGTAAACATTCTTTGTTTGTAATACCTTCTATTTACGAGCTAATTAAATAAAGTGTGAATTATTTGAACTGAACCTATAGCGTATATATTTCGTGACATACTTTCTCACACGAATTATAGTACGGAAGAGAAGAGAAATGTTGTTTTATCCAAGACGCTGTTGGGCGGTGCCACCAAAAGTTTGATAAATGTAGGGTTTTATTTTATAGGAAAGAAGTTGTTGTTGAAATATGAAAGCTCTCAGTAAAGATGAATGAACATTACATATCAAATAGAGACCAATGCTAAACTCCTTCCTTAGTAAAAAGAGATTGTTGACATATAAATAATATATCATCCTAGAATCACTTACTGTTACTTTTCTTTTAAAAGGACGAACTGATAAATTTAATACAGCCGTTAATAAAGTACTTTATTTTTTCCGAATTTGTAGTATAATTGATCTAGTCCAAATATTTTCTTATATTAAACACTATAGATTATATCAGTGCAGCATAAAATGATGCGATAGCTTTACGCAATAATTTGCTGCTTGTGAACCAATAAATTCGTAGTAGAATGAATTCAATGTGAAATTATTGACTTGAAAATAAAATGTCGAGCACTGGCTTCTATGCATTCCCGTACTCTGCGATGGAAAAGAACTATCAGGAGCATATCTTCTTGTTACCCTAAAAAAATAGTTGTGGTTTATTTATCTCGTAAGGGTTTACATGGCTTTAAATTCATGTTTGATGAAACCAAGCTTAGAGGATAGAGTTGCCAGTAAAGGTTTATGAGTGGTTCCGATGAAGCGATTGACCTGTAGGCTCAAATACATAATAAATGTTTTCGGTGCATCATTTATTATTTGTTCAGCATTAGCTAGCCCATACTGCATTTTTTCACTACCAGCTTTTCGTAGTATGCTACCAATTTTACGAAAAAGACATTACGTTTTATCTAGTTTTTATTTTTAACTGCATGTAGTCAACAGTAAAATTTGAAAGTTGTGCTTGATATTCTTCTAAGCAATTTTAACTAAAATAAACTCATTTTCCGTCAACACGAGTGCCATTACTAAAGTAACTTTCAACTAAAAGACTTCTTTACTCTAAAGAAAACACCATAGTTACACATTGTACACCAGCAACTATTCCTTGTTTCGCTATAACAACAGCTGATTTGTACGAAATGGGCGATAAAATAAAAAAATTAAGAAAATAATAAACACACTTGAAACGCTAAAGCAGATTAGTTTGCTTGACAAAACGGAATTATTCTGACAATTGGTAAGTCTGCAATTGCTAAAGTCCACGTTACGACTGCCCTTTTCCGCTCTATTTTGGTTTGCTCTGATTCACTTACTATTACAATGGGGGTACCACACGGGGGAGTGTTATCACCCTTGCTGTTCACCTTATTTATAAATGCTATATTCACTTTCATTGAAGAACATTTTCTGATCTCATATGCAGATGATTCCACTGTTTTTGTGCGCGACAATAAAAATAATATTGAAAGTTTGTCAAATAGTGTGCTGAGCCGTTTTAATGATTGGTTTGTTGGTAATAAACTTTTTTTAGATACCTCAAGAACAAATTACGTTGTGGTTTCAGCAATACCTCATGCGGCAATGCAGGAGCTTCAATTAGATATGGATGGTACGCTAATGTAGAGGAAACCACAAGTATGAAAAGTATTAGGTATGATATTTTCTAATGATTTGAAGAGGAAACGATACATTGATCATACAATTTCCGCCATAAGCAGTTTCATATTCAAGCTTCGGTACTTAAAAAAAGTAATAGTAAACTTTAAAATTAGTTTATTCAGCTGAAATTGAGCCAGGATTAAGATATGGAATAATAGTATGAGCTTCAAGTACTGCGATTCAGAAAATTCTCCTTTTTCAAAATAAGGCACTTCGAATGATGGTCGGAGCAATGCCCCAGATATCATCCAAAAATATCTTTATTAAGCTACAATTGTTGACCATTGCAGTACTTTATATTCTTGAAACAAGCATTTTTGTGCGCAAACATAGAGATAAACTTGCATCACAAAATAATGCGCATCATGATGGTAGCGTTAGAAGAAATGATATTCAATTGCCGGTACATAGATTTCCGTTGACCAACTATTATGTACAGGTATTAAAGTTTATAATCACTTGTCATCTGCCACACCCAACCTCTACTTTTAGAAAACTACATTAAGAGTTCCTTTTGATGTTTTTTAGCTTTAGCATTTTTTTGTCAAAATCATTTTCCTTTTTTAATTTTAATGCTATCTTTGTTTTGTTGGATTTGAAGTTACTTATTTCTCTTCCGCATTGATTATTGTTTTGACGTTTCCTAAAACTCTTTTTGTTAAAACTTGTCGCTTTCTTAGCGCATGTTCTTTTATTAATTTTGGATAACAACTATTTAAGTCGCCTTAGATTTAGTTGTTATTGATCAATACGACAAACCGCCCTTAATCAAAGCAGGTCGTAATTAACAAAGACTTTTGCTTTTGACCGGCCACTGCAAGCTAAACAAACACATGCACTGCATGGGCTTGGCTATCAGCCCACTGTGCCTGACATGTTACCAAGAAGACGAGACGCCGGAACACATTTTACGTGTGACTGTTCGCCGCTTATCCAACTCATAGGTTCCATTCTGGGGGAGTACTGGCCCAATATGGCCGATTTTGGTGGCGCCTTGCCTGCTGCTCTGCTCGAGCTCACGCTCAGTTTGGGCTAGCTCGGGTAGATTGTGGGCGAGCGACGCTACCTAGGGGAGGTAGGACAATGACACCGGTAAGAGTGGCCTAAGTGCACGTGATTACCACGTTCCCCGACCTAGAATCCAGAATCCAGAGAACAAAGACTTTTAACGAATCAATTAAAGTTTTAAAAACACCACCGTATTTATATAATAAAATTTCCTACCGAACTGATGTTCATAATATTAATGGGCGATATAAACACTGCATTTGTGTAACAAAATGCAATTTATAGCTATAGAAGCAACTTCTGAGTTGTTTCTATATTCGCGTATAACACATCCAAAGTCTATAATGCGATACCGCTGCAATTCCGGCAACTGTCCCCTCTTTTGTTGGCTTTCGGAAGAACATTAAAATGGATTTTTTGGAGCGGCTGGAATAGGTCTTATGTGAACCGAACATTTCTATCTATTTATGCGACAACATATTCCTTTGTTTTCTTCTTGTAACTAACCACCAGATATGCATTCTCAATGTTTCTTTTTTCTTCTCATGTTTTAAAGAATTGAATACCAGTCAATAGCATCAAGCTGAAGACTGACATGACATTCTCTTCCATTTAATCCGTATTTATTATGTATCTATACTTCTTTTTTTTTTGTTATTGTATTACTTGTTCATGTTTTGTTTTGGATCAATAAACTTATTCTTATACATATAACTAATCCTGAACCTTTTATCAGAAAATACTGTTGACCCTAGCAACTGCGTCAGCATTTTTGAAATTTAATAATGGGTTTGTTTTGGTTCTTTCCTCGGACGGTTCTATTACCGTCCAAAGCAGTGGACCTATATCAATCGTGATATTGTCGTATAGTGCGAAATCGTTTACTACCTGGGCGGGCGTTTACTTTGAACTGTAATAGAACCGTCCAAAGTGAGAACGAAAACAAACCTAATATGTTTCCCTTTGCTAGTGTTTCCTATCACACTTATTGTCAATGGAACGGCTTGTATACTGTATTTCGCTGGTGCTATTTATTGGTATCTAAGTACGTTGTTGTGTTTGAGGAAATAAAGACTGTTTATTATTTATTATTATTATTATCTGCCAATCGAATTATTGAAAATACGCTTTATCCTATCATATCAATTGAAAAGGTGTTGAAAAGTTGCCCTGCATACTTTAGATGTTTATAAAACAAAGCGCTTGCATATATGACATTATTGTTAGCTGTAAACTAACATTTATAACCTTCGGGAGGTATAACTTGTCTTTTACAGCTCCTCTGTAAATCGTAAATCACGTGGGACTCGCGCGCGATGTGCAGAATTTTTATATTTCCATTGACAGCGCTACTGGCGACCCTTCAAACCCGTCTAATGCAATTTGTCTCTTTTCCTTCCAGTCATCGACACTACGAAGAGGAGAATGAATGGGGCTGCGGGAGTTGGCTCGAATACACCCTAGTCGTAGTGCTCGCCAGTATACTCCTGTTAGGTTCCCTAGGCCTCACGTTATTCTGGATTATTAACTTCCACGACGGCTTCGCGTGGAGAGAGAACACCAAAAAGCAATTTAACCTGCATCCAGTATTAATGGTGGCCGGGTTCATAACGTTTAGTGGATTTTGTAAGTAGACAGTGTCCTATAAATTATCGTTCATTCTATTTGCAAGGTAAACTATTGGGGTATTTTAGATTAAAATACAGTAGTGTTTATTTTATTCATATATATACAATTTAAATAAATAAATTTATATTGCCATACCAGTATGTTTTTAGAAATTTATATTGTATTCAATCAGAAAATAAAATACAGGAATATTCACTTATTTATTTGTTTTGAGAATAAGAAACGAAAACGGACCGATATTATACAGAATGTCACACAGAACTGAAAAATGTTGCATCTTCTTCAATGTATGTTTCCACGAGGTAGTCGATGAACTTTTCCAGTCGTTCGTCCTTTACACATTTTTGTATAGACTGTTAGAATTCGACGACAACTTCAGCGAGTTCAAAATTTAAGCCAAGTATTTAAGCCAATTTGTTTCTTTTTAATAAGCAGAAGACCAGAGGTATATAGTGTCCATTATAATATCCGCGAATTGTAAATATTTGATAGAAATATTTCGCACAGTATTTAACTGTGCCATTAATGTACACTTTAGAACAATCACATAAATCATACATCTCATGTTTGTTTCACAACTGAAAATCATTACACTAAAATCTTTATTGGTACTGATTAAGAACTCCTCATTTCTATTAATCATTATGACGTCTCTGATGTTTTCGATACTGGGCTCCGAACTCATTTTCTAGCTGGCCGCAACTCGTTACTCCCAATGTTAGGACGAAGGAATCCCTTTCACCTAGCAAACAAGTTACTTCTCTATAAGTCCATATTAAGGCCTGCCTTGGTTTACGGCCCTACAGCGTGGGCGTCGATGGCCCCCACCAGATTGAAGTCCCTCGAGGCACTTCAAAACAGACAGCTACGACTAATCGAAAACGCCCCTTGGTTCGTTATGGACGAGCAGATTCATGGTGATCTGCAAATTCAGACTCTCTGAGACTTCATTAAGCAAATGCTCACCGCTGCTTGGGCTCGCGGTCAACACAGCGAAAACCCCGCGGTTTGATCGTGCCGCTTTATCAGGGACGAAAGGGTATTTGAACTATAGGTTCCTACCGTAGTTGAGACGTAAGTTCTTTTTCGATACTAACGAAAGTTTCTATCAAAGACTTGGAAAGTTCTTTCTTCTTTTTGCATAAACACTTCATTTTATGGATTTGAGACACTAAATGTTCCTCTCCCATTGTATGAACTATGGCACTATACTTTTCAAATATACACTTCCATTTTGATTCACCACTTTTCAGTTTATCCGCAAAATTAAACTAATAGTCGATTATCAGCATAATCATCTATCCTGGTCTGCTGACGTCTGCATTTTCTCTATCGCCAAATTCTCCATTTTAATATAAAAACTTCAACACTAATATTATAATACCGCTACGGCAATAATAATAGTTTTACAAAACGTTTTATATTCAAAGAGGGTGGACCACGGCAAATCTCCGAAATAAATAATAATTACTATGTAATTGTGGTAATTACTATCGGACGAAACTGTGTATATCATTAAGAGGAAAGCGGACGAAAGTGTATAATTCCAGTAACAGCTCTGGAGGGTCGAAAGGATTAACGAAGGATTACCGAACGAAACTGCTATTGCCCTTTATTTGGCTTATTTACAGAACACCCAGATAGAAATTTTTGCAGTCTCGTTTTTTCTTTTTATTTTCTTTCGTCAAAAGATATTTAAATGAATAAATTTTTCTCTTTTCTGCTATAGCTTGTCGAATCCGTTCTTTTTTTTAATATACCCTTCGGTCAAAAAGAAAATTCTTTATTATCATCAGTTTTTTCAAAATCCTTTATAGATGATATTAACTTTTTCCCGTGTAAAATTAAATGTACACTTAAAGCGGCAACCAACACAATGATATTTTGGTTCCCTTTTTTGCAACAGCATCACTTTTAATTTTAACATATTCTTGGTCACTTTGCCTAAGCTTCTTTCGGATGTTTCGTTTCCAAATTGTGGTATTTAATTTTCCCTTTTTTGCTTTCCTCGTGTTGTAATCTGCGTCTGGACTAGAACAAGAAGAGTTAATTGCAATAATTTCATTCACAATGGTTAACGTATAGACTTAGAAAAGTGCATCGTTCGTGCACTAGTTGAATCTAGGCTAGATAATTTTAAAATTGTACGGACCTTTGGGGTGACCACGGGGGTGATTTGTTCTGTATTCGACTTATTTCCGCCAAGAACTCTTGAGTTAGTATCAACATATTTGTCGTCACTGGAACTTTGAAGGAAGGCATAGAATTAATATTTGAAAACTTAACGTACTTAACCTCAACATTTTGCCTTTGTGATATATCGTCGCTGTTAGTATAAAGCTGTAATTCGCTCTCACTGTCACTCATTTCATACACAAATATAATATTGTTATATTATATATTATATACACTGACCGGCAGAAAGTGCGCAGCAAATGGGAAAGTTGTTTGTCTTTTTTTGCAAATTACCTCTGCATGTCTTGAAACTAAAATAACACTCATCAAATCTGCTGCAAATCTAATTGTATATGAGGGCGACTCAAAAACATGAAACTACGCTAGGAGTAAAGTATCTTACTTTTTAGGTTTAGAAGATTATTTTGTTAAGAAATGCTGATCCAAATTAAACGTTATATCCAAATATAAAGTTTCGCTTAATTTTAGCAAGAAATGAGATTGAATTGTTTTTTATGAATTACCCTATATACAAGATTGATCGAGATCATACAGCACGGCCATCCTATTCTGTGCATAGGTACTTTGTGAGAGAAAATAATCCATACTGTGTCAAATTAGTTAGTTTCAAAAATGTTATACTCGTATAAAAGAAAAACTTCAAAATGTGAATTAATTTTGCTATAATACATTATGCCATTCTGCCTCCCAATGCTGCCGTTCTCTGCACCAGTTCAAACGTTGACGACAGTGGTTCACAGTCAAACGAAGGACTAATCGTGGACGGTATGAACAAAGTCCAAAAGTTCGAATGCGGCGATATAGTGTACGCATAGTAACTGATCTACCCTCTTCTCCAAACCACTGGTCAGCACTTTGACGCGTGGTAGCTCTACGCGCTAGTTGTCTGAAACGCCTATTTTGACGCTCTCTGGTACGCCTCGGTTGACCAATTGGTCTTTTTCGTGTGCCTCTACCTTCTTCTGTCCACACACGAAACGCACGCATTACAGTCATTGCAGTACAATTAACACGGCGGCTAATTTCGCGATAGAATAACTCGATAGGCAACAATTCTACTCCTGTCGAAGTCGCTAACATGGTGATAATTTTGACGTCTTCGAACTTAAGGCATTCTGTTACGCTTAACACTAATAGACGCAGGCGCAATATCTAAAATTATCTGTACCAGTCCGCTCTCATAGACCGGTATCTTCACAACATTCTCTCAAAAAATTGGATTACATGTAAATAAGATTTCTTGCAAATGTTATCGTTTCATTGTTGATGTAAGACTAACACATTGTCAAAATATCAACTTGGAGAAATTCAGGGTGTAATACTTCTAATGTCAGGGAGTACATATCAAATATAATAAATATACGGTAGTATCCAATGTCCAAGCAATTTACATACTCTTGTTGGTTACTGGATATAACGTAAAATAAACCTCAAAGGTAGATTGGTTGTATAAACATGGAATAAAGTGACGCCCGCGTCTTATTAAAACGCTAGCAGAACTACAGACACACTAGTTTTACACAAAAAAGCAGTTTTCGAAAAAGAGTGGACATGGAATAAGATGATTCTAACGCGTGTTCAGTTGTTTCCTTCTCCTTGTCTATTTTCACGTAAATAAGTATCTAGAAATATTACAGTATCCGACATAATACTACAAGGGAATGTAATGCTCGCTTCGTATAAAAGAGGACAAAGAAAAACGAATAACAAATGACAAAGTACATCCTTTTAACGCATACATTTGCAAATTCTACAGATATGGTGCAACAGATGCAAATACACGAATTCATGTATCTAAATCTCTCGCAAACTGAAATATTTCAATCTTTTCTTTGATCTTTGCAGCTATTCTCCTCTACCGGATATGCCGGTGTTGCAGACGGATTTACGTGAAACTTCTGCACACGGTCTTCCACGCTCTGGCTATACCCTGCGTGGCCATCGGATTCCTGGCCGTGCTCGATTCGCGGAACCTCAACAGAACTGAACCGATGCTGAATTTCTATTCCCTCCACAGCTGGATTGGATTGGTCACAATGGGACTGTTCGCAATACAGGTAGGTTTCCATCGGGAAAATGGAATAAATTGCATTAGTTATGCGGAAATTCACTGAAACGAAATCTGTTTTTAATGAGTTTCCATTGCCGGAACGTCTCCTTTTCTTATTTAATTGAAGGAAAATCCATGAAAATTTTATTCTGTTGGATTATTGGAAATAATTACCTACTACGAAAGTAATAGGTAATTGGAACAATTCATGCATATGAAAGGAATTTTATGCTTTAATTTTTACTGCGCTTATTAAAAAATAAATAGCGATAGAACCGAATTCTAGGGAAAATGCTAAATTTTTTATCCTAAATTCTTAAAAATTCATTTTCTCTCCCAATTACTATCTTTTGGTCCTATTTTCTTTTTTGACCTCTATAATGTAGTATAAATGACCCTCGATCGTTTTTAACTTCAACAGGAATGTATTTACGGTCCATTCTCATAGTTTCATTATGGTCTATACAAAACATCTTATCCTGGTCTAAATGACAAGTAATATCAATAAGTACCAATAAAACTAGCAACAAATCTTTCTAGGCTTTTTTAAACCTTCATGGGCAGGTTTACCCCGTAAGGCAACTCGGTCAGAAGACCTATTGTTCCCCCATGATGTTTTAGCCCTCTCAACCTGGTTGCACCCAACAAAGAGGTCCGCAAATTAGTCTGGATTCGTCTAACCAAGCGAGCCCTAAATGAATCCGTCTCTCCCTGTCCGCTGCCGGGCAATCGGCCAAAAAGTCCACAGGAGGTTCTTCTGCTCTGCCACAGTTTCTGCACAGGGGAAAAGACTGCTCGTAAAGACAGCCTTGCGGAGGCTTTCCTCGCCTGAATGAATCGCGAGGGGGTTTGCAATGTCTCGCGCCGGAAAGTCCATCCCAATAAAAGCGGTGACTAGCAGCGAGTTCAAATCTGACAAAAGCTGTGATGCCGCCAAAAGAACACCCACACGACGGTTCTGGACCTGTGGAAGCTGATCTCAGAGTAACTTGGAACCCATCTCAACATAATGGTCTGATGTTTCGCCAATTTTTCGAGCTTCCTATGTCACCCTAATAGCACTTTGGAAACGAATTTGACAGCCCCTAAACCGATTCGGTTCTCTATCTTTCCAGACCTGTGTCATTCGGCGTCTTCGAGGCATCCACAAATAAGCGATGGGAACCTCGTCTCGGTTTGCGGACGTAAACTTTTGCGGTCCCACTATTAATTATTAGTAATATCTATAAGGTATTTCCTAGTGAAGCTGAAGACGGGTGGAATCATGCCCGCCTTTGCGGACAGTGGTACTGTCTGTTCGATGCAGTTGAAGATGCTGGTATGGTATCCGGTTTTACCGATAAGTTTTGTGGTAAATTCTTTCACAAAGCTGCACTTTTTTGGCACATCATCTTTAGGCATGTCTTAGATGGACACTTTCAGGTGGCTAATTTCTATGCCTAACTATTCCTTCCCAGATCAAACTACGTGCTGTTACTTTTGACTATGCTCTCCACCAAAATGTAGAGAGGAGTAAGATTTAGTAAATTCCAATTCAATAGCTGCTGTTGTATAGGTTCTCATTGTCCCAATTTCGTAGTTTAGGGAGATTACCTCTCGCGGTGGACAGATTAGTTCTTTTAGCAACTGCCCCATAAGCGATTATTGGTCTCACTATTGCTCTATACGCATATGCAGAGCTTCTACAAACCATTATGGTCTTACTTACTTTATTGGTTGCTTCAAGTTCATGCTTATTTCACAGAAGTTTATTGTCAAGAGTAAAGCCTAGGTATTTCACCTTCATCTTCCAATATATATCTTGCTTATCTATTTTTATGATCTTAAGATTGGTTTTACTTTAACTGCCACTGCTTAATATGTTGAGTCGTCTTTGAACTATGTCACAGAGGGTATTATCATATTTTTCTCTTATATATCATATATATCATCAGCCCCCATCATACCCTTGGCAAAATATGGCTAGATCAAACTCCGCATTAGGCTCCTCCTTGTCGACGTCTTCTGATTGCACTAACCGAGATGGTCTTATTTCCCACCTCTGTTTCCATTGACCTAGTGAGAAAGCAGCTGCGACATCCATCTGTAGATCGCGCCGTCAACCCCTCTTGTAATTAACGCTTTCTTGACGGCGTCATGCGTAGTGTAGGCACAAGCGCCCTCTATGTCCACAAAGGCTTACACTACAGTTTCTTTATTCTTCATCCTGGGTTTAATCTGTTAGCTCCAGTCTCAAGGGATTTGCCCATCTAATAGGGGTGCTGACAGTGGTGCAACGGCACCCGCTCTATATGTGTTCTGATATAATTAATCTACCGCGTTTTTTTCCCTACTTTTGTATGAAGGTGTCTTTGACCTTTCTCCAAACTTCTGCAATAGTTCTAAATTGCTCCGGCTTCCATTTAAAAATACCTATAGATCCAAAAATAACAACAATCGAATGTGCAAATTTTTGAAATTCATCGAAAGTTGAATTCAAATTCTTGTAAAAGAGAATCCATCACTATCGCACTCATCTTATGAGAGTGTACACAATTGCATTTAAGTTTCCTTTGCAACTTTGTCGCTACATCTCCAAGAGGTGCTACTAGAAAGGTTCTTAAACGTACGCAAGAGCACTGTAGTCGCAGTTATATCTTTAAACCTATTTTCAAACTCAGATTTCAATTTTGTCGGAAAGTGTATGAATTTTTTCAAATACTCAAAATATACAAAATTATTTTTGGCAATTAGCCGTCTGAATAACCTCAGTTTTGACTTAAATCCATGGATATCATTCTTTCCTTTTAAGAAATATTTTATATCTTAACCACCAAGAACCTTTTTGAAACTAAATACATCGCCGTATTTTCTGCTACCAATTTCTTTGCATGTATCAAACAATGTGGGAATACAGCCAACTTATAATTTTTAGTTCTTATAAATAGTTTACCCACTATTAACGCAATTCTGCAGAAATTTTTACTCGTGTCTGCATCTATGAATAAGTTCATTCATCAAAATATAAGCAATTCAGCCGTCCGATAGCAATCGTTTAAATTTTCACTTTTATTGCTCTTCACTTGAAGTAATAATTACTATTTCTAAATTCATAATGACCCTGCTTTTACGGTAAAACCTCCTATTTTAAACTGGCAACATTCCACTTCAATTAAGCATATTGACTTACATTTGATGACAATACATCTAAAATTTATTTTTCATTTTATATTCTAAAAGCTTTAAAAATAATTTTATCCATTCCGTAAATCTTAAGAGAAACCTGGAAGTGTACCTTAACGCTACTGAAGGTTACGTAAACCGCACTCTCAACAAAGACAGTTAAATATCAATCGAACACGCATTATGTATGTATGTTATGTAATTCACTCGCAACAACCAGTTTGGTAGGCTGGCGTCGCTCGCGCATTGGAATTTTAAAAGATACCGTACTCCATTCGTCCACTCCCATGTATAATCCACACATTGCACGCATCCAGTCGTCTGCACCTGTTTACCATGTATAAAAGGCCCATTATCTAGCTAAATTGATCTAATTGTCATAAGTTATAGCAGTATTTGTGCTCTTTTTCGCTTTGGGTGAGTGACCCGAGTTTATCCACTTAATGAAGACAATAAATATGTGCTATTCCACCAATAATTCGTTCCTATGCAATGTTCGTGCTGGTATATGTATAGAAATTTTGCTATTTGTCCAGTAAACTATTACATTTTAGATGACATGACATTGGGAAGAAGTCGACTTAAGTCTTTTGTAGCGTAGAGTAACTTTGCTGCATTTGAAAATCAAGTTTTCTACACCACTACCTTTCCTTAAAGCGCCATCTTAAAAAAGGGGGTGCCAAGAAGTTTTCCAGTAAACGTCTAGAAAACTAATTACTAATTCTCCACAAAGAAAGATCTGATGCAATTTGATATTAAAATAAAAAGATATGACATCTGAAAATTTTTGAATAATTTAAAACTTTTTGTTTTCTTTACAACTTTGGATTTATCATAAAAAGTCTTTCTAGTAAAACTGTAGGAAATTCGATTCTTTAGGAAAAATCGGAAGATTTTAATATACCTTTCGATGGGATGGAATGTCTTCTTGACCTCCCTTCCCTCTATGTGGTGATATAATAAAGAAGGCGGGAATATGGCATCTTAGATTGCAAGAACTACCAATTGGCAGAAATGCAGGATTAGGGCACAATATTGCCCATCATATAGAAGGCATTTGCGCATTTTGGGAATGAAATCAGACCACATAATTTCGAAATATTAACAGAATTTTCAAGGTGGAAATTACGAAAAGGATAAGCTGGAATCAATTCCAACCACAGAGAGAGTTAATTGGCCTGTGGGCTGAAAAGCCTGACAGATCGCAATGAAGTTACTTTACTGTGGATGCCCGGATATTCAGGAGTCGAAGGAAACGAGAATGCCGATGAGCTAACAAGAAAAAGAATGATCGGTTTCATTTATAGGCCCAGAACCTATTCTAGGAGTGTCAAAAAACAATGCGAGAGCAGGTAAGAAGCTGGAACCAAGAAAGACGTAAAGAACACTGGAACAAGACAACTTATCAAGGGACCAACAAAGAAGAACTATTAAAGTTTAGTATGAATCATTCGCATTGTAGCAAGTTTCCTAAGAGGACACACTATACTGAAAAGACATCTACAGAAAATGGAGATCAGTTTGCCAAATGCAGACTGTGGAATAGAACGACAGAGATCGCATACCACATCCTGTGTGAAGGCGAGGCTCCGGACACAAAAAGGCAGATAAGTTTTGGCAAGTCAAAAATGAACCTAGAGCGATTATTTCAATCGACCAGTCAGGATATTAGAGTGGCTGGCATAATTTAATGGGTAAAGAAAATGGGAGATATAATACAAAAAGCCAAAAAGCTGGACTGTTAACGGAGATATAAGGAAAAACCCCTTCGGAGCCCCCTTTACAAGGTGACATTCGTAAGGGGAAAGTTAGAGGTGGAGAAACTCGGTTTTAGATTGAAAAAATTAAATCTATCACTTCTGAAAATCACGTGAAATGTAACATTCTACTATTACTAATATGGTAATATTAGGATGTGCTTTCGGATACAGGTAGACTAATATGCAAAGTTTCTGTAAAAGGTATTTGCACAAACCCACCACATAGATATGCCTTAGAACAAAATAATCTGATTTAAATACACATAATTTAGTGAAGAGTTGTTAAATTTGGGCGCTATGGTCCTAAAATTACAATTTTAAAATCATTTTTCGTAATGAATTTAAAACAGTTTATGCAACATTGGTATAACATAGTATAAATTTAAAGCATTTTATGAGATAAAAAAATCTGTATTAAAATTATGATTCATATTAATCCATAGGCGTAGAACTTATTATATATTTAAAATTTCTACGACAATTGAAGAAAAGGTGTTTATGTATAAAGTTTACATTTCGTTTTCTATTTACTACAAACAAAAAGAACATTCTCGAATTGTTTTATTGAAACTTGTAGCTCATAAATTCGAAAAACAACATAAATTACTAAATATGAATACAAATAATAAAGATGTCATAAAAACTGTTGAAAGGTGTTTATACTAGGAAATTAAAATATATAATAATAAAATCTTCGTAATCTCTAAGATTATTGCTTGCATTTTGGATACGGTTAATCTGGAATCATGAAGAATGACAGGATCAACAATTATAAAATCGAAAATATAGGAATTTATAAATAATGGGATGGTATATACATCCTATACAGTAAAGTTGTATGGTTATTCATTCGCCACACAAGTTTATTTATCAAAATTAAAAGTGCGAGTAGAAATAATGGAAATTTTTGTTTTTTTAAGGTCAAATGGAATTATGTAGCGTTGCTCTAATGTAATAAATTGGTGATGTCAGATGTCAATAATTTCGATTTTTTAACATTTCTTCAATGAAAAACGACTAAGCATGTCAAGTGTAAAACTTATTATTAAGGGATGATAGTCTAGTGGCTTGCACGCTTGCCTATCAGTCGTGAGGTCAAGTGTTCAAGTCTCACTCCGGTGAACTACGATAATCCATTTTTCCGGAATCGTAATGATGATTAGAAGGGAGATTTCGCTCTGCGGGAGTGCCTAAAAAGTAGAAAAAAAAACATGCAGAAATAAATTAATGTTAAATACAAACAGGTTTTTAGATGAGATAAATAAAATATATAATAAACTTGTTTGTGAAATGAGTATTTATGCGAGTCTTCAACTGATAACAATTAATTTTTGCTTAAACCTTGTGTGGAAAATATTACAATACTAGATACTGCAAGCAATTTCTATGCCATTTCCGTGTGACCGCCCACCTTCAATTCCTACTTTATTCATCATCTTTTAACTCCATCGGTAGTTCTATTCCATTGAAATTTCAAATAGAATTAATGCCTGGAAATTCTATCAAAAGCTCGAATTCATAATCCGTGAATTTTAAAGGTATAAGCCTCTCGCGTTTTCATTTGTTAATTACTGGCTATTGTGCAAAACTCGGCGAATTTCTTTCGCTCAAATGAATGAACCTTTTGTCACTTCTAGTTCTACGACTAATTTTGAATCTGGCTTAATTTCCCGAAGGATTATAGATTGTTCAGTTTTTCATTGCTATATAGGATTTCTTTATTTATCTCCTTCATTACGCAGGTCTTAAAATTTAATAGCCAGAATATTTTAGCACGCAGTTAATGTATTTCGAATATTTACGTTTAGTAATGTTTCACTATTATTCCATTATGGATTTAGTTTAATTATATAAGTTAAAATTTATAATAACATGTATAGGCTGTACAATAGCTATTGGCTCTTAACATATTAATAATTACACCGATATTTTAGGAAATGTTAAAAAAAAAATTCAATCATAACGTCTTCGTTGCTGGGGGTAGACTTTTTTTATAGTTTTGAAAATAAATAAAAATCATTTCATTCTTTCACTCGAAGCAATGTGCGAAGAAATGTCAATAAACACAAAGTTTGATAAGCAATAAACTTCAATAAATATCTTTTCCATACAGTTTCAGGTTTCTTCTTTTTCCTTTTAGTGCAGTACCTACCCTGTGATGGGTGGAGACTGTGGCTTGGAAACTTGAAAACTCAGTGTTATTCCACTAGTGATTTGGTGAAGAGCATATCTTCCAAGGTTTACCTTAGCCGAAAACACTACGTTTAACACTGCTCTTCACTTGTTTTCTACTGAAGATGGCAACTTAGTTGCCGAAATATGTATTTAGATTTGTATCTTTTAATTTTTGTGGTAAGGGATTTTTTCATTTTTTCTTTTGGATTTTTGTTACAGTATCTACCCAATTAGTGCGAAAAATATAAAAATGAAGAAGTTTTTATTTATAAAAATTAATAAAACCAAAATTGCAGAAAATAAAAAATCGTCTTAATGGATACAATTTTTGACTATTTAGCATTTGTACTTTACAGTTTGTCGTTGGATTCTTTAGTTTTCTACTCCTGCTATGCTGTGAGGGTGCAACCGCTTCATTTAGAGCATCACTGGTGCCAATTCATGCATCTTTCGGACTTACTACATTCATGTTGGCGATAGCGGCTTGTCTTACTGGACTGACACAAAAAGTGATCGAAAGTTTAGGGTACGTATATAGAATAGTATGTATCAACCCCACCCAATTTTTACCACACAAAGTAATTCAAATAAGTGTACATTATTACTGTTTTTACTGCTACACACAGAAAAATGCATGCTTGTCTTAAATAAATTTGTCTTGGATCAAATACATCTACGTTTCGAATATCCGCAAGACAAAAACTTCTTAAGGCAAGAAAAAATTGTCTTAGCAGCATAATCTTGACGTAATATGCGATGAAACTACTTTTAGTCTCCACTTAAGAATATTGTTTACTTGCATTAAAAGTATTAGTCTTTGAGCAAAATGTTAGAATTCTTGAATTAAATAACTTTTTTATATCTTTTTAAAAATAGTATTACAACAAGTAGTTTTAACAATGCCTTTTTTGAAAATGAGGAAGTTTTAAAAATGATAAAATATGGGGTATAATATTTTCAGAAGTTCCGCCTTATTTGCAAATACACCGCGCCATTTATGAAATGAATGCATCCACCTTAAGTTTTATCCTTCTGCATGTTCAAATCAAACTTACAAACACACCTTTATTGTTCAGATGCATAAAAGTAGTACTAGACGCACATGTAAGACTTACTCCCTTGTACATGTACAAATTATCGAGTTCCAGGTCTAACAATTTTTCTCGTGGGCCTTAGTTCTTCTATTCAGTAATGTTTATAAAAATAAAAAGATCTCAGTAAAAGAACCAACATAGTTTATTGCACAGCAATGTAAGAATCTCCGTTACAACATGTATGTACTTACAATGATTTAGAATAGAGTTTCTTTAAAAATCACAACTACCAAAATACTTACAATCGATCCAAATTCAATCAGGTCTTTTCAACGTAGCTAACTAGTTCACAATGCGTTAAATGCATGACTGCTGAGAAATCCCTCATTACAAAGTCTTCTAATCTAAGATTTACAGTAAAACGCTGGGTTGCTTTTAATGCTGGTGCTCCCGAATCTTTTCTAAATCATCACTAAAATTACATGTGAAACTAACAAGATTCTATTAAACAACTTTCCTAAAAGAAATTCACACAACGAACTACTCTGTAAGGTAAAAAACGATCACACAACTGACCGACAACGCAGATACAGCGTTTTGCTGCTGCATTCTAACCGATTCTGACATTTATTTATTATATTAAATAAATCTCACGTATTGTTGTGCATTGTACAATAAGCTGCTTTCTCTATTTACTTGCACTAAGCAAAAATATTCTACAGTTTAGATAATTCATCCAAACAAAAGTTTTCTTGAATTAAAACTTTCAATTTTCTTAATGGTAAACGATTTACTTACAACAACATTATTTCATTTTCTCTATAAGAAAATTGTGTTAAAACAATATTTTTCTTAACTCAGATTGCATTTTTCTGTGTGTATGAACTGTGATCATCAAAACAGCGACTCTCACCGTATCGCCGGCGCCGCACAGTTGGCTGAAATCGCTGAAATGTTGACTTAAGGGAAAACTGATTACTGTATCGTATTTTACTATAGTCGAAACATTGCTTTGCTGTCATGAACTCTTTTTGTAATCTCAATACTTAAAAAGTTATGGTGCGAATTTTTTTATATTTTGAATACGTAATCATATTCATGTCCTTCATCATTTAAAGCAATCACCTTATGTCATCTACATTTTTTTTATAAAAGCAGTATTATCTTTAACCTAATATGTCTCGATCTCTCTCGAAAATTGGTTAAAATGACATTTGAGCTTCTCCTTTTAAAAAAATTACGCTGTTTTATCTTAAAAAAGTTCAAACGTTAATTTCACCAAATTTCGAAGAAGATCTAAGTATGGGACATAATTTATCTTAAAAGTAATCATGCTGGCTATACATCATCTCGTAAATTATATTTTTAGGAAACGTGGTGTATTGGAGTTATAATTAATCTTCCCTATTTTTTAATATAAGGAAAACCGGCGATTGTAAACTCGGCCTATTATAAAAATTAGCATTAATCCGCCATGTAAACTCGGCCGGCCAAAAATGTTATATTGCAGTTTGGACATGTAAACTTGGCCGGTATAGGTATAGTGACATTATTAACAGTCTTTGGAAATAAATTTCACGCTCTGAACAACTTCTCTCATTGTAATTGCTTTATTGTTTATCGTAATTGTATTACAAATTACTAACAAATTAATGACTACATTTTAATATGGTTAGGTTATATGTGCTTTCAGAAGCTACCAACAGGTGTCGCTGCAATACGACCGAGTTTACGTGTGTACTTAGGCCGTCCTTATTGCGATTACAAAATTATAACATTAAAGTGTTATAATCGGCCGAATTTATATCTACCCAAGAAAAACTTCCAAGGGTCAAACTTTCTAAATACTGTTTTCATTAAAACCATAAAATGATTTTTTTTTAAACAATCGAACATGAATACATAATTATTGTTTTTTTAAAGACAAAATTGTTTGATTGCCTGAGTTATAAATATTTACAAAAATTTCGCGCCTTAGCTTTTTAAATATTGTATTTACAAAAAATAAAGTTTATAACATCAAAGCGATGTTTCGACTAGTAGAATGGAATACAGTGACACTAATCGCTTATTTTTTTTTTAATGTTATTCTTTTTTTATTTTAATTATTAATATTAGCGGAGATATTACTTTGAATATTTTATATGATACATCAAGCATTCATATGTATTGTATAAATAAAATCCTGGATGAAATTGCTCTTATGCATCTCTTATTCTATTCAGTTGGCATATTAACGTACAGACGATAGTACTATTAAATAGAATTGCTGGCAGTGTAATTAGGCGGATGTGCATGCATAAATAATAATTCATTCAAGGTTGTTTAAATACATATACAATTCTACTCTTAATACTAGGATCGGAATGTTAATACCAGTATAGTAACCTCATTATAATCTTGTAGTACATATAACTTCCTACTTGCAGTTATTACCACTAATTCAAATGGAATATGTAATTGTAATATTATCTTAAGGTTGATTCTACCGCGTTTGCCATTAGTGTGTTAGAGGAATTTATCACGAAAACTACCATGATAGAAAACTAAGATTTTCTGTACGTATATAGTATATCATTGCGCATTTTGAAAATTATTTACAAATATGTGTTACAAATTCAAACAGCTACTTCCATAGGTAAATGTTTTTGTTGCAATATTAAAAATGGTCTTTGCTTGCCTCAGAAAATTAAATTCGATTGTCAATTCAAACATAAAACTTTTCATGATTTCCCAAACTTATCTGGCCTGTTGATATAATACTTCAGGTGAATTTATTAAAATAACAGAGCAAAATATAAACTTTATCTTGAATTATTTACGATATTAAGTGACATGTTTAATATTATTGCCCAAAGTAATTTTAAAATTAAAAAAAAATTCAATCAAATCCATCTGGATAAGGTAAGAAGGGGCAATTTTGAACCAAGATTCATAAAATTTGACATTGTCATTAATTGTATCGTATGAATGCACGTTTCAGAAACTCATAAATATCATGTATTCATATTTTATAACCTTTCATTTTGGTATTCACAAATGTCAAGTGCACGTCCTTAAGAGTGGCTTTATTACATATTTCCCTATAATTACATTATACAGAATTTAAAGCAATCAAGCTTAAAATAGATGCTTTCACTTGTAGCATGCAACAGTAATCTTCTCATGAAAATAACTTATTGTTAATTAGGAATTTAAATTACCAATTTCCCCTATATATGTTACTTCAATATAAGCTAAAAACCGCTCCCACGTCCAATTTGTACGCTGCAGTTAATAAGTAGAACTGTGCTATTGCAATGATGCGTAAAACTTTCTATCCAGCAATTTCAATATGCATTGGGATTAATTAGCTGAATGTGGAATAATTACTGCGATGTGGATCTCGCAAAGTGCATTAGAATTTTATGTTTCAATTACTGAAAGAAATAATATTTATATGTTTTATGCGTTTAACTTTAGAAATAGGGCTTATCAAAGGCTTCCAGAGGAAGGTATCGTGGTAAATACCATAGGTATGACCCTGGTGGCCCTTACCATTTTGATGGTCTACATTCTGCAGAAGGACGAGTTCCGTTTTAGGGCCCATATCCTGATACGTTCAGGGGATTTGTGATTTTACCGATTCTGAAGTACTTGGAGCCGATAAATGATAGGACGCAATATAACGTTACTATAGTAAAATGATACAGTGTCTGATGCAAACTTGTAATAATGTCTTTATTATCCATAAATTGTGTGCGGATTTTTTTTATACTATAAACGATATTTTACAGAACGAATACTCGAGTTTCTAAGCAATTAAATATAGATTGCCTATTCATAAGTTAATGACAACGGTTTCTTTAATGTTTGCGGTTAATTTGATGTATCATAAAACAGATGTGAATGACATTATCTCTCTTTTTCTAACAACTTATGTGATGATAAGCAATGCATGGACTTGTCTTAATAAAATTAGTGATTTTATACATATAAGTATATCTTTTATTTTTCGAATATTATCAATTATGAAGTAATGAATAAACTAATAATAAAAGCAATTTCCAATTATATAAATTATATTTTATAAAGTATTTATTATTTAGGTATCTTTTGATTAATACAAACGACACAAACGATATGTTAATTTGAAACATAATTATGATTATTATAACGCCTATCCATTACCTATTATATATTATGGTAGATATTACGTTTATATTTCATATTTCTTTGTTTAATGCTTATAAAAAAGATATAGATATAATTTAGATATAGTACAATTATCTAAATAATTTATTTATATTCTTATATGGTATTTAATTTTATGAATTTAAGCAATGCTATTCAATACAAATTTAGTTCATTGTAAGAAGTACAATAAGTTATATAAGTCTGCATACAATCATAGAAATAGCGAAAAATGATAATGATAGTGAAAATGTACCTAGGCAATTTGTAATCTATTAAAAATCATTTTCACATAAAATTTTCCTTTCTATTACTCCACTGCAGAAGTTGCAAACGAGTTTTTCAGCAGTACTTATTACGCTGAGGGAAAGCATAAATGCGAAGTGCCTTATTTTTCTAATAATACATAAATTACAGTTATGTAACTGCATCATTTACACTGTGCCTTGTTTAGCTGTTTCTAAAACTCAAACTACTTTTTTTTTCTTTTCAAATATACGAAATTGAAGCAGTTGACTTGATAAATATAGTATTAATTTGTGTAGTATAAGTTTTATTTTTTTCTTGTCGCTGTATGCAGACTTATAGATCTCAAAGAATCAAATTCCATTTTACGCATTACTTTTCTTCCCATTACTATCTTAATGTTGTTGGATTCATTGGCTTGTATGGATATGTGCACTATAGTTGTGCAATGTGTTCGAATGTATACATAAATACATGATACAATTTCAAAAAGAAAATTGGTTACGTTTGAAAAACATTGCATAAACTTGACACGCCGGTTTCTTAATTTGTTTTCGGTTTAAAACTGGTCTTTTGATATTGTTATTGGTTAAAACAAAGAGAAAATTATGTAATGGTTATGCTTCTCAGGTTATTAAGTCGTTCAATCAACTCATTTATTACAAATAATGGATGTTCCCATTAAAATAATATGGAATGCTTTCAAAAGCAAAAGCAAACTTTATTCATTTTAATCATTAGTATAAGTTAGACAATGAAACAACTTGTAGATCTTGTAGATGTAAAAATCACTCATAACCTCAAAATCTTCATACATTCACTGAGTGAGTTGTATGGTTCGAATTCGAAAGAAAATACAAGGTATAATTGTGTTAATCAATAACAATTTGTAAAGCAATATCTAAATATTATCATCGGAATTATATTGTCTATAGTGCATTTACATAGGTACACTATTTACCACAGCATGCTAGTATGGTATTTTAATTTTGTGCACAGCTTGCTTCGCCCCATTCTTGGATCACACGAGTAACACATTTTTGTAGCTAATGTTCTATCCAGCACCTACATTGCGGGCTTATTTACTAACAATAGACATTCCAGGACTAAATATTATCAGTGGAACGAGGAGGGGATTGTAGTGAATGCTCTTGGTATGGTACTGGTAGCCCTCGCTATTTTGGTATCTTTCGCTGTACGATCACCATCTCCAAAAGGTGACACCAAGGTTTACGTCACCGAGCGATTGTAGGAAAACGCGCTAGATGGCGCGCCACATGCCTCGGAAAATGATAAAACTCCCAATAACGAAATAATCGAAAGATACTGACTTCCCAATTGGACTGAAAGATAATAAATACCCTACAAACATTTGAACTTAATAAAAGTATGGCGTATATAGACTAAAACGAATATATGCATCGTCCATTAAGTCCAATTTGGATAGAAGTATCGGAATGATTGCTGTGTACATTTCTTTGAGAGAGATTACAGAGGTAGACTGGATGTAAACCAATGTAGTTTAGGTTATTGTAGTGTAGATCTATGAATAAATTGCATATATTCAAGACCTAAATGAAACATTTTTCAAATATTCATTGTCGTAAAATTAAAACAAACATAAATGCGCCCTTCGAAACTCTTAGAAAATAGAAGGACAGAACCAGACTACCTCTGCAAACACGATTAATATTTGGTGATGTTAACAATTAATTAAAGTATGCCAAACTAATTATAAATACGTATTTCTGTTTTCAATATTTCTTTTCCTTCTAGTTAGCTTAACAATTATTACTAATTAATTTATTTCTTTGGATGTCGTGTTGCACACTGACTATGTATACTATATTCAAAACCTTCGCGCTGTTGCCAACGTTTTAAAATTGGCAGTCGAACATTTTACTGCAATAATTGTAAGTTAAAATTATAAATATCATTAGAGAAACGGTGAAAAATATATTAAAGTAGTGACTTCCATTTGTTCGTATCTGTATATTTGATTCTTCGACTGTTAGCTCAAAATCATGTTCATATAACCGTCACAATACATGTGTATGTAAGTATTTACCCATAAAGCAAAATTACAGCTTCCCGCAATTATTTATAGTAACTTTGAAGTTAACTAAAAAATAATTGCGGGAAATTTGAATTTTATTTAGCGAGTGTTAAGTGTAACTAATCGTGCTAATTGTTTTAATAAACGCAATAACTAAATACGAATACACGTTATAATCATGCATATAAATTATATCATTAAAATCATATACGAACATAGGTATAATAAAATAGCAATGTATTTAATTGTAAGATAGTCGTAATAGAATAGATTTTCTTAAGCTAATCTTTATAAACTTCAATGTAGTATCGAAAAAATATATATTATATATATTTACAGTTATTTAAATGTATATTTTAGATTTGTGTAAATTTGAGGTTGCTTTAATTGCGAGGAACAAAAAAGTACAATTGTTTTGATGGACCAAACAAATTCTATTTACAAAAGAAATAATTTGTTGTTTTATATCTATATATATTATACATTGTATACATATATTTGTTATGATTTATACATACTTCTTTATATATAACTTTATTTAAGAAAAATATAGCTACATATAAATAAATAAAATATAAATATATATTGTGAAAATTTATAAATGTTTTAATAAATGTATTACTGTAGTTTACGTATTTTATTTATTGTGATCCAAACTTTAATAATAAATATTATACAAAGGACAAAGGCATTTCAAATTATTAAAGAAAATAATTCTTCCTATTGTTCTGCCATCTATCGCGTGATAGTATAAGCAATTAAACACCAAAGAGAAAGCAAGGTTCATAACTTGGATAGATTTATCTATAATTTCATATTTAAAACACAAAGCAATAGAAATCACCAAAATAATTCTTTAACATTTCATAATTTTTACAAATTTTAGAAAAATAGGTAGTTTTCCTACCGATAACATTTGCAAATATAATTTTTAAATTTCCTTATTGGCATTACTGCGGTTCATTTGACATTTATGGTTGACGTCATATGCGTCAGAGTATAAATCAAATATTGCCATCATTCGTCATTTAATCGTTTTGTTTATTACTTGGTGTTGTAGACATTCTTGATTAATCTGTGAAAGTATTTATCATCCAAAATGGGGAAAGGATTCAATAATTATATGTGTAAAAAGTTCTTCCATCCAGCTTCCAGAGACAACTTAAAAAGGGTATGCTAAAATTCTGAAAACAAAATATATAGAACATTACCTAACATTCATTATATCATTTCCAGGTATGGATGGCAGAACAAAAGGCTGATGCCTACAAAAAGAAGCAGGAAGAGTTACGTCAGCAATATGAGAAAGAACAGGATTTGCACGACAACAAGGCTATGCTTAGCAAAGAGAGCAAGGACAAGTTGAGTATAAGTTTTATGTACGAACCACCACCAGGCGCTCGGAAAGAGAGGGAACGAGAGAACAATGAGCCGGAATATAAGTTTGAATGGCAGCGTAAATATAATGCTCCAAGAGAAAGTTATTGCAAGGGAGATCAAGAGATTCGAGATCAGCCATTTGGTATCCAAGTGCGAAATGTTAGATGTATCAAATGTCACAAATGGGGTCATATTAACACAGGTAATTTTTATATCTTTAATATTTCACAGTAGAATTACAAAGTGTGATAAAAGTTTACATTAAAGAAAATTATGTTGGGTAAATTTGGTAGTGGATAATTTCTTGGTTCTCATTTAAACATAGGTATAAGAAATATGTCAGTCATTTGATTGTATCTCATGCAATTTTACTTAACAAACTCAAACTTTATGCTATTCAGGATCATAGTTTAGTATTTGTTAAGTTTTTTTACAAAATACATCACAATATGTAGATAATAACAATGAAATCTCATTGATAAAACAAGTAAATTATGGGATTCTACAAGGGTCAATCTTGGGGCCTATTTTGTATTTGAATGGTATTACCACAATATATACCTAAGCAGTAGTTTCACTTCGTGTCGGCACCTTTGATCATGACATACATACTCATATTTCTATTATGTAATTAACGTGCGTATATTCTATTCTAACAACCAAATATTAATTGCAGATAAGGAATGTCCAATGTACAGTCTTTCCATGAGTGCAGCGAGATCTTTGGAAGCTGGATCTATATTAGATGAAAAATCATTGGTTCAACAGATGTTGGACGATGGATTAGCTCTAAAAAAACATATAAACACTGGAGAAACCCCAAAACACGAGTTAATGCTTAGTGACGAAGAAACCAGCGATGTTGATGTTAATTTTGTCAAATCATTGACCACAGATCAAAAGTTAGCCTTATTGGAAAAATTGGAGAAAATCGAAAAGAGAAATAAGAAACAGAATAAAAAGAAGAAACGAAGATCATCTTCAACGTCATCAGAAGAAGAGGACGATTCGAAGAAGAAAAAGAAAAAAACTAAAAAACAAAAAAGGGAAAGGAAGAACAGCAGTGGTTCAGATAGCATTGATGACAAAAACAAAAGAAAACTCAAGAAAAGAGGACGATCAAGTAGTTCTAGTTCCTCTGATAGTGATGAAGATCAGAAACAGAAGCATTCAAAGAAATCGTTAGATGCGAAGAAGGAATATAGAAATACCGAAAAAAATGACCGAAACCGAACATTCAAAGATGAAAAATCAGCTAAAGAAGAAAACAACGGGGAATTTAAACACAGAAATGGAATGAGGAAATATGGAGAAAACGGAACTACACATAAAGAAGATAGAGATCGAAATGGAAACAATGAAAAGAGAGATAGAAGCAGAAGTACAGATGGCAGTAGGAGTAGAAGCAGGAGAAATAGAAGCAGAAACAGAGAAAATAGAGATAAAAGATACCATAGTGGAAGTAGAGAAAATCAAGACAAAAGAGACAGAAGTAGAAGCATGGAAGATAGGGATAGATATAGAAATCCAAGCAGAAGTAGGGAAGATACAAACAGAAGTAGGTATAATGGCAGGAAAGATGAAAACCGCAAATCAGAGAGAGACTATAAATACAAATCTAAAGATCGTTAATTTTTTTATATTTTGTATCACATTTGCATTATTAAAGTTCAAAACGTGTAAATTTAAGATTATCATTATTGTAGATATAAATTATTGTAACAATACCAATATATATTTTTCCTTGTGAAAAAAATACGATTTTTTATTTATTAACCGCACTACGGATGGGTAAACTGAAAAGAATACACTGAATATATGTGAATTAAATATTTATTTAAAATCAACGCAATGCTTCATAAGGTCCATAATTACAGTACTACTACAATGTAAATTCTAAAACCACATTATTTCAAAATTACAAATAAAAAAAAAGGATACGAAAGCAGTTACAAAACGTAATCTAGATCATAGCGAATGTACTGATTTTTTGGATCGTTGTTAATCCTCGGATAACCTGCGACTAGAGCATCTTGTCCTCCAATGTATAAGGAATTATAAATTTTCCAATACACATCCCTAACTTTCCTCGCAGGATGGAACAAACCCTGAAACATAAACCAGAAATTAATGCAAACTAAATGAATTGATATTTCAAATAAAGCCCGTTAAACATTTTCTCGCTCACAGGATCCTTAATAGTTAAGATTTAGCAGATTGTGTTGTTTTTTGTAAATAATCGAACTGCGTTTACATTCATTTAAATAGATAGAAAAGCTTTACTAGGAGGTTTTGGTAGGCGAGAATGAAGACATGGCGCTGTGTTAAAGTATTAATTTTTTACTCGTTGAATAAATATTCTAAATTTACTGTAACGATTATAGAAACATATTGTTCTCTTCAGGGTGGGCTAAAACATAATAAATACCGTTTGTGTCAAAACAGTTTCAAAAACAAACTTTTCAAATGCAGATGATGCTGTCGGTACTAAAATATAAAATAAAAATAATAAATTATACCTGTCAGATGAATCACACTTAACGATTTTTTTATATCTAAGTGCACTCTACATGATTTAATCAAATCGATGCAATGAATAATTTCACCATTGCAATTATTAAAAGAGTATTTTGAATGAAACTTCAATTATACCATCTTCAAACAAAATGTTATACTTTTATATTTTCTACAAATGTTCCAAAATAGCCGTCCATTTTATGCAATCGTATTTCATATATTACTCATAAACAAGTGAATATTTTCGAAATTCAATAAAAAACTTTAGCAACGGAATTATAATTGCCCTTGTCAGATTTTTCACTTTAACAGAATAGTCAAACACATCGTTGTTTATATATGGAAACGATACATTTTGCCTTTATTTTACAAGTTACACATACTGTTGCTAAAAATACGAAATGAACTACACATTTTACCGTTTTGTACTGGGATTCTGGGGTGAAAAGCGTCCATAGCTCCAAAATAAATCTGTCCATGTCTTCTTTATGATGAACTATGCAATTATTTCTCATTTCGCACACTATTTCTTTTATTTTTAGTTGTCATTTTTATGTTATAAAAAAAATCGAGCATCACATAACTATATTACTTATTGGGAAAGAGAAGTACATTGATATTTGAAAGCAAAGTTTGTATACTTATGTTTGCAGTACTAATCTGTTTTACCAAATCAAAGAAATATCAAGCGCACCGAACAGGAGTCTCACAATCTGGCAACGATGCAAAAAATAGTTTCTTAAATATTTTTTCTTTGGAGTGGCCTCAGTATTTTCGTCACGTAATACGGCATAAAAGCGGCATCTTTTGGAATAAAATGGTAGGTATAAGACCGCTAAAAATTATATTATGAACGGTTGCAACGCCTACTAACTTTTTTAAATAGTAAAGTTTTGTTCTTCGTAAGTAACCATAAACAACTCGTTTTTTTTATTCCCTCGAATTTTACATGTAACAGATTCAGATAAAGATGATTAAAAGCGCTTATAATCCGACAAAATTATTGCAATTAAAATATAACCCAATAGAAGCCGTTCGGAATTCTTGCGATAGCGATATTACATCAGATTCCTTCTTTATTCAATCCATTCTAACGAGTTTATAAGCAAAGATTATTGCCACTGTTGCCAGATTTCTCACTCAATGAACTGAACGTGAACTAAACTATTATATTAAGGATAATTAAGGAATATCAATAGTATAAAAATACCTTCAAAACTTTCAAGTTTTAAGAGTTATGCAGACCCTTCGTTTTATCCCGAAAGCCATGTCAGCAGTGATTTAAAAACGAGAATTTAAACCAAATTTAAATTTAAGACGTCAAAAATCACTAATTATTCAACAAAATTGATAATATTAAGCTACCAAATAGTGTTATTTGAGGTTACTCATTGTCGAAAAAGTTTTGGGATAAAATAAATGTTTCGCATAACGGCAGTTCAACGTACCTGGAGGGTATACTGTAGTATCTTAATTGGACCTAGAGCGACTCGCATTCCTTCAATAGCGTCCATGAAAGCTTGCACTAAATGCGGCGACGTCTCGAATATATTCGGCCAAACGTAATTCAATAAATGAATCAATGCATCTTCACACCCAAAACCGTACACTCCCAACGCCATATGCTTTATTGCGGCGCACGCAGTTTGTCTGTGAACCAAATCCCTATCCATCAAAGCGTCTTCGAGCAAAGGAGCCACCGCATAGATGTAATCTTTCCCCATCTCGCCTATATACTCGAACAAGAACGATAAGGATTTCAACACGCCATTTTGAACGTTCAATTCCGGTACGCGATATTCATTCATTAAAGCTGGTAATACAGTAAACGGCGAACAAGTCTCGGCCACGATGGCGATGGCAACGGTCGTGCAAACCCTATTCTGTCGCTCTTGCACTTTTAAATTATTAAGCAACGTTGCCAATACATCATGCGGTCCTATCGCTTTCGCGATGTATCCGAAAGTGTTGACCGTGGCTCTGCGAATCGCCTTTTTGTGCGCTTTAAGCAGTTCGAGCAATTCAAAGCAGATTCTCATCCATTCCCTAGCGGAAACATATTCTGGCCCTCTATCGGCGATCCTTCCTACTAAATCTATGCAATTTTCTTGTACTTTCTCGTGACGGTTCTTTAAAATGGGCGTCAGTCGTGGTAATAGATCTTTTATCGGTGGCGTCATTTTTGTCATGCCGATAACGTTAACGATGGCTTTCAACGCGCCTAAAATCGAGCCGAGTACTTCGGGATATTCCTCTCCTAAGTACTCGTATAGGACAACTCCCAGATGTCCCATCAATTTTTCTTCTTGGCAAGTCTTCATTACGACCGCGATTCTCGATATCAAATCTGCGGCTTGTTGGCGAACCTTGGCCGATTTATTGTTCAAACGCCACAGGATTGTCCCGCAAATTTGTGGCAAGTACGGTTTGACTCGTTTAGCTAATTGATTGACGATGGTGCCGAATCCGTTTAACATAACCACGTCTTCTGTTGTTTGTTCTTGGAACGCGTATAAGATGCCGTCAATTAACTGCTCTTCCAATCTTGAATCTATATCAGCCGCGCCTAGATTACCTGTGGGATATTAATTAAATTAGTTGCTAAATAATAGTGGCGCTCATTGGAATAATTAGAAAATGGTTACAGTAGACCCTAGTTAAACCGCTGTTCCATAGACAGTTTTTAATTCCTACTCGCATTTCTGTCGCCAACGAATAACAGGTCTTGGCGTGTTTTCCTTGATTATGTGTATTAGTTATTTTTCAATGTGTTTTAAAAATGGGTGAAAAAAAAGCGTATAATACAAAAGACAAATAGAAATGATTAACAAAGTATAATGGCAGAGGCCAAACTAAATGTATTTCTTCGCTGGAAGAATACTAGGATTGGCATAAATAAACAGGTGGATTGTTGTTTATATACAGGGTACGGCGTCCAAACCATCGGCTAACGAAATTACTAGTTTACTAGGCACAGAAAATAAAAATGTTGAAGTGGTTTTCTTACCACCTAACACGACCTCATTGCTTCAGTCCCTTGATCAAGGTGTCATTAGATGCTTTAACGCCATATATATTCGATAGGTTTTCAAAATGCTGTATACAATGGCTAACGAATGCTCTGATATGGGGGTCATGGAATGCTGGAAGTCATTTACAATTGCTGACGCAATTCTATTTATCAAAGGAGCGATGGAGGAATTAAAGTCAGAAACGATAATAGCATGTTGGAAAAATCTGTGGAATGACATCGTTCTTAGTTCTGAAGACACACATGATTAATTCACATCTAACAACGATATTTAACATAGCGCAGAAAATAGATGGAGAAGGATTTAACGATATAACCAAAGAGGAACTCAGTGATTACATAAACGAAGAGGGTCAAGTATTCACCAACGAGGAATTGGTAGACCTTGTGAAATCTCCAGAAGCGAGTGACGATTAGGGTCAACAAACAACCGCCAGCATGGACGCTTGAAAAATTTTCAGCGATATTTCGAACTGCTCTAAAATTAAAAGAACAGGTAGTAGAATATGATCCAATAATGGAACGCAGTATAAAAATTACTCGCACTATAACAGACGCCTTGAAACCTTTGGAGGATTTGTTTATTGAAATGAAAAGACAAAAACGACAACTACCAATAACAATGTTCTTTGAAAAAGTCGACAAAACTATCGATCATGCACAGCCATCAACATCGTTTGCGTCGGATCTAAGTAAACAATCGACTGCTAACTTGGACTTGGAGGAAGATGAATGAATATGTAGCTCACGATGATAGTTTTTCTTGTATATTTTCTTGTTGTGTATGTAAATATGTACTATATGTACATATGTATAAACTTATATATTTATTAAACTTAAATTCCATTTGTGCCACAGCACACGAATATTTATTTATGTATTTATTGTAAATAAATATTATATAACTTATTTTTTCTTATTTCATTGTTTTAACTTTGCTTCATATTTCTTATTGTATTCGGAAATAAAGCGTTCGCTACTATCGGCGGTGTTCAGTATCCGCGGAAGAGCACAGAACCAAACCCCCGCGGATATGGGGGTACTACTATACACTACTTACATATCCTTTGATTTTCGGTCTTTTTGCTAAAACAATTTTAGCCATGATTATGGAAATACAGCAGAATTATTTTCTACTGGGGAAAGTGGAGATTTTCCGATATTTCTTTATGTGTCTCACTCCATTGAACACGCCCTCTTGGTATACCGCATTCGTCAGTACAAAAACAGTCAACTGTAGATAATTTGTTGTTTGTTTTTATGTACCTAATTGCATCTCTTCATCGCTACTTTCCCCGCTACCAGTAAATAGTAGAGAATCTATTACCACCTGTATAAATTCCATTAGATTTGGACTATTTTTAAAACCTGAGCAATATCAATGTAACAAAAACAATACAACTTAATTGCCAGTCAATGCAAATATAACCTAACTCTTCGCTTTATCGTTTAAAAACAAGCGATCTTGTTTAGTTTGGTAACACCGTAAGTTAGCAATTTCAGGAAACTGCGTTTAATAAACATGCATTTTTCAGGATTGAGCGATTTATAAAGCGCAAACGAGATTTACGGTTAGAGTTGGTTGGTTTTTTAAACACACTATTAGTAAATTTATAGGCGTTAAAATGTGTTTTAATAGATCTCCATTTGTTATAATTTCGCGTTATAACGAGAGCCCACTGTATTTTGATGTAAAATTATTTTAATGTCATTTTGTTAAATAAATTAAAAACGTGAAATTACCCATAATTTTCTCAATGCTCTCCATGACCATCTTGCGATACTGTTCGTTTTCATCCTTTAGATCGTCAACTATTCGATTGATTATCTCCGAAGCCCCCACCTTGTTCGCAATTTCGACGGTAGTATCGACTAATTGCCTGTAGTTTCTGCGATCCAAAGCCATGCGATGGTTCCAAAAGTGTTTGAAGAACTGCGGCAAGATTTCCTCTTTAATATATTGAGCTTCGACACCGTCCGTGGCGCAACATTGCTTTACGACTTTCAATACAATTTTCTTCATTTCCTCGTCGGGCGATTGAAACTCTCTGATCAGAATCAACATCACTTCCCTCGTGTAATAATTAGCGTACTCGGCGTCCATTAAGGGAATCAAATAACCAATTGCTTTTAAGAACGCGGCCAAGCCCTTGCCTCTATGCGTTCGGATACCTTTCCATAGCGGTTTCAGCACGGAATCGAAACTTTCAATACCGTAGGGCGTGGCTGCTTCGGCTAAAGCGGCAATTCCCAGAGCGGTGATTGTGCGCACTTTTTGCTGTTCGTCCACTAGCCCGTGCTCGATAATTTCTACCAGGGATTTTAGATGCGGTAAAATAGCGCAACCCATCAATATGGCGATCTGTTGGACGATCTTGATACCGGTGTGCCTGGCCTGCCACGATTTCTTGGATCGACACACAGCTTTCAGGAACGGAAGCAAAGATGGAATACCCAAAGCTGATGCGACGACAGCGAAAGCTCTAGCCGTTGTATTTCTGACGTATTCGTCTATATTGTCGATATCAGGTCGCATCGTCGAAATCATGGTTGCCAATCCGGCCGCTTTGGCTAAATTCGAGATAATTTCTCTTCCCTCAACGCGAGCATAATAATCTTCATCGATAAGCAACGGTTCTATGACCACCAAAATCTTATGAACGTACGGTCGAACTAAATCATCCAATTTATATAAGATCCTATCGATGACTTTCACCAATAGATGCCGTTCTTGATCTTCCAACGTCGGACTCATCAGCAACGGTAAGATTTGATTGAACAAAGGCCCAGCGCCGAATTCCCTCGCCTTATCGGTGATCTGCCTCAAAGCCGCTTTGCGCATGGGCGGCGTTCCGTTCTTGATTTTCAAAAGCAATTTCATGATCTTTCGCTCTTTCTGCTCTTCAGGGCTTAAAGCTTCTTCATCGACGTCCACTAATAACTTATCGAAATACTGTGCGTCTTCCGGTTTCATAAACGGTAAATTCTGTCCCTTAGGTTGGTTGTCCAAATACTTCGCGGTTTTATCTTCCTGCTGGATGAAAAATCCTTGCGGGGTATTCCCCATCATAGGCGTTGGAGTCGTGGCGAGTTTCCTAGCCGGTGTTCTAATCGGAATGTACCCGGCTGGAGGTGGTAGGATTTTGAAACCGGGTGGGAACATCGCGTCTAATTCTTCGTCGGTATAAGGTCTATTTCTTTCATCGATCTCCCTTTCCCACCGATAAGCTTGCAGCTGCTCCGGTGTCATGGAAGCGAGGTGTCCTGGAGTCGGTGTGTGCATCGCCATAGCTTTGACGCCTACGGGTGTGGATCCGCCGGGCGTTAACATGGGCGTGGCATTTCCGGGAGTACCGTGAGGTGTTTGCGGCGTCATAGCTCCTGGAGTCATTGTTACGGACGGCGTGGCTGCGGTTGGTGTTTCGTCCCAACGCGATCTAAATAAAAATAATTATTTCAAAACATCTTACTTTAAAAATGACGCAGAATGTGTTCACTAATAATTAGTACGATCCTAGAATAAAGTGAATGAAACAATACAATAAGGCTAATCACTACCATATATTACATCTACTTCAATAGCTTTAGATCGTACGAATTTTCTCCGCGTGCAGGACTTTCTCGGAGGTCTAACTTAGGTCCACATTTTATGTGGTTTATGTGAGGGCTGAGGTACCTACGGGGCGCGTCTCCAAGTGGAGGATAAGAGAAGGTCACGGTTCACATCTTTAAGATAGGGGCTGTGGTCTGGTCGAGCGTAAAATCTAATGTGCATTATGACCCAGTAACTTGGAGAGGACACATAAACCTGAGTGACTGATAATCGCAATATAGGAAAGGTTGACAGTCGACTCGAGGACCACCTCACTCTGCCCAAGCCTTAATCTTGGGTGGCCAAGGCCTGCACAGGGTTTCACGATGCCGGTTCCATAAACCGCACTCTTTCTAGCTGGATGCCTTTGCTTAATTGCACGAACCGAGAGGAGACACCCTTATCAAAAACTTAAATCCTAAGGTGGCGGACTAAGCCGATGGGATGCGTAGTTTGATAGAAGACCAGTCTCTACTAGCCCGCACCCCATTGTATCCAATCTTACCCCTGCATGCGAGGATCTGTGGAAGTGGACCTTTCTTTCACTAACTACGCGTGGGACCAACCATCGAGAAAGAAAAATCTAAGATACGCAAGCGGGACAACACCGCTAACAAACAAAAAATTAAGGATGCAACCATAAAAAGCCTTCAACTTCCAACGTGAGAACACCTCACAAGGAAAGAACAAATGCAAGACCGAAAACATAGGCTATACGGAAGAAAGAGCAAAAGAAGCCGGACTCTCTGCCTGAACTAGGGTACCTGAAGGTAGAGACAATCCACTGAGACGTGGCAGGGTGTAAATGATATCTGCGCTACGTCATCCAAGGACTTGCACCACAGGAAACAAAACAAAAATCTGAAGAACACAAGACCCGGGGTGTGCAACATTTAAAAATCTAATCCACAATACTGAAACAGAAGAACTATTCCAAATCAAAAACCGCTTAAGAAGGAAGAAGTGGGGAAAAGCATCACTCCTAGATACACAGGAGGTAACTATGCGATGACTGTCAAGGAGAGCATTGCCATCCTGCCAAAAACGTTCTCTGAGACTACCCTCAGGGCGGACGAACAAACGGCACTGGAAGAGGCAATTGTAGAGATGTGTGATGGATGAGAGTATAAGATCCAATTCACAGGCATTCACTCTAAGCCGGGGTTAATCTTGGTTGAATGTGAATCACTGCATTCGCCAGCATGGCTTCGCCTAAAAGTACCCAAGTTGAGGAAATGGAAGCGAATAGAGCTAACGATGTGCGAGGGAAACGACACTACCGCTACCCTGTTTCTCACCAGATGTCAGGGACGAACTCTCGAGAAGCTTCTAGCGCTTATAGAAGCACAGAATGAAGGGCTAAGAGCAAACCTATAGAATATCCTAAGCCTGAATGATGAAGGTAAGGACCAGCTCTTGAGTGTGAGGATTGACCAAACTTAAACCTAGCCCTTGCCAAGACATGGCCGGTGGCGACCCTGAATGAATTACTCTGAACGTAATCGTTGAGGTAAGACTGTATTAACTTTAGTGTTTTTCTCTTTATTCTACAATATTCTAACTTTGATAACAAGATTGAATGACTCATTGAGCCAAAGGGCGTTGTTAAATCCAGCAATACTATTCTGACAGGCATTCTAGAAACGAAAATTGTGTATATGTGTATTAACCATTAGCAATAAGCACCAACATCTCCCTGGTTGTTTATTGAATATTTCTCGCTGGTGGTAAATATCTTTTTTTTCTAAAAAACTACTAATCTTGGCGTGATTGCCATTTAAAATATTGTCGAACACTTTGGACGATAATTTTCATATCTAGTTTTATTTCCTTTCTTACATATTAGCTATCTTCTATAGTCTTGGAAAAACTCCTTGCTTAACACATTCGTTTAAAATCAGTAAAAGTTATTTCATCACCTAAGTAGATAGCTCATAAATGTCTCAGAATTTTATATACATAAAGCAGGTAAAAAGATATCTGAGGTGTGTACCTTGTCCAACAAATGGTCACCCCCGAGTTACTTACCCCGAGAAAAAAATCGTAAGCAAATAAAGTGTTCAAAGCGGGGATCGTACCAATTATGACTGAATACATTGTACAAACCTTCGTTTAGAAGCTCCTGGTGTTGGCGTTTCTTGTATCAAGTCGGCTCCAGTACGATCGGTCCTCGGTGTTTCAGCCCATCCACTCGAATGACCTGGAGTTTCTCTCTCTGTTTTGGGAGTTTCATCCCATCTGTTCCTTCTACTGCTTTTATCGTGAGCAGGTGTATCGCGACCTGGCGTAGCTGCACCTGGTGTTGCGTCCCATACTCTTGTAGATTGACCAGGAGTGGCTCCTGGAGTTTCGCTGCCTTTGTGCCCTGGAGTGTCATCCCAACGATGGTCTGCTGGTGTACGCTGTTTTAAATTTAAAACAATGTTTATATAATCACATAATGTGCATTTAACAAAAAAAAAAAATGGCAAAAAGGGACTTACATCAGGATCCCAGACTGGTGTAGCAGCATTGCTACTACTCGTAATCGATAAAGTTTTCTTCTTTGCCGGTACAAAAGATTCTTCAACGGTTTGATCCCAACGTGCTCGTTTTTTCTGCGTAGTTTTTGTCTCACCATTGGCTATCTTTAACGATCCTTCTTTGGCCTTTTCCAATATCTTTTTCTGCAACTGTAATTATAATAATAAAAAAAACAGGATTAGTTTGTCATAAAAACATTTTAATAGATGTTTACTACCTCTTTCTCTTCGCCTTTAAGCATCTGCTCTTTCATAATCTGTGTGTAGCCGCGTGTATTGAGATCTGGCGTTTTTCCACCTGAAAATGAAACACCATTAAAATAGAACTTTAAATAATGGTAATACAGTTTACTACAAAACACCAGGCAAACATAGCCCAGGTCGCTATTTATGTAGTATCTGTTCGTCCAGTATGATATAATTGAAGATTTGTCTACTCCACTCATTCATTTGCTGAGATTTTACAACTGAAATTATTGCACGAAAGATTTGGATTGGGATTGTACATAACACCAATTATTTTTTCAACGAAGAACTTTTTACAAAATTAGTTTCATGAGCTAAAATTTACTTACTTTAAACGGCAAGTTTATACAGGATCTTCATTCTAGCCAGAAACTCTTAAATATAGGCCCTCCAAATAATTTGAATTTGACATATAAATTTAGTACTTAATATTATGTTTGTATATTAATTTCAATTGTGATTTTATGCTTTAATATCAACAGAAATTCCTTATCCACCTGGCAGTCAGGATAAAATGAAGGACCTGTTTAACCTAAACTAAATTCTTTTAAGATTTTAATAAAAATTTAAATAAGTATGATGTAATACGTGTTGAGCAATTTTTTTAATCGAATAGAATTTTGATACAAAATATATTTGGAAGTTAGAATCGATTGCCTTGCAACTTTTATTTGAATTATCAGAATGAATGAAGTAAGATGCAAATCTATATACGTACGTGAATGGCATATCCAAGGTGGTGTTCTTGCAAACATGGAAACATATCGAACCTAGAAATAGGCTGGGGTAATTAATAATAATTTCATTACAATGCACACGCTCTCTCATTCTCTAAATGCTTTACCGATTTACAATCTATGTAGCGATTTCCTTTAGTCGCAGGTTCTGTCTTTCAATGCTGTGTCCTACATGACGAATTGGTGGAGAACAAAATAACATTAGTCTTTTTGTACTTTTTTCGTTCTTATCATATTGCCTACTCTCTTATTTGCAGTGACTCTACAAGACATGCCATCAATTTCTTTTTCGTTACAATAAATTCTACATTTGCACCAGATTCGCACACCATTCACTCACCCCAATGGTATTTTGAAGATTTTGTGTATGTTGTTAATAAAAATATCGAAAACGCATTAATGAGATAATCAAAATAACACAACAACACAAAATAATCAAAACATTTACTTAAGAAACAATAACGCAATGGCAAAGTTACATATAATTATCAATATTAAGGAATTATGTAATAAATACTCACCGTCTGCAAAAGGATCTACCCTTTCGGGAGATATTATCATCCTGCGTCTCTTTTGACGATATTCATCTTCACGATCTGCAATAGTTGCCCGTCTACGATCAGCAAATGGGTCATAATCTTTGTCGCTCTACGAGAAACAAAACAAAAAAATTATTTACTTGTGCATTATAACCAAAATTAAACTCATATGGATAATGTCGAGATAAAAAATTGCTAAGAAGAAAAGCTAAGTCGCATTTTGGTTTCAAATACATGAGAAAGATTGACAATATTTATATAATTATTCCATAACCACATTGGACTGATCAAATATAATAGGAGAAAAGTCTTAGTAAAATACTTGCAATATTTGTAAAGCAATTCTTTTTAGGAATTTAGTCTGAACATTATGATTTTTGTTTGTATCATGAATCTTTTCTGTGATTGTATTACAAAATTTTATTTACTTTCAATCAAATAACGAGAAGTAAGTTTTTGTTTTCCGAAGTGACAAAAGTATCCTTGAGGGTAATAAGAAACATACTTTCTAGTTTATTTATGTACCTAGATTTTTTTTTATGGAATAATAAACATGAATGTAATATAAAACCATAAAGCTTCAAATACAAAATTATCCATACCAATATTATAAAGAGAGTTTAGCTTTGCTAGTTTGTTTGTAATACTAAATTATGAGGCGATTCTAAATTCTTTCACCACTACAAACCACATTTTTGCCAGATGTAAGGAGGCCATATATTATTTCGTTTTTAAATTCATACTTCTTTTAAAGGTTATTCTACTAACGGGGAAAATCCTAGCTAGTTATTTATAAACAAAACAACTAACAAAAAAATCGTGTTTGCATCATTCCAAGAATTTTTTTTTAAATTCGAATACTATGCAATAAAATTGACTTTAGTAAATTTGTTATACATTAAAGTGAACTTGGTATGGTTTGCCATTTTTTAAATTGAAATTATCTGATTGCATTTTATCAAAATGCCGCGTCGTTTAAATGAGCATGAAAGAGTGAAAATTATTTCTAAAATAGAAGAGTTGGTCTATTAGACAAATGGCTTTAGAAATGAAAGACGTTTTTAATGCGACCGTTAAGAGAAAAGTAGGATATTCTCGTCCTAGAGTCCCTACAAATGATGAAGACGCTCCCCTTGTCGATTATTTAATGCAAAATCCATTTGAATCTGCTCGAGTTGCTAAAATAAATACAGAATTTTCCCTGAAATATATGTTAAAAAGTTAATTTGTTCGGTTCCAAATAGATTAAATCCAATAATTGAACGGAATGGCAGTATTACCAAGTACTAAATATGTTTACATATCTTGATTTTTATTTATTTCACTATTTTTAATTTAATAACAGTACTTGTGTTTTACCTTGTATTTTCAATAAAAGTTTCAAATTGATTGATGAAATGATCTTTCAATTAGTAATGATAATAACAACCACACAAAAAATAGTTTACTTTCCATTTTTGCGAAAGTTAAATTATTAACCTTTATTGATAACTAGTAAAATATTGCAAAAGTTAATCATATGACTTTTTCTCGGGCAGATCTGTACATAACATACAATTCTTCTTACTTCAAACTTATTGGATTTTAAAAAATCAAATCACTTCGCTTTTCTTATTGCCTAAAAATCTATAATAAAAAAATACTTTACCAAAACAAAGAACAAAAAGTCTTATGCTTCAAAAAGCCCAACTTTTAATCTGCAAAATTAATCATACATTTCTTTTCAAAAAGAAATAATTTCTGGATAAAATAAACATTTTATATTTTACAAACAATGATTTTGTGTCTTTGGTCATGCAGATAAAGTTTAAACAGGCATTTACTATATTCATTACACCTTACTGAGACAAATATTCCCCCAAATGATTATGGCCTTAAAGAAAACCGATTCCCACGATTGCCCAAAGCAAGATTTAAACACGCAACCTTCAGTAATGGTCAAGACCACAAATAAGGCCTTCTAATAATAGTAATAACAAGAGCCAAAGGATGAACACACAACTCTTACGTAAAAGAATTTGAATCAACACCAGAGATCGAGCTGCCTTGTCCTAATAATACTTATGACTTTTTCACTTTTATTAAATTTTTATCTAAAAACAATAATTTAAAAAGTACTTGGCAAGAAAGTAAATTAAAAAGCACTGCATTAATATGGAACAAATTGCTAAAATTGTGAGAAAAAATGCCGTATGAAATCGTTTTTATTCCTTCTTCCCCACCTTGCTAAACCAATAGTTAATCTATGTTCTAAGAATATTCAATTCAATATAATATATAGCAAAATTTCTTACTTGAGCAACATCATTTAAGAGTGCAACTGGGGCACCTAATCCCGTACGTTTCTGCGAGAAACCGACATCCTCATCTTCATCATCCACTTCATCGTTCGCCGCGATGGACGTCACGTAACCTTCGTATTTGCTTTTACCACCGCCCCCATCGTATATTTCACTGTCGAAATAACCACTCTCGCCGAGACCGACTCCTTTATCTTCTACCTCGGCGGGCACTTCCTTCTTCTTGGATTGTATCTCTCGAATTTGAGCTTCGATATCTGCAATTATATCGGCGATAAATAATCTATTTGTACGGTATCGAATCGGAATAAATACCTTCATGAGTCCTAGGTATGCTCTCCATATTTCAAGTAAACATAAACACCTAACTAAATATTATTAGAAAATTCCGCAATCCACCTCGCAATGCGCATAAATCTATAAAATGGAGGTCAATTGACGGAGAGTGTTGTTGTTGTCAGGATGGCGGATTACCAACATACCAACAGAAATATTGCAGACTTAAAAATGTGATAACAACTCAACTAGAATTTATTTATATATATAATGGAACAATTGAAATATTGTATGCAGGTATGAATGCTTTACTATTCACATAATGCATAGATTTAAGTATTAATCTAAATAAGAAATAATAAAAATTCTATACTTGAGGTTCTTACTATTGGCAGGAGTGGTGTAAAATGGGAAGCCTATTTTGCAGGTACTCCATGTCCTGATGTGAACACATTTACAGCGAATAATGCCATCTATTCATTCTATGGTAATGCATATTTTTTATTTTAAACCGGTATCAAAGTTATCTAGCAATCTGATTTGCTTTTCATTAAAGATTATAGTTATTATAGTTAAGAGTTTTAACTAACTAAAGGTGGACATAGTATTTGCTATCCAGCACCTATAAGATATAGTATATCAGTTTTTAATGGATAATCATTTACCTAAAAACCGAACGAATAAATATTGTGATGTATATGACATCATAATTTAAAAACTTATGGGTTTAGTACATATTTTAATAATAACATCCAAATTACAATTGGAACATTTGAGTGATATGAATAAATAAAATATTACGTGCCCGAAAGTCTACATGAATAGGTATTACAATATTGGAAAACTATTTATATGAAATCAAGTGAGATTTTTTCCACAGAAATAAAAAAATTGCCAAATTTGTTCAGATTCCCTTAATGCTTTCATTACGAATAAACAACTAGTAACTTTGATAACATATCAAGTGTTTACGCGTTTAATTGTAAGGTATCTGTGTGAATTAGTTGTGCGCCATTTGAAAAAAATAAAAAAATAATTTTAAAAATAAATTGCGCTTTTACTAATACTTTGTAATGGTGTATAATAATGTTAAATTCTTCTTCTGCTTGTAATTTGTGCATATCGGAACGAAAATCGTTCGCCATTTCTCAAACAAAAACGTGTTGACACGTGTCGAAACACATTCTGCCTGTTGCATTACTAATCTTTGCAATTCGCATAAAAAGTCACTACATTTGATTGCACAAAGTGGAACTTTGTGGCACTGTTTTTCGGCAAAGCAGTTGTACAAAGTGCCCGTTGTATGTGCGAAACAGAAAAGCCCTTTTGTACATTTTTTTCGTTCATTTGTGGTTTTGTTACTATATGTTGTGTGTCTATTATGCTTACACACAGACAGGATTACCGTCAGCATGGCAGTGTATGTCCCTTACCCTAGTTGTTAGCGGGAAGTTTGAAATTCAAATTAAGGGTATTATATTTTTGATTTTTTTTTATATTTTAGGATATCCCAATAGGGTATAACAAACAAAAAAAGTTATTTCTTGTTAATTATAAGTAAAAAGAGATTACCTGCGCTATGGCCTCACTTAGCAAAAAAAAAATCATGATATAGCACTAACACCAACATCCACATAAATATATCATCGGTTTAATACTTGACGCTCTAACAAACTATCTTGCAAAAATATAGAATTTCATCATTTAAAATAGCATGCAATTTTAGCAAATTATGTTAAGACAGAAGAATACATGAAGCAATTTTATTGCATGCAAAGCTGTCTATTGATGTTCCTTGTTTGCTTCTTTGTTTCATTAAATGTTAGAAAAATATTGTAGCACAAGTTTGTGCGAGCAATGAAAATAACTTTTTTTTATCTTGTTATTGTGTGGTTCAAAGGACGTCATTGGAAATAAAATCTGATAGCCTTCATGGCTTTTATTTTTAGCAGGAAGCCCTCTTTTGAAATATAATCCGGTAGTGAGAAGATATCTGCGAGCTTTGAACAGGTGGTTACATGCAAATAGCGTTACATTTTCTGCTTTTCTTACAAAAGGAACCCGAGGTGTCATTTTACGGTATTTTCTATACCGCACTTACCTGATGCTTCTCCTGTATAAAGCGCTATATTTAATCAACACTTCGTTCGGGGAATAAGGTAAGTATTTTAAATAAATAATCCATTTATTTTAAGAAACATAGGTACATATATACAATAAGTTTATTTCGTAAGGTATTTACAGACAGGTATGTATTTAGTTATTTTATAAGCACATTCGTGTGTTGGTAGATTGTGTGTATACATCGAACATCAGAGTAAATAATGAGTGTTCACAGAAAATTTGTATAGTAATGCCATATCGTTTATGTTACCATTGTAAAATTGAATGATATAACATAGATATGATTTAAATATATATATGATGATATATATTATTATTCCATGCATGCGGCTGTTTGAGGAATTACCCTGTGACATCTTACATTCTCCAATGTTGCGCTGTAGATACCTGCAAAACGCGGACTGATTATTTTATTATTTAATTTTTAAAATAAAAAAAAAAATATAAAAAAATAAACTATATGTATAATAGTTGTACTTGTGATAAATATTGTATCATTTTCAAGTCGGGAATACCACCGTGGCCCGAAGTAGAGTTGCAACTAAGAAATGTTTAACTTAATGTGTAGCAAAACCAATAAATCGTTTGGTTGTTAAATTATAGTAGCGATTTATAGTAAACAGAGTATAGTTCTGTCCAATATGTGTTTATTATATTAATAATGCTTTTGTGACATGTTTCGCTCGTTAATCGAGTATCTTCAGGCAACGAATATACTTTTTGTTACCTATGGGCCAGTTTGTGATTCTGATACTGGACAATTCTTGTTATAAAACACATGAATATGCAAAATTTATACGTGATGCACAAAAATTAATATTTTTTTATATCGAGCATCGTAATTGACTATTACATATATAAATATTTTGTGTCTCAAACTCTTTGCAGACCCGTGTGATTACGAGAGTGCGGAAAGGACAGTATCCCCTAATGAGTCATGCAGGCGCAGAGACAGAGTCGGTTAAGCTAGGTATTTACAGACAGGTATGTATTTAGTTATTTTATAAGCACATTCGTGTGTTGGTAGATTGTGTGTATACATCGAACATCAGAGTAAATAATGAGTGTTCACAGAAAATTTGTATAGTAATGCCATATCGTTTATGTTACCATTGTAAAATTGAATGATATAACATAGATATGATTTAAATATATGATGATATATATTATTATTCCATGCATGCGGCTGTTTGAGGAATTACCCTGTGACATCTTACATTCTCCAATGTTGCGCTGTAGATACCTGCAAAACGCGGACTGATTATTTTATTATTTAATTTTTAAAATAAAAAAAAAATATAAAAAAATAAACTATATGTATAATAGTTGTACTTGTGATAAATATTGTATCATTTTCAAGTCGGGAATACCACCGTGGCCCGAAGTAGAGTTGCAACTAAGAAATGTTTAACTTAATGTGTAGCAAAACCAATAAATCGTTTGGTTGTTAAATTATAGTAGCGATTTATAGTAAACAGAGTATAGTTCTGTCCAATATGTGTTTATTATATTAATAATGCTTTTGTGACATGTTTCGCTCGTTAATCGAGTATCTTCAGGCAACGAATATACTTTTTGTTACCTATGGGCCAGTTTGTGATTCTGATACTGGACAATTCTTGTTATAAAACACATGAATATGCAAAATTTATACGTGATGCACAAAAATTAATATTTTTTTATATCGAGCATCGTAATTGACTATTACATATATAAATATTTTGTGTCTCAAACTCTTTGCAGACCCGTGTGATTACGAGAGTGCGGAAAGGACAGTATCCCCTAATGAGTCATGCAGGCGCAGAGACAGAGTCGGTTAAGCTAGGAATTCCAAGGAACATCTTAGAATCTCTAATTTTTTGTCAGCGTTCTAGTAGCTGGTAATCAGTGTTCTAGCGAACGCAGAAAGGGAATGTAGGCAAGCGCCTTTCACATTTAGTTGCTTGTTGCTTACACTTCACTATTTCGATAGATCTAGAAGCACTTCTTTTCAATTGTTTATATTAGTTACTCATTTCTGTTGAACCATAAGGTAATAAATTTAATTTTTATAATTCAGAATTACTTTAATTTTATTTATTTTGGTTTTAGTATTTTAAAGTTTGCTTTCATTTTTTCTTACAGACAAAACTTTGAGTTGAGTTTTGTCATTACTTCTTCGATTTTTTAATACATATATGTTATCGTGTTGTATATATACCATCGCCCCTTCATGTCACCCAAATACTGAAATGCATCGCAATCAATCGAGTACATCAACAGTTTTTATACAGACCTCTGTAAAGCCTTTGTTGCGGCAAATATGCCTTTCAGAAAACTCGACAGTACTTGATAGTATTTAGCGAAATATACATTTAAACATATTCTTGATCAATCAAATCTTCGAAGAACATCTTCCAAAAATATATAAAGAAATTATGGATAAAATTAAAAACGGTATAAAATATTATTACTTCTGGATCAGCGCAGATGAAAGTACAGGTTTATTAGGTGGAAGTATAATTAATATTGTTATGGACGTTTTACATCCAGACATACGGGAATCGATGATAGATATATTAAATTTAAAGATTATTTTTTCTATGCGCCACTCACTAGCTGTGATGTTAAGCGAAGTTTTTCTAAATTTAAAGAAATATTATCGAATAAAAGAATACATTTTACAGTACAAAATTTAGAATATATTGCAGTAATTAATGTGGATAAAGATGTTTACTAAGAGATTACTAAGCATTCCGTGTAATTACAGGTACTATATTAATTTCAAAACAGTTTATACTTTTCAATATTTTTATGTTTTTTACTGTATAAAGCATGTAGACAAATCTTTTAAATTTTTATTAAATAAACTGCTTCAATTTTACTCAACACCACCTAAAGTCATCTGTTATGCTCTCAATACTTCTCATCCTAGTAAGTGAATTTAATAACTTTTATGAACTTTATAGTGATAAATAAAATAATTTCTTAATAAAGATTTCTCAGGAAAACCGAAAAAGAAGGTTTTTCACATTTGTTTTCAACAAACTCAATATTTCCAAGACGAAAGTACCCCGATAACTACCAAAAAGAAATCGTTTCCAACGATACGACAGAATTAAAATTCCCTCGTCGAACATTCATCGAAAGATATACACATGCCATAAAATCGATGGTTACAAGCATTAATTGGAATTGATACGATACAAGTAAGTTTTTAGTCCGAATTATAACGTACATTGGCAATTAATAAATAAATAGATAAAAAATACACTTATATAAACAGTTTTATTGATTGTTATCGATTCTGTGGTTCCGTTTAACATAAACACATAGTATTACATAGCAATTTCCTACATTTCCTATGCCCATACTGCGACTCTGGCGAAATATATTTCAGAACTCCGTCTGTTTACATTAAAGGTACAAACGACCTTCATCAATATGATCTCGCTATAACATTCATATATACGTGTGAAATGATCGACTGTGTATTGCGGATGCGAGTGAAGCACACCTGATACGAGATACGTCCTTTCCGCACAGTGCTAATTATAATATACTTTAAAAATATTATTTACACCTTGTGATTTTCCGAAAATACACTGTAGGAAGCCGATTCTCTAATCCACGGGAAAATGGAAATTTTATTAACCGAAGGACGAATATTCCATGTATGTCAACCCACCCCTAAATTTCGGCAATTGTTCCAGCGAAAATTACATGCTACCACTAAGGATATTCAATTATTCGGACCTGTTAAACGTTGCCGACGTAATTCGGTTTCGGCAGTTGCAGGAACGGGCTGCGCAAATGTTGACCACTGAGACCACTGTTAACAGTGACCGTTGTCGTTGTAGTTATTTCCGAGATACAAGACTCTCTCTTGCAGGCGGGCTGACTGTACAATCTGGCACATAGATATAAGGTCAAATCAATAAAATTCATTATACATCCGCAGGTATTTCCACCTACTGAATGTATATGTACCCATGCATTTACTGGACGTGCAGCATGCAGTTTGACATCACGAAGTTATCGGTTAGAGTCCCACGTAACTACCAGGCATTTGCAGGCACGTAGGAATTTACGAACAATGATCGTAGTGCACTTAAAACATTTTAACTGTGTTAAACGGAATGCAAACTTTGCGTGCTCCTACGTTCGCATGCTAAATCACTTTAGTTATTGGAGTTGCATATATACGTTGTTGAGATAGATATACCTACATAGATGCATGCGTTTGAGATAAGTTAGTATATTAAAATCAAAATATTTCATAGTGATATGACAGATAGGAAAAATAGACGTAGGTGTACTCACTTTATAAAGCTATTGTCTTTTTAAAATAACTAACTTTGAAGAACGTATTTACTTGTTTCTGCAATTATAGTGATTTTAGTGTTATTATAGTACACTTCTCTATTTCTTCTAAACCAGTCAAAATTTCATTAATATACTACCTTACCAATTTAACTTTGTTAGTGATCGTTAGTGATTGTCTATGTACTTTTTCTTATCATTTTCAATTATCATTTTCCTTATGTAGATTTTAACAAATCAACATGCATATATTGTATTATACGTATGTATATTGCATTTATACATTAGATTGCAGAGTTGAAAATGCGTCGTTTATAGCTGACGTTGCGTCGTGACTTATATGGGACATCTTGAGGGCGCTACATTATGGAGTTATTTCTTCTTATTACCAGAAAGTGATTCCTTGGATGCTCTTCTCATATTCTTTAATTCGCAACATAATTCCGTAAAAGTCACTGAACAGCTCTGATGGTTCGTTGGAACATTCCAAATCTATGCGATCGTTACTTAAATACCCTATCACATCGTTATCCGACTCAGAAGAATGGAGTTATAAATTCCTTAATATAAAAGATTATCGTCATATCCGAACCTAATTCGCAGCCTGATATTTTGAACCTAAATTCAGTGTAAAATTAGAATTTAACTTCGATAGATGTTATTTAAGTTCCCATAAACTGTTATTTAAACTATCTCCAATTATATATTTCGTCATATAACGGGTACAATCTTTTAATATCGATTTGCTATTTCAATAGCTTTGGTTAACTGGTAAGAAAGTCTTCAAGAACAAAGGAACTTTTATATAAATATTCATATTTCTGTTATTCTAAAACTTTTTTCATCTCTTTTTTCTCCTTTCTCAGTTTTAACAATATTTTGAGCAGTTTTCCAAGCAATATTGTTTGATGATAAAGAATAAATAAATTACAGCAACGCCTCGCTATTGTTTTGACGGTGTTCACTAGAATTTCTCTTTTCGGATCCACTATGGTGAAACATTGCAAATGGAATAGAATAGAATAGAATATTTTATTGCACTATTGATCATAATTTCATTCAGTAAATACCAGAAGTTTCGAGAAGATTACGATCTTTAATTAGGAAAGAAATCTAAAAGTTTGAGTTAGGTACTTGCAGTAGAATTATTTTCGTTGGCGGAAACTCCACGTCCACGCACATTCTGCAGTCATTGGCTGGCGTACGGTACTGCAGATACATGTTACAATAAAAATTGAATTTCGTATGTTCTACGAATCGCGAAGATAGTTGGGGTGGCCTTGTTCTCGCGGGCGAGTGACCTTTCTCCATATTTCTTCAGATGTGTCTCACTCTATCGAGGACGCCCTCTTGCTATCGCGCATCCGCTAGTAGAAAATAATTCTACTGTACTGTTATTAGTGCAACAATTTTGAGCATTTTTGTCAAAATAACAATGGATAGAATTTATGCAATGTGATCGATATGAAAAGTTAAGGGCAATACTATTTTATCTTACCAATTATCTGCGAATATTACACATTAAAACACGTAATTATGTTTTCACATACCTATATTTAAAATGTTAGTACAGGTACAAAATATATGTAGCAAGTAATACTAATTAATTGCGTCTAACATTTCTTGGTAACTTTCTTCATTATACTTACTTTACTTTATACTTTTCTTTAATGAAATATATATTTTAATACATCAATAATACATATAGTTTTCGTAGTAACTTAGAAAATGTTTAGTTTAGAAATTCAGAAATAATTTAGTGATTTTATAAAGAAGACCTATTTTATACATATAAATTTAATACATTTTATTTTCAGTAGGTCACTAATATTTCATTATATTAACAAGAATTTAGATAAGGAATGACTTAATATAACTAAAAATATACATTTAGTTAACCGTTTATCAGCATTCTTTTTTAATGCGAGCTCTAATTATTAATTATTGATGAAACTTTACAAAGATGATTAAAATTTTAGTTTTGATTTCAACGCTTATAAATTGAATACAATTTTCGATATGCGTTGATTCAACACTACTTCGTTTAGTGTAAGGATTCTGTTTAACTCAAGATGTCAGAATAGTAAAGTCAAAATAGAAAATTGTTGAATTAACCAAAAAATAAGCATGTAAGCAAAAATAAAATTACTTCAATTTAACCATATGCTAGTGTTATATTGACAATTAGTTTTATTTTTTGCAATCATTTTTAAACTATTGAAATAATTGTTTTTTTTTCTGGGATAAAATGACACTTTTAACCAATCTTGTATATATTACTAGTGCTATATTATTCAATTAATAGTAATCTCTTTTTATATTTCAAAATTATTAGAGTTAATTACAATTACTTTATTGAACTATTACGTATGTTCCATTCGAGTTATTTAAACGAAATTAATTACTGAAGAGGATAGTCTTCATACACATATTAATTGTTAAGGTATATAAATAAGTAAGTAAGAAAGTATAAAAGATAAAGGATGCTTGATCATGTTACATGTGAGTTTTTGATAGAATAATAAGATAGAGGAATTTCAATCTTATGTGCAGCGAGTAAGGTATAATAATACTGGAAACGAGAATAAGGGAAGAAGTAGATAAAACAATCGATGATAATCAGTGTGGCTTTAGGCCGGAGCGAGAAACAGCGGACTTGATTTTCAATCTGCGACAACTATCGGAGAAGACGATTGCTCACAACAAAAAGTTATGCCTGGGCTTTGTTAACCTAAACAAACCATTTGACAGTGTCTCAAGAAATAAAATCTGACAAATACTAAATACCTAAAAAAGGAGTAAAAATGTCAAAGGAAAATGCCAAACGCTGGTAGGCAGAAACTCAAGTCCGTCTCTAATGGTACCCCGCTTTCATGGCTTTTGCTGGTATGGTGATTCCAACAATAGACCATGAGCCCGCCTGGTAGCATTTTTCGGTTCTTAAACAGGAGTAGATGAAATACTACAGAGGGCCATAAAAAGCTTTTATGAAACCACTAGAAATGTAGTAAGAACGATCAACTGCCTCTCAAAAGAATTTATCACAACCATGGGGGTGAGGCAAGGAGGAGTACTTAGCCCACTTTTGCTTATCCTGGTAATGGACGAGATATATAAGACGTGCAAAGAAAAACTAAAAAATAGAAGAATAAGTACTTATAAGTTGCAACAAGTATTCCCGACAGATGTGATGTACGCAGACGACTTAGTCATTGTTGCAAAGTCTGAAGAAGACCTTAAACATGATTGAAGGTATGGAATGAAGAATTCAGGATACACGGAACGAACATCAATATTGAAAAAACTGAATGATACTAATGGGAGGAGATGAACAAATAGAGATCGAACTGAATAACAAAAATCTGAAGCAAGTAATGAATATCAAATACTAGGACTCAATAATAAACGATAAAGGAGAACTTGAAAATGAAATTGATTACAGGTTGGTAAGCTCTAATAGAATGTACTATGCATTGAACAAAAGTTTTATCCGGAAAAAAGAAATATCAAACACAACGAAAGGAAGAAATGAATGAAATTTGGACATTAAGTGATAGGGATAAATCTAGAATATCGCATTAAAAACAACAAATGGGGACTAAACCATTGTTAGAAACAATCGAGAGATGGCAACTGATGTGGTTCAGGCACATCGCGCGAATGAGTGACGATAGAAAGGTTCGAGTTATCTCGAAGGCGGGAGTGGATCTGAGAAAGAAGAGAGAGGGCAGGAGTTGGAACGGAGAGATTGCCAAATCCATACAACGAAAGCACATTGGTTGGAGATAAGCTGAGATGCTGGCTAAGGATCGCCAAGCATGAAGCAGTGACCATTTGACGTCATGAGGTAGAAGAGGAACTGTTAATGACGATGATGATGAATAAGATAGAGGGGAAAGGGGATATCGTAACTTGGTCCTTGTCCTTGTAATTGTACCCTTGATAATTATCAGAACAATTCAGTTTTGACAAGCAAAGTAACAAATAAAGAACTTTTTTTAGTAGGAAGTTGGATGGGGATTGGATTTATTCTATTAATTTTCAATAGAAGAAGCTTAGACGAATTTGAAGAACAGTTTCCAAATTTTGGTATTGACTACATGCAGTTTGAAAAACTTTAGATATGGCCCGTAAGTCTGTTTCATAAAACTGGTAACGTCCTATGAAAAGCTTATTGATAGCGTATTCAAAAAATGAATAAATAATGCATGATGCACCGAAAATATCTATTAGACAATTGAGTTAACAGGGCAGTCTCTACATCGGAACCACTAATTTTACACAAAGGCATGGAAACTCTATCCTTACCGCGTCACTGCGGTACAAGAATTGAAATCAGCAGGTTATGCACGATGTCTTGAGTTTTGTAACTGAGTAATGAATAACATTGTCAATAACGTGGAATTATTGTAAAGAATGATTTGGACTGATGGAACGTTGATTTTTGAATTCCCAAAACATGCGAATTTGGAGTCATGTATCTCTATAGGAAATAATTCAATAACCGTTACTTGCGGAAAGAATAGGTAGCGTGCCATTATTTTTTCAAGGTAACAAAAATATATGCTCCTAATAAATCTTTTCAATTTTGATTGATTTGAGATAGGTTAAATGTTGAAAGATGCCGAACAGAAATATTAGAACCATTTATTGAGCAAGTGGATGATATCGAAAGCCAGAATTGTTACTTTCGACTTTCAACTAGACCGAGCTACTTTCCATTGTACATTTGAGACATGCTGAGACAATTTTTTGAGGATCAAATAGTTAGTTGAAACACAGAAATTCCGTGGCCAACAAAATTTTTTAAACGCTGTGGATAATTTAGCTGACTTGCAGCAAAGAATTGAACACAAAATTATTGAAATTACTGCTAACCCAGCGTTGTTGGACAATGTTGTCGGAAATGTCCATCGCACAGAGTTAAAATGAATAGAAACCACTGGTCACCATTTTCAGCAATTTATGTAATATTTAGTTAAATAAACTGAGTAATTACACACTGAGGTTTGACGTTTCTCATTTTGATCGATGAAAAAGCTAAGACAAACCTCAAATTATTTTACAAATATCATAAGTTACTTGATGATCCTTTTAAATGAACACTCGATACATGTAACTGTCTAATTGGGGATTTATACCAGTTATTGAGCGAAAGAAGTTTTTATGAATTTCGCCGTATTTTTATGATCATAAAACAAAGTTGTCGACTATAAAAGCTTGCAGTGAATCAATACGTCAAACTTGATGTTAATAGACTATTACGTTAACAACGCTCGTAGAATACATAACTATATAATATAAATTGGCGGCTGTTATTTTAATGAGAATTTTAGAAATATGAGATTTTACTTTATTATCTATTCTGAGATGGTATTTTCAATATATAATATAATTAATAAGGATTATAACTTAAACGTTTATGATACCTATTCTAAGTTACCAATAAATATTTTTTGTTTCCAAAAACTCATTCCTAGAAAAAGTAGAATCACTTTTATAATAGCACTGAAACTCACGAAAAAAAAAAGGAGTTTGAATTTCCTAACCGGCCGAAGCTCCCGAGATAAAGGCCTTAGGGTATACGCGTTTATGAATCTTTCCTATTCAACGTTTATTATTTTAGTACAAGATTTATAAATCTGAAAAAAGGTACAGTCTGCAATTCGCCAGAATTCTGATACGTGAGACGACGTTGTAAAAGTTTTACGTCGGTATATTACTCAAAGACATGCATCAGCGATAGATCAAACTTTATATTATCTAAATAAAGCGGTGCGCAATATTTAACCTCGTTAAATTACTCTCCTTTTCGTTGACCATTTTCTAATCTTGCACCAGTCTCGATAGAGAAGTCTTCTGTAGGGATTAGGGTCCACTCCGTGTTTCTGAAAAACATGCAACATGCTATGTATGAAAACGTACAAGCATCTTCGTGCACAGCCATTTAACGTACTTTTTCATGTGAGTATGGATAAGAGACAGTTGCTTATATTTTATAATAATAATAATTAGTATTTGCCCTTAGATCGTTATAACGATATCCCCCATTGTGAAAAATACTGTTAAATTCATTAAATTTATTTACGTCAACATAAGAAACATAAGAAAAGGATATGTATAAACACAAACATAAAAACATTGCAAATAATTCGAGGGATTTGCACATATGGTAAAATATTGATGTTAGAGAATAAATACAATTTTCTATCAGAAAACATTTAATTTTGGTTTTGAAAAGCTTTTCGCCCAAAAGGTGTTTATAACTCTGAGGTAAAGCGTTAAAGGGCGTTAATCCCATAATGTGAATACTACTTATACTTATATTTGTTGAAAAAGGTGGTATATAGAAATCTTTTTTGCGTCTTGTATTATACGAATGGGGGACAACAGCAGGCCAAGGATATATATCAACTAATACAACAAATATGGAAACAAAATAAAATCCCAAATGATTGGAATACGGGTATAATCATCCCAATCTACAAAAAGGGAGATAAAGAGAAGTGCGAAAACTATAGACCTATTACATTGCTAAATATAACCTACAAAGTATTAGCAAATATTATAAATAAAAAGCTGAAATTATATGCAGAAAATGTATTGGGAGATTACCAAAACGGGTTTAGGCCGGGAAGATCAACGATTAATGCAATACATACATTAGATCAAGTGATCGAGAAAACACGGGAATGCAATAATAATAATAATAATATTTATTCAAGTCGGACACAGTACAGTGTATATGAACGTCAAAGTTTACAAAAATTAAACAAACAAAATACAACAACAAAAATTCTACAAAGCAGATTCATTATTGATGACATTTTCATTCTCGCAGAAGTTCATTTACAGTATAATAACATTTACGCAGTAAACATGTTTTTAGGGCGGTTTTAAATTGTTTTATGTTAGGCATATTCTTCAATTCCGTTGGTAACTTATTATATATCACCAGACCCGCATACGACGGTGATCTCTCAAAACAAGAAGTTCTATGCTGCTCAGTGCGCAACAAATGGGCTTGCCGCGTTGGATAATTATGACCACTACAGCTATATTTATCCAAGTTATTCTTCGCATATTGAGCAGATTGGTATATATATATATGCATGGCAACGTCAAGATCCCCTCCCTCACAAAGACCGGTCTGCAGGATTCGTTAAACTTTAAGTTAAAAATTAAAAGTATTATTCGTTTTTGTAAGACAAAAACACGTCCAACATTTGAAGCATTACCCCACAGAACAGTATTATAAGAGAGGATGGAGTACACTAAAGCGTAATATACTGTCATAATGGAGTCAACATGGGGGTTAGACTTCAACTTTAAAATCGCGTAGTAAGCACTATTTAGTTTTGCGCAAACATAATCAATTTGAGTATTCCACGTCAAATGTTCGTCTAAGTGGGTACCTAACAGTTTTATATTGTCCACAATATTCAACACATAAGCATCGAAGTGTCATCGGCAAAGACCACCAGTCCATCAGGGTTAACATATTCAGGTAAGTCATTCGTGAAGATTATAAACAATAATGGCCCGAGCACTGAACCCTGCGGCACTCCATGCTGGATCGAATACTCACTGGATGTCACATTATTTAGCTTAATAATCATTTTTCTCTCCGTTAGGTACGATTGAAACCATTGAAGCAGTCTCCCTCTAATGCCCAAGGAATGAAGCTTTTCTAGAAGAAAATCATGGCGTGCAGTGTCAAACGCCGACGTCAGGTCAAAGAATAATCCAATCGTATACATCCCCTTGTCAATAGCCTTGTAGATTGCGTCAACAAAACTACATGTGGCAGTAGCAGTAGAAAACCCAGTACGAAAACCATGCTGGGTCGCACTCAATGCAGCATGGTTATCTAAATAGGTAGTCATTCTGTCAAAAACAATTCTTTCTAATATTTTTGAAAATTCACTTAACACAGATATGGGTCTATATTGTTCAACAGACGATGCAGTCTTTCGTTTTTGAACAGGTACCACGGTTGAGCTCTTAAAAACAGCTGGAAATACGGATGTATTGATAGACAAATTAAATAAATATTGCAAAGGTTGCAATATAAAATCTAAAGAATACTTTATCAGGGAAATACATATAGTTTTTGTAGACTTCAGAAGAGCATTCGACTCATTACGAAGGGAGAAAATAATAGAAGAGCTAAGAAACCTAAAAATACCAAAAAAATATATAAAGTTAATAGGAGCAATACTGGAAAACACAAACATTAAAGTAAAATTCCAAGGAATAACTACAGAAGAGACAAATATAAATAAGGGAGTGAAACAAGGAGATCCAATCTCTCCAACCCTATTCAATCTAACGTTAGAAGGTATCATAAGAAGAGCCAAACTACACAATAAGAATATCATGGCCGATGATTTGCAAATAGTAGCATACGCTGACGATATAGCAATAATAGCGAAAAAACAAAAAGATTTCAATGTCTTTTGCCTTATGATAAATAACAGGTTCTCTTACGTCATTTATGACGGCGTGTTGACGGCAGTGCATTACCTACATTTATTACAGACTGTGGTTGAAGATTTTCTTGACAACCTTCCTTTGAACTGTGAGAAGAAGCAGGTGGTATCAACTGGATGCAGGTCCGGCCCATTGCATCCAGGAACTATTCCAAGACTTCAATGTTCGAAGACAGGTAGATAAGGCGGTTAGGACCGTGGACTCTTTATAGCAATAATGTTAAGGCACCGTTAAATGCCATAACGGATAATTATTAACTCACAAGCATCAAATGACGTAAAGAAGTGTGACTTTGACAATAAATTTTTAAGAAAGCTTATTTTCCATGGCACACTCGATAAATGTCGATGAGTCAAATTATCTCCTATACAATCAGTTTCAGGTATAGGACATGTGGGATATAAAAGATGTAAAATTAAACGCCGAAGACGACTAAGTAATAAAATATGGGGGCGTGCCGATCTCACAGTAATTGCTTTTTATTTATGAGGTAGATTTAAATATATAATAATATTAACAATATCCGTTTACTCCATAGGCACATAAAGGCATAGAATACGTCAAAATAGAAAAAAAAACAAATATGTATGTATAAAGACAAAATAAACAGTAAACAAACAATGAGACAATACAAAAGTAAAAAAACATACAGAACATTGTTTACAGTTTAAAAATTGTGTGAAGTGATAAAAACATCATTTATTGTGTAAAAAGTATGACGAGCAAGATAATTCTTTAATTTGTTTTTGAACTGATTTGGTGGCAAAAGTTCTATAGGTGCAGGTAAGAGGTTATAGACAATTATACACTGCCACAACACTTGCTTCTGAATTTTCGTGAGGTGGGTTCGGGACAGGAGCAATTGACAATCTCTCTGTCCACGTGTGTTGCACCCATGCTCTAGTTTATATTTTTCAAACAGTTCTACGTAGTCATTTCTAACGAAACACCCATATTCTAAAATGGACAGAGATGCCAAGGTAAGTATGCCACTCCCCCCAAACACCGATCTACAGGACTCTCTTTGTTTTAGTTGGAAAACTCCTCTAATACATTCCTTTTGGAGCACAAAAATACGGCCAATGTCCACTGCATTTCCCCCCATACCACAGCCGGGACTAAACACAAGAGTAGTAAACTTTAAGCGCTGTATCAATACCAATATTTTGGGAAAACACTCTTAAGCTGTAGCAAAAGCTTCCCGGCTTTGCAGCCAGTTCGTCTATAGGAGTAGTATATAAAGACCGCCGAATAACACCTGATATATGAAACAAAGAATTCGAGAAGTCGTCAGAAATATTTCTATTGCCGAGGTAGAAGCGAGTGTATTATCCATAAGTAACAGACTCAATTTGTGTGTGGCCAGTGATGGTAGACATTTGGAACATTTATAATTAAAATTTTAGTTGGATATTTTCTTTTTGCTGTTATTATTCTCGTTGATAATTTACTTCATTCAGTTTTCACTATATTTAGCCGATATAAGCAATAAACAATCTGATAGAATTTGGTGGTTTTCATGGAAACCATCCGTTGCGTCGGCGTCGCCTACTTGCAAGGCCGCAGTTAAGTTTTGTTACAAATTTCATTCTTTTGGAGATAAATCGAGAACAGATAGAGATATTGAGATGCGGTTTTCACTGAAATTTCAACAATTTAACTTAGCTTGCGACACTGGTAATTCTATACCACGGTTATATTTATTTTTTTTTCTTGAAATTCACCAAAATATGTGATCACTACAGAAAATCCCCTCTAGTTTACTTATTTCAAACCAAATGTTAGAATGACAATTTTTCTAAAAAAAAAAAACCCATAAAATGCTCCATCGAACGAGCTCAAAAATATTCAGATTGGTTCAGGAGATATTCAAATTTACATATTGAACAATTGATTGGCTTCCCCGTTCCTTATTATGGCAGATACGAAAAAGAGTCATTAAACAAAATAATGGAACATCAATTCAGCTTGCGACCGATCCATTCAAAACTATAGCTCAACCTGCAATTTTCTAAGATAATACTGATTTTATGATTGAACATAGCAGGTTTCGAACATTCAAATAATTTTCGGATACTTCTGGTGGCCACATTGGTTATGTATTTTTTTATCGCGAAGCTCTAGGCATAGCAGTTTCCGAGATACAGCTGGTCGCCACCCTTACTGAATCACCCGGTACAAAACTTCTCCAAAAGAGTGAACTTTAAATCTATCAATAGTTTTACGTAAAATATTAAGTAATTACAACGGTATTATAATTAAGGATAGGAAAATTCTGATATGGAAACGTTGAAACACGGTGATAATCGCAATCATTTGTAATTCTTTATCATTGGACATTGTTCACTGAGTTTCATAAAGATGGAATGAACTCGGTGAAAGATTCCGTTTAGGCGGATGACTTCTCGGTGAACCGGATATGATGCAAAGCACGGAAACGACGGATTCTAGATAGACGCTAAATCATTCCTTCGCAGCCCTGCTGCATTTGCATAAATTAATTACGGAAACAATTAACTTGGAGGTTTTACTTTTGTATATTACATTAAAAAAAAAAGAATCACAGCATACCTACCATCATGATATTTTTTGTGATTTCATGAAATTATACTGACGCAGCATACGTGATTTGAATAAAAATGTATTCATTTCCATATTTTGGTGTAATTACAACATTTTATCGTTTAGAAAATGTTTTCGTGTTGCAAGTTAACTGAAAGGCAAAATTAACGACTTAAATAATGATTTCCTACCACTAGAATTAATCAATACAGGCAGGACTCTTCTAACAGGTACCATTTATAATCATTCTCTTTTTTTAAACAAATTAATGACATGGTTTTTCACATTTCTTGTTTGAACGAAATCGCTCGCAATGGATGTAAACTTCTGAAATTTACAAGAGCGAGATGTGGAAAGAGGTGGAATAAATGCCTCCGTATAAGGAAGGAAATGGTGAAGAAGTGCAGGAAGAGACAAAGGTGGACTGCGACAGGAGAATATGTCAAGAAGAGAAAGAAGATGCACCACCGACAATAGAGGAAATTAATGAAATAATCCAGAGCTTGAAAATGAATAAAAGTCCAGGAAGTGATGGAATAACGGCAGAATTGATAAGATATGGGGGGAAGAAACTGAGTGAATGCATACACAAGTTGATCGAGGCAGTATGGAGAAAAGAAGAGATGCCTGAAGAATGGTCGTTGGCATTAATATGTCCGTTGTATAAGAAAGGAGATAGGAAGGAATGTCGGAATTATAGAGGTATTTCTCTCTTGAATATAGTATACAAGATAATGGCAATGCACATTAAGAACAAACTAATGGAAAAAGCAGAGGAGGAATTGGAGGAATATCAATGCGGCTTTAGACAAGAAAGAGGTACGGTAGATCAGATCTTTGTGTTGAGGGAAATACAAGCAGAAAGTCAAGAGTACAGCAAAACAACAATGCTGCTATTTGTAGATTTTAAACAGGCATATGATGGAATAAGGAGAGAGGAACTGTATAGGTCGTTGGAACAAATGGGAATAAGAAAAAAGCTAATAAGAATGATTAAATTAACCTTGACAGGGACAGATGATATGGTTAGAATAAACAACGGAGCAACACAAAAATTTGAAATCAACAGGGGTGTAAGACAAGGTGACCCCCTGTTGACGATACTGTTCAGCGTACTATTGGAAAGAGTTATGAGGGAGGCAGACATTAACAGGTCTGGAATTTTATACCAGAGAAGACATCAATGTCTGGCGTTTGCTGACGATTTGGTTATATTGACAAGATGCAAGGAAGAATTAAAGAAGATTATAAAAAGACTAGAAGAACAAGGGCAGAAGGTTGGACTATACATAAACGAGGGGAAGACAAAATATATGGAATGGTCTGAAAAGGAATGTAGAAAAGGAGGGTATCTAAGAATAGACACGGAGAATGGAAGGGTATACGAGTTCGAGGAGCTGGAAAATTGTACATACCTAGGAACGATAATTACTAGAAAGCCGGGTTGTGAAATGAAAATTCAAGCAAGATTAATGGCAGGAAATAGATGTATTGCATCGCTCAATGGAATGTTAAGGAAGAAAGATGTATCAAGAAAATTGAAGGAAAAGATATATAAAACGGTAGTAAGACCAGTAGTTTTGTATGCTAGTGAGATTTGGACTCTAAACAAGATGGAGCAAGCAAGGCTGGCGGTATGGGAGCGGAAAGTTTTGAGGAAGATATTTGGAGGGAAGAGGGAGGGAGAGATATGGGTGAGAAGAACAAACCAAGAGCTGAATGAACTTTATGGAGAAGCAAATATAGTGAGAGTGGTGAAGGCACAGAGGCGAAGATAGATGGGACATATGGAAAGGATGGTGGACTCAAGAATACCAAAAATGATAATGGCAAGGACAGTTGGGGGAAAGAGGAGAAGAGGAAGGGCAAGGGGGAGGTGGTGGTATATATATATATATATATATATTAGCACTGCGGAAGGAAGGAAGCAACGAAGAATGTAGAAACTACAGAGACGTTATTCTATAGGACACGACATACAGTCGTCTAACCAGTTATGGAATAAAATTATTTTTCATGTGCCAAAATGTGCGGCGCAAGTACTTACTGAAATTAATCCAAAAATTTACGGCTTTGTACATAACAAAAGACAACATTTTTATGGTGTAGTAATAGTGAAGATATTACCGTTGAAGTCTTAGGTTAGGTCGCAGTGCTTGGAAATGCGACGTCGATACAACAGCTATCTCAAGAATCAGGAGTAAGCCGTTCATCGGTTTGTAGAATACTTAAGAAGTTCAAATTTCATCCTTTTAAAATTACACTTTTACACGAATTGAATGAGGAGGCTGGAATTTTGTGAATTAATGACCGAGCGCCTCAACAGTAATCGAAAACTTACTGTATAGTATACACACTAAAAAATATTTGCAATTCCTACAGAAAATTCCAGTAATGTATAGGGTAAATTTACTAAAAATTAGAAAATAAACCTAAAATTTTCTATTAAATTTCCCAATTTTTGGCAATTATACCTTATACGTTACTGGAATTTTCTGTAGGAATTGCAAATATTTTTAGTGTGTAATATCTGTTTTTCGGACGAGTCATCTTTTTCATTGAATGGTGAAATAAATCACTACAACTGCAAATATTGGAGTGACACTAACCCCTATTTGATCCTAGAAACACATAACAACGCCCATACAGCCTTAATATATGTGTTGGTATCTTTACTTTAAATGGTCAAATGTATTTATTTGAACATGCTGGATGATACAATCAATCCTTTGCTCAGAGAAAAATTGGAGCAAGATCCAGATATTTGTTGAAGAATGAAATAGTATTTCAGCAAGATGGAGTGCCTCCACATTGCACTGCCGGAGTACGACAATTTCTGGTTCCCCACTTTCGCGATCACCATGCGTTCAGTACCCTTACAAGAGTTACGCCAAAAAATTGTAGAAGAATGCCAACGAATAACTCCAGAAATGTTGCAAAATGTCCGGAGAACATTTGAAGCAAGATTGTACTATTGCATGGAGGTTAATGGTCATGATTTTGAACATTTAATAAAATAAAATCCAAACCATTTTATTCTAATCGTATGTTATTACACAGGTTGCAAATTAAGCACTTTTTGCTTACTGATTAAGAAATGACTTTTTGATATATATTGCCGTAAAGAAAATTAAAAGACCTTTCGAACGAGTGGTCCCTATTCAAATTTTAAGGGATTGTGGTTGCGCGAAATATTTAATGCACAGCCCTGTAGTGTAAGTTCCTTTTTATTCTCGATGGCTTCTCACCTCCGCTTCGGTCCACAAATTGCGACCTCGAACAAAAGAGTACACTTACCTCTACTTGGAACGCAAATAACTATCACCTTTTTTATTTTTATAATATCGAAATAACTAGCAATCAATACCTATTTTATATGTCCAGGACTCGTCTTTTCTTTTCAAGTAACTGCATATCGGATCAATTCGAACAGCATTGAATATTTAAAGGGAAATTCTGTGAAATTGAAATCCGCCGAGGTACGTTTCTGCTACATTGCAGTGACGATGGCGCGAAAGTGCAAAACCAAGCAAATGCGTTAGCTCTCAGTCGGCTTCGGATTAGTGCATTGTCAGTTTCCATGCAGTGAACACGTGAAGTATCCATTTCAATGTAAATTTTTGCCCAATCGAATGCGAAATATATTCAGGGGGTATTCTGAATAGCAGCTCCTGGTACATGTGTGGCTATACATTATATGGATGTATTCCAGGGCGCAATTTTACATTTTTACGTGTGAAATAGATCTGGCATTTAGAAAAATTCGTTGAAATGCAAAAGACATTGAAATGTAAATAATAAATAAAATGTAATACATACTTTACATAGAAAAGGATTTTACGTAATAAGTTTTATACGGAGCAGATTTTATACCAAAAAACAGCAGTAGTTTCAACTTGGTTGAGGAGATAACTTACAATTGTAGACCTTTGGTTAAGGATCTTACATTTAAAGAGATTAATGTTTCACTTTTGCCTGTTCTACTTTATCAAATTAAGCAAACAAATGGCAAAATCTTCTTTTTAAATGTAGTACTTTTAAAAAAATTATAGTGGCACCAGAGAACCTTTTTCGGATGTTATTTCCTTCTTTGAACAACAGCAAATTTGACAATAAAAAGAAAAAAGATCCTCTCTGGCAACATTGACTCTGATTTTTTAAATATTTATATAAAAGGAAAACTAAAAATACGACAAGAAATAAACTCATAATAGCAATTAATACAAATTATAATAAAGTTGACCATAATGATAAAAATGGAAATTACCAAGGAATTCCAAGATGCTACTCAATTGGGAACAGTGTAAAAGCAATTACACATTAGTAATAATAAGTGCACAACATAATCGAAAAAAAAGTAGCGGTAATAAACGGATGGGTGTAGCGTTAGTGTATTTTCACTTGTTGTTAGTGAAATGAATCGAGTTGGTTTGATAGGGATTTTCAGCGATCTAAGAGAATGAGTATTCGATAGGGGCATACATATTGTTGTTGTCAAGTTTGTGCTATTTGCAAAAGGTGTAATAAATGGATATACACATATGTAGTGGCAGAAATGTGCTGCAACGTATTGCCTCCTTGAATTTTATCGTTTGTGTTCTTTGAATAGGAATAATCCAAGGATAAAGTTTCCATATCGGAGGGCCTATTAACATATCCGCTTATTGGATGTCGTAATCATTAGGTATGTTTGTCTACTGTATGGAACAGATCCGTTTTAAGAACAGTGGAAGTTAGTGCGGTGTATGCGAGTTTGTATAAAGTAAGAACTAAACGTAACTAATTGCATTTGCTCTCAAGGAGGTGCAAGTTAATGCAACCATGATCAGCTGTTTTTCATGTGTGTAACGACACATCATCACTTTTCTTTCATACTCATCGATACACAATGACAGAAACTCTATTTTATGGGTTTTCAGCAGTTAAATTATGAAGCAGATTATGATTATAACAACGAGAATGGAGAGTTCTTAAAATCATCGATGCTTAATATTAGTAGTTATTATACCGATTGATATCGATCTCATATATGACAAAGACATACAATGGAAGCATCTCACCAGTAGTAGAAGTCATTTTATAGCTCTATACCAGGTGATTGACTTTGGTATTCGCCCATCTGTAACTTTTTGAATTATTTTCTGTTTATTGTTCAAATGGTGCAAACAAATATACAGGGTGTTATTTGAAAAAAGAACGTTGACAGTCACCATTTTGACAGATGTCATCGCAAAGAGAAATTGATGATCCCATCCAATAGGTTTTGTCATGGCAATCACGAATATATATGGTTTGCTATACTTTTTCCCAAAAGTAAAAAAGTTATAGGTGGGCGAATACCAAACTGAATCACCTGGTATATTGAAATGAAGACGTGATGTCTCCTGGTTGCCGACTTGATCAGCTGATATAGGTTACTCGTAAGTGTTACTTGTTGTGACCAACACATTCTGGAGTTATATTAACTTCATCTTTTTACTTTTAAATGGTAGGAAGGTTACTAATCAAAATTTATTCTTATTATGTGAAGGCAAAAATTAACAGCCAATTTACTAAACGTTACAACAAAGTGCAAAGTAACAGTTTTGTAATAGATACCTATTTCAGAAAATTCACATACTTAACTTCAAAGAAGTAGAAATACTTCATAATTTTAGAGCGAGTTAAATAGATTTCTACACCTCTAGTTCTTGACAAATTGACTTTGAAAGCAGATTGGCCGCTAGGGAATGACCGCTATGTTAATTTTAACCCTATTTTTCTTTCTTAGGGGCAGCCATGTTTTATGTTTCCAACTAGAACATTTTTATAGTAAGTATTTATTAATAGTATTAATTTATTTATTTTATTTATCTAAGGAAGTAATCCCTATTTATTAGGTTTTCAATTATAAGAATATGTTATCGTATTGTTAGATCAAAATCAATCTGTCTTGTATCCATACCAACATGGCCAGGAGTAAAGCAAAGGGCAAGCGTAAATATCTGTTAAAGTTAAATAAACATGCTTTCTTACTTACCGTATGCTTTCCGTTCTTGAGCGCGGAGACCAGTCTTTACTTCTGCTTTCAGACCGCAATCGGTTCTGCCCTAAGGATCTAGAAGTCCTCCAAATGGCCACATGATGTTTGAGAGTATTCTGTACCTCGGTATTTAGGAAGCAGTAAAACAGTGCGACCGTGAAACCCTGAAATACAAAATGATCCTTTAGTATTTCTTTCTATCTAGAATTACGTAGCATATCTTTTTGATATTAGAATAAATATTGCTACGTTTAATAGAAAACAAATTTTCCAACTTGAAAATTTATCTGCCATAAATTCTGATTTCACTATGGCAAGGAATATATTTTTGGCAGTACTTTAATCGAGTTCTGATTTCTCATAAAAATATATAGGTGCCGCATATTATTTTATTCAAAGTAGTATTATAAACTAGATTTAATTTAAAAGATAAAAGTGATAGTTCAATTCTGCTTAGATGAAGATTCAGATTGTTTCAGATCATTCGTTTGTTGATAAATGCGACAAAATATTTGAGTGACGAAACCCCATCTCAAGAAATATATGAAAATATTTAGATCCTCCAGAAACATATTATTGTTTCGGTCGATAGTCCTCATTAAAGATGAAAAATGAGCACCTTTTTGGGTAAGGGCAGTATCTATTTAGAGGGATATATATCTGTAATCAAGATATGTAAGAGAAGATCTAGACACAAAATTAAAAGAAAATGAAACAAAATATTAATTATAAAGTTTATCTGGCGACTCATGGCTTTCCTTTATAAGCTAAGCACAAAAATTCCAGAAGGGATGTGCAACGCACATTGACAATATTTATCTGCAAGCAGCGATAAAACAATCCACAGGAGAACAGAACTTTACTGAGAGAAAAATAATTGTAAAATTAGCGGCTACGTAGTTTAGAAGAAAATGAGAGAAACGGAAAAAGTATATTGGAGGAACAAATGCAATTAAATTGATCGCCGAATTCTAAATCAAGGACTGCTTAGAAAATGATTAAGAAAACTCTGAGAACAAAGAATGAATAGACGAGAGAGTCCTTTTATAGACCCAATTAAAAAAAAAATGGATGGATAATAAACAAATTTCAAAGATACTGAACCCCTCAAGCTGCAGAAACCGAAATAGAACGCGTTACTATATAAAAAAATAATAATAATATTAGCAAAGGCTGTGAAAGGAATGATGAATAAGAAATTATTTGGGACATAGAAGACTGCCTATAAACATTCCTCAAATATGGTAATGAAACAAAAAAATAGTTTCTACCATCGGTCGAAAAATTGTGTAAACTATTGGGAACTAAGAGCCAAATTCATAGACGCGACTTAAGGCTTCCTCATCGTCACCTCACACTCATAGCGGCCATTTCTCACATTTTGGAATTCATAAACAGTTAGTAACTCATCTATTCCTCAAATGACTCATAATTGAGTCAAGAGTGAGAAAAAGTTAAGGCTTGCTAGTAGCTACCTTACCTATTCCTCAGAACCTATTTTTTATTTTTGTATATATATATATATATTATAAATTGTATATGGGGAATATGGATGATTTCTGGGAATATGTGGAATATGTAGAATAGTATAGAAATACAGTCGAAGCTCTATATAGTGAAAGAGTAAAATGCACGTCGAAATTTCACTATAGACAGATTTTCACTATAGACAGATGATTGATAATTTACCGCTATGTATGTAATAAATTTAGGGAGTATGTACATACAAACCCGTGCAGAAAAATAGCAGTTTTAGGGTATTCGACTTTATTGTTGATATTTCTTACAATAGTTGTAAATACTAGTGTTAGGTATATTTAACAAGTAAATTTGCTGCAGAATAAGTTAAGATATGAGAACAAAAAAATTCCTCCATTAAAAGAAAAAATATATTCCAAATAGAAATAAATTAGCGAATTCTGATTTTCATTAAGCAAATGTATACAAATAGTGATGTAAAAAAAACGTTTTTTTTTAATCTCATTTATTTTCTTTAGGAAAATAATCAGTGATATTCTTCTGAACACTATTACTAAAAAGAAATTTATGTTCAATAAAAGTTTCACATTTATTTAAATAATGAAACATTTCGGCCGGGACATCATCTTCATATTGCAGAGCAGCTCTTACGACAGCTAATGCTTCTTTAACTTGTTTTCTGGACGGTTTAGTAGTGCAATCTTCCCTTTCGTCTTCCTCCTCAGGTTCTTCCACTCTCTTGATCGTGTCTACAATTTCTTCATCACTGGGAAGTTCGGCAACGACAACGTCGTTGTCAATATCTATAAACTCTTCTAATGAAAAACTATGATCTACTCTGCCAGAACTTTGTAGAACTGACCATTGTCTCTTAAGGGAAGCCAAATCAATTTCGTCTACGTCTTCCCATTGACTTGCCTCACTATTCGTCACAAATCCTGCTTTTGAAAAACAATTGCTAATTGTTTTCTTACTAACGTCCTCACTCCAAACTTTCGTTAGTTCCGTGATGCACTCTCGTAAGGTTATTAATTTGTTAATTGATATGTTCTCGTCAATCGCACTAACAATTTTGCGAATTATCCGCGCTCGGTAATGAACTTTGAAATTCTTAATAATTCCCTGATCCATAGGTTGTAATTTTGATGTCATGTTTGGTGGGAAAAAGACAAGTTCTATGTTTGTTAAAGTTTTACTTAAAGCAACTGGATGAGCAGGACAGTTATCGATAAACATTGCAATTTTACGCTTCTGTGCTTTCATTTTTCTATCTATACCTTTGATCCAGTTTTCAAATATCGCTCCTGTCATCCACGCCTTTTTGTTATGGGTATAGTCCAGACCTAGCGATTTGAAACCTTTTAAACATCTAGGATTCTTGCTCTTACCAATTAAAAGCAATTTTAATTTTTCAGTCCCATCCATGTTAGCTCCTATTAAAACTGTTACCCTTTCTTTCCCGGTTTTAACACCGAAACACTTGTCATTTTTAAATGCATGAGTTTGATTCGGTAAGCATTTAAAAAATAATCCTGTTTCATCACAATTGAAAAGGTCTTTCGGCTGATACTTCTGCAAAAGTCTTTTCAAAACATTTTCTATCCAAACGTCACAGTCATCTTGATTGACACTTGCGCTTTCACCCGAAATTGTTTTATATACGATACCATTGCGATTTTTCCATGACTGCAGCCACCCATCACTAGCATGGAAATTGTCACAACCAAATTCTTTGGCAAATTGAAGAGCCTTCTCCTTAATTAAATTTCCAGCGATTGGCACATTTTGTGTTATGCTGATGAGGTAAATGGAATTTATTAATGCCGTTATTATACATACATATGTATGTATTTATGGGTATCACAAACAGTAAGATTTCGATTTTATATTACCGCCCTAAAATGTAAGTGGATTATTAATATCGTATTATATTTCTGGGCGGAATTTCATTATATAGAGCTTTCCTTTCATTATAGGCAGATAATTTTGCATGTATTTATATATAAATATACCGAGACTTCCGAAAATTTCACTATATATAGATTTTCATTATATGGAGCTTCACTATAGAGAGCTTCGACTGTATTGTGAGAGATATGGAAAACCCTCTTGAAAAATATAGTAACACTGAACTGTTACAACGGTACCGTTTGAAAGACATTTTAATATATAAAAAAGGCATGAATTTGTATGTTATTTGAATAAACATTTTCTCACAAATTTCTCTGTTCTTTCACAAAGTATCGTAACGTTACGATTAATTTAGGCACATCACAATAGATTTTAACTTAGGCAAGAGAATAAATTAGCTTTTATTTTGATTTATTTCATTTTTAAGTTTTTCTTTTACAATTTCCAGCTCGTATTCAGCAATTTTTTTTTCAGGTCCTGCCCCTCAATTTTTAATTTCTGCATGAAGAGCATGGAATTTCCTCCTCGTGTATATATATATATATATAATATATTATACAAGCATACTTACGTAACAATGCTCTGATACAGCATTAAATTCGTTGGTTAAAGTGTATTAAGTTCGCTTCTTTTCCCCAACGCTTATACAATCTGTTTTTTTGCATTCAATTATGCCCCGATGTTTATTAATGAGATCTTTTAAAAAACTTTCTGATCGCTAATAAAGAACGTTCTTTTCGAAGCCATCTGGTTAAAAACTTCTAAATATTGAACACGACTACCACAAAGTTACACAGAAAGTGACCATTTCCCTCTAAGAGAATGCGTAGGTAAAATAAGGGATAATTAGCGCAATAAAATTCAGAGCACAGTTCAAATCAAATATTTCGTATTTCACATCTACCACACAATTGGTTCAACGGAACGAAACGTCATCCATACGTCATTCAAACGTTGACGTAACAGCGCGTCGGTAACCCGACGGCTTCTCATCTTTTTCTCAAATTAGGAAGATGCTTACTCATGTTTCTGAATACCAAAATTGAGGTCAGGATAAGGTTTCCTTGAGTGAGCAAGAGATGAGCATTAGATGAGGTGAGGATGAGTTTTACTTAAGTGATGACTTATGAATTTGGCTCTAAATAATTAAGCTAATCAATTTATTTTGCATGAAACAGTTTATCGAAAAGTCATTAATGTATGTTAGCCAACTGCATTTGCTATTTGGTGAATGAAGTATGGAATAGTTAGCAGAAAATGAAATAAGACCACAATACATTAATTCGATAAGGAATTGGTACAAAGATAACATCAACTGCATCAAAACAAAATAGGAACAGTGAATAAGCGTCTGAGTCCGAGTCGTTGCTTCTTTCCTACTCTTTTCAAAATCCATTCAGATCTAAAAAAAGCATAAGGTGTCCAATTAGTAGAGCAAAATATTCGTACACCACTATTTGCTGATAATGAAGTTGTAGTTTGCTTTGTGGGAACCATCTGACGTGGATGCATCCGGAAACAATGCAATCTCTTATCCTTTTATTAAATCATATCAGTAAAAAAAAATTTATTGATTTGTTTTTATAAAAAATCTCTCTAGCACACATCTCAGCCATTCCATAGACTGGTACCTTGTATTAATGTGTACAGATCGTTGGCTATTTGATCGATATAATGATTTGGTTTTTGGATTGCAAAAAATTGCCTGTTTTTTTGCGTCCAGATCCCTATTGTTTATCCCAATTTTCTATATATGTCCTCTCACTGCACAATATCCTATCATGAGCCGTGCTACTATGCCATGATGATCCCTAACAAGGAAAAAACCGGTTATCGTAATTGACCAGAGTGAGATTTGAACCCTGGACCTCACGACTGATAACCAAGTGTACAAGCCACTGGGCTATCAGCCGGGCCTTTATGATTTTGTTAGACCCAACTCGTTACCTGGCTCTTGTGCACCGTTTTAAGATAGTTCTATAGATATACAGTAACGTAACTTCATTGCAGTCTGTCAGGCTATTAAATTCTCGAATGAATTCCCAAATCAGCCCAGTTGTTTTTAAAAGCCTTGTGGTTGATTTTTGTTGCACAATGGAATATTGCGTATGCCTCTGTTTGGAAGACAGTGGCATATTTTCCTGTATGTTATTCTATTTTTACTTCACTCTAAATTCTCGCTGCAGTCCCGTACTTAGTTTTTGATCCGTCAGTAAACGAAATAAATTTATTGAGCCTCTCTCGGTAGTTGGATTGAATCCAGCCTATCCGATCCGCAATTTCCAAGTCGAAATTTTTAATAAATAGGTATTTAAGCTATTATTATTCTCAAGAGATTGCCTTCTTTTACGTCATGAACAATATGATTGTGTCCCAATTCCGAAAATTTGCCACTTAGAGTTTCTTGCAATAGAAGATGCCCCATTCTTGCCTCTTCCATTATCATCAAATAAAAAGAAGTAAGCATTCCATTACTGCTGTAAGAATACTTTATCATTACTCCTATTATTTCTCAACACGCAAATTTTTGTATCTTGTTGGATTGAGTTATAGCACCTTAGTGCGCCTTTGCCCATAATATCGAAGATGCATATTTAATCATTGGTTTGATCACCGTAGGCTCTTCTAGCTAACATGAGTCCACCCTAGATCTAACACACTGAAGCTATGAATTCCAAGCAAATGTGGAGTCAAGAATGATACTAAAGTGTTTCACTTTCGCGGGCAACATTATTTCTTCACTCCGGCGCTGTAGCCACCAAAACCATATAACTTCCTCATATTTAGTATAGTATATATAGTGAGTATACATATATATACTCCAGCACAACATACATTTACCACTACACTAAACAAATTAGCAGACAGAATGCCAGCCCAATACGAAGTATGTGTGCTAGGAACAAAAAAGAGGAGTTTACACTAAATAGCAAGTATATTGCCAAAAGGATCATCAGCTAATCATATAGGAATCGCTGCTGTTCCTGATAACTCAACAAAAACAAAGAAAAAAAAAAGAAAACATGCACTTAACATGGCAACCCACTGTAAAAAGATATGACCACTCATAAACAAGTTGTAACTAAATTTCTAAATCACTCCCAAATTAATTTATTTTATTTTGTTCAACTGCAAGAAGTCTTGTAATTGTGTGTTTATAATGCGGCAGCGAGAATTCTTTTATATGGCTAGATAACTCATTCATTACTTGTGCACAATTATAACTGAAATATAATATATATAATAGTTTTAATTACATACATACGTGTATTTGTAATTTAATGAAATACTTTTCCAAAGAATATCTTTTATTTTATCACAAAACAAGATCACTTATTACCTTTAAACATTATAACAAAAACAAATTTAACATTCACTACACCATGAATTAGCAAAATTACTTCGCGCAATTTAAGGTGGCGACACTTGAAAACGTAATTTGGGCCTTCTACAGTTTACGTACACGTGTGAAGAATTTTAATAACTTGTAATCTTCTCCTAGACGATAATACCTACAAATATGTGAAGTGTCCGGAGGCATCAACGAGAAGCTCTTGGAATATACTGGTGGAAGAGAATTTGCTGGGACGAATAAAACTGGAAAATCGCCAGCGGTAAAATCCTCTCGTATCAGCAAGGAAACGAAAGAAAAAGCGCATTGAAGTGCAGCATTTTTTTTTAATGTCGTAGAAACCTAATTATTTCTTTTTCAAAGACGAGTTTTTAAATTTTGAAAAAAGAAATTGAATTATTTTCGGAAACAAAACTTCAAAGGTAAAACATGAACGAGAGTAACCTAAAACGGTTTTGCCAGTCTGCACAATGTTAAAAGAATAAGTGGAAGGAGAAAATGGGGGAGGCTGGAGTTGAAAATAATTAAAGTAATGTTGTGTATAATGAATGAATTTTATTATATTATAAATTATTTGCTGTGTAGAAGTAATTTTAAGAAGCCAATAGAGAACCAAACCAAATTGAGGTTTCATATTTCTTGCTTCAGTATATATATAAATATCGATTTTTTTCAAGAATATTAATTTTCTTAGACAGAAAAAAAAACAAAGTCTATTTAAAAAAACATATTAAGTAATTATAACCACAGTTCTTAGAATAACAGGTATAATCCAAAGCAATTTTCAGATATGCTTCTTAGATGTCTAGTTTTATCAAGGGTTTAAATAAAACATTTTCCTTCAATAGCAAATGAAAAATTATAGCTTCGACACCACTAGTAGTAGAATCGTTACAAATATCAGGTGTAATGAAGACCTCTATTTGACACCATCAATTTGTTAGAAGTCAAATACATTTACTTCGCACACAAATGAATTGATTCAATGGGTGCAAATTACATTTTGTTGTATGTACCAGTCTATCTGCTGGAACCGCATACAATTCGCTTCAATATAATTGCAGCGATTTATCCGTGAAGTCGAGATTTGTGCTCATTATTGACGCGTTTCTCGGATCTATTTTATGAAATAATTTCTTATATCGGAATAAGAAAATAAAACTCGAAAATTGTAAAAGAACGAGTAACATTTCGAATCTGTAATGTTCCCAAAACAGTGAACTTGATAAAATAGCATAAACCAGGAGAGAAGTATAAAGTTGCAACCGTAATAAATAACTGAAGTTGACACAAATACATACACACTAAAAACCTAAGCCAACTGAAAATACAGGGCAATTAAATTGAAACGAACCACCTCAAATAACTGTTTACCTGCTGTGATTTATATAAAATTCCTAATACGATTAGAATCAAATGGTTTGGATTTTACTTTATTAAATATTCAAAATGGTGACCATTAACCTCTATACAATATATATACATGTGCTTCTCCATTTTCGCAGATCGAGGTTTTTAATTTGTTTTATGCTATGAAGAACCCGCGGATCGCAGGTCCAGACGGGATTCCTTGCAATTTGCTGCGTTCGGTAGCGCCTTTGTTGGTTCAACCAGTAATGCAGTTGATTAATTTATCGTTTACCTCTGGAGTTTTCCCTATTGCGTTAAAAACATCCGTGATTTGTCCCATTCATAAAAAAAATTGTAAGCAAAATGTTGCAAATTATCGACCGATTGCTATAAGTTCTAGTTTTTGAAAAGTGTGCCATGCTTGGCTGATTGCTAAATCATTTAGCTCACAATAACATAATATCGGATAGTCAACATGGCTTTAGGCAGGGGCACTCAACCGTTACTGCTGTTCACTCGTTTATTGGCAAAGTTGTTAATTCTTTGGATACTGGTGGGTGCCCTGCAGGAGTCCTTTGTGATCCAACACGGGCTTTTGACTGCGTAGCTCATAAAGTATTATCGAACAAACTTCAACACTATGACGTGAGAGTTGTTGTTGCGGATTGGTTACGGTAGTTTTTATCCGACCGTACACAATACGTCAAAATTTCATTCCAAAGGGAAAATACTAGAAACTATTTCTATTCATCGATTCTACCAACGTGTTTAGGAGTGCCCCAAGGTTCGGTTCTGGGCCCAATACTGTTAACGATATCGTGAAATTTATTGACTCCGTTTTGTTTTTATACGCTAACGACACTAGTGCTGTGGTTTCTGGAACTGCTCCTGGACAAATTCGCGATCGAGCAAACGCTCTCCTAGCCGAATTGCGTCAATGGTTTCATTGTAACAAACTTTACATTAACGCTTCTAAAACGTATTTTACTTTTTTCCATCCTTCTCAATCTAGGGAGAACATCGATGTAAATAACAATTTAAATGGCGAACCATTGAAGCGTAAAAATTCCGTTCATTTACTTGGTGTTGTTTTGGATGAGACACTAAGTCGGTATAGCCATTGCTGTCAATTGGTACTTACTTTAAATACATCGTGTTACCAAAATCGTAGTCTGAGAGCGGTGTTGGATCACAGATGCTTAGTGACGTTTTGCTATGGACAGCTTTTCTCCAGAATGTCATATGGTATTATTTTTTGGGATCAGTCGCCTTATACGCATGATGTTTTAGTTGCCCAGGAAATAATAATTCGCTGCATTGCGGGCATTGTTAATACCGACACGTGTAGACCATATTTCAGAAAATTTCGAATATTGCCTCCACACACAGTGTGTATATTCTTGAGACTTTAGTATACGTTTATGATAATCGTGATAGGTTGCTGGCAAATTCTGATGTTCATTCGTACAATACAAGAAATAGAGCTTCAGGTTGCCCCTGAATAGATTGAAAATTACGAAAAGGTCACCAATTTTCATGGGACTGCGACTTTTTAACCTGTTGCCCGACACTTTTAAGGAATTAAAAACTGTAAACAGATTCAAATTTGTTTTACGCAATCATTTACTTGAAAATAGTGTTTACTCCATTGACGATTTGCCGGGTACTTTTGAATAGGAGTGCAATAATACTTAACATTGTGTTATCTAAATTTAACTATTTCATAAATTGAATTTATTATGTTGTCACCAGTTTTATTTGTAATATGTTTATATTTCTGGACATGCCCATTATACTTCTTTGTATTTTTTATTGGACGAATAAATCTATCTATCTACAAACGCTCTCCTGACATAATTTTTTGGCGCAACTCTTGTAAAGAAGCTGAACGCGTGGCATACACCTTTGGCTTAAGATGCCCCCAGAGAAAAAAAGCAAGTGGTGTAAGATCCGGCGATCTGGCAGATTCCTTCGACCAACCCAACGATCGTGAAAAGCGACGGACCAGAAATTGTCGTACTCCGACAGCGTAATGTGGAGACGCTCCATTTTGCTGAAATACTACCTCATTCTCCAACAATTCTGGATCTTGCTCCAAACTGATAAACGGCTTACTCCTGATGCTTGAGATACCTGTTGTATCGACGTCGCATTTCCAAGCACTGCGACCTGACCTAAAGTCTTCGACGTGAATATCGTCATTATTGACAACCCGATAAAAATATTGTTTTATGTTATATGCAGAGTCCGTTTCCCTGAATTTTTGGATTGATTCCAGTATGTTGTTGTTCCTTGCTTGATTACCACAAAAAAATTACGAAATGTCGAAATGTTTGGAGCCATTTCATTCTAATCGTGTTTTATTACACAGATTGCAAATTAATCAAATTATGCACTTTTTGCTTACTGAATAAGAAACGTTTTGATACATGTTGCCGGCTGATGGCAGCCTAAATGTGCATCCATGTCTTGCAGAGGGTCTTGGTATGTGAAAAGTCACTCGAGACATCAGGAATCCAGCACCAATCCTTAATCTAGTCAAGGTTCCGCTGTAGAATTGAAGCATCATCGGCTGTAGATTCATTCATTCATTCATAAAGTTAGGGGGACACCTTTAGTCCAGGCACTTGAGCTAGGTGCTCATTGTACCGTCCCTATTAAATCTCTTATTTCCACTCGAGCAGCTTAGTGTTCTCTATAAAGCCCAGTATCTTGCCCAGTGGGAACTTGAGAACCTTCCAGGGCTCCAGAGGGCTGTAGATATTTCGGTGTAGATTTTCAAATCATCAGCAAAGACTAGTACAGGACAGTATATTTTGCTTAGCAGGTTATTTGAGGTGGCTCGTTTCAGTTGAAATGCCCTATATATGAAGTTGCAGTAAATTTTCGTTCATTTTGCAATTCATAGAGAAATATAAAAAATAATTTTAGTGTTCTGAGGTAAAGCTAAGGATAAGCATTTCAATAATCGTCATATATTTTTTTTTATATTCATAATTATTTCCGCAAATAATGAAAATTTGACAGGTTAAATCGATTGTGAATTGTTGATTTTCAGCGTGCACACAGCCCAGAACACTTTTTATTACTTCATGGTAGGTTGTGTGTAATAAATTGCAATGGGGCTTCAATGGGAGGCAATTTGTTAGGGAATTCATTATAAAAGCGTATTTTGTTATTTCCATCCCAGATGCTATGTAATTTGTAGCAGTTGCAGTTCAGTGAGTAGGAAAACTTTTATATTTATGACGTAGTGCATGCCATTATAAAGCAAGCGTCGGTGCTGATGAACAGGAATTAATGCATAAATTGTAAAACTGTCCCCTGAAAGCATCGAAACAAATAAACTTTGTCAGTAAGAGTATTTAGAGGTATTCTAGAGTTTGTTAGAGTAACAAATTGCACGCTTTTTATTACTTATTTCGTGCTTACAGATTTCTTTACGAGGATCAAACCGCGGAAAATATATTTCATATTTTTTTTATATTTTTTTATCCCTTCACACCTGGTGTTGATTTTGATGTGTCACTTCAGGTGAGACCTTGGTCTTGGCTTGACAGGTTAGCATTAGGTTCATAAATAATTTTTATGTTAATAATGCAAAATTCATGTCTGAAAGTGTTAAACTATAACTATGTTTCCTTAATTAAGATAAAATTGCAAACATATAATCCAATTCTCAATTTTCTTGTTTCTAATGTCAAAATGAAACTTTAGAATACTAAAATAGCTATTACTTTACAGATGTTTTTATAATTATTGGACAATTTTTGAAAAAGCCAATGTTGACATTGGCGAAACGTCAAATAAAGATTTACAAAGGAAATGGTAAAGGAAATAAACCCAAATATCGTAAGTGTAGTATCTTTAATAAAGTTAACTGTACACTGATAAAACGGGTTCTTTAAATCAAATAAACACAGCGTCCTAATATCAAATATATTGAACATAAATAACAAAATATTCAAAAAGGATATTTCTTTTTTTAGAAAGAAAAGTTTTTATTGATGTAGTCTGTGTTCAAGTGATTTGATATGGAAAGCATTAAGTCATTCATTATATGCATACAAATACTTTTTACTTTAGTTTAAACAAAATAAAATGTACTACTTTCTCGTGGGAAATGCCCTTTATATGTGTAAAGCGATAACGTAAACTGATTATACCACAATATCAGTCATATATAGACTATACTAAAGAGTTAAAAAGCGTGATAATTGCGTTAATGTGCATGAAAGCTGTACCCATACGCTTGATAAAGCTATATAAACGTAAGAATCTATTTATACTAGAATCAATGTACAGATTAAGAGACAGAGCTGTATCAAAAATAACCTCCAAGTCTGATGCTTGTGCAACCCCTTCTAACATTATATTTTTAATACGGTAATCAAAGACCAAAGAGTTGAACTTCTCATTATTTTCGCAGTAAATGATTTTCTGGTAGGTTGTATTCTGAAACTTTTAACAATGCTAAAACGGTTTTTTACCTATTTCGCACAAAGTGCGTCCGAAAAGTCTCAAAAATTACCTGGAAAAAGTTAGAACTTTTTTTTTCACATGGCAATACAGAATTTTTGCTTCATTTTTGGATAGACGCTACAATTCTTATATTTTACATACGAAATTTTTTGAAAAAGCTGCCAAAATATTATTGGAAAGAGTGAAAATTTCGTCACTGATAAGGATAAAAAAACCTAATACCTACCTAATATCCATGATGAGTTTTTCTTTGTATTAGCTGTAGTAGTACAATTAGAACAAGTGGGCTAGTGTTTTAAACATTTGAGTTATTTATCACGTCTGTCAAATACATTAAAATTCAGGTAGTCTCATGAGCCCAATATTTTTTTTTAATGTTTAAAATGACGAGTCTATCTATTTCATCAACTAACTTCCTAGTTTATGCAGACGACCAAAAACAATTTAAAAACATTTTAATAGTTTAACCAGGCAGGTCTGTTTCCTGTATGTTTAATAATTTATCAAATATAACTATATTTTAACTTAATAGTATTTCACTGCTAGAGTTACGTTATAAAAATAAAATCTGATATCTAATGATTACCTTCGCAAAAATGTCGAACCTGTATTATGTTGTTTCTCAATTTTCAGGGTTTGAGGGAAATTAAGCAAAATAGGTGGTTCGAATTTCCTTGCTGTCAGCAATAAATTTCACCCAATTGTACCAGTAATGAATTTCCTTTAAGCGCCCAGATCCAATTAGCGTAAATTACAGTTAGCTTTCCAGAATCGACGTTCTACTTTCAATTAAAAGATTGAAAATTGTGCTCACCTGCGTGGATAAAAGAACAGCTCTGCCGTAATAGTACATGTGCATGATGTATTTGTCTCCATTCGGCGCCATTATCATCAACACGTACGTAACGCCTAGCAGGGGCATCAGGACTAGTAGTGCTTTGGCTGCCTTCCGGTACTGTTGTGTTTCCACCGTGTTAGCTGATCGGAGCTTCGTGATGAGCACCCACATTATAGACACCAAGAAGAATAGGTTCAATAGAAGAACGATTATGACCGGCACTTGGTATATCCAATCGACTAAATGGGCTTTCAGCCACGGACAGTGCCGGAACAATATAGCTGCGCTCATACCTTCTTGCTGGAATCGGAAAATAAGAAAACTTCATTTATAGCAAACGGATATTTCGATATATTATTTGACTGTTAGGAAATTTTTCTCCTAACAGTTTTGATTACAAATATTTTAACTAAATTAATGATCGATCTACATACGTTGTTCAACAGGAGAATATTCAAATAGGCCGCATCATGCAATTAAAATCGGTCGCGGTAAAATGAACACAAACACACATGACTAAATCCATTTGATTCATACAGTTTCAGTTTACATGTATGTACCAATCCGACCGTCAGAGTTTGAGTTACGAACCTACAAAAGTAGATAAGCTAGTAATTAAAAACAAATCGGTATTACTTATGTGAAATTGTAATTTAATTGACCGCAACAATTTAAAAAGCTGTCCATTGAAATGAGATAATAATTTGTCACTGGAACAAATAAAATGGAAGATAAACTTAACTTAATGAAATCGTTCATCGATTAAAGTTTAAGAAATTACCATAATTAAATATCTATTGTTTAAACCTATTGTTTTATCTTTTGATATATGTTTTGATTGTGTCTCTGATCTGCATTAAATAAAGGGAAATGATCATATCCGTAAACAGGTAAATAAAGCCCACAGAAGATTTACTGGTAATGATTTGGTCATAAAATTTCTGGAAATGCTTTGGCAATAGGTGGTGATGCTTTTTTATTCCAATAACTTCCCATCAAATGATGGTGATTTAATCTGTAAAAACGTGGTAGAAGCTGGTCATTCTCCAAAGCTCGTACTTTTAAAACAAATTTATTTGTTAACGGTTCTCGCGCTTCCACATATAGTGCCTCAATTGGTGTTGATCTCATTACACCTAAGCATAATCGTATTTCATTGTTGTGCACAATATCGAGTCGTCTCAATATATTTGTTGCAGCTCCCCCATAAAAAATGCTACCGTAATCTATAATGGACCCAATACATGGTCTATAAATTAACAGGGATGTACGCCTATCTGCATCTAAAGAGACTTTATTAAATACTTTAAGAATATTAGTCGCACTGGCAGCTTTAGCTCTAATTGTCTCTATATGCGCTTTCCAATTTAATTTGGTATCCAGAAACATTCCCAAGTATTTAACGACCAACAAACCATAAAAACTATAGAAAAAATGGTAGAACAAACAAAAAAGCAATTTTATGATCAAATAACTTCAAATTCAAAAAACAAGTCTAGGACATCCTGGAATATTATTAACAAGCTAACAAGAGGTGATAATGGCCGTGAACAGAACTTGAAACTGTCGGATGAGAGTGGTAATATAACAGTGAATCCTAGTGAAATTGCGTCTATATTCAAAAAACATTCCACCTTAACAAAAACGTCAAATAATAAAAAATCTAATGTTCCTACTGTAGTACATTCTAATTTATTTCTTTTACCGACAGACAAGTATGAGTTATCCGATATTATTAAGCAAGTGTCTTTAAAACATTCGGCTAGCATTGATGGTATACCCTGTTTCTTAATAAAGCATGTTGCGCACTGTTTGTTGGAACCTTTGAAATATTTAATCAAACGCTGCTTGGGCGAGGGTGACTATCCGAGTAGATTATAAACTAGTAAACTCGTACCTATACATAAGAAAGGTAATACACTCGACGTCACAAATTATAGACCTAAATCTCTACCATCAGTTTTTGCCAAAATTTTTAAGAAGATCATTAATAAAAGACTAGTCGACTTCTTAACTAGCAATAATCTACTATCACCTACTCAATTTGGATTTATAGGTGGTAAAAATACCTGTAGTGCAATTGAACATGCCCTGAGTAAGGTTTATGAAGCACTAGATAAAAGACAATTTGTTACGGGCGTTTTCTTTGATCTGTTTAGGGCCTTTAATGTGGTAGATCATTCACTGTTGCTTAAGAAATTACAATCACTAGGAATATTTGGCGTGGCTTATGATATTTTATCTTCGTATCTTTTTGATAGGAAGGCTGTAGTTAGTATTAGGCCGGAGAATGCAAATATAATTCAGACACACAATCCTTCGACAATTGAAATAACCTGTGGTATACCTCAAGGCTCAATTTTAGGCCCCACCTTGTTTTTAATTTATGTGAACGATCTGCAGTCTGCCTTGAACAACTGTACACTGGCGCAGTATGCTGATGACACCAGCTAGATTGTAACAGCGGCATCACTTGAGAGTGCATCCAATGCAACAACAAAACAACAAATTTGTGATATGGCTAACTGGTACAGCAGCAATGGCTGCACTGCCAAAACGGGATTGTTGAGGTTTTCGTTGGTGGCGGTTGGTGGTGGCAGTAGTTTGTACGTGCGTTCGGTGGTAGGTCGGTGCCGGAGAGCGACAGCTTTGGCTTCTTGGTTTGACAGTCGATCGGAGGCTGAAATTCGCGGACCACTGCAACCTATTGCGGACGAAGCTCGGTGTGGAGTCACTTAGGTTTTTCTACTTTGCTTATGTGGAGTCACGTCTGCGCTAAGGAATTGTGTTTTGGGGTACGGTGCCCGCAGCCAGAACTATTTTTGTATTGCAAAAGAAAATCATTCGTTGCATGCAGTGTCTACCTTCATCTTCTTCGTGTCGTCCATTATTTAAGGAATTAAGTATATTACCTCTTGCCTCTCTGTATATATATGAAGTTGGAATCATAATACTTGCTAATCGTAACTCAGTGTGGTGTGCGACGTATGATGGCTTGTAAAGATAATGGAATTACATTTATTAAAACAAATACAAAACTCCTTTTTTTCACTCCACTGGATGAAGGCTTCCATCTCAGCTTTACCACACAATCAGAGTACTTCACACATTCAGTGTACAGGACAAAATCATCGCCATATTGAATAATTTTAATATTTAGTACACTTAAATCTGATTTTGGTATTTTCTCTTGCTTTTTAGGGCGTTGAATGATATAAACATTTCATCCATGCAACGTTTCGATTATTATTATAACCTTTATCAAGTACAAGTATAAAAACTATAATATATTGTAAATATAAAATGACAATGTTAAATTGTATACTTGGTAAAGGTTATAATAATAACCGAAACGTTGTATGTATGAAATGAAGTGTTTTTATCATTGAACGACCTCAAAACCAAGAGAAAATACCAAAATAATTAAAGGTCAAGAAAAGAAGATTTCAAACTTAAATCTGATGTATGTATATATGTTAAATAAAAGCGAACTCAAAACTGATCCTTACGAAATTCCTTTAGATATCGGTCCTAATAGCGAATTTTTTTCTCCTCTGATAAATAATTTCTTATTTGTATACAAGTTTATAATATTATTGCAGACGTCATCTGGAACACTAAATTTGTAACATTTTGATTGCGTGTGAAATTTGTTTGAATGTCTGTGATTAGCTGTGTTTATGCGTGTCGCGTACTAAACCCTTTTCTAAAATCATACTGACGCATTGCGAATACATGTCAATTTAGAAAAGTGGTAACAGCAAGTGCAAACTCACCATTTCATTAATGCACGATAAATATTCTTTGCACCCTGATGGAGTTAATATGCATATTAGCTGCAATATAATTTAAATTTCAAATCAATCCGCCCATTCTGAATTCAAATTATGTATAAGTTGCAGTTATTTCAGGGCATTCAAATGGAAATTGTCCCTTTACGGTGAAATCGATCCGAAAGTTTACGACTAATAATTTCCCTGAAGAGGATAACTTATTGCTTATACTAATGGAATCCTGTAACTAAGCTGCCATATATTTCTTCGCATTCGCTTTACTTTTTATTAGATTTCGTAATGCACCTTTTGTAATCCGCTACAGTTATATTAAAGTAGAATCAGCTCGTTTTATTTGTTTCGTGACATCCGAAAAAGTTTGACGTAATTTCTCATTTGAAAGTTCTTCCGCAGTTATTAAATATAATAGAAAGAGCGTATGTATGTTTTAAATGTACGTAATGTTTCACCGATAAAAATAATATAAGAAAATGTAGAAGGTGTGCATTTGGTGGATGCGCCGAAGATATAAAATACAAGGCGCATATTTTTATAAAAACTTACGACATATTGCAAGTTTTTCTGTGCAGATGTACGAAGATGATAGGCAGTTAACTTATTTATTTAATCCTTTTCATTTTTGAGAAGCAGCTGAAGTACTACAGAACCATAACTTAACACAATCTTGTAGTGACTCTAGTCTATATTTAAATACCCCAAAACGCTTATGCTTTATACAATATTAAAAATGATTTTTCTCGATACGTCGTATTTGTCACGTAAAACCAAAATTTTACTTTGTATCTAATTCTATAGTCCTTTCACACTTTTCTTATTGCTTCGGTGTATACTGGCCGTGAATAGATAAAACATCGAAAGAACGTGTACAAGCCGTAACTTCCGTAGTTGTTCTTCGTTGTCACGCAAATTATGGCTATAAGGTGTCCCCATAAAAGATAAAACATTGAAGGTTAAAATCTGAAGGACAAGTGAAATCTAAAGGACAAGTGAAATCTGAAGGACCTGTTAAATCTGAAGGACGTGGTAATAAATTTACAGACGTGTCATTACTTGGGCACTGTTTCGTCACAAAGCATTACAAAATACACCAATTACGTTATATTTTATTCAGTAGTTTATAGAACAGACCGCTAATCATCCAAAACTCTCTATCAATTTGCTTGGGCAATTTGTTGCCGTAAAATTGTGAAAAGCTTGTGTCAAAAAAGCTACGAGGTTGCGAACTCCTCATGAAAACTGGGTTGGAGTCCACCGTGCATTTACCACATATTTCTCCGAAGATTTTGCGGTGAATCATCTAACAAATCTGGCTACGTGTTTTATGGATGTAGCAATAAGTATCTTGCATTATTATGAAAGAATGATAGGACGAACGGTAAAATGGTCGTCTTTATGTAATTGCACTTGCTACGTTTGTTACACCGGTTTTAGTTATATTTCGTTTGTTGCTACTGTAGGTGTCCCACAGGGATCCCATCTGGTTCTCATTTTATTTAGTATTTACATTAATGACTTCACTTGGTTGTAATTTCGCAGCTTATGCTGATGATCTGAAAATATTTTCTAGGATCAACTATATCTAACTGCGTTCTATTTCAATGCATTCAGATTACAAAGATCTAGGGGTATATTTTGATTCAGCCTTAACATTTAACAATCACAATAATGTTGTTAATTCTGCTTCCAAATGTTTGGAATTTTTTATTCACTCTTGCATGTTATTTACGAAATCTACCGTTCTAAAAACTGTATTTAACACTATTGTTAGACCATAAGCTTGAATATGCCTCACTGGTCTGGTATCCACACTATACTCTCCAAAAGTTGGCAACGAAAAACTTCAAAAGAGTTGAGTATCAAAAAGTCACTTTTTGTAATCAGTAAGCAACAAGTGCATAATTTGCAGCCTGTGTAATAAAATACGATGAGGATTATATGGTTTGAATTTTACTTTATTAAATATTCAAAATGATGACCACTAACTTCCATATAATTATACAATCTTGCTTCAAATGCTCTGTTGACATTTCGCAACATTTCGAGAGTTATTCTTTAGCATTCTTCAACAATTTTTTTGGCGTAACCCTTGTAAGAAAGTTGAACGCGTGGCATACATCTTAGGCTTAAGATGCACCCAGAGAAAAAATCAAGTCGGCCAATTCAACGATCGCGAAAGTGATGATCCAGAAATCGTCGTACTCCGGCAGTGTACTGTGAAGGCGCTCCTTCTTACTGAAATACTACCTCATTCCCCAACAAATCTGGATCTTGCTCCAATTTTTCTGTGATCAAAGCATTGGTTGTATCGTCCAGCATGTTTAAATACATTTGAATAAACTCAACGAAAGAACATTCCACTAAAAAATGCAAACTTAAACTAATACAATACAAAATAAATGTCTAAAGGTGGAAACAGAAGCAAAAAAGTTGGAGAAAAACAGCATTAAAAATGATGACCTTGGTCACCACAAAAAATTGCGACATGTCAGGAGACCGCATAGGGAGAGAACTTGAAGCCATTTCATTCTGTTGCAAATTATGCACTTTTTTCTTACTGATAAAAAAAAAATGACTTTTTGATACATGTTGCCTTCAAGAGAATTAAAAGACTTTTAGAATGATATCACAGCAGGCAAAGAGTTATTTGAGGTGGCTCGTTTTAATTGAAATGCCCTGAATATTAAGTTTTATTTATAGTGAATGTAGAGAATACGTGATATTCTGTTATTTTGTTGTGTTATTGGGATTTTGCTCTTGGACAAAGGAATAAGTGTATTACTTATTACAAAGGAATAAGTGTAAAGTGTTTAAATAACAGTTCTTAATAAACAAAAAAAATGTGTGGATTTAGTATTTTTGGATGTTTCATATTATGTATTATCCTTCTACGCGCATAATATCTTCAATTTTAGGAAAGCGAAATTAAAAATTAGAAGTTCAGTTACGTTTGGTACGTCAGCAGTAGTAAAAGAAAAATACAAATCTGAATTTCCAACTGCAATTAAAAATAAAGATTTCCATTTTTCGTCGCCCTCTTTTTGTGTAATTTTAAGTCCCTTTCTGCTCGATCTGCATAAATCTACAGAAGTTAGCGAGAGTTTAATTACATTAAGAAAAGAAGAAGACGATGAAGATTGTATGCAGAAGTATTTTCGACACGTTTTTCCTGTCTGTTTTTACATCAAACAAAAGTTTGGTCAAATTGAAAGTTGCTGTGATTCACGTTCATTTTGATTTATTTTTTGTTGTTGTTTTTGGAAACTTCGGTTTCCTTAACATTTATATATACATATATATATATATGTATGTAACCCAATATTTCCTGTGAAAAGGTGTATTTTTATAAGACATAATTGCTAATTCATTTTTATTCTGCATGATTTTTTATTATAATAATTGTTTTTATTCTCCATCTACAGCAATATTTAGATGACTTTGGCAAACACTGTAATAGAGATAGATAATATGTATGAATTACGTTCGTCTGGTTAATCATAATATCAATAATATCGAATTTCTACTGACTAGCCACAAATATTGCCTGTAATTAATGAGTTCAATCAGCCAGTGACACTGTTGAAATTATATTCAGTTATTAGTGTCGCTCATTCTAGGAATTTAAATGTAGAACATAAATAAATGTCGCTTCCAGTACTAACAGGAGATTTTAATCTAGTTGCGTTATTAGTATGTGTATGAAATTATCTACATTTCCGGATGTACCACAGCGAAAATGAAGTTGGATGAAGGGACTACAAACTTTATACATAAATAACTTTAATCAGCGTGAATTATAGCGGTTTAATGTTAGATTTAATTTGGTATACGGTTTTGGTGGTAAATGCAATTCTAATTGAGTTTTAGCCTATCATAGCTAGTTTCAAACCTATACGGATTACATAAATGATAGTGAAACACTTTTGTTTTAAATTACAAGACACGGGATAGGTTTAGATCTTGTATTTTTTAACTGAGATAATTAAAAACGCATATTATGCAAATTTACGTTATCATAGGTATGAACCAAGGTCGGATGTATCTGTTTTTTGTTTTCTTCATTTAGATTAGGTGATAATTTCGTTCAGCCATTGCACGCATTTCATTGCATTTGCTCTTATCTAGTTGTGGCAGGCTTCTTTGTATTTTTCGACGATACTTTATCATACCTTCGAATTTAATATTCAATTTCGTTCTTCTCCAACCTTCTTGCTGGGATTTCGTGAGGTTTCCACCGCCAACATAAATTAATATTTATATACGCTGCGTTATTGTTAAATTAACCATAGATAATAATTAATACAATATGATGAATAAATAAATTCCATATTCCATTCATAATCCAACAAAATAATACTTTTATGAAATCCTAGATTTAAAATTTTATAGTATTTTAATAAATAGTTTAAAATCACTTCAGCTCGATTTTTCCTAGACTTTTTGTTCTGCAATCTCATGATTTATTTACATAATCATAAAGGGAAGAAAAAGCACTATCGGACTCCACTACTAAAAATCTACATTGTCGTTTACTTTTTCTCGTATAATGACGGCATGAATCGCACATGTTAAGTTGCATTTTTAAAAACTAAACCTGACGTGTTTCAGCGTTTAAAAAACCGACCGAGTGCGCTTTCCATACTTTAAGTCCACACTGTATAAGGAATTAGAATAACACAGTATGAAAACATTCATAATTTTGTGGACAGCCTGTATAATTGTTTAAATCAACTCCGTATACAGTATTTTATGACAAAAAGAGTGATTATAACCTATTTCTGAAATTCGATCAAACGAGCACAGCAAATATCGTTCCGTACTTATTGTAACACCCTCTATATAAATAGCGATTCCAGTCGAAAGTGCTGCGTAATCGGTGCAAGTCCGCCATTAGCTTTGGTCTATCTCGCACGGTTTAAAAGTTATTTTGGATAAACGAAATTTGGAACGAATTTCAAAGTCGAATTGCACTCACTAAAGATGAAGTTACGCCGCAACAGAGAGTGTCTTTGAGTAACACTCTATGTTCTCCACAATCTGACAAAGTTTCATTAGAATCTGCGATTTACAAGTTGAAAATGACTATAAGTCTATATTGCTAAGACACCCTTGCTAAATTTGTCGGTATTATATTTTTTAAAAATCGCACACAATATTCCTTTATTTCAAATATATTTCAGAATTTAAATATCAATTTAACTCTATTACAAACCTCCCAGATGGATATATAATACTTTTATATATTATTTTAATATTTATATTTACTTATATAAATATTATAGCTCCCTTTACAGATGGCACAGTACTTGAATATCACCACTAAATAATACGTTTCACCCTCCTACTATCGACTAGATAGTTATTTTATTTTAGTAGTGGTTACGGTTGGAATAGAGGATATATCGTTATCAATTCTGCTTCTGATAAACATAAATAATACCTGTTAACATTTAATGAAAATGTACTGTGATTGTTCTGTTATTGTTAAATGATGTATTGCTAACTTTTTATCAATGAGAATAAGTTCTGTTAAATATATGAAAATTTTATTTCGCAAAATATGGAAAACACGGAAGAAAATTAAATTCACAATCAATCTCAGGTAAGTAAGTTCAAATACTATATAAATTAAGTTATTATAAACACTCTTCTATCAAAAAAAAAAAACAACAACTAGTACTCAATTTAATCGGTTTGAATTTATATTTATCAATTTAAATTTCTAACCAATATCTTAACGCCTAGGTCCTCTGGCACCCAAATGAGTTTCAGCTGCAGCCTCGAATGTTAGAAACAGTGACCAGGAAACCGACCTAACGCATAAGAGATTCAAGACCATCCAAATTAACAAGTTTCTTTCAAATTGGGAGCCACACAGAAGGATTTATCATTTAACGTGAGTTATACTGTTTATACTTGTGATTCCATACATTAATAACCAAATTTCTAATTCAATACGTGATCCGTCAAAATATATTGCCCATTTTATTTCACTAATAACACAAAAACGAATTGGTTATTTTGAATGAAAATAGTTTTAAATGAAAAAGTAAAAAGTAGGCCTGGAAATTTTGTTGGAATTGTTGACAGTTGTCAAAATGGAGCGTTGATCTACACAACATCGTATCTTTTGTGTTGAGAAATTTATTCAATTTAATTCAGTAATCGCTGTCCTAAGGTGTTTTCGATGTCATTTTAATGTGCGTCGCTGTCCGCAGCATAAGACTATTGTTACTTGGCACAATAAATGGACCCAACTGGGTTCTATTACTGCCTGCAATGAACGTAACGAAGAAATGGTATGAAATGCAATTATTGCTAGTCAGAAAAAATCCACTGTTAAACATGCTTCCGCCCTTAGTTTGTGTGATCGAACCAAAAGAAGAATGTTAAAACGTATAAACTTTCATTTATATAAGATCGCAATAGCTCAGAAAATAAATGATCAAGATAAGATTAACAGGCTTAAATATTGTCGTCTGATTCATGATAATCACCAAGGTATCGAATATAACCTTTTCATGAGTGAGGAAGCATATTTTTATATAAATGGCGACGCAAATAAGCAAAATGACCGTTAATGGACTCAAGAAAATCCTCGTGAAATTCATCAGCGACCTTTATATTGTCCTAAAGTAATTGTATAGTACGCCATTTCATCGTCTAGAATAATTGGGCCTTAATTGTTTGAATAGAATGGTCAGACAGTAACAGTGAATGCTGCGCGCTATGTTCAAATGTTGCAGACATTCTTTTTACCTCAAATTGAAGAAGAAATAGGATATTACTGATTTTAGCAAGACGGTGTCACAAATCACACACGATTGCATAGCCGGCAGAATGCCTGGACTTTCAGCTCCGGATTATTTTCTTTGAGATTATTTAAAATTTAAAGTGTTTGTGAATAAACCCAGAAATTTAAGCGATTTGAAATTAAACATTAGAAATGAAATATATATACCACGTCACGTTCTTCGAAATATTATGCAAAAAATTGCTTGTCAAATAGAGGAATGCATTGAGAACAATGGAGGTCATTTACGAAACGGTAGATATATTTAAATAAAAAACTCCCATGTTTCCAATATAAGAATATGCATTGATCCGTTTGGTTATTAAAGTCAAACATTTTTTATGAGCTGTTTAAATTGGGCAGTTCGTTTTGCCAAACCGTGCAATATAGATAACGCTCGAAACACATTTTTCTTCTCAAAGATCGAAAAAAGAAAAGAGTTTCTTCTAATTTTGTCAACATCCACCATTGTCATGGAAAACTCCTTAACAACCCCGATACAACCCGAATACATTATAACGACAAGGTGAAATATTATGGAAACGCATCCCTTCGACATGTAATTACCAGCCTGATAAGGGAACCATACACCAGTATCCAGACTTACTTACACAGTACGATGAAAGTAAAATGTTATGGCAACGCAAACTCGACATACGATCACCAACTTGAAAGTAGTAAATGTAGTGAGTACTAGATTTACACGTAAATACATACTATGCAGTAATAAAATAATATGAAATATTCTACACAATTAATTTTTTTAAGGGAGTAGATAAAGCCTAAGCATTTCATATGCTTATCAGGCAACCCCGCAGAGCCAAATCTCCCGGAAAAAATCGGTTATCGTATTTGATCAGAGTGAGATTTGAAACCTGGACCTCACGACTGATAGCCAAGTGGGCAAGTCACTAGACTATCAGCCGGGCAATAAAATAGATTTTATAGTATTCAATTCTAAGCATAATTCAACATCAGATAATATCATAGCAATATAAACATTCTATGTTAGAGATATACCGTATCAGCATTACTTTGTTGTATTGTTTATGTTTCAAAATATATTGTAAACAGGAAATCGGTTCTCTGAAATTGGCATTTATAATAAATTAGTTGTGTATTATATAACTCATTACTGAAGCTTTCAAACCGAGGGTGATATTCATGTAATCAATTATTAATATATTAAGCACTTAAGCTGCTGTGCAAACTCAAATTACCAAGTTAATAACTTTCTTGGTGAATACGTATAGCCTCGTCAATATTACTATAACCCCGCCAATCTTATCCAAATACATTTAAAACCTCATGCGACCTACTTACCGAAGAATCCAGCGATACGAAGTGCTTGACGATGGCCCATACTATGATGAACAAGGATGGTATGCCTGAAAATGAATACGATTAAGTCCAACGGAATTGAGGTACTCGTAGCTTCTTCTAATTTATCTGCGTGCGCCAGTATTAAACCTGTTGCGGTTCAAAGCAAACTACGGTGATGCGCTACTTAAGAAGCCCGTATTGAGACTAGTTATTTGTTTTATAGTAAGTACATATACTATCTTACCCCAGCCAATGCAAGCGTAAACTCGTAATTTGAAATTCTCCCTTGTGAGCGTCTTTACGACTAGGATGTATAGATATAAACCTGTGGATAAGAAAATAGATTTTAGCATGTCAGTAAAGTTTCTTCGAAGAGTTCTAATATTGGAAAGAATCATTTTGTTTAATTTAAAAAACTAATAGAGAAACTGATGCAGAGTTTACAGAGAGGGTTTACTGAAAATTTACTTTCTACAAGAATTGAATTAAGTATGCACTGTATTCAACTTTTGTGTATACCTTGCACGTTTTGTTTCCAAAGATGCCCAAGTTTTATAGATATTTTGTTAAAGGATGATTTATCTATCTATAACAGATAATAACATAATTTCGTTCTAATCTTGTTATTGAATATACCTAATGTTTATTATTAATTCTTGTTTTGTTAACATAAATTTAGTACACTCTAACGATTAACCAAGAAATTACCACTATGGCGGGTTCATAATCTTTATAGGAATCTTCATACCAGCAAAAGCAATAAAGAAGAATAAGCATTAGAAACGAAGCTTTAAATTAAAAGGAAATATTGGTTAAGCAATAAATAGTTTTATTAAAAAAATGTTGGTCGCCATCCCGATAGTCAAAACTACGTTTTTATAGTACGTCATGGTAAACCGTTCTTGGAATCACTACATATGCAGTCGAGTGTATTTGTTTTACACATTATCTAGCGGAACTGAGAGTCCATAAAATGTCCGAGCTACATAAGTGACTGCATTACCGGCTTTTGCCACTATTCTCTGGTGCGTTGGAAGTTTGGTGTGTAACCCGAAAAGGGCGCGTATTCAAACTCTTACATTTTCAGCGGGCCATCGACGCGAACATCCGTGTAAGATTGAGGATACAGGCATAAACACGAGTCTGTTTCTAATGCTCACTCCGACTTCATTACTTTTGTTGGTATGGTGTTTTCTGCAATAGACTATGAGGAAATATTTATTTCCTTGCGATGACATCCATTCACTCACAAAAATTTAAGGAAATGCTACTAATCATTACCTGTTGGGATTCTTAAAGCCTGACATTGATAATATTTTGTGGTTTGAGCGAACTCTTTATGATCCGGTGTCACCGGTAGATAAATGCTTGGAACTTTGTAATTCTTTAATAGCAGTTTACGGAGTGAATACGAATTCTTATTTGGGGATTGCCTGCGAAATACAGTGCATCAAGCTTTTTTGAACGTGGAGAAACTGCAAATATTTTTATTTTTCTGTAACAATTTAAGATAGTCCAAGAACTTACAGCCATTTGACTGTTTGTTCCGGTTCACTTAGAAGTGTAGGAGTGTAGTGAAATAATCCTAAAAAAATTGGAACCAAAACGGGGTCTTGGTACACATTTATATCTAAACTTGATGATTGCAAAATGTTTAATTTCACACTCTGCTTTCTCTTCACAAGATAGGATCGATGATATTAACGTCATAATGCAGTAATTTATATTGAAGAATATCATGATTAACTGACGATATAACTAAGATCTACGAAAAGTCCTAGACATTGCTAATTACAATTTAGATTGTTGCATACACTATTTAAAAAGTTGTATCTTAAATAGCTAGGTGTAACTTTGGACGCAAAATTGACGTACAAATCCCACCTGGAACATGTGACCATCAAAGCCACGACCGCCCTTTGGGCTTGTAGAGGAATGCTTGGTAGAACGTGGGAGCTGAAACCTACAATGGTGCACTGGCTGTACACGAAGGTTATAGTACCTTCTATAACCTATGCCTCGCTAGTCTGGTGGCATAAAGTCAGTCTGGGCTACACGGTAAACGCGCACAGAAAAGATCAAGAGGATTGCCTGCTTAGGCCACTGCAGTCATGGAGACCATTCTTGGGTTTTCCCCGCTGCAGTTGGTGTTCTGGTCAGAAGCTACCCTGAGACCATACAGAGCAAAATGTAGTGAGTGTTTCTCTGGTAAAACCGGAGACCATACCAGCATCTTCAACTACATTGAACAGACAGTAGGTACCACTGTTCATAAAGGCGGACAAGATTCCTCCCGTCTTCAGCTTCACTAGAAAATATCTAGATATTTCTGATAGTGAGACTACAAAAGCTTACGTCCGCAAACCGAGGCGAGGTTCCTATCGCTGGTTTGTGGATGCCTCGAAGACGCCGACTGGCATAGGTATTGGGATCTGGAGAGGTAGAGAACCGAATGGCGAAGCCATCAGCTTAGGGGACTCCACCTTCATTTTCCAGGCTGAAGTAATAGCCATCCAGCGCAGAGGACATCGTAAACTGCCCGCATGAGAATGGAACGGTTAATTTTTTTTCTGACTGCCATGCTGCCGTCAGGGCGCTGTAGGCTGTCAAATTCGTTTCCGAAGTGGTACTGGGGTACAATACGAAGCTCGAAAAATTGGCAGAACATCACAGCATTACGTTGAGATGGGTTCCAAGCCACTCTGGGATTAGAGGCAACGAAATTGCTAACAAACTAGCTAGAGGCACCAGCAAACGAAGAATTCACCTAGCCGAGGAAAGACTCCGCATGGCATTTTGTTATGAGCAGGAACAGACTAAGACCGCTTACGCACTGAACAAGCACTTGCACCGCATGGGGCAAGTGGACTCTGCCCTGTGCGGAAACTGTAAGAGAGCAGAAGAAACTCCTGTGCACCTCCAGGCCGATTGTCCGGCAGCGAGCAAGGAGAGACGGAATCATTTAGCAACCGAGCGACCTCGGTTAGACGAACCCAGTTTAAGCAAACTCACTCTCGACAAATTTGCGGACCTCTTTGTTCGGTGCAACTAGGTCGAGAGGGCTAAAACGTCATGGGGGCACAGTAGGTCTTCTGGCCGAGTTGCTTTACGGGGTAACCCTGCCCATGAAGATCAAAAAAGAATATATATACAGACAACCATGATTACTGAGCCAAGAAACTGTTAAAGCTATTAAGTGACATTTCACAGAATTTATGTTTGTATATGTATTTTCCAGGGTCATTATTTCATATAATATGTAGTCGACCAGCTATTATTAATCTGTTCAGTGATAGGTTGTCTGCCGAGATATTGTATAATTTGGCATTTAAACTAAAATGTAAACTATTTAGATTAACATAGAACGCATTTCAAAAAGTTACACATCTTTGTGTCAACTAGACTTTTTAGATTAAAACGTTTCCCATTTATATGTGACCACCAAAGTTTTCCCAGTAAAATAGGTCTAGTTACTGTACTTACACACATACTAACGCTATAAATGTCAAGCGCTATGTAAGTAAACCGAGTTAACCGTAAGGTAAAGTCTAGAAGTATAAAACACGATTTCCCTATAATATATTTAGACATCTTAGCAAACTTGAATAGTATAGTGTAGTTATTACCCGCAAAGGCTATTTGTACAAGTTCACATAGAACTACTACAATACAACTACAGTTGCGTAACATCTGTAGAAGTGACCCAGTTCTCCAAACTGGGATAACAAAAGTAGTTTTGCTGGTAAACACGGGTCTGTTGTGTTTCCTAAAATATCTTTGTAAAACTAATATTTTCCTAGAAAATTTTCTTTTGTAACCTTTATATCAACATTCTAACAGACGTAGAAAACATAACTTATTCTTTCATGAAAAACTATATTAAATTGTATTGAAGAATTTAATTGTCTAAATCACGCATACCTTGACGTCTTGTTTTGTATTTTATTACTGTAACATCGATTATTATGGCTGCATTGTTAACAAGTTGTGATAATTTAAAATAGGAACACTCAAATGTTTTAAAAATATTGGAGAAATGCGAACTTCCTATGCTATTAAATGTCTGCAGAAGGGAGATTTAACACGGGAGTAAATTCATGAAGATATATTTAATGTGCTTGCGGGTGATGCTTTTTTGTATCAGGCACTAAATAATTGATTTTGGAAATTTCGATGTTGTTTTAATAATATAAATTGCGAACACGCAACAGGTCCATAACAAACTATGTACACTTCAGAAATATTAATCGGTAAACAATAATATTGTTTAATATGTTAGAAGAAAGGGGTCCATCAGTTGCCTGAAGGATGCTGCCTCCAAATTACTGATAAACTATAGATGTAAAAATACACTTCTGCTATATCTAACGGATGGCAATTGCATTTTAGAATGTATTATACGCACTTTCCTTAAAATAGATTTTCCCAACCTTACCTTATATGACGTATTTGCTCTATGGTGACTATAAAAAATGCAAAGTAATTTTGGAAATTACCACAGCTTTGTTCCCATTGTGTCCCAGATACATCACACAGAGAATAATCAAGATTAAGTATTTAAGGAGTTATACACTGCGTTGATGAGAAACTTCATTCGCATTTAACATTGGAAGTTGGTAATATTCAAACAAAGAAGTTCGTTTAATTAATGATGTAACTTCTAGCATCCAATTACAAAAGTGGAAGTATTACTTCTATAGTATACATTTATTTCTGGATTGTTTTGATACATTAAATGTGGTTGATCACAGCTCTATTTTTTATTTTGAAATAAAACATTTTTTCTACAAAATTTTTATAAAATTCAATGCGGCGCAACCTACAAATATTTTTAACTATACAGGCTGTCCCAAAAGTAGGTGAACACATACTTATTTCGTTATTTTATATGGAACATCCTATCTATAAACTTTAGACACAGCCCAAAAGTTTTAGAGATAGAAATATTGAAATACAAAATACATCTTATAAACTATGTTTTATGTATTATACACTTCTTGGTGTCCGGATTGGAACCGCGTCCTGGAACTTTATCTGGCCGACGTTTCGTTCACACTAGCATGAGCGTCTTCGCGGCTGCTTCTTTCGTCACTATTGACTTGAAATTGAAGAACTGACACACGTGGATGGGTTTACATGCGGGTAATCGTTACGGTTAAGTGGGACGTGATGATTACGGTTGGATTGTTTCGAAAGAAGGGATTGCTAGGTGTTGTATGGGAAATAACCGGCGTTGGTTTTTAGGATATTTATGGATTTCAATGGATTTTGCGGTTATAATACTGAAGATATTAGGATAGAATTTGGACAGAGTCGAAATGGTTTTGGTAGCCAGTCTCCAGCCTGTGGTCAGTAAGTGCAGACCCAGTTACGCGTAACGCCCAAGTACAACGCTCATATTTTGCAACACGAGTGCCCATCGAACGCTTTGTTTCAACAATGTAAACACCACCGTACGAACATGAAATTCGGTAAACATCAGGAGCGTCGAGAGCGTTACGATCTTTGATAGGAAAGGATTCTGCAAGTTTGGAATTAGGTTTAAAAACGTATTTTATGTAGTGTTTAGATAGGATTCTTTGTGTGCATTGGATTGGTAGGAAGTAATTTGTGGTTTGGATACCTTGCATATAGGAATCCTATATCCTAGTGTCAGTTTATAGCATGCTATGGTGTCTAGGGTAGTTGTTCTTGATTAATGTTTCGGTAACATGGGATATTTCTCGGGATAAGGAGTTACAATCGAATATGGAAATAGCCCTTTGTTCTAAGGAGTTTATGACTTCGTTCTTCTGAGCCGGATGACGGTGTTAGAGGGCATTTAGGTAATGGTTGGAGTATGTAGGTTTGCACTACACGGAATGTCCTAACGAGACATCAGAGCGAAGATTCACTACGACATCTAGGAAATGAAGAGCACTTTCCGACTCGGCTTCCATGGTGAATTGAATGTAAAGAAAGTATCTGAGGAATCACGTCCATGTGGCCATATTAAGAAAGTGTCACCAACTTAGCTAAACCAACATTTCGATGGAAATCGAAGATTAGGACTTGTTCTTCAAATGCCTCCATAAAAATGTTAGCTACAACAGGACAAAGTGGGGAACCCATAGCTGCACCTGAAACTTGTTCATAGTAGTAGCCGTGGAATTGGAAATAGGCAGAGGTGAGACAGGTTTCCACCAAATCAGCTATGTTTTCAGATTGGAGGTTAGAAGATAGGATCTTACGAATTAACTGGATGGTCCTAAGGACTAGTGCAATTCAGGAGGAATAGATGACAATTTTATGGGTTTTATGGATATATTTTTTCAATAGAAATAATCTCTACTCTTCTCCTAGCACGGTGGTGCTCTACTTCGTGAGTTATTTCCTTAACACTCACAAGAAACAAAATGTCCTTTGCAAAAAAATATACCTGAGATTAATGATCCAACCAAATGAGGTAACTTTCCAATTTAAAATATTAATATTTCGTTCGCACACATAAAAGAACGATAACTCAAATCATGCGAAGAGTAATTTGTTTAAAATTTATTGTACGAAATCCACCCCGCATCGTGGGATGAAAGACTACCTACAAGAGCTCAGATTCCCATTCTAATTCAGCTATTTGAAACGTATCCCGTTAAAAATTAGCATAAACATTTTGGATGAATTGTTCTCTTATTTTCGAGCTGATGTTTACCATTGTGTTTTGAAATGCTTAAAATAATTCAGTTATCAGACTTAAATTAGGTGGTGAGCCTAACAATTACTTCTTTTCGTCTATCTATTTGTTTGGGAAAGAAATGTTAAAAAATTCTTGTTCCTACTGGAACGAAATATGTGGATAAGACACATCATGCCGTTTCACTCATCTAAAGGTTTGTTATAGAAATATATATAGAAGATACCCTCTTTATATGTTAGAGAAAGATGAAACATGCACCAGCGTCATTAGTGTAACACCAACGAGCAAAACTTAAGTCTGCTAAATGCTTTTGGGGCATTATTTGATTATGAGGGTTTATTTCAATAAACGAACTAGTTTAAATGGCTTAAGGCATCTTGTTAAAAGCGGAATGAAATAGTAAAATCTAAAAATTCACTCAAAGTCCCATTTAGTACTTAATTTTTAATAGGAGATGTTTTAAACAATTGCAATAACTGTTATTAGGTCTGTTCATAGAAGAATAGCAAACTAGTTAGACGCGATTCTATTGGCTAAAATAAATCCGAAACAGTTTTCTGACTGATTTCACAGTATATGATTGGCCCTAACTAGTTTGAGATTCTTCTATGAACAGGCCTATTCTTTGAATCTTAAGATTATTTTTGATAAATTTGGGGATTACCTCTAAGGAAACAAAAACTCTTGATGAATAGAAACAATGTTCGTTAAAAAATCTGTTGAGGTGCGACTTAAAGGAGTATATGTAGGTTTGTTTCATGTTGTCCGGTACAGCATTGCAAATTTTAATGCTAACATTTATGTGAGATTTTTTAAATTTGGTCGAATTTAATTTAAAAATAATAGTGTTTATATTTGCAACTGCCCAAACCTATGTTGTCTTTCGATTCGAAAACTAATAGTTTAGATTTGTCAATATTAATAATTAGTTTATTTTGTGAAAACCACTCGTGTACGCCAAAATTCACAAACACAATGTGGCTGGGTTTGTGGATTTTGGGTTGACCGTATAGTTTAGGAGAAATAATGGAATCACTTGTGCAATTCAAGAGGAATAGATGACAATCTTATAGATTTAATGATGGAACGTTCAATGCATGGAGTAGGATCACGTTTTAGGAGTCTGTAGGAACCAGCTTGGAAAAGGATCGCAAGAAGCGACTGGTAGTACTTATACGCTAAAGACTGCTTTACGCGTTTAAAGTGATTTGTTGGTTTATTTTTAAAGTTATTGTGGCAATTTGTTGTATACTTGTATATGTACTGTGAATTGCAGATCCTTCTGAAAAAAACTTAGAATGTTCAATGCTGACTTATTTCGTGTAACGCATGTACGATAATAGTTTATTTCCCTAAGGTTTCTAAATTTCTTTTAGCATACAACAATAATTGCGTTATCTAGATGCATGGGAACGACAATATTGCACGGTGAAAAATAGATATTACCACGTATTATATATATGATCGCAGGAACAATAACAGATTACCTAAAACCCAGTATTCATCCATATATTATTATTAGAAAAAATATATACGTTCGAATATAATTTTATTATAATACAACTAATTATAAAGTTTGCTCTGACTATTTTTCTCAGTGTGAATATTACAAAACTTTTATAGAAATCTTTTTGCTAAAATTAAGTATAGAGTTGTAACCAAAGAACCAGGTTTTGCCAGGCCATCCTGTAAAAGGTGTCAATGTAAATAATAGGCAATAGTTATCTTAAAGCAAAGGCAGACATTAGGTTATTTTTTTACTTATGATAAACCATATCTTATCAATCTACTAAGCAGGTCTTCAAGTCTTCAACTTTATTGTTGAATATAGTAGTTAAAGCGATCCCTTAAAATAAGTTGCTTATACTATGATTAGGAACCGCGAGGCATTTTCCTAAGGAAACATATGGTTAGATACTTTTAAGCTCTTATATTCCTATGGTTTAGATAAGGTTTTTATTAGTAATAACACAAGATAAGATTAAACTTTGAGTGGGTAAAAGACCCATATCTGTACAAATAAAATGATAAAAGGTATGAAAAATGTAATATACGAGAAAAATGAACCCCTTCCTCCCAATAAAATAATATTCATGTGATTTTACCTTCAACAAACATCCAGAAAAAGGTCGTTAAATGAAAATAATGTAGCAATATCATGAGCACGATGCACGGCCTGCCGCTTTTGATATCCACGAAATTCAGCTGAAAACGTACGAGGATTTTACTATTGGATTACTGCGAACCGTAATTGCCACTTACCTCCACCACCAACGTTATTATCCAGAAAAAATACACGCAGACATAGGCGCACATCAGATTCGTATGGATTCGGTTCCTTAAACATCGCAAATCCCTAAAACAGAACGGAAAACCAATTCAATCACAGGACAAATTAATTCAATGATATTTCAGGGGCGTTTTATGTGAGTGCTGTTCACAACTCTGTATCATCAAATGTGTTTTTAAAAGTTAGTAGATTATTTCATTTTAAACATAAAGCGTTTTGTCAGAAAACCGCATTTGTCACAACGAATAAGCGTTTTCGCAGAGAAAGAAAGGTGTAGGATAAATGCCTTTGAAGACATTTTTATAAGCAAAACGTTTTCAAAATCGGGTATCATGACAGATATGACGGAGTAACAAAATAATCTATAGGAGGGTTGTTTAAGCTTTATCAACCAACCGGCTGCATTGAAAAAGATATTAGGTTTGTTCGCTGTGCGAACCACAACATAATTGGAAACTATTTCGGTTTTTCCAGTGCGCATGATTCTAAAAAGGATTGTAGTTTGAAATTAGTTTGATAATATACTCTGCGAATACATCCAAAACCGACAATACTGCCATCTGTGTCCAACAATTGGAATTTATGCGCGCAGCGTGAACTTCGGTATAACTGTGTATAACCTAAAGTTTGTGTTTGTTATCTTGCCTTTGATACATAATAATTTAAGTACTGGCTTGTATTTTTGTGAAAATAACGGGATTAATATGGATGATAAAATTTTAATATGAAAGTATTTATTGATTGCTTTGCCACAAATATAATTTACAGGTTTCGGTATGATCGATCTTTTGATTATCCCCGCACAAACACAAGAAAACATATTTCAACACGTTTTTATTTCTCTCGTTTAATGCGCATGTACGGATTTGAAATCCACAAGAAATCTGTGAACTTTTTGGATTAATCACGAACTGTTACTGGCTACAATTTGACACTGTGCGAACACCAAATTCCAAATTGCAAACGGTCCAAATACGAAATTGTAGCACTGCGAACGCTTAATTGTTATTACGCATGCGTCGTTTAGTTGTGGATAGTTGCTGACTGCACAGTGAACAAAGCTATTGTGATGATCGCACTTGGGAAAATTTCATCATTATACTTGATTGAAATTTTCTAATGATTGAAAGAGAAACCACATGAACCCGCCGAACTAGAAAATATTTCAAATCTAAAATATCAGAATTTTATTATTAAGTGAAATCAAATTGGTATTAGGAGTGGCTACTCTCCTAATCTGTGGTTTCAAACGTATTTAAGCGATCACACTCGATAAGTTGAATTATCCAAATTTGTCTTGAAGGTGATTTTACAAAGAATTTATTGATAGTATCGAAATATATATATGTATTGCTACAAAACTTGTAGATAAATCTTTTAAATTTCAATTAAATTTTATTAAGTAAACAACTGTTTTAATTTTACTAAATACTGCCCAGAGACATCTATTATGCTCTCAATACTCCTCAGATGAGCCAGACCTCAAATGTTAGATGGCCATGAACAGTAAATTTTCCTTCTCACGGTTTCAGGTACACAGCAAACGAAAAGGGATATTATATTCAGTAACACCCGGGATGTGGGAGGATATAGTTCTTCTGTTGCAACTACTGATTAAAGTATCAAAATAGCATATAACATTTAAATATCTTTAATGTGGCTGTATAGTTATTAGTTAGTGATGTTCTTGTAATGCGTTAAATAAAATTACCAGTAAATACTCGTGAAATTATTTAATCAAGATATTCTTAAATGAATTACAAAGAAATGAATTTTCTAAAGATTTCCTCAAGGTAAGTAGTTCTTTACTATAATAGATTCCTGATAATAAGATTTCTATAATCTTAATTCAATCTAAAAACTCATATACCCCGTTTTTAAAATCATAAATAAAATTCGAATCTCCCGCCGAATTCCCATCATAGAACCACATACAATTTAATCAAAAGCCAACTTAAATATGCTCGTAAGATTAACCCACAGAATCCAGTTCAAGTTTTTTTTTTTGCCTCAGTATTATTGCCATTAACCACGTCAGAATAGTATTTAATTTTAATTTTGTTAATATTTTATGTCCTTATATAAGCACACAACGCCCTACGCGACCAGAAGAAGAAAACGAAGATGAGGAAAAAAACAGGAACACACACTTCACGTTACGCGGTCTTTCGTGACGACTTCAATAGACACACATGTAGTAGAACACGGATTGGAAGGTTAACACAGAAGGATAAACAAGAGGAACGACAGCTATAATTTGAAACGATTCTCTTATACGTTATATGCCGATTATAAGTTCCAAAGCTGATAAAATCGCTTACTTCAGGTAGGAAAACTACTTTAGTATAATCCTGATACTAATTCCATGTTTAAAAATAATCATTTCAGCTCCCAAATAGTGTTCCAAAGGTCTCACAGCAAAATTGCCTCGAATGTTGTTCTTCAAAACCCCAGGATTAAACGAAAGGACACCCCAAATCTCGAAATTACTGGGTACCCATCATCGTAGCACAAAACACGTAATACTTTCATCCTAGTAAGTAAATTTAATAACATTTATGAACTTTAAAGTGGTAAATATGATAATTAGTAGATAATGATTCGAAAAAACAACAACTCTCGGGAAAAACCAAAAAAGAAGTCCTCTCACATTTGTTTTCAGCAAACTCAATGTTTCCAGGACGAAGGTACCCCGGCAACTACCAAAGAAATCGTTTCCAACGATACGACAGAATTAAAATTCCCTGATCGAACATTCATCGAAAGACATGCACATGCCCTAAAATCCATAGTTACAAGCATTAATTGAAATAGATACGAGATAAGTAAGTTTTTAGTTTGAATTATTACCTACATTGACAATAAATAAATAAATAGATAAAAATACACTCATATAAACAATTTATTGATTGATATTGTGATTATGTGGGCTTTGTTTAACATATTTCTCAAAAATAATATGGGAGTATATATGGAAGGACAAACCCGAATTCAGGAATTACTGGAAATTACTAGGTAAAACTAGAACGTCCTGGCACTTGTAGTATGCTCCACATTTCGTAGGCCAAACGCGAAATGCCGAGAGATTCTTAAAAAAAATGCTAGAATTTGCTAGGACAAACCCAAAAATTGACATAGGTAAGTTGTAGCATATTTACAAGAAGAAAAGATTTGTATTTTTGCACACCAAACAGGAGATTCTACCATTCAATGTAAGTAAAAACAAGCCATACTTGTAATTCAAAAAGATAAACAAATTTCTAAGTATTCTCTAAAAAAATGTTTTGAAAGAATACTTGACTTTCCAGAAGATCGAAAAGGAAAACAGTTCTCTTTTATTTTCAATTCCAAATAATCAGTTCAGTTACCGCAGTTAGGAATGACTTAAAAATTTCTCAACAACGAACACCAGTTTGAAAAATACAAATATATTAAAGTATCCCTGGTTACGTTACCAAAAATAAAACATTAATACACGTAAAATAGATTTTGATGGTATTTAATTCTTTGCATAATTTATATTCAATAGAAAGTAACATAGCAGTATATATAAACTCAAAAAATTACTCGAAAGAAGGCAGCAGCGGCTTTTAGTCTACTTTGATATTTAAGGTAACAATTTGTAGATAAGTTATAAGAAAATTAAAACTTTCATGCTTCTTATAAGTTGGCAATAACTTACTTAAAATACAGGAAAATCGTGATGGCAACTAACAAAGCCGCTAAACTTAGAGTATACCCTATAGAGTATATCATTGTAGTCGTTAGTATTTTCTCGTGTTCATTCACATGTTCTATGATTGGAGGGCAGGCATACGAACTGGTAGACCAATTCCCATTTTCCATACATCGTTTGGTGGCATTATCTGCAATAAAAGAAAAAAGTGGTATCACTTTTCCACACTTCTTTTATAGGTTGTAGTTACATCATTTTTAACCTAATATTAATTGCAAATTGTGCGGTAGTTTATCTGTAGAATCCATTTTAGGTTTGCTAAATTTTACCAATTTCGCTTAAATAAAATGAACTGGGTAAATAAAATAAACGTGATCATTTTTTAAATCCATTTACACGAGTACAACGTATTATAATTATCCTTGTTTAGTAACAAATTACTCTATTGCATATCTACATTATCTTGTTTTTTTTTTTTTATAGAAATCTGTGTTCATATTCTAAGTTTGGTTTTCTATTTTTCAGGAAAAAATTGTATGCTATAGATGGTGAAATGATTTCGAGAGTAAGCAGCTTAAGCCTCAAATTCCATTAAAGTTAGAAAAACCGTTTACCGCACTGCGGCATTATTTTATTTTTATATTGGCTTCTGTACTAATATATACCTTGAACTTCGATATGATTTATAGCATGTAGTACGAAATATCTCCATATTCATTCAAATTGGGTACATAAGAACAATTTCATTGTTAGTTCAACGTGCACGGTTGGTATGAAATGTTGAATAAATCACAAGAAATAATTGTTGCAATAATATTGTTTGGTATTGCTATTTGAACAATTTGCTATGTAGGATTTACGAATAAAATCGATTAGGTACTACATTAAGGCGTTAAAGTTATTCAATATAATATGTTGTAGACTTAAACTTGTCATTCGAATCCTCAATAAGAAAAATCTATCGTATATACATAGTATATACTACCTATTTTATTCCGTTTCGTTGTTTATTCCAGTTTAATTCGTTATTCCTGTATTATTAAATGACGTAATGTATTGACTGTGCAATCGTTCGTTCCTTACCTTTGCTTCAATAAATGATTTAGTGAATAATGGAATCCGTCGAGTGACTCGTTCCGAAAAAAAAAACTAAGTTTGAAATCTTTATGTTGTGCTTCACCTGCAGTTATTCTAGTGTAGTTTGTCAGTAACGATTTTCTCTCAGGCATTAGATTAAGTCGCCAGTTCAGGGTTGGCCTGAGGCTTGTTGAGAGAAAAGAAGGCAGACCATTTCGCTTAAGTGACCCTTATCGTCTACCGTAGGGATACGGTAGAAAGGTGTGGGAAGATTACTGCAAAGTTTTCTGTTTTGCCGTCGTAAAGGGTTTCTTTTGTTTTGTCAAGTTTTAGGTGTGGCATACATATGTTTTCGGTATTTAAAATACTCGCCTTTCCAAGCTTATCGTACTTGCATATGATATATTTACATACTATGTAAAATGAGCATGCTAGAAGTAGAAAATTTTGCAATATGCTGATGGTAAATATTGCAGTCGAAAGTAAATTATTTGCTATATAGTGATAATAATTGTAATAGCAATTTTATTTCTGACGGATAAGGACACATATACAGGAAAATATATAACAATAACGTAATTAAAATATTCGTTCTACTGTTAGCAACATAGAATATGTGTTGTTTACGACTTAGTAATCTAGAGACGTTAAACTTAATTTTATTGAGTAAATATGGACAATCTACGTGATTATTAAGCTGATCATACAAGAATTTTATACTCAAACATTCACGCCTTTTGTGCAGTACTGTTAAATTGACTCTCGATAACATAATGGTGTGATCAAATCCCCACTCTGGATAAGCCCCATCAGCCTTAAACAGTAAAAATTTTGCAAAATTAATCATATTACTTTTTCGGAAGTATGACATGTAACCGATTAAAAAAAGCTATCGTGGACCCGAGAACATCGAGACTGGATGGTGAAACAGTGGCAGAATGTGTTATGGACCGATAGATCGATATTTGAAGTATTTGGTCAAAGTAGAAGGGTATTTGTGAGATGGTCTGTCAAGGAAAGAATGCTCCCACACTGTGTTGCGCCAACAATAAAACATGGTGGTGGTCCAATTGCAGTTTAGAAGTGTTTTTGGTACTCGGGAACAGGAACGTTACACCGACGACAATCTTAATCCTAGACTTTCGAAATGCTTGCTCCACTTCAAGTTCTCATCCATAACAACGGCGACAAAAAATTGCTGTTGGGGGCTAACGATTAGGTTTACTTGTTAGAATCATCTGCTGCGTTTTATTGATATTAATTTTTAGTTTATTTGCTGAAAATCATTGTTGCACATCCGTAATTGCCCTTTCAGATCGTTGGTGGAGATGTTCTAAGCTCGTCTCTTGTACTAGAAGCGAAGTATCGTCAGCATATATGCACAGCTGAAGTCCACACACGTTCGCTGGAATGTGGTTAATGTATAGAATAAAAAGTAGAGGACCCTAAATGGAGCCTTGAGGAACCCCACACCGTACTTTAGTAGACTGATACTGTATGCTGTTAAATTCGGTTAACTGCCTTTGATCGCACAAGTAAGATCTTAATAAATTTAAAGGTATTCCCCTTACTCCGTAAGATTCTAACTTTTCTAGTGACGGATCGTGATTAACCGAATCAAAGGCTTTACTTAAGTTCAACATACTCAGTTTTGCATACTTACCAGTATCAAAAGCCTCGAAGATCTCTTCACTATACTTAATATGCCCGATGTGGTGGAACGTCCCTCTCGGTACCCATGTTGACTTATAGTGAGATATTGTTTATTTTCTAGGTACTTCACAAAACTTGAAACTATCGCCCGCTCAAAAATGTTTGAAACAGCTGGTAATATACTTACTGAGCGATCATTTCATAGTTGTTAGCGGCACCTCTTTTGTGTGTGGGTACTATTCTACCTACTTTTAGTGGACATTTGTTAAAAATAGCTGCCAATGATACACATATTCCTCCTGTATTTGTTTCACAAGATATGTAGTGATATTATACATATCTCTAGTATCTTTTGTTTTAGTATTTGTTGGATTTAATTAGGAGTAATTGGTTGTAGATAGAAAGATTTGTAACTTTGTAGTTACTCAGTAGTTTCTGGGGCGAGTGTGTACTTTGTATATAAAGTACTCATTAAGGCTTCCAGCTGTAAATGTGGTTATATTACCTGCAACTTTCTTTGTCGATTTAATTTCTTTATATATAATATTTCGCACTGCTTTTGTTTTGTTCTGCGAGTTTTCAATTTCTTTTGCATTTGATGCTTGTTTAATTTCAGTTGCGTTCGCCAGATAATATTGCCAATGCATCTAACTTATTTCTTAGAGTTAGAATATATTTATTCGTTATGTTAACACATATATTTTGATTTGTGCATCATATTTTCTTATCAGATGAAAGTTCTAATCAAAGTTTTATGAAAGTGGTTAAAGATTTCTTCAACATCGCCATTATCATCCGGTAAGGTGCCTTTAAGAGTTCTTTAAACGTTTTTACAGTTTCATCATTAATCCTTCTAAAAGATTTTATTTTATTGTATGTAATAGTTTTTATCCTTTAAAATAATAAATTTATTTTTTTAGTATTCTTTATATATAACTTCTTTAGTATAACTTCCTTGGATGGCAATGTGCTTAAATACTGTTTAATTAGGCGAAAACTAATTGAGATTACGGTGTCTACACTGTGGGTGATGGTTTTTATCCGGCACTGAAGGTACACATCACGTTTCTACTCTTTACTTATATTCGTATAAATTCGTTCAATTTTTAAAGGCAACAAAAAAACATGGTAGTCATAAAATGCAAACAACACATAACAATCCGTACATATTTATATTTTATTTCGGTGGGTGATTTAGCCTTCCCCACGTATCGCATCTAACAGTTAAAATGGAATTTCAATTTCCTTTTTCAATATTTAATTTACGCAAGCGAAAGGCTTTCCGTGAAGGGTAGTCTACTGAATGGAATTTATTGGGGATCTGCGATCTAGTTAGGTCGGTGAGTGCGATTGTTTTCGGACGGAATTCAATTATACGTGACAACATTTCTATGCTTGTTCGCTTACAATTACATATGGGTTAAAAAGGGTAGTATTTATTTATTAGTATAGTATCGCATATGAATGTTCATATGCTAACTTCCTCTTAAGTTAGTAAAAAGGCGTCAGTGGCTATTATTCACCTGTGATTAATAGTAAAAGGCAAAATGTTTTGATTGCCTCAAGAAAATATGAAGAAAAAATTATTTCCTTAGTAAGTTGGTTGCGTTTAAGAAAATGTTTACTCGAACGAAGTAAGCATTTTCCACACATTTACGGATATGCACGTGTACATTGCAGCCGAACGCAATCAGTTATTCATTTATGTTTGATGTGCAAAGTGTCTTTAATATCCAATCGACTGCACACAGAAAAATGTATTCTGACTTCAAAACAAAATATTATTTTAACACAATTTTCTTATATATGTAAGTACATTTTTCACCACTAAGAAAATTGAAAGTTTTAATTCAAGAAAACTGTTTCGATGAATTTTCCTATCTCGAGAATATATTTGTTGGAATCGGTTAGAGTGCAGCAGCAAAAACGCTGTATCTGCGTTGTCGAACAATTGTGTGATCATTTCTTACCTCACAGAATAGTTCGTTGTGTGAATTTCTTTTAGGGAAGTTGTTTAATGGAATCTTGATAGTTTTGCATGTATCAATGTACTTATTGACAGAAACGTTGGTGAACATATGTAGGGATAAATCTACCTAATATTATTATTCATATAGCCCTAATCTCAATTTTTTTTTTTTTTTTGGTGGGTGGAAAGCCTTTATGGCCACTGCAGGCTTGGATCAATCACCTACAGTAGTGCGGGACTCCCGGTTGGTTGGTGCAAGACCGGTATACCTCGCTAAAACCACCCTCGCAGGGGAACACCACCATGCAGCCGGAACCATCTCAAAGATATACCATCAGATACATGTGGTTGGCATGGGTACACGTCCACTACATCTGTCCTCTAGGCGTAATTAGTTCAGACAGGTCGGGTCTGTCTGTTGCCATCTCATTCCAATGTCCGTTCCAGCCTGCCTCTCTCTTTCCTCCACCTCCTTCCTTTTCATAATGTCAGCGATCATACAGTGTATTGCTCTCCATCCCTCTTCGGAGCGTAGCATTTCGGCCACCATGGTCTCCGGATATAGTTCTTTAAGGTACTATAGGTCCGCGCACGCGTAGCAGCCCATCGCGTACATTAAAAAATCGTGTGTTGGACCGTGCCTTCTGCCCCGCAATACACGCATTGGTCGTTTAGGTCTTTCCCGAACCTCTTTGCGTATGCTCTATAGACCCCGTGCCCTGTCAGCGTTTGGGTGAGGTGGTAGTCAACCCGCTTAAATCGGCACTGTAACCATGGTCGAATATCGGGGATCAACTTTTTGGTCCATTGGGCCACTTGGTCCGAGTCGCTCCATCTTCTCTGCCAGCCTTCAATGGTAGCATCCCACGCCCCGACCCGTGCTTCCATGCCCCCGTTCGCATGGATGAGCACTCTCTCGTGGGCCAGAAGATCTATCGGCACAGTGCCCCCTAATCTCAAATTAATAGTGTCAGAAGATTAACAACTAATTGTATAATAAGGTCAGATACCTGTATGGCCACTTAAGATAATCCGGGGAAAGTCATTTATAAACCTATTAAGGCACTTGTGTGTTTATAACTCCGAAAGCAGTCCATCGTGTGTGTTTATTGTTTTATTGTAGCATCAAATCAGAAAGTTTCAAAATCAAATTCCAACTAGAACTTCGAAAAATTCTAATGCGCCAGTTCGGTGTGACACCGTGTATATTCGTCTCGCAACCTCATGTAGTGCACGAACTTAAACTACGATTTTTAGCATCAAATCATCCTTCCTAAACTCTAACTTATATTTCGAAACTATAGGTACGAAATAACGGTCAAAAATTATTCTGTTCTTAGAAGTAGAATTCTGACCTCCGAAATGTATACATTTTATCTACAATCAACAGCACATATCTAGAAGATGCAACTATGTATCCCCGTGACAAATAAAAGAGCATATATATACTTCACGTAATGCCGAAACATTTATATCTAAAATTCCGCTTTATTTTAAACAAATGCGTTCAATCATTTTAAATGATCGTCAGGTGTTCATGTAAGTAAAACTTTTTTGTTAAAAATGAAGTTATTTAATTAAAGTAGGCGTCATTTGAAACACATAGTAAGTAATACAGGGCATTCCAATTGAAACGAGTCACCTCAAATAACTCTTTACCTATTAATGTCCACACATCGGTAAGTAATGAATTTGTTGGAGGATATCAGAAAGATATTTCAACGCAAGTGCTTTTTTTTTTATTAGATTACAATATTATCAGTATGCTGGTATGCATATGTATAATAGTATAATTATAGAACCGAAAAGATATTCAGGTAGCGCAGCCTCTAGTGGAGTGTATTTTTCATCGCATTCAACCTATGTTTTATTAATTCAAGGTATTAATAATAAGAAACTAATTTCTTTTAGGATAATCTGATTGATGAAGCCAAGTTCATTAGCTTGGACGAAAATGATATAAAGGAATTAATTCCTATATATGGGGGCAAACTGATAGCTTATATGATCTGACAGAAGCAACATCAAAATTATCAGTAAGCGATAATCATCCAAAGTCTAAATTTTTCGCAAAAGCAATGGTGGCGATTCGTACACCAATATACCCGATTGGATATTGATTAGCTTGGAAGGGTGAAGATCAACCCGAAGACCGAGGCTATAGGAAGAACACCTAAGGGTGGTATAGTCTTTTTGACAGTTGTATTTCGATTGTAGTTGTCAATAAATGATATTATGATATTATGCATATTTTAGTGAACAGGCAGGGGCATTACTCCTCAAGAAAAGATTCGGGACCACCAGCATTAAAAGCAACCCGACCTATTACTTTAAATCTTAGGTTAGAAGACTTTGTAATGAGGATTTCTAAGCAGTCATTCATTTAACACATTGTGGACTAGTTAGTTACGTTGAAAAGACTCTTGAATTTGGATTGGTTGTATTTTGGTAGTTCTGATCTTTAAACAAACTCTATTCTAAATCATTGTAAATACATACATGTTGTAATGGAGACTCTTAGATTGCTGTGCAATAAACTATGTTGGTTCTTTTACTGAGACCTTTTTGCCTGCATTCATTTTATACATGGTGGGGTGTATTTGTAAATAAGGCAGAACTTCTCAAAATATACCCAATATTCTATCATTTTTAATACTTCCTGCTTATTTGCAAATAAGGCACCGTTAAAACTACATGTTGTTCCCAAAGAAACTTTTTCGCACCAAGCATTTATTTCACATAAATAATAGGTACCTTTTATTTGATATAAATAAATTTTATGCTTGTATAAAACGTTATGATTTTAAAGTAAGTATTACTGTTCCGAAAAAGATGAATAAAAAGTGATTTAATTTAAGAATTCTAACATGTTGCTCCAAGATTAATGCTTTTAATGCAAGTAAACGATATTCTTAAGTGGAGACTAAAAAAAATCTGTTGTGACATCGTCTTACGCAGAATGAATAAACCCTAGGGAAGGAAATAGTCTACTAACCCCATTTAATGCCTATTAATGGCATGAGCGTGATGGATGTAAGTTTAAATATGTAACAGGATACTTATGAGATGGATGTGGGAACATGTGGAATATATAATATGGAATGTAAGTTCGATGATTCCCAAAGTTAAAGTGCAAGCATGTATCTCCAGCTTCTTGTAATTTATAGTCTGCTGTTATCAGATCATAAAATATGCGGGCATTTTTTAACTTGTATAAATTGAAATTGTAAGGAAAAGGTTGTAGGTAACTTATGCATTTATTATTTGCTGAAAATTAAACATTCCAAAAAATAATGTTCATAAAATTTCTTTTCATACACCAATTGAATTTTAATCTGATAATAAGAAAACTTAACAAATTATATTTGTATTTTATATCAAAGTAAAAAAAATATTTATAGAGTATAGTACTGCTCCAAAAATGAAAGTACGTAATGAGTTTAATGATTATCATTGATAAAAATTTCTTGTGCAGTTTGCATGTAATAACAGGCATTCCAAATTATATCTTATTGTTTGTTATTATCTCATTTCTTGGGAATTTTAAAATTCTGGGTAGTATATTGTTTGATTTTATAACAGCTTTTTTATGACTGAGATATATGATTACGCACATATCTCACCTAAAGGAATTGGATGTCTTTTTTAAAAAAAAAAATTTGACATATTTCAACTTTCTCGTCGAGTAATAAAATATGGTTCTACCATCCCAGACATCTGTAGTAAAAGTATATTGAAGTCGTGATACTTTTACGAGGGTTATTTTGAAAATCGACAGTTTGATACTTGGAGAAATTGACCTCTTAAGTAAACAATGAAATAACACCAAAATTTATTTGAATTACTTGAAAGAAATAGCATTTACAACAAACTATATGGAAGAAAGAGTCAATGAGAAGAAGTCAAGACTTGTACGAGTTGAATGTAACAGCGACACAACAGTTCATCCTTTAAACTATTTCAAACAGTTTCGTAATTAAAATTCACTCACTGACAAATGTTTCTGGTACTACTCTCTGAATGATCTTCAATAATTTAAAGAACCTCCTCTTCAAATTGCGAATTTCTGACAGTTTCTGACAGTCTACATTTAAGGGTTTTTGATTTATTAAAACTTTCATTGTAAACGAAATTGTAATCTAGTAAACTTTCTAGAACTTGGTAAACAGTTATTAGGATATCAATAAGCCTGTTTATGTACACTACCGTTCATATATTTGGGGACGAGTAAGAAAAAACTCGGAAAAACAAACAAAATTGAAATATTAACAATTAATTGTGTTTTATATGGAACATAATTTACAATAGTATTAACTTCTATCTCATAAATGACACATAACTGTTTGTTTTTATTCTAATTAAAAAGAACCTGTATTTTTTAATTGTCCCCAAATATATGAACGGTAGTGTATGTCTAACCTCTAAAGTAATATTATGTAGAAAATGCATATTAAACATTTCAGAATTGGTAAACACAGATGTCGTTCGAAATTCATAACAAAAAAAAGGAAACTAAGCAGAAAATAGTTATTTACATTAGAGTGCGGTAGGCGTCATTTACAGCGCTACAATTCAATTGAAGGGTTGAAGCGTTGTAAATGACATAACGCACAATACTTATATTGGATTTTTTTGTTGAAAAATATTTAGAAAATTTTATTTAAAAAAATTAGATGTGATGTAAGAGTCGGTAGTACGACCAGTGCATGTATCCAAACTAAGAAGACAGATATATAGCCGTATCTCATTGTAAGAAATGACGGCGGGAACATTACCAACGCCTAAACGCAGGCCATCAATAGAACTGCACTCAAAAGCCGATGCAAAATAATCATTAAACAAAGAGCATATCTCCCGCCCATCGCTGGGGGAAACATCAATAATTACCAGATTTTCCAAGGTCACTAGCATAATAAAAATGTAATTCCTTATTAATTTTGTTAACTAATAGCCCAGAATTGAATAAAATTCTGCAATACATAATTGAAAAGAAACACTATCTCAATAACGACAGAACCTCTCACACATGCTTACAGGAACCTTTTGTGGTAAAATTGAACGAAGAATCCCCTATAACAATTATTCAGTACTATCGAAACAGGGTGTGTAGTATTTATTCGTTTTTTACTACAGAATGTTAACGCATATACATGTTCTTTGGTAAATATAGTATACAGCTGCGGATACAATAGGCTCATACTGCCATTGTGAGCCCGTAATGATGTCAATGTGATCGATGAGAATCATCAATCATAGTATATGAAATACAGAGGAGATAGTTTTTATCGACTTATGACTCCCTTATGTTATAGATGCATATACATATAAACCCATAGTTTATAGACTCCCATGAAAAAAATCTCATTTACTTTTTGATCGTTATACGCCTAGTAAAAAACAGCGAACGTATCTAGAATATATTACATTTTCAAATTTCGCAAAACGTTACAACGATGCTCTAAAGTATTTTAATTAAAATCTTTCTGATACCTAGGGAATATATGAAACTAATCTGACACGATTAATTAGTCATAAAATTTCATTTTTACTATTTTAGTTAATGAGATAGAAGTAGCTCTAACTATTATGTTTAGACATCCGCTTTCAGCTGCATTACCCCTTAATTAGTATTTTGCATAAAGAGACCTCCGCGCAGTTAACATACAAGTACAGTAATTATCTCATTTGAACATGCTAGTGCAAATAGTTTTGCTAAGAATCATTCAGATAACAGTGTAACAAACAGCTTATCGTTATTGGATTAGGGAGACATTGCAAAAACAGTTTGCTCTAGAGAAATATCAGAATTCTGTTAATTACTGAGATCCACTAACAATCCACATAGCACTGGTACTTGTTAAATCTGGGTGGAATTAGGAAGTTGTATTAAAAGTTCGGCGTGACCACGCGAAAGCTGTGCTTTCCCCTTAAGCCGCTTTCCCTTTGAGGTATTATCCTGAAAAATTCAAATGTATTTTCCAACAATTTTTGCTTCAGATTTTTAATATGTTAGATACAATTGAATCCGTGAGAATAAGAACAGTATAAAAGAAAACAAATAAAATTGTTAATCTCATTTGCTGTGACTAGTAATTATCAGGTATGCATAGAAGACACTTAACTACTGCCAAATACTGCAAAAGATATAAATTAGTTGTAAATAACGTAGGTAATCATGCTAAACAATTGTTATAGTCAATAAATTAAAGATCATTATCAAATATGAATATTTCCTTGTATTTAAAAATCAATTTTCTGAAATAAACTTTATTTTATTTGCGAAAATGTGTTATTATTAATATTAACTTTACTATACAATGCACTTACATGCAAAATGTAATGCAAACATACGAAGTAACACAGAAAGTGGTTTTCGGAAAAAATGCAAATACATTGTGCAAAATCATTTTCTACTTTGACTTTAAATTTGACAGTTATTATCATGGCCGACTAATTAAATGAAGAGATATAAATAGTATAACATAGTAATAATGAAAATTAACAAATAACTTCATTGCAGATATACCGGTAGTGACTAACAGGCGTTTTTGTAGATGGCAACGCTGTATTTTTTAACATAATTTGGCAAATCTCGAAATTCCCGATAAAAAATCTTATACTTTTTCCTGCTGAGCTCGCTATTTTAGAGCAACTAGCAAAAAAGCGCTAAAATTATGAAATGAATAATTTTTAAGCATTAACAGCACACGTTTGTTTGTAAAAGGAGACAACAAATTTATTAATAAAACCAATGTAAACAATGCAATATTTAATATTGTCGAAAAATTGCATGTTCTTAAATAAATGTTCAAATAGGTACCCTCTTTGTAGTTTACAATACTGAATCCGCTTAACATCCGAATTTGGAAGAGGCTTATCTGGAAGCCTCCCATGGAATTCCACTAATATGAAGAAAAATTAGTTCCACTGTCTCTTATGGTGTAATTTGATTCATTTTAGCAAATGAATAAAATCTTATTTTTAAATAAGTAATTAGTTGACTAACATTGCTGATTATCTTAGCCTTTTTTACCAATTGCTCTAAAATGATTGCAATGACAAAAAGGTATTCCTATAGCATTTTATTGAGAATTTTGAGATTTTTAAATTATGTTAAAAATATACAGTGTTGCCATTTACAAAAACACCTGTTTAGTAACTACCGGGATCTCTGGCAACACTGTAATGAAGTTATTTGTCAATTTTTCTTAGTTAAGTAACTCTATGATTTTGTCAGATTTTAAAAAACTTAACTGCATAATTTGAATTCAAAATAAAAACAAAAACTACAAAGATTTTACGATCTTTTAATACAGAGTGTTACAACATTTTAGAAGAAAATTGTAATTAACATGTTAAAAAACGAGAGAAGTTGGGAAGCGGTTCTTCATTTTCCAAAATAACTCAAAAGGATTGGATACGATTTGTATATTTCTATTACGAACGTGAATTGAGGTACTCTTTTCACTTTCACGTTTGGCTCAAAAGGATATTTTATATTTGCGAATCTTTGTAGAAACAACAAAAAAATATTTTCAATACAAAAGTACAATGAAAGTAAGAAAGAAGTAAAACGGTTTCATATTTATATCTGATGCTCATTCTTAAATGATACGTGAATTTCCGCACAAGAATTGCTGCTCTATATCAACAGATTACATATGCATGTATGAATGGTAGCTACCCTTATAAATTCTTATCGGGCCTTTATATTCATTTCCAAATAACAAAGTATATATTTCGGGAGCTTCAGATACGGGAAAAATGCGATGCGTCAAACGAAAAGGAACCGATACTAGTTGTGGAGCCTCCTTTGTCATTTTTTCCTAAATTAAATTGTCGTTCCTCTCTGGTGATTGTGTACGGATATGAAAGCTCTAATACCTGTTTTCAGAAAGAAAAGGTCCTTTATTTTGCTGCGCGATTCCTTCAATATTGGTTTCCTTTCTCCGTTTCATCTTTCACGTGGACAGTAACAGTTAAGGAAACAAAAATCACATAGATTGGGATAACCATGTAGAAGTCGAGTTACGTAAGTTATGTAATATCTTGGATGTTAAGCCTGAAACCACACTTGAATCTGCAATTAACATTCATGGAAGTTGTGTGCAGTTTATATAACATTCTTATTTATGGGAAAGTAGATTCAGCTTGAAAAAGGTCATGTATTTATGGTAGCATTTAAAAATAGCACCTACAAAGAATGAATTAAATCGAATTCCCTCTCACCATGCAATATAAATAGGTTGTCGATTTCCACAATCTGAAAACACAATTTCCGGAATATAATGGCTCTGTTTCCGTCGCCTACTTTACAAAATAAGAACATTTTAAACATAAATAGGTATGTAGGCATGTTCTGCAAAAAAAAATATATAGATTTGCTTAGTAATTAGTCAGGGATTGAATTAATGAGGTTCTTGCGGTTAGCAGAATAATATTTATTCTAAGTTGTGTTATATTGTTATATATTTTATAATTTAAATAAATATACTCGAAAAACATAGCGTACAATTAAAACATGTTATGTGGTACATACATATTTACCATTGCTTAATTTTGCGAAGGACAACTTCGTAAACTTTAACGGTTGAGGAATTTGTTATTATGTTAACATGCTCTCCTTTTATTTCAGCTCTAATTAAATAATTTGGGTTAGACGTGAATGCTCTAAAGGATCTGGGCACGTATTTACGTAAAAACTCGTTATTCTCTTCTCCTACGATATACAAATTCCAGGGATATGTATCTCTCTCTATGTATCTATCTATCTAAAATAATATGGCAATACAAATTTACACATATTAAAAGACCAAATTAAAAGAATATGGCAAAATGATCGAAGTATCAAAGAGATGGCCGATAAATATATTAACAGCATTCAAAGCCTTGTCATAATAGTATTTTGCGTACTCCGAACATTATCTGATTTCCTGGAAGATATCGGATCACCACATTTGAGACTATTCCCAAAACCAGTCCACTTGCTATATGTGATGGTAGAACGTCCAACTATTATCGATGGAACTATAGCATATGGTAAAAGGCGAAACAGTTTAAAACTACAGAAAAACTTATATAAATACAAAAGTCCTCAAGAGTATGTCGCAATCAGGCAATGCCTTCTTCATTGTCATTGGCATTGGAAGCATTCTTAGCATCTATGGTCACCTACGCTTGAGCAAAATTTGAAAGAGCATCCCTGGTATGGTAACTACGTGTTAGAGCCGAAGTTTTTGGGCTGAACTGCCGCCTCTCAATAGCTTTAGAGCAAACCGCAACCATCTTTTAGGCATAAATATTTACCATAGATGTTTGTGTCCAAGATAGGGACGATTGAAGCAAACATCTATATACGCACTGATGACCAAGCCACGCTGAACGCTCTAGAAACAAATAACTTTGAGTCTAAGCTGATTTGGGATCCGTAATTTATAGATTATCGATAAAGGAAAAATGCAGTCCAATTACTCTACTTTTGTAAATTTTACTCCTACCATAATTTGTTTCAAAATTAGAATTACGATCACTTCAGTCAAAAGACATTTTGGAATTGATAACATTCAAAGAGAATGTAAAGATCTTTTTATTTTAACACATCTTGTCCTCCAAGAAAAGCATTGCTATTGAGAGGGAACGCTAGATTATTACATATGGATATATAAAGCAGCTGGCTGTATTTGGGTCATTCTACATTATCCTATTGTCGCTATTCGGTCCCAAAACTTAGATATTTGCATTAGTATCTACACCAACAACCGAGAAATAACCAAACGCTCAAATTCATTATGCTAATAGAATTTGGGTCACTTTACTGCCCGAAATAATCAGTACCTATGTACATATATGAGCTTGATTACTTACCAAACACATATTTTTGTATAACGCTACGGTTTGAGACACGAATTTACATATAAATTTAGTGAATAAATGTAAATCAGTTGTAAAGGACAAATAAGGTTATTCTGGCAACGGCAGGCTACCTTCAATCATCTACTATTTAGTAGTAATTCACCAAAAGCTCCAAAACTACCTGAAGTATTGATTTTCGGAAGAACTATATATAGAGTTACATATTGAAAATTTATGCTTCCGCGCAAAGTAGCGCTGAAATGCATAATTAATTTACATCAGTAACCAAATTGAAATTGGACAATTGTTACTAGTATCTATTAAATATTCAAATATTTGTGCTATAATGTAATAGGCCAATAACCCCATATTATCTCAATATATTATTCAAAGTCTATAACATGAGAGTAGGCAGCTATCTCTATAGAGAGGACTAAATATTCTAGAAATATTAAGTTATAATGTATACGAATATATACATATATAAATTATTGTATGTCTGTCAAAATTAATCCAGGAGTAAGATAATAATAATAAGGACTGAAGACCGCTAATAGCCTATCCCTAATCTGAGTATTATTTCATTAAGGTAAATAAAAATGCGGACTTTTTTTAATGGAAATTGCTGTGATGTTGTTTCAGGAACCGCAACCTGCTATTGGCATAGTAGCTACGATAACGAAAAAACAAAAAAAAAAAAACAATTGGACAAAATAGAAAATACCCCAACACGGGAGTAATTGCACCAGTTGGGTACATTGGAATATTGTCAATGTGATAGCTTTGCAAGGACAAGATTCTCAGAGCAGATAGCTACGTAAAGGAGTCGTTTACAGAGATAGATCATCCAATTAGGAAAACCTATATACAGGGTTAGTAAAAAGTCCCGGAACGGTCGAATAACTTTGTTATTTGAAAATTATGATTCCTGAAATTTGGTATGGGGGTATAGTTAATATAAATGCATTTTATGCAATACAGTTAATATTTTTTTCACTTCCGGTTTAATCGGCAATACGTCAAATTTCTCTTTTTTAAATGGAACGCCCAGATTTTTTTAACACTTTTGAATGCAAAATAAAAAACTACGTTCAGGAAGTATTAAGATGTTTATTTTTATTCACAAGAAAACAGTTAAAAAATTAAAAAAGTGTCCTAATACAGAAAAATCAAGATACCTGTCTATTCAGGTTGCGATTACAATAATTGTTCAAAATGCTCTCCATTTACAATTTGACAAAAATGTAAACGGTCAGTAAAATTTCTTATTGAATTTTGTATTTGTTATGGAGTGATGCGATTGGCTTCTTGAACTATTCTCTCTTCCAATTGTTCAAGATTATGGGGACGATTTTTGTACACTTGACATTTCATGTGACCCCAAAAGAAAAAATCTAATGGCGAGAGATCTGGCGAACGTGCTGGCCATTCGATTGCTCCTCTACGTCCGATCCAACGTCCCGGAAAAATTTCATTCAAATAATCGCGGACATTATGGGCAAAATGGGGGGGAGCTCCATCTTCTTGAAACCAAAAATGTGCATTAGGGTGATCACCTATGTTTGCATTTGGAAAGAGGGCCGCAAGTGCTGGAACAACCTCATTTCGCAATAAATTTAAATAGACGTTGCCAGTTAAATTTCCTCTTATAAAAAATGGTCCTATGATGTTGTTTCCAACAAGACCAGCCCAGACATTCACCTTTTGAGGACGCTGTGTATGGACTTTTTCAATCCAATGCGGATTTTCAATTGACCAGTAGCGACAATTATGTCTGTTCACAGTGCCGTTGAGACAAAACGTTGCCTCATCTGAAAAAATGATGTGATCTAAAACATTAGGCTGCTGCTCGATCAATTCCGTCATTGTTTCGCAAAATTGTAGTCTACGATCTGGATCATCTTCAGTTAACTCATGGACGGGATACATTTTATAGGCTTTCATTCTTGCTGATTTAAGAATCGTATGAGCAGATTTTTGAGAGATCTCATGAATTTGACCTAATTCTGTTGTGGACACGTGATGATTTTCTTCCACTGTAAGTAACACATTCAAACTAGTTTCTTCATCTGTTGCTGTTAATGGACGTCCCCTTCTAGGTAAATCCTTCACCTGACGAAAGACTTTTGAATTGTTCGGCCTACCGTACTTTTACTAATGTGACGATCCGGATAAACAGTATTAAACAAAATACGAACCTCTTCAAAAGAACGTTGACGATCACCGCACCCACGCATCATTGATATCTCAATTCGTTCTGATTTAGTAAGTTTTTCTGCCATTTTCAAATGTGTCAATGTTTAAAATAAGTAAATTTATAGCGATGCAAAAGTTAAAACGCTTTTAAAATTGTCAAATGTGACGGCAAAAAGAATGCAAACACTAAACAACTTTTTTCAAAGGTACCTTGATTTTTCTGTATTAGGACACTTTTTTAATTTTTTAACTGTTTTCTTGTAAATAAAAATAAACATCTTAATACTTCCTGAACGTAGTTTTTTATTTTGCATTCAAAAGTGTTAAAAAAATTTGGGCGTTCCATTTAAAAAAAAAAGTTGGACGTATTACCGATTAAACCGGAAGTGAAAAAAATATTAACTGTATTGCATAAAATGCATTTATATTAACTATACCCCCATACCAAATTTCAGAAATCATAATTTTCAAATAACAAAGTTATTCGACCGTTCCGGGACTTTTTACTAACCCTGTATATATTTGTAGATTGATTCCCTGAGCCTAGTTGCAAAAACTTTGTCTCTGCCAAGCCATCGCACTGACATAAAACATGAACTGGAGTTTCCCCTTCGCCTTGGCAGAACCTGTAAATAGTATCATCTGCGAGCCTTGTGGTATGTAGTTTTTTGTCGACGAAAAGATAATGAAGCTCAATCAATCAAGCACATGATTTTTGGGATTGTCACTTGCATGAAAGAATTGAAAAAGACCTCATTCAGGACTCTACGATAGTATATTTCTTGTTCTTTCTTTAACTTCAAGAAAAAGTGTTCTCAGTTTTTTTGCTCTTTGTTTGCAGCACACACTATAAATAAGAACGCAACTGAAAATGATTGTATTTACACTATGACTTTCAGTTTATATAAAAGCAAAAACAAAAACAAGAGGAACTAAAAATTGCATATTTTTAGAATCTCCCTCTCTATTTTTTTATCAGAGCTACATATTACATATACAAAAAAGTAATGAGATTTTTGGAATATTAGCACTAATTTGACAAATCAACAGAGGTAATTTCACACTAAAGAGCTATTGACTGAGCTCACAAACAACACCTTTTGCAATCGCACTTTTCATCTGAACATTAATTCATCAATGCTACGAAAATAGTGGTAAGATATCGTAAGTTTCTCGCATGTAAGCTTAGAATACGATATCACGATATCGAAAGAAGATAAACTAAACAGCAAACGTACAGTTATGTTCTTATTTATTTCATAAAACTAATACTGATGTAGCGCACTATCGATTCTTTTTTTTAAAAAGATTACTAGCACTATCGTTATTAATAATTACTATACTATAAACCCAAAATATCGTATACTGTTGCAAAAAGAATAACATAGCTTTTTGGTGAATGCGCCGGCTAAAACGTTTTCCTTATAAAACTGTTTTTTTTTTTTTTGGTACACCGTTCTTTTATTAATAGATAAACTACGTATAAAGATACACCTTTGTATCAAAAATAATTAATGAGACACACATTAAATAGCTCCAAGCGCAGCATCGTTATAAAACTTTGTTAAACATTCCAAACCACCCCTTCCACTATTTTAACCTCAAGGATATAATTAACAATGCGTTGAATAATTTACGAGGGTTAAGGGGTCTTCATCAAAATTACTTCTAAAGAGAGAACATTAGGCGCTGCATAATTAAGATAATAGCGAACCGAGTTGGCCGTACCCAGGGACATGTTCTCTCCGGTCGAACGTTTATCAATTAAAGGAATATAAATTTGATTAAAAATTGCTGAAGTCCCATTATCCTGAAGGCATATTTCTTTATTTAAGAGTACACTGGTGTACATAATTTTTGCATTTAGAAAATGTATTGACTGTTGTGAATCGTAAAAATATCAAACAGTCATTAGCAAATCGCGATGCCTCAAAGACTTTAGTATTTATTTAACAATGGCAACAACGGGATTAACTCAGAAAACGCTACACAAATATAACAAAAATGAAAAATATATATCGAGTGAGAATATGGTAAACCACTACACAACCCAAATAAATTTCACAATAAATACAAAAAAAATACGTAAATACAAGAAAATCCATACAATTGCGGTAAACGAAACTAATGATAATGTATGGGGAGAAATAGGGGAACCATCAGTACTGAATGTTATATATTAGGATTAGTGATGTTAAATAGTTTCTCTATTTAATGTGCGCTTGAAATAATAGGCAGAGAGGTGGAAAACATCCAAGTTACTGGACTGTTCGTTGGCACATTGTTCTGTGGCACAGAAATACGAAAATATGCCAAAATACACGAGCAATCAACAACGCCATTGAGCATTTTAATTAAAACCTTTAAATCCGGACCGTTCGCTTTGGGTATAGGGGTAACATGCTAAAGTGCGCATATGCTTCTACGTAACCATTAAAAGGTATGCTTGATTTAAAAAATTACAAACCTCAAAAATCCTCTCGATTTTATTAATATAACGGCCCATCTGCGACTCCATACAACAGATACATAACTGGTAATGCAATTAATGTAGGCTAAGTACAAACCCAACACCCGAAAAGATCTGCCAACAACATATTCAACATGATTGTTAAACGACAGCTTCATGGCAAAAAACAACACCTAAATCTTTAATAGTTTCCGCACGTTTCAGAACAATATTACCAAACTGATATTGAAAATTAATTATAGTCTTATTCCTGGTGAATTGATAAAAATTGTATTTATTAAAATAAAAAAGAAAAAAGTTTATGCCGAATACAATATTCTGACAATTTATTCAAATCTTCTAGTAAGTTTTGACAACAGCGTACTGAGGATACTGAAGTGTATATTTTTAAATCATCAGCATACATTAAAAAATTGGAATTCTGGAAGCAATACTGAATCCAATTAATATAAATATTAAAAAGCAATGGTCCGAGAAGGGACCCCTGCGGCACGCTCAAGGGCTGGTTGACGGCAAAGGAACGATAGCCCATTAGCGTGACCATCTGCGACCTATCACACAAATACTACTGAGCGAATTGCCATGTATTCCAACAGTGCGATTAATTTCAGAGTTAAAATTTCGTAATCGATCTTATAAAATGTTTTGCTAAAGTCGGTGTAATTGCATCAACCTGCACTCTGTTATCCATATATTATTTTGGGAATGACCGTGCATAAATAAGTAAATTCTACCAGATCTGCAACTCAAAACCACAAAAAGCGAGGGCTGTCTTTCGGATTTTATTTACGGTCAGAGAATAGTTCCCAGAATATATTTTTTCGCTAAAATTCAATTCAATAAGTATAACAGATGTTGGAATAAATAAAAAATAAACATTTACTGTTAAACTAATATTTTTACACAATCAGTCATCAAAGTAGATCTTTTTGCTCCTCGTCAAGATATGCCTTGTTCTGTGGTGCAATAAATAAATCACCTACATCTGAAATATTAGCAGTAGTGAAACAATATTTAAGGGTACCTAACTGAAAATCATATTTTTATTCCCTTAATTGTTGGAACTCTCTCGTTTGGAGATAAATACATTATTTTTTTTAATCTTCTCGTCTTTAAATTAAATATATTACGCTAATATTAAAAATTAAAATGTGTTTTTATATGAATGTTTTAATTTAATTAATTAAAATATCATTTTAATCTTAACGAAAGACACTGTAAAATGTTCTCTAAATATTGCAATTATAGAACACCCGAAATTCCGGTATTCATAATACTTTAATAACGGTTTTGGTAAAAAGGGCCGATTTTGCCACCCTTAATCATGTTGCGAAATGTAATAGTACTTAAATAATTTATAGATTTCATGAACATTATGAGAATTATACGATCACAGCAATAAGCAATAATGAAGCAAGTTTTAAACAACATAATAAATTTTGTGATAATTTAACTTTGTTTTTGGACCAACTACCCCTAAATAAGAAAATTGTCGTTGGCGATTTTAACATAGATTTTTCTTTAAATACGAAAACCTGGAAGCACGTGATAAATATTTTTGCTAGTATCGGCACGCAGAACCATGTAAATGAATACACCAAGGAAACTAAGTCGTCTAGAACAAGAATAGGTAATGTATTTGCGAACATTGGGCAGGCAGATTTTAACAAAACAACACATAATCTAATGCACAACAAATTCTTAAAGCAAATCGGGAAAACTGAAAGTAATGCAATGAATGCGCTTCTTACAGTGTGAAATCATTAATTAAATGCTTTCCTGTTAATCATCATAATTAATATGAGGCAATTTTTATATTAATCAAAATCAAATCATATCCCACACGAGGTAAAATTTTTAATATAAAAATTGCCTCATATTAATTACAGTGTTTAGCAGGAAAACATTTATTTAACTATTTTGCCACCCTTAATCATGTTGCGAAATGTAATAGTACTTAAATAATTTATAGATTTCATGAACATTATGAGAATTATACGATCACAGCAATAAGCAATAATGAAGCAAGTTTTAAACAACATAATAAATTTTGTGATAATTTAACTTTGTTTTTGGACCAACTACCCCTAAATAAGAAAATTGTCGTTGGCGATTTTAACATAGATTTTTCTTTAAATACGAAAACCTGGAAGCACGTGATAAATATTTTTGCTAGTATCGGCACGCAGAACCATGTAAATGAATACACCAAGGAAACTAAGTCGTCTAGAACAAGAATAGGTAATGTATTTGCGAACATTGGGCAGGCAGATTTTAACAAAACAACACATAATCTAATGCACAACAAATTCTTAAAGCAAATCGGGAAAACTGAAAGTAATGCAATGAATGCGCTTCTTACAGTGTGAAATCATTAATTAAATGCTTTCCTGTTAATCATCATAATTAATATGAGGCAATTTTTATATTAATCAAAATCAAATCATATCCCACACGAGGTAAAATTTTTAATATAAAAATTGCCTCATATTAATTACAGTGTTTAGCAGGAAAACATTTATTTAACTGAAAGTAATATTGAAAACCATAGATTAGTGAATGACCTTACAATTAATAGTTACAGGCGCTCACTGACGAACGTTGATTGGTGCCAGTTTTATACTAGTAAGGATGTTGAAGGCGCGGCAAAATGTTTGTTGGGTAGCATTACTAAATGTTGGAATAATTCGTCCCCTATGAAACAAAATAATGATACAATAGATTAAGAAGTTAAAATCAAATACTCAGCAAAAGTTAGAGCAAGGAAGGAACATTTACTAGCGCTGTATGATCTGAGTAAGAGCGCTAGCACTTTTGGTGATTGTTATCGCGATTACAAGCGATTATATAAAGAAGCCATAAAAAATAATGTTATAGATCACAATACCTGGCGAACAACTAAACCAATCAATAAACAGAGAACTGCCTGGTTAATCGTTAAACCGGAAACCAGAACCGAGAACTGTGGTGTGTCAGCGACTGAAGAGAATGAATTTTTTTGTAATATATTAGGAGATCGGAATTCGTTAAAGCTAGGGGAAGTGTGGTGACGGCACGCTTTATTACTAAAAATATATATTTTTTCTAGTTTGCAAATAAAAGCAAACGAAAATATATTAAATAACGAATTCGATTACATCCTTAGAAGATGGACAATTCCTCCATAAGAGAAAAAAAACTAATAAATATAAAAATTTATTCTTGACGAAGACTTAATACCGTTGGAGATTTTTATAACCTGGGTATTAACTCTACTATCGGTGTTCTACTCTTGTACTGCACTTTAGGTAATTAAAGCAACAAACTAAACGCTGGTTGAAACAATGACGGAAGTTTCATGACTGCAAACCGCTATTTACTAGTTTATATCAGCACTAAGGCGGCCAATTTGGAAATAGAAATGTTCGTGACTGCTCGCAAAGATATCCGCAACAGAATGAATTGTCACATTAAAAAAAAGTGCTTTTTCTTATTTTTTAATTAAACCAGCTGCTGGGTATTGTACCTACCCTACTTACAACAACATTGTTAAATTAATAGCTCCTCCCTAGGTTTCACACAAAGCAATTATCAGCTGATACGTAGTATGTGGATACAACCCTTTGTCATGTATCTTTCGAGGCAGTGGAGTAATTAGGATTTAATAACCCCAAACGCTAGTCTTGCTAGGTTATCTTGAACTTGCACCGAGTAACTAACAAGATTAAGTATATTTTAATAAATTTACATCCTAGCAGTAACGAACTCCTACTTTGTACTAATTATCTAACCTTCGTTATATTACTTTCTATAACATTTGTTTTTTCTTGTTTAAATTATGAGTATAGGCAAGTCTTATTATATTACATGTATCGGATCCTAAATCGTTTTCTTTTCATGGCTATTCCTTTTATATTTAATGTTGAAATTGATTTGTTGAAAATGTTTACACAAAATTAGGTGTTTTTTATTAGGAAGATAATAACTACATCAGCATAAAGCCGATATTATACATGGGAAATTAAACTTATGGAAAACATATATAATACCCTCGTAAAAATATCACAAGAAATCGCTTTAGCAGCACGTTGTGGAAGCATTAATGAAAAGAAAATGTAATGGTATTCTTTATAGTACTTCCAAGGAAGATGCACTAAAAGCACTTTAAATTCTATTGAAGATAAGTCGATAGAATCCCACTACTAACTACTTGCTGCTTTCATTCAGCCTCTTCTGGTTATAAGGAGCCTGCAACCTTTGTACTGGTCTCAACGTAATAAATCCTGCTTCATAGAATTGTCGTTTATTCCAGAACGTTGAATGATATTAACGAAGTTACAGTCGCTTCTTTTATACTGCAAGTAAGTGTAAATTACGTATAATGGCTTCCAAAGTTGCGGCACTTGTATCTGTAGGAAGCTGTGCATGAAACTTTTCCTCCCAGTTTAATTTTATGTTGAATGTATGAGTTCAGCTCTTTTAATAATTCTTTGGATTTTGAATTATGTAATTGGAAAACTTGTTCTGTTGTTTTTACGATTTATCTAAGTTCATTTTCAAAAACTTCCGAGACAATAGGAATTATGTTCCGATGGTTTTTGCAATAACTTAATGCCGACACATAAACTCTAAGTTCCGAATTTGCAATGTACAATAGTAATCGAAATAAAACAGCAATTCTATTTCATATTACAGTTCCACTACATTTTTATAATCATTTTATAAAATCGCCAATAATTTAATGCAATATACATCGAATATGTACTCATGTTTGTAAGTGTTTAAGATTAGATGAGATTTATTGCTCGTCCAAGGAATACAAAAAATGCATAATGTCAAATTCAATACAAAAAGTAATATAAAAAAGAATATATGTAGACATAAATAAAGTAAGTATAAATACGAAAGTACAAAACATAAACAATATTACTACATACTAACGTTCAAGGACAGCTAAAAATTCATCCACGGAGTATATGCAGTTTTTGAACAAAAATTTACGCAACTCAGATTTAAAGTTTTCAGTGAGTTGATAACTTTAAAGGCATTTGTTAAGAGATTGAACAGCCGAAGCCCGGCAGGAACAGGAAACCTTTGAGTTATACGAAGCATATTTAATAAAAGTACTTCATCAACAGGTGACTTAGAGATAGATTTTTGAAGTTATAAAATGTAGACCGTAAACAATTCTTTTGTTAATGGTGAATGAAAAACCTTAAAAATGCATACCTTCCCAACCTTCACTCAATAGCTTACATCAAAGATAAATTAAAAAATAATGGTTTTATATACATGGAGAAAGGTGTATTCTTATTTAAAAAGAAATATTACCTTAGGCTTATTTTTTCAAAATGAAATGCTATAGAACGCAAATCACTTTTATATTCCAACTACGTTTATTATACTCAAAAAGAAAACACGAACATGAAGCGTTAAGAAAATGATTTTCGTAAGTTATTTCCCTCTGAGAAAATGTGTACTTGAATGAAACAAGTATTTCCCATACATTCTAGGATATACAGGCGCATTATAGAATTGAGTGTAACCCGATGTTAATTTCTATTTGCTGTGCAAAATGTCTTTGATATCTAATTAACTGTAAAGCTGTAACTACGAAATATATATAACTACGAACACACTTCAATGGTACCAACAACGATTTACAAAATATTTACAATAAAAAATATATATACATATTATCAACAAGTACTTCGGTATCTTTTGTTCGTTGTTGGTATTAGAATATTTACCTAAAATACGCTGTCATTTTGGGTGTAGCATTATATACAGTATAAGTTTTTTAAAACCTAACATAGAACTACTTTTTTAAATGAAGTGAAAGACTAGTTCCTCTAAAAACAAAATTATAGAGCATTACTTATGGCAGCCCACTAACAGCCACAGATGATTGTACGCAACGTGTAAGAAATGCTTTTCAAAGCTTATCTCCATATGCAATCAGAAAAGCTTCTTATCAGGGGGATTCAAAGGATATGAAAAATGTTTGGAGGAGGTTGAAGGAAGGAATTTTGAACATTTATTAAATTAATTACTACTTGCTAACTTATTTTCTTTACTGTATCACATCTCAATGTGCTTGTAATATGTATGTATATTCTATTTTTGTTCTAAATTGTAGATCTGACTGAGCCATTGTTTTTAAAATTTTGTGGTATATGTTTTAAAGCAGTTACGGAGGCACATGTTTTTGATATTACTTTGTTACATTCTCCATAGATAATATAGTATTTTAATACACAAGTGTCACAATGACGTTTGTGTAATGCGAGTACAAGTTTCAATTACGAGCCGCGTAGTGATTTCATGTACGAGCATTACAAGTCATTGTGACAGGCGGTTTTTACAGTATTTTTTTTCTAATTTGCACATTAATCGCCCATATTACATTCCGGCAAGAGTCCCACGAAGGCATTAATATCTCATTACAGCACAGTGGGCGGTAATAATCATTTCAGCACTGCGTCGTCGTTTGTTTTAACTTTATTGTAACATCCAATTAGAAAAAATAAATTTAAATAGTCTTTGTTTGTGTAGTTAAGACGCGCTTGGCAGTTTGGTTTACACAATACTGACAGTTCTACTGTAATTGTTTTTGTGTCATCTCGGGCATTACTAAATCGGTCTTATTTTTTTAACAATAATAAAGAAGAAAAAACAGGATATTCCATCTAAAATTTTTGACTTTTGTACGTTTTCCGGAATTAACGTGTTCACAATATTTATGCACGCCTTATATAAGATACAAGTGGATTGAAGAAAATCGGAAGCAGATATTAGATACTAACATTTTTTTAAGGGGTTGCAAATGTCACTTTTCTACAAAGAATCGAAATATCTCGAAAACGAAGAATTTAGTTATAGGGATCCCTACATACATTTTAACTAGAATTTTAAGGGCAATTCACAAATACAAAAATATGCAGGGTGCTGTATTTAAAATAAGAAAGTTAATACCAACATTCTGTATAATCGAAAGTGCTACAGAGTTGCATATTTTGCTCGATTGGGCCAAATCCATATTAGTATACCCCCAAATTTTCAGATTTTTTCTCGTGAATAGTTTTCCATATAGAGATCGCTGATATTCGTCGTGCGACACCCTGTAAATATTTGAAATTGTTATTTACGCAAAATATAATAAAAATAAATTCTACAAATAATAGTTCATGTTATAGCCATTGTACATAGCTTAGACTTTGTGTTCCCTTACGTCATTTGTCTGTCTGTGAACTATTTCCAACTTTTATTAGTGTAAAATTGTATAATGCTCTTCCAAATGAAATTAAATGCGTACAGAATTTGTTTGAATTTAAAGAAAAAATTTAAATATTTTAGTGGAATGTATTTTTTTCATGTCCAGAATATTTGAATTAGATTGTTCTTCGAAATTGTATACAGCTCATTTAATTTGTGATTTCTACATATTCTATTAGTTAATCTTAAGTCATCTTAAATTTGTATTAAATTTTTATTGTAGCTTGACTTATACTAATTGGACCAATAGACAATAAACAACAACAACAATAAACAATAATCTAATATCCTATCAGATAATATTCAACTAGTTTAGAGGCTATCTGACTAACTAATTTTGGAATATCTGCAAAACTAAGAGCTATGGCTAAAAACATCGAAGTTCTTTTGGTTTGGGTGTCGACCACATCTGGCAACAACCAAATCTACAATGCAGTAGTTGAGTAGATCATAAGAAAATATCAGTTTCATTTAGAGGATGTTGATGGGTAGAGACACAGCGAAAAGATGACGAAAAAGTTGTTCCAGTCCTTGACTGTAGATATATTGGTTATCAATCAATTAAAACATTGACAATTTTGTTAGCAGGACACAGTTGTCTACGGAAATATCTCCACAGATTAGAAGTCTTTTAAAGATGAACCTATATGTAGTCTGTGTAATGAGGATAAAGAAATAACCTTCCATGTTATTTTTTAATGTTTCGCATATCCACTAGTTTAGGATATTTACACTTCTGGGGACAACGATATCAATGGCAAATCTGCCAGAAAAAGTTTTACTTCACAAGATGTCGAGTCTACTTAAGGAAACCAATTTGTTTATGTAAAGCAAACTTACCCAGTACAGAAGACAACACAGTACTGTTGGGGGATGTGTAAAACCTGATCTTTATCACATTTATATTAAAACCCTGGCGAAAAGTTAGACTTTAACAAAATAATCAGTTTTGAAAACCGTTATTCATATATACAACCCAGCAGGTGCCATCGTAAATGTTACCGAATAAGTATAAAAGGAATAGATTCTTTACGACAATGCCAATGGTTGTTTTTTAGCCACCTACTGTGTTACAATTTCCAACTAAATTTGAAATTTTGGGGCTGATGCTTTTAATTGAATTTCTGAATGGTATACCTCGACAGAAATATAATAACTACTTGTAAAAAAGGAATGATAAGGATATTTAAAACATTTATATATGTATATATATATATGTGTGTTTGCGTAAGAATAAATAATTTCACATTAATCTTTTTTTGTAATGATTTGGCTTGTATTTTCCAGGTCCTACATTAAAACTGATGTATATTAAATGAATAGGAGATCAAAGACGATAAAATAAACCAGCGAGAGGTTTCTTATTTATCTTAAATTTTAAACTTCCGCAGAAGCCTGCTTCGGCTACTATTTACCTTTACGAATTAAGATCGCGTTTAGCGGTGCAACCAATGGTGAGATGTGTTACGCAGACTGGAATAATAAGGGAAATTTTAGGGAGACAAGACCTCGCCTTATGACAAGCAAATTATATTCGGAGCTAAATAACAAAAGGCATAAAAAAATAACTTTGTGCATGCAACTTCAATTGGCCCCCGGCTATTGTATTATTTATACACAAAAAGACAATTTTGTAAGGTGAAGGAAACAATACGTAAGACAGTAATAAAATTTATAGCGGAGAGCAGATGGCTTTTGTGCGGGCTTTGTTCAGATATTGTGTTGTTTTGTTTGGTAAATAACCGTTGTGATTTGTTTTTCTTGGACTAGAAAGGTGTACCAAATCAATAACAGTTGTAATATAACGGCGGAATTACTTTTCTTGCAAGGTAAGCGCAGTAAAAAGATATATATTACAGCCATTTTGTCCTAAATATCCATTACGTTTTCCGTCAAGTATGCAGAAATTTATATTAAGCTGTAGGTTGGGATTATTAGTTATTGCTTTCTTCTTAAACTACATGGAGAAAATGAAATGTTTGGCAAAACAGTATTTGGAGTATTAAGATTTTAACCTAAGTTTTAAAACTGTTTATAAGTGTAGAGAGAAGTAACGAATTACTCGTAATTAATAATTCTAAATTTTTAAGATAGGATAAGCAAGATGGTAAAAAGTGAGATATATCTTTACTTTGTGTTTGGTATTGTCAAATTTTCGACAACCAAATATTATTGCTTTCCTAAAATGTAATCACAATGGTATGGTAGGTAAGTCCTTCGGTATCTACTTTAAATAATAGTCTTTGAATGACTGTTTATGGACCACGTCTCTAAAAATAAACGTGTGTGAGTGGGTTCTGTTGCTAAAATTCTTTCTTCGTCAAAATTATAATGATGATTAAATGTTTCACAATGACATCTAAGGGTAGTTGACGAGGATTTATTCTTTACCGTGTTATGCGTAGCAAGTTTTGAGATGTTTCTCTTATGTAGCAGGAAGAATAATCCTTGCAAGATTTCTCTTTTCTTTCAATCTGGTGAAAAATTGAGTAATTTTTTAGTAGTATATGTAACTATTTCTAAGTTTAGGTAAGACTTAAATAGACTTGTTAATCTTGACGTCAAATCAGGAATATACTGCATTTTTAAATATTTAGTCGGAATTTCCGGATTTGTTGGCCTGTAAACGTAGGTGCAACTGAACCGTTAGTATCGTGTTTATGAGGAGATAAAATATTATAAAGTCGTCTCCTAATTAATAACGGAGGATAATTATTAGATCTCAATATGTTTTTTTAGACTATTTAATTCTTCTTGTGGCACATGGGATGATATGTACAGGGTGGGCCAAATTCGATACTTTTAATAGGAAACTTATATTTCTGAAGGAATTAGACAAAATCTGACCTATGCTTCTGGAGCTCGATTTTAAAAAGAAATCGATTGGTGAAGTCCGTATTTTTATATCTTCCGTAATATAAGAGATACAGAGCGTTTTCGTAAAATATGCAATTTTCAAAAGCCCTTGTAACTTTTTAACTTGTGAAAATGCTTGATTTATATAAGAACTTTATTAGGACACTTTTTGACGTAGAATTCAATACTCTAATTTGTTTTTTTTAACTCGTTTTGTTTTTTGAGATATTATCAAGACTTGTGTTTTTTTATATGGAACACCCTATATATTTTTACACTATTCAAAAGCAGATAAAATCGGCGATCTGGCAGGCTATTCTATATGGCCCTGGACGAACGGGGGATCCAATAAACGCGAAAGTGATGACTCAGAAATTGTCGTACTCCGGCAGCGTAATATGGAGGCGCTCAATCTTTCTGAAATACTATCTCATTCTCCAACAAATCTGAACCTTGCTCCATTTCTCTGTGATCAAAGGATTCATTGTACCGTCCAGCATGTTTAAATACATTTGACCATTTAAACTCTCGTCAATGAATAGGGGTCCTATGAGATGGTCGCAAAAAATACCAACCCATACGTTAAGTGTCTGTGGTCATTGTGTATGCGTTTACCGCGTCAAATGGGGATTGGTGTCACTTTAATATCTGCAGTTGTAACGATTTACTTCACCATTCAATGAAAAAGAAGATTTGTCCGAAAAACAGATATTATACAGTAAGTTTCGATTATTGTTGAGGCATTCAGTCATTAATTCACAAAATCTCAAACTCCTGTCAAAATCACCCTATTCAGTTCGTATAAAAGTATAATTTTGAAGGGATGAAATTTAAACTTCTTAAGTATTCTACAAACTGATGAACGGCTTAGTTCTGTTAAAAGACCTTTTCAATTAGGGGTCACAAGACTCATCTTCCCTATTCAAATTTTAAGGAGGGGGGCTGCTGCGCCACCAGGAATGATTTTTAATTTTCAGACTCGTCAGTAAAAGTTGTCCCTCTTTATAAAACAATTGACAGATTTCGGAATTTTATGCAAAATCACAGCAGGTAAAAACTTATCGAAGTGACCCGTTTCAATTAATGTATTTAGAATTCAATGCTTTAGAGCTAAAACTAAACTATATTTGTATTTAGACCGATGAAAAGCTCTAAAATTTAGGTAACGATTAGAACTAGTAGCCTTTCTATACCAATCCATAGAGATTTTATTATCGGTACTTCTGGTAAATAGAGTATTTACAAAAAGAAAACAGTTATTTTCTTGTTCTACAGTGAATTCGAAGTTCATTGAAACTGGTGAAGATATTTCTTTGTCTACGGGTAACCCAAGAACTTTGTCAGCAACGTATTGATAAATAAAAGCAAATTGAAAGTCAGTGGAATCGCGTACGAAATAAAGTACAGTGTTCATAACTATCTCTGCTAAACTAGGGCTAATGGAACCTTCCATAGGACTGCGCATAATTTGAGAAATTAAATAAAAAACATTATCGGAAGAGAAGTAAGTAGAGTTAAACAAAAAAGCAACTATGTCTAAAAATATTGGTTTAGGGAGAGTACATTGCTCAGAGATCAGATGGAAATTATCAGACATAAATCAATTTCTTTACAATCGATTTTAACGTTAAAGGTTCTTGATTAGATTTGAAGTATTTAGAATTTTCCTGTTTTAGAATATTTGGTACTAGAATTTTTTCCTCCTCTTTTGAATTTGTTTACTCAACTTCCACGAAAATAAAATAACAGTATTATATCTTATAGATAGTTACACTTATATTGGAAAAATTACCGTCAAAAAGAGTAGTAGACTATAAAGTTATTAAGGTAATTATCGACATTATTTCATGGTAGGGTAGGTGAAATGTGATTTTAGAAGGAGATTGTTTAGTAGTAATAGAACAGCTGACGAAGTTACAGTGTTAGCGGAACATGTTATGTAATCATACACGTAAATGAATATATTGGAAAATTTATGTAAACTTTGTTTTACTTCAATCCCAGTGTTATAACTGCTCTTGCTAGCCGGTCGATATTGTCTATGTATGTACAAACCTACTTGCTTCTAACACTACAATATGTACAGCAGAATCAGATTTCGTAGATTAGCGAACATTTACTCACTATCACTTCCTGATCACGCTGATTAATGAATAAAGGGCTTTCGTGTGTTAGCAACTTCCCTTGTGCGCAGTGTAAAACGAAATTTACTCGAGATCTGTGTATTCCCTTTAACACCATTGGAGAAACTATTTATTATTATGAACAAAATTGGAATTGCAAGGATCAATTTAACTTTTAACTTAAGAATATTGCTTAATTCTAATTAGAATTTTACAATAAAAGTTAAATTATTCGCAATCTACTAAGTAACTAAGTTTTGGAGAGAGAAAAAAATGAAATCCATGAAGAATTATAAAAAAAAATACTACATATATGAACAACGTGCAAATACGAACATCTTAAATTAGTACAAATTTAGTGCCAACCGTGTTTTCAGATACGCTATAGAAATGCTTTCAAGGCAACTCTTCGAGTTATCTACGCTTTCCACTAAATTGTATGATTTTCCATTCTTTTCGCTTTTGTTAAACTAACTCAACTTCATTGATGTATTGTATTTTTCTCCTTAACTGTCATACGTTTCCAGATAACTACACAGCCCTTAACAAAATATCAGTTCCCTTAATAAGCAATGATTCCATACTCACATTCATCATTCAATTACTGGATTTTAAAAAATTGTCAGATGTGGTTAACTAAATTGATTGAGAGACCATTTCGTGCTGGTATTTTTTTAATTATTGAAAAAGGATGCTTCCCTCAATAAATTATTTCTCTTTCGTCAATTTAAAAAACACAACCTAGTCTTCGCAGTTTAAGACAGTTTATTTTTAAAATAGGCAAATATATGTACCCGTGCCGGACCAACTAAGTGCCCATGACCGTTTTCTCTTTTTTTTGTTCTCTTAAATTTAAACGAAATACACCTTTTTCTACACGGTGCAAGAAAACGTCATGTTTATAAAACTGAATGTTGCTAATACAGAGATGACGTCAGCGAAGTCTGGGATTCTTTTGGGATTAATGTTTACGGTTTCCTTAAATTGGAACAGTCGCTGCCAATCATTATCTACTTTAAATACATCCATCTTTAAACTTAGATCACTAAAGGACATCATTGTTCCACATATTCTAAAACAAGTATGTTACGCAGAATTTCACTCCAATTTACTGTATGGGCTTCTCTTGTAGGGCTCTTCCTACGCAGTAAAGTAGGTTTTCCTTAAACAAGAGGCGGCCATAAGATACCTTGCGGATATCGCGGAAATAACATCACGCAGGGAATATATCATTTAAAATACTAACATTGATTGAATTATATATTTTAGAACGTAGTTCTTATGTACACAAACATAGATATAATCTTAATAAAAAACAATGACGATCACAATTACAATTTTTAGTGTGTTTAGTGAATTTTTAATATCACAAGTTCATCTTAACAGACATCGCCTATGATCAATTATGGAAAGTCCGGATATACTCGGCATTAAATTTATAATCATTAATCTAGTAGTTGGAAAACACTTGGTTCCTAAATATTCAAAAAAACTGCAAAATCATGGGTACACATTTACTGATTTTTTGCATATAATACTGAACTATAGATTTGTCTCTTTTTTGTTGCTTTTTCTGTAATTTATTATTTTCTTGAGAGATTGTTAACCAATGGTTTTTTTATAACAAAAATCCAAAAGAAAAAGTGAAAAAATCCCTTACCACAAAAATTAAAGATACAAATCTAAATACGTATTTCGGCAACTAAGTTGCCATCTTCAGTAGAAAAACAAGTGAAGAGCAGTGTTAAACGTAGTGTTTTCGGCTAAGGTAAACCTTGGAAGATATGCTCTTCACCAAATCACTAGTGGAATAACACTGGTTTTTTTATTATTTTGTTTTTTTATATATTATTCTTTTATACCTCGTTGTGGTGCATTTTACACTTTGGTCATTAAATAAAGTTCCATTAAAAAAAAAGTGTCGCAGAAGACCCAGGTTTGTCTATTCCAAGATATAGATAAACTAGTCTTCATCGCGTTCTGCACAAAGATCTTACACGGAGAAAAATTTATTGTTAAGGTGGCACCAATTGACGCACATTGAACAACAATTTGTGGGTAAATATATGACAACAACAACCATTATTCAATACAACCTAAAACTTGTTGTCGAAAAACTTTGTTAGAACTGCCACAAAATTTGGAAGGATATAATCCCAAAACATGTTACAATCAACCAGTGGCTTGTTGTTTAACGAATCACAAAAATATGGTGTTTTCAACAAAATTGTGTGAAATACAGTATTAAAAATTGTTTATCACTACCAAAGCAATTTGAAACTTCAACAGCAAGTTGTGGATATTTAACAAACAATTGATTTTCCGTCATCATTTTCTACGTTTATAGTGTTACTTGATTTTGATTTTTGTAATCGCAATTTCTGTTCAAAGCGAACAATATTTTAGTAGATTCACACACAAATTCGGTGCTGTCTTAAATGTAAGCTGTGGAGGGTTTAAGTAAAATATCAGTATAGGATAACACATTTTTTTTATTAATAATTAACAAAAAAAAATAAACAAGATAAATTCTAAAACTGGGAAACACTAAAAATGAAGATTAAAATTTCAAATGTATCTAAGTCTTATTTTACAAATGTCTCAAGGCAACGTATATTCTTGATCGTTTTGCAACTTTTAAACAGGGGAAAACACTAGGTAATTTATCGAAAAGTTTAATGTACTCATCATTAGCAATCTGTACTTCGTACGCATAATATTCCATTCAGCTAGCTTCTCTGTAACAAAATTATCCATATCTAAGAGTCAGTAGACGTCAGAAGTGAGCCAGTTTTCTTCAATTTTAATACACTGTCGTTCTTTTACACAAAACTAATAAGCTAATACAACGTCACAACCGAAAATATATGGCGTGGTCTACTCCGCCTGGAAACAGACTAGTCTGTTTCTTCAAGGCTATGTAAGACCATTGAAACACGCGGTTAGAATCACGTGATACTACTGTCCATGCCAGGACTTCCCGCATCACAAGTTGTAATATCGACAACGTAGGCGCCCTGTTGCGTCAACTACAATTGTGTGTAATGTAAATATTTCTTGCCTGTACTGGTTTGAAAAATTGTGTTTGCATCTACTTCACTTCATCGCACACGTTGTTCTGTATTTTAGATCTGAAATAACTACAACTATAATGTTATCGCCAAAGCGATTATTTGTACCGTAAAATATTCTAACACTAACAAAAGTGTTGTTGGTGGAACAAAACAAAAGTTTTGGAATATACTTACAAAACTTTACTGCAATACCAATTTATTTTTGAACCGATTGCAATGTAAGGACAATACTTTTTTTGTTGGATTTGCAATGTCATTTTTCTCCGTGTAGATTACATGCTTATAAATTGCAACTGACAAAGGAATTGAAGTCGGCTGAGCATCAACATCGCCGAACTTTCATTTATTAGGTACTAGAAATGCAAACAGGTAATTTTGACTTTTTTAGAAACATCATTTTTAGGGACGAAGCCCCTTATATCTCGTCAATAAACGGAGCTGCCGCATCTAGGGTTCCGAAAGTCCAAGAAGAATGGTCGAGAAACTTCTTTATGATCAACGAGTTACTGTTTGGTGTAGTTCTTGGATCGGCGGAGTCATCAGACATAACTTTTTTGAGAATGATGATGGTGCAGCAATTACAGTCAATGCAGATCACTACCGTAGAATGCTAGCTGATTTCCTCGAATGCGAAACACTTGCCGTCACTGCTGCGCCCGAAATTTCCGCTAGACTTTTTTTCTTCGGGCTACGTGAAGAAAAGAGTTCACATTAATGCCCTGCAAATAACTTCAGCTCTCAAAGTCAATATTCAGGGTATCATTTACCAAATAGATTTGCAGTTGTGCGAAGAGACTGACCATTTGCAAATAGGGTCGAGGTAGGCATTTACTGGATGTGATTTTTCACAAGTAATAGCAGATTTGTACTTTGGATTTAAATGAATATTTTGGTACTACTTAAGAATAAATAAATGTTTCCTTTAAAATTAAAATTGGACTTCTTGTTGGAAACCCTTTTATATCAAAAATTCTAATTTAAATCTTAGCAGTAAATCTCTTAAATACTATGTATTTATGTAAACCGCAGAAAGTTATAATGATATAAATAATATTGTCATTTCGTAAAAGTTTTTATTCAAACCGTTAGAAAACAAACAGAAATCAAGAACATGCGAACGTTGTACAAAGTTATATTGCAATCGTAAACTTTAACCGACATGTCTTTTCAAGGCATCAGCACTGTATAAACTTCGCTTGTTCAGTTGTTCGATACGCTCACGACATTGTAGTAACGAACGAAATGTCACGTATAAACTCATATCTGTAGGGCCATCCTATGAAGGACTTCTGTCAAGTTCGGATAAATGTAATGTGTTCTACTGTCACATTATACGTATCTTGTTCCCCCCTTATTATAATATTTAAATTACTATCTGAGAATAGATTAAAGTTATCCCTGGATGATTGAAATGTCTTACGAAGATTTGACACAGTGTAATGTCTATGTCCAAATATAACTTAGAAACTCAAGTCCACTATTATTATTAATTAATGTTTGCTATTCTTCTTTTCATATATCTTATAGTGTGTGAGGGATGATCAGTCGATAATAATGCTTAAAACTTCAAGGTATAAGATTTATATGGTTTCTAAATTATTTTAAATGTCTCGTAAGCTATGAAACATATTTAATTCTTCTTAGAAGATAATTTAAACAATCTTATCTTTTGATATTTTGCCGACTTATAATAAACGTCTATAAAATACAACTAAGGATTAATTTAACTACAAATTAAATTTTGTCCTCTTAGTACTAATTTATCACAGAATAAAAACGCACTTACTGTTCATTTACTTCATCGAACTTTTCGCTTTTGGAGCACTTTTTTTAATCGGTACATTCTGAGAAAGTAGGTCACTCCAAAATATTATTCTATCGAAGAATAACAAAAACTTTTAATTAAAAATCCGATAGCTGCTAATTTTCGATACTTAAACAAAGCTTTTGGAGAGAGGCCAAACCCGTAATGTTTATCACTCTCTAAACCAACTTTGACGGTAAAATCTTTTCGTAAATGCGTGTGGAAAGTTCTCGATTCATGAAACTTAATTCTAGTTCTTTTATTTCTATAACTTCAGCAAGTCATGATTTTTTTTTAACATCCAGGGGCAGGCACATATTATCTTAAATGATTAATTAATTTTTTTAACCACATCAGTGACGGAATTGAATTGTTTTTTTTTTAACATCCGGAAATGGGATTGAGTTCGTTGAATTTTTAAATTTCCACAAACTCGAAAGTTGTCTACTTAGGAATTGTGACAATATTGACATTTCTGTTCGTTCGTATTAATTTTTTCGCATCACTCATTATCAGATAATGCCCACTCCACGATTCAAATGATAAGATAATTTCAGCCTCAGAAAACATCTGTAAGCTAATCTTTAAAAGTATAACTGATATAATCTCTGAAATGCTGCGAGGTCAGTGTCCCTGATGTTGATGCAGATATATGTATATTGCTACAAAGCTTATAGACAATATTTTAAATTTTAAATTATATTTTATAAATTAAATAACTGTTTAATTTTACTGAATACCATCCAGAGTCATCTGTAATACTCTCTACAAATTCAGAAACAAACCAGATCTCAAATTGTAGGTGGCCATGGCTGTAAAATTCTTCCCCACTCAAACGATTTCGTTATATAAAATAAAAGTCTGTTGGTACAACAAATTTAACAAATGGTATTTAATTTATTCGCGCTATTAAAAATGTTACAAAGAAATAAGCCTTCTACATATACTCTCAAGTAAGTAAGTTCATTTACTATATAAAAACCACTATTATAAAGATTTCTATTATCTCAATTCAGACTAAGAACTTAAATCTGTCGATTTATAAACATAAGTAAAATTCAAATTTTCCACCAAATATTCCACTATATGAACTTTCACAAGTCAATATACCAATGCAATGAACATGAAGAAATACATATATGAAAACCCAAAGAATCATGACCAACCTCAAATATACAGATTGCTAAATTTCATAATATAAAATGTCAACTAATCATAAAATCTAGCCTTGAAATACCTTGTACGTATTTTCGAAATTAAAAGTTTAAAATGATGATAAAGTCGCTTACTGCTGGTACAAACAACTCCTCCAATATAAATTCCGTGTTATATAAATCATTTCAGCTCCCATGAAGTGTACCAAAACGCCAGTTGAAAACCTACAGCCAGAATGTTGCCTCAAATGTTGCTGTTGAAAACTCCAGGTTTATCAGGGTCAGCTCCAAACTACCAAATAACTGGATACATATCATCTTTACACCAAACACGTTGTAAGTAAGTAGATTACAGCATTTTTTAGAATTTCAACTTAAATATAAACAAATTTCTAGATAAACTGTTTCGAAAAGATACTATATTCTCAGAAAATCGGAAAAGAAGACCCTTCGTATTTGTTTTCAACAAACTCCACATTTCCAAGGCAAAACTGACCCGGCAACCCCAAATAGAAATTCCTTACTACAGATACGATTGAATTAAAAATTTCCAACGACGAACAGCAGTTTGAAAGACACAAAGATACCGTCAACATTATAGTAACAGTGTTAATTAAATCTACACGATCAAGTAAGTTATTAGCCTGAATTTTACATTATTAAGTAGATATAAAATACAATAGACCCATATAAATCAAGTAAACACAATTTAAATAGTCGCAATTTCTATGTGTTGTGCAACTGATGTTGACACAACACCATCATCTTGATTTTCTTTGACTAAGGTATTTACTTCAAAAATTCTGCTTCAAAATAATAAAGAAATGGCAGAAAATAAACGACTCAATAAGAAAGATTCAACTAGTTACTTGAGAATTTTAATCTTAAACAATCAGATACATGGTTTTCATCTTATTTATAACATATTTTGGGTATTACAATTGGAAGAAAAGCAACTATATTAATAAAATAAAAATTGGTGAAGGAGCCGGTTTATAGACTACCCTTCTTGAATGTTCCAAAAAATCTTATTGGCTATGTTTACATAATTTATTGTTATTCCAAATTATAAAAAATAATTAACATAAGGAAACAAGATATGTTTTTATACACTTATAAATCTGAAATAAATCTGATAAGGATCTGTTTCCGTTTGTTTCAATTTTGTAGGAGCTATTTCAATTTTAATAAATATAACTTCTAATTAATTATCAGAATGTCACACAAAAGAAACAAAACCATTAAAGCGTTTGTAGAACTTTTAAGCATTTCAACAAATGTTGATATTTCTATTTAAATTTAAATCATGTAAACAAATACATCTTTTATGAAAACATCATAAAATTTTACTAATCATATTTTATCCATATTTTATCACCATATTAATATAATTTCTGAAAAATATGTGCTCACGGTTACATGAAGATCACCCATTTACTTAAAGCTTCAAAGTCAACAATAATAAGCTCGTTTCGCATCACAGCAATGACGTTTCCGTTGTTCAAAAGGAAAGACAGTTGCAGGATTGCGTCGTTGTTGAATTACCTAGTTACATAGAGACAAACAACGTGATACCTCACTGACAGATAATTGATTATGTGTTGCGAAGTTTAATGAAGATATTAATTAGTGTCACAAGTTCAGTATTTCGTACCGTTGGCGATACACCACGCGGAATAATTACGGAAATTCTGACGTTACGTTTCGCCAGTAGAACAAATATTGAAAGATTCCTGAATCACGTTGTCAATGTTCAAAGTTAAGTTACCTCCGCGTGGCCTAATTAGCCTTCGTTCGACGCCGCGCTGTTCTATATTAGGTTTCATTTCGAAACACAACGTTTGGATTAATTGTAACTTTAGATATACACTTTTATCGATATTCAAATCATACCTGAAAGTAATTTAGAAATACTGGTTTTCGGGGTTTTAATTATTCTCGTTTCATTAAACAAGAGGGAGTTATACAAACTGTTTAGAAATAACCGCAAATTATTTTAAATGTCTTTTGCTTCCAAGAAATTAATTTTAATTTAAAAGTGTTGGTATTGATACTTGTTCAGACTGATTTCTAAATGATTTTTGGATAACAAGAGTCAGTAAATAAAATTTTAAGAAATACCATGGTTATTTATCTGCAGCTAATAAAATATAATTCATTCTTAAAACCCCACCGGCTAATAGCAAATAGATGTTATTCAAAAAATTTATGCATGAGATAATTGTGTGTGCTTGTTCTCCCTAACATTAAAAAATAAATAATCCATTAGTATTATGTGTGGCTAATAAATATTATTGAACATAATGTAGTAAGAAGTAAATCAGTAATAGTAAAACTACTATTACTGTTTGTATGGGTATGGATTTTAGATAAATACTTGACACAAACAAAGTATTACTTTTACCTTTTAAATGTTTTAATGCATTTAATTCGAATACTAAACTGACTGTTTTTTTCTTCTAGTGGGGTGAGAGTTTGGCTTGTGTACATCTAAACTCTTGATTCCTCAGTAGGCAATCGTGCATAAAGCTTGAGATGCGATAGCGATGAAAGTGAAAACAAATATGCTGACAATGTTAGATTGTGTTAAAGCCAAAATATATAAAAAGTAGAATTCACATTAAAATACATATCTGGTTCTTGCACTGAATGCCTCAATTGCGTCTTTTCCCTTTAAAATACTCAAATCTCACTACCGGAAATCTGGGAATGTCAAGGTCCTTCAAGTTAACAAATAACCTCCGTCAAATCTGCATCATACCTAACGCAAATATAATCAACCATTTGATACTAAAACGTTTCCAAACTTATACCAATGTTTGTAACAGTTTATTGTAAGGAATATATCTTTTGGGCGAGGTTGGGCTTTGTTGCACGTGTTTTATATGGAATTCTCATAGAATACATCACTTGTCATTATCATATTATATTTCAGTTATTTATAATTATAATCCATCTATTCAACTGATCAGCCCAACTGATTATGCAAACACGAGCACCTGATAACACTTAAAAGTACTAACTAACAGTGATAAATGTCCCTTGTCAACCTTTTACTGTATTTGAGTTCGGATATTGATATTGAATATTTTTAGAAAAAGTGCATGGAGAATTTTTCCACGACGCCTTTCGATGTGCTAAAATATATATTCACATAAGAACTTGAAATAAAAATTAATTTACGGACAGGTTAATAGATTCTAATGTTCTTCCAGGCGAAGCCTTGTAAAACATTAGAAGTTTATTCATATGTTTATCACCTGCGTACAAAAGAATTGATTCACCCCCAACATTCTCCACCATTTTGTGCACAAATACATATTCCAGCTGAAATAATTTAGGTCTGTGACAATTTGACATGTATTTCTGCTATTTAAAGTTTGAAATTCATTCCCTATTCCTACGACTAAATCGGTCACAATCTGGAAAAGATACCCTCTCTTTCTGATGCCTTCTTTTTGTCTCTATTCTACATTCGATTCGGTTATTTTAATCCCCACTCACCTGCGAGCGCTTAAATGGATTATACCTCAAGGTTGACTATTTCGAGTTCATTAAATTCCAAAAGGTGTAACAGAATATCTAAATTGATATAAATAGTTAATAGTCCTAAAACCGTAAAAATAGATCGCAAGAAGGCTATAGCATTGACTTGAATATTCAAAACTTTGACCTCAATTATCTAGAAAACGGTTAGAAATATCGACAGACACTTTTTCATTATTCTATTCTCTGTCGAAATACGCTTCTAGTGGATGCTAAATATACGCCGCGCCGTAGCTTTGATTTCGAAACTTTAGACGCCCATATCTCGAGAACGATTAAAGAAGCGTAGTGCCGTTCGATTCCAGGCGAAAGGGCGCTTCCTTTGCTGTATTGAGCTTAGCTCAATTTTTCCACGTTTTTTCTTGGAATTTTCCAAAACTTTCGCTCAAATTTAACAAAATTTGACGATATCTTTGAAACGGTGGCCAATAGCCTAACGGCATCGACAGATGTGGAATCCTCGTCGACAAACGCCTACGACAGTGCACAAAGCATTGAGGTTTTAGCAATAGTTAACTGCTCAAAGCAGAGGTTTGTGTGCCGAGATAACGAAAAATGGCAAAAACAGGAGTTTATTTTTTCGGTATTTCCTCTTAACTGTAAAACTGTACGACATTGTCAGATATGTAATGGTGGATGAAGAACGGATCCGACAGTATATAATACTTTGGGAAGTTTGCTACTTTTAACTACTGGGTGCAATTCTTTGTCGTTATGGATATGGACGAAATTCTGTTAATGGTTGCAACGTAAATGCTTACAACACTCGTCACTCTCTAGTTTATAGAAGTAGTTTTTACATATAATATATTTTTCAAAACAACATACCACATTAAAGCTATTACATTATGTTTTCATTACAAAAAAGGAATCTCAAAAGAGCCTTAATGGAGGTTCCATACATTGAACCACATTAATTGTCAGCTTGTTTTTCTTGACAAAACCTGAATCTTTCAGGATGGCACAATGGGAAAAGTACAAAAGCTATTAAAGCATCGAATGTTGGTGGAAAATGATATATAGTATTATATGCTCTAAATAGTTACGGATTTGTACCAGGAGGTATAAGATGATTAGAGAAACGATGGCATAAGTAGAAGATATGCGTTCCAAATCTTTTTCTTTGTGCCCAAACACATACCTATAAAAATATCTCCTTGTAATTATGAGCCATCTTAGATGAAAATTTTGTTATTCCAACTAAACGGAATATTAGCCGATCGACTAGTATTTTAATACCAGGGATTTATAATCCCTTCTTAAAATACATCTCGTATAATTTTGGAAAACTTTTTAATAAATTCATTGCTGCTCATGCTAAAAATTAATATCTACCTGCAAATTCAACCCGGCCAAAAGGCCAATAATTAGAGAGAAATAATTGCTAAGCGACGAAAGATGCCTCCAATTAGAATGTCAGCCAATTAAGAATGACTTACACTAAAACAAACAATGCTTCAAGAATTTAAAACGGAGCAGAAGACCTTGGAAGTTATAATTATTAAAAATGGGATAAAAATGAACGTCTAAATGAAAAACTCCTCGGTTACAAATAAAGAATCGATTGTACGTTTCACAAAAGGGATGCGAATTCTCTGCTTTAAATCCGTGAGCATTATAATTACCTTGTTTGATGTAGTGCGCAAAATCCTTATTTTAAGAGAACTAATTTTGTTGATAATGTATTATTTGTTATTTAAATTTCAACGTTTCGAAATAGTTTGAATGTTTTCTTAGAATTTTATAATTAAATTTCTAACCTTTAATTTGAACGATTTTTAGTAGGTATATTTTAGATTAGATTAGATTAGATCTAATTAGGGTAACATTACACCGCGACCTATCGATCTATTGTGCCCCCCTACATCAGCTGTAAGCTGCTAGGGTTTGCCCGCACTTACAGCTCCCCATCCAGTCCAAGAACTTTAATAAATTGCAGTAGCTGTGATGGTTTCAAGGAGGGTATTTCTCCCTCGTCTATGACGTCCTTGCCAAAATAGTTGGTACGAGTTTCTGTGATGGCAGTGCAGTCGGATATTAGGTGTTCCGGACTTTCACCTTCCGCTCCACAAAACCTGCAATCACTATTCTGTTTCAGACCTATCCTTGTCATGTGTTCCCCCAGATGACAATGCCCTGTCAGAAAACCTGCAAGGATGCGTAGTCTGTTTCTGCTTAGTTCTAGCAGGGTCTTTGCTCTTTCCTTACTGTAATTTCCAAGGAATATCTTGGAGTGTCTCAGACCAGGGAGATTTTCCCAGAGGGAAGCTCTGAGCGTCTCCTCCCTGTCTTTGAGTTCTTTTTTGTAGGTGCTCATCCCTATGCCGCAGAACGGTTCTGGTCCCACAAACGAAGTTGTGGCGGCCCTTCTCGCTAGTAGATTAGCTACCTCGTTGCCGCTGATTCCAGTGTGTCCTGGTACCCAGCATAGCGCAACTTTGTTTTCTTTGCCTAGATTGTTTAGTCTGCCAAGACATTCCCAGACTAATTTCGAACTGATGGTGTTAGAGCTCAGTGCCATTATGGCTGCTTGGCTATCGGAGAAAATCACAATGTTCTGCTTCCGATAGTTCCTATCAAGGTTCAATTGAGCACATCTTCCAATCGCAGTTACTTCCGCTTGGAAGACACTGGGGTATATTCCCATTGGCTCTGAGTATTTGGTTCCTGGCCCGAATACCCCTGCACCTGTTCCTTTATCAATTTTGGAACCGTCTACATACCATTTAATGGCATTTGCCTTTAGGGAGTAGGCGGAGGATTCTCCTTTCCAATCTCTCTTATTGCTCAGCTTCGTAACGAAAAACTTTTCGAAGCTGAATTTCCTAACCATCTCGTCACTCGGTAGACTTAGAAGTGGGGAGAATCCCGCTCGAGGTGACCAAGCCCTCTGGCACGGGGTCTCGTATCCTCCAGTCCCCGTTCTGACTAGTCTGTACATTGCCGCATGGGCCGCCCCCTCCACTACTAAGTGTAGGGGTGTGAGGTCGAGGATGACCTCCAGGGCCGCGGTTGGGCATGTTCTCATAGCTCCGGTTATGCATACGCATGCCAACCGTTGCAACTTGTCAAGCGCATTCCTTGTTGTGACCTGTGTGACCTTCTGGAACCAGGTTATCGCCCCGTACGTTACCATAGGTCTTACTATGCCGATGTACAGCCATCGCAGTATTTTTGGGTTGCAACCCCATGTTTTGCCTGCTAGGTTCCGGCAAATCATTAAGGCTCTTGTTGCCTTATTCATTATTAATTCAATATGCTTGTTCCACAGAAGTTTTTGGTCTAGGGTTACTCCTAGATATTTGACTTCTGTTTTACATTCAATTACTGTTGCATCCAAATGGATGTCTTTCATGTTCGAGGTTTTCCTCTTCCTCGTGAAAGGTACAATTGTGGTTTTCGCCGAGTTGATACTCAGCCCCACTGATCGACACCATTCACTAGTAATTCTAAGGCTTGTTTGTATTAGGTCACAGAGAGTTCCCTCAAACTTGCCTCTTGCTATTATAACAATGTCGTCAGCGTATCCTATACATTGTACGCCGGAGGTTGTTAGCCTGTGCAGCAGTTCGTCTACTACCAGGCTCCACAACAAAGGCGAGCATACACCGCCTTGGGGTGACATAGTAGGTATATTGCATTTATAGTTGGTAGTTCAATCGTATTCCTTTTACAACGTACAGAATGCGAGGAGTTAGATCGTTGTATGAACCTCACGTTCAGGGAGTAAAATCTACCTTTAAAATTTTCAGGATTCTTAGTATCATCAGACCTATATCTGTTATATCCAACTTCGCTCAGATTTACGAGAAAGTTTTATATTCGAGCATTTACAATAGCACTCGCTCCTCCATTTCATTTGAGCAGCATGGTTTCGTGTGTGGACGCTCAACAGTTACTAATTTGGCTACAATAACACAATATGTGGGGGAGGCCCTGGACAGAAGAGGAAGGGTTGATGTAATGCATACTGACTTATCAAAGGCCTTCGATTCAATCGATCATGAAATCCTTCTTGCCAAATTATCCTCTTTTGGCTTCGTTCCCTCCTCCCTTAAACTTCTCCGCTCTTACTTGACTCAGAGACAGTGTTATGTAATTACAACGGTTATGTTTCCGACGACCTTGTTTTATCTTCTGGTGTTCCTCAGGGATCAAACCTTAGGCCTCTACTGTTCGTGTTGTTCATAAACGATTTACTACTGAAGATCGATGCCCGGTTCTTGGGTACGCCGATGATATTAAGATCTTTTCTGAGATTACTTGTGCCACTGATGTAGAGGAACTACAAAGAAACCTAAACGTGCTCCATCAATGGTGTGAGACAAATAAACTAAAACTGAATATCAAGAAATGTTGTGTAGTTACATATTCACGTTCACTGCAAGTACCTTCAACATCGTATCACATTAACGGCAATAAACTAAGTTCAACTACAGAGTTTAATGACCTTGGAGTAATATTCGATTCTAGCCTTAGTTTTAAATCACCCATATCAAATATATCTTTACAAGCCTATAAAGCTCTCGGATTTATAATGCGAATATCGACATATTTCACGAACACTCTCGTACTCAAGACGCTTTACTCTGCTTATGTGTTGAGCAAACTAGAATATGCATGCCTTATTTGGTATCCCCTATATGCATCGGATTTCCTACCTCTTGATCGCATTCACCGAAGATTTTTGAAGTTTCTTACCTACAAAGTGGATGGAGCATACCCGGAAATGGGCGTCTCGCAGGTCGAACTTCTATCGAGACATAGAGTGATGCCATTGAACACCAGGAGAGAAGAAATATGCATGAAATTTTTGATGAAGCTTCTCAGGAATCATGTCGATTGTCCAGCCCTTCTTGAGCGTATGTCGTTTTTGGTGCCAAGGTTGAGCGCGAGGTACGACTCCACATTCATGGTTCCGCTCGCAAGAACGACGTTATGCGACGTCTCCCTATATACACACTCTCCAGGCTAGGCAATCAAGAGCCGAGAGATCTATTTCAAATTTAATTTGATTGTTCTGAGCATAATTTTTTTGATGGCTTTCTTTAGTATTAGTTTTTTTTTTCTCTTTGATCACTATATTAATTTAGGTTAAATATATATTTTTCTTTTTTTTTTGTTTCTTTCATCAGCATGTACTTGCTAATATAAGTATATACATTTATATCTTAAGCGAGTTTCTTTGCCGATGTGTACTGTATTGAGATATTTTCTGTTTCTTGGTGTTTGCGGCATGAAATGGAGATTGGTGATGAAATGTTTAAACAACGAAATAAAACGACATTTACGTTTCGGCAATATATATATTGCCTTCTTCAGAACTACAAGAAAGGTTAACTATAACTATAATGTGAAACTATTTTTGTTGTTGATATTCTTACCTAAAATTATCGTCTTACATTTTACTAAACTTAATTAAATTTTAACTACATTATTATAATTATGAAAAACTGCAAATAGGAAATAACAATTTAGCTATAATGCGGAGAGTATTTTGTGAAATTCTTACCTAAAAAATCATTCTGATTTACTAAATTTTGTTATTTTTTGTTAATTAAATTTACATGATTTTAAATTATTTTTACATTTTAGAGTTTTAAAATTTTAAATTGTGGAACTATAATTGTTGACCGTGCAACTGTATATTTAGAAATGAGAATGAAATTTAACATTGTAGGATAACATGGTTTAACATATACGGATAAACAACTTTTTGTGATTTACAAATCTGTTCCTTAAAGCAAAACAATCTATGAGATCGCAGAGCGTATACAGGTTCATGCCAAAAGTAGTTACAGAATAGCGTGATAAATAGTTGATAAATTTTGAATCTCCACCCTGTCGTTTATTGCGTCATTGTTCTGTTTTATATGTATTAGTTCTAACATATTTCTGATTCTGTGGTTTTTTTCTTTGGTTAAAATGGAAGTATTGTTAAAATTGAATGTGTGTTTTGTGTTGATGGCATGTTTCTTTAAAGCTGTACTATTGTTGGAAAATTTATGTCCGTTTAATCTGTCATTAAGGTGCTGCATTGTCTGTCCTATATATACTCCTTTACAATCATTGCATGGTATCTTATAAACTACATGTGTTTGTTTTGTGAGTGGGATTTTATCTTTTAATTTGGAAAAATAATGGTTCAAATTGTTGTGATTTTTGTGTGCTACTTTTAATTTATGTGGTAATAAAATATTGTTGAGCTTCTCTGACCAGGTTTTGACATATGGAATGGGCACATATTTTAGATTTTCGTCATTCTTATTACTGTTGTTAGCAGTGGTGTTGTTATTGTAAAATTTGTGTAACCTCTGTTTGAAAATACTCTCAATGAGTTTGCAAGGGTAATCATTGTCTATCAACATGCTTTTGGTTGTTTTCAATATTCTAGCTCTGTATTGTGGACTTGTTAACTTGATGGTTCGATCTGCTAAGGAAATAATGGCACATTTCTTAATCGATAGTGGTTGACAAGAGTTAAAGTTGATATATCTACCTGAAGAGGTGGGCTTGAAGTAAAGTTTTGTAAATATTTTGTTAGTGGTACGAAGTAGAGTTAAATCTAAGAAGTTAATTTGATTATTATTTTCATATTCTATTGTAAACTGAATTTTAGCGTGGTATTGATTAAACTGATCAAGGGTGTATTGTGCTTTATTCGCGGGTAAACAAACGATGCAGTCATCGACATATCTTTTATAAAAGGTTGGTGTGTAATCAAGTTTGTTTAAAACATCAGTTTCTAGATCTTCTAAAACGAGTTGCGCAATGACACTTGAGATTGGAGCTCCCATAGCGCAACCAAAAGTCTGTCTGTAGAAAGAATTATTGAATTGAAAATAAGTAGTATTAAGAGTTAATTCTAAGGCGTTAAGGAACTCATCTAACGGTAGCGGTGTATGCAATTTTAATTCATCCCAATGCTTTTTTATAGCAGTGATTGCCAGATCTGTCGGTATATTAGTGTATAAAGAAGTAACATCTAACGATATTAATTTTTGAGTATCATCTACTGTGACGGTGTCTATGAATTCTTTGAAAGTATATGAATTTTTTATGTAGTGATTGTTATTACCAACAATGTTTGAAATAGAATTTGCGAGAAATTTAGAGAAGTTGTATAGCGGACCTTGTATGCACGACACTATAGGACGTAAAGGGACATTTGATTTATGCAGTTTTGGTAACCCATAAATTGTGGGACAATACAGAGCTAGAATATTGAAAACAACCAAAAGCATGTTGATAGACAATGATTACCCTTGCAAACTCATTGAGAGTATTTTCAAACAGAGGTTACACAAATTTTACAATAACAACACCACTGCTAACAACAGTAATAAGAATGACGAAAATCTAAAATATGTGCCCATTCCATATGTCAAAACCTTGTCAGAGAAGCTCAACAATATTTTATTACCACATAAATTAAAAGTAGCACACAAAAATCACAACAATTTGAACCATTATTTTTCCAAATTAAAAGATAAAATCCCACTCACAAAACAAACACATGTAGTTTATAAGATACCATGCAATGATTGTAAAGGAGTATATATAGGACAGACAATGCAGCACCTTAATGACAGATTAAACGGACATAAATTTTCCAACAATAGTACAGCTTTAAAGAAACATGCCATCAACACAAAACACACATTCAATTTTAACAATACTTCCATTTTAACCAAAGAAAAAAACCACAGAATCAGAAATATGTTAGAACTAATACATATAAAACAGAACAATGACGCAATAAACGACAGGGTGGAGATTCAAAATTTATCAACTATTTATCACGCTATTCTGTAACTACTTTTGGCATGAACCTGTATACGCTCTGCGATCTCATAGATTGTTTTGCTTTAAGGAACAGATTTGTAAATCACAAAAAGTTGTTTATCCGTATATGTTAAACCATGTTATCCTACAATGTTAAATTTCATTCTCATTTCTAAATATACAGTTGCACGGTCAACAATTATAGTTCCACAATTTAAAATTTTAAAACTCTAAAATGTAAAAATAATTTAAAATCATGTAAATTTAATTAACAAAAAATAACAAAATTTAGTAAATCAGAATGATTTTTTAGGTAAGAATTTCACAAAATACTCTCCGCATTATAGCTAAATTGTTATTTCCTATTTGCAGTTTTTCATAATTATAATAATGTAGTTAAAATTTAATTAAGTTTAGTAAAATGTAAGACGATAATTTTAGGTAAGAATATCAACAACAAAAATAGTTTCACATTATAGTTATAGTTAACCTTTCTTGTAGTTCTGAAGAAGGCAATATATATATTGCCGAAACGTAAATGTCGTTTTATTTCGTTGTTTAAACATTTCATCACCAATCTCCATTTCATGCCGCATATACATTTATATATACATATATTTGTTGTCCTGTTATTGGGCTTTGGCCTGTTGGGCAATAAAGATTATTATTATTATTATTATTATTTCTTTTCGAAAATTGCATCATTGGTGTTAAGAAAACAATATAGGAAATAATATTAAGTTATAGATCACCGAAGGCTAGGATGACTATGTGGTAAAGGAGCTATAAGGTAGACTTTCACTCCCGCAATGGAAGTACTTCTTAGCCTGCCACCACTACATATCTATGTAGTACATGAATCAGCCAGACGAAGTTCGTTAAGGTCTTTCATTGCAGCCTGACTTTCCTTTGGCTTTACCAAATCTCAAATAATAAATTCCAACGAATTAATAAAAGCTAAGTACAAAGATTGGTGAACTAAGAGATCAGGACAAAGGTCTACTAAGTAAAAACAGGAAGACTATTAAAACGATGGTAGGCGTACTAACCAATCATTGTAGACTAAACAGGCATTTGTACATCATAGGACTGACAGGAGATTGCAATTTCTGCCAAAACGAATTGGCAACTCCTACCACATCTACGATGGCCTAGTAAGCACCCGCTTTTTACCACTCTGATTAGAGAACCCATGAGCAAATAATTATGTAAGGGAACCGTTTTGAAAGATGATAAGTTTAATCAGGAAGACAAAGTTAGAGGGACCTGGGGATTGCAATAGAACTAAAATGTTCGCGGTAAAACTAGACCAACTCAGCAGCTCCAAACCCTCTTTAATCTACAGTTTATATCACCATTTCTTCTGATTGTTGTTTTATATACATATCTTCAACTTGGTGTCTCTGCAAATATTTCGATCTCTTAGGATTCTTTTCAAGGAAGTCATTTTATAGATCTATCAAATTACCGCAAGTGAGATTTTTTTGATCACCTATTGTTTCTCCGAACCTATGATGGGCTTTTTGAAAAGTTTGATGAAATAAAGCATAAATCGTTGGCAATCTTTCTTGGTAATTTATTTTAGCTCCACGAGAATGCTGACGTGCTTCACTATAACACAAGTTTATATCAACAAATTCCAAAGAAGTGACTGTTGCAAAACTTTGCTTAGTTCGACCATTCGCCGTACGAAATTTTATTACTCGGAATGTTTCGCCAACAATCTCTCGCGTCTATACATTCTGAGTAATAAAATTTAATACAGCGAATGATCAAATGAGAGTGAAATCTCAAGCCTAGTAATGTAATATCCTGTCAATATCAACAACGAGACAACGCAACAGGGAAACTTTTGTTACATGAACTACATAAATTAAGATTTCGACATCCTATCTATGTGGAAGCTATCAATCTGGAGCTGGATCTACTAGAATTTTTTTCTTATTTTCATCTGCTAAAATGTATAATATTTTTTAATTAACATCCTGTATACAAAGACGTCCTCAATAAGATTCTGGTTCCCATTACTGCACTTTACAATGATTTCTCAGGAAGAAAACAGGTTTATTCTAAGTGGCTACGAAAAACAGGAAATGATTAAAACAAAGGAAAAGCAAATGCTCCGCTACATTCCCGATAAAGTCATCTGAAGAATTTGGGCAGCATAAGCCAACTAAGAGTTATAGCTTCCACTTCGGTTAGCTGTAAAATCAAAAACTTTGTTGATCAGCATGCCACAAGAAAGTATTTGTAAGGAAAGTTCCAAAGTTAGCCCAGTTAACGGTATATAAAAATACTTTTATAGAAATGAATATTTTATTTCCTGAAATCCTCGCTAGTGTATTTTTAACACTCTGCTTGAAACTTAATATCATTTGTTAGATGAATTTCCCGCATTACTGCGGCATAGCTACACGGAGAAAAAAAGATGTTACCACGTATTATAAATATAATGAATAATATTAACTCAAGAACAACAATACGTTATCTAGTACCCAGTATTCATCCATCTATTACTGTTTATTAGGAAGATGGTACGCTCTAATATAATTATAATACAACCAACTATAAAGTTAGTTGTCCCTATTGTTACTATCTATTTTTCTCAGTGTATATTTGGTATAAATTTCTTGTGCAATAATATAAAGAAGAATATAAAAAATATAAGCTGCTTAACTATAAAAGATAAGCTATTGGTTTGAAATTTTCCAAACGCTGCTAACGGTAGTAAAAGTGATATTTTGTATCTTGCTATGATTGATTTTTAATTTGTTTGCAGCTAGCCATTTTTCATCAATCACAACGACCTATTGGGATTTCTCATCCGTAGTAGTCCGCAGTATCCGAGCATCATCCGCATATAGGCACATTTCGGTCCCATCAATGTTATATGGGATATCGTTTATCTATATCAAAAATAAGATTGTTCCAGGCGCATACTTCTGCGGAACTCCATATTTGACGCATACCGGATCTAATTGGAACCATTCCAGTACGTCAACTGTATTTCCTAATGTTCTAACTTTTGCAATAGGATTGAATGACTCACTTAATCTAAGGCCTTCGTCAAATCTAGCGCTGTGATTTTGGCTAACATTCTGGAATCGAAAGCATTCAGATGTAGAAGGTATCAAATATTTGCAAAATCCTCCTGACTGTAGTAAGTATGGTTTTTTCTATACTTATGTTGTTTTGATGAAAAAACGCTAGAGGAGCACGCAATGAAAATTAACGTAGAAAAAACGGTAGTAATGTGCGTGAAGAATCAGAAAATAAATATACATATAGACAACAAGAACGTGCAACGGATTAACACATTTAAATATCTGGGAGTAGAGATAGAAAATACTAGCAAACAAGATAAAGAAATAAACAGCAGAATCAAAAAGGCCTTAAAAACTTACCACGCATTGAGCCGAAGTTTCATAAGCAGAAAGGAAGTATCGAGGAAAACGAAATTAAACGTATATAAAGTATTCTATAAACCAGTGCTAACCTTTGGATGTGAATAGTTGACATTAACAGACAGGCAAAAAACCATGCTGCAAGCAGCTGAAATGAAATATCTGAGACAAGTTCGAGGCGTTACGAAATGGGATAGAATAAGAAACACACAAATACGACAAGACCTGGAAATACCATCGTTAATGGAATATATAAAACAGAGACAGCTAAGCTGGTGGGGACATCTCCAAAGGATGGAACGCTCGCGTCCGGTAAAGGAAGTGTGGGAAGCAAAATTAATAAAAAGTAAGAGAAGAGGAAGGCCTAGGAAGACGTAGGTAACAGTAATAAATGAGGTGCTGGAAAGGAGAAGCGCAACGTGGGGAGAAGCAAAGAGAATGGCAAGAAATAATAATAATAATAATAATAATAATAATAATAATAATAATAATAATAATAATAATAATAATAATAATAATAATATATTTGCCCAACAGATTGCTCCAAATAAAGGACAAAAAAATACAATTCATATAGTTGTATAATAAAAACATAGTAAACATAAAGAGCACTTGAGCTCAGTTTAAATGCTAATATAAAAACATACGTGCAAAAACAAAAATTAACAAATTATGACAACTGCTTATTTGCTATTGACAATATTTCCTGCAGAGGTGTAAAATGTATGTCACAGAGAGATGATATTAAATTAAAGTTACGTGACATTGATACTATAGGAGAATTCAGGGAAGAGTTTAGACGTGCATATGGTACATAGAACGTACTTGTGTATCTAGTGGAACCGCGAGGAACAAAGAATTGTAGGCGTGATAAAAGGAAAGGAGCATCAATATTGTTATTTACTAGATTATAGACAAATTTAATTGATTGTAATTGTCGTCTAACTTCCAACGACTTAACATCGAATTGCTGAAGTAGAAGCTGGTGGTCATAACCAATCTCAGGGTAAGAGCCTTCTTGTTTAAAGTATAAATATTTTAGAAGCTTTCTTTGAATTTTCTCCAGTGCTTCTTTATGCGAAGAGTAGAATGGATTCCAGATCAAAGACCCATATTCCAACTTAGATCTGACAAATGAGTAGTAAAGTAGTTTAATTGTATCAGGATGAAACGAAGAAGAGCTTCTAATTAAGAATCCTAACATCTTCACAGCTGACAGTACAACCTTTTCTCGATGCGCAGAAAAAGTAAGGGAAGTATCAAAGTAAATCCCCAAATCCCTCACAACACTCTCACGGATAAGAGAAACTCCATTAATCGCATAGTCAAATAAAATGAGATTTTGCTTTCTGGTGTAGCTTATAGATCTGCACTTATTGACATTTAATTGCAGACCATTAGCGTTACACCATTCAGTCAGTCGATCGATTTGGTCTTGTAGATAATAACAATCATTGATGGAAGTTACTGCGGTAAAAATTTTCAGGTCGTCCGCAAACATACATTTATCAATATTAATGCAATCCATCAAATCATTAATAAACACAATAAACATGAGCGGTCCAAGATTGGAACCTTGTGGGACCCCTGAGCTAGCGTGAAACGTTTGAGATTTGTAGCCGTTATAAGTTACATATTGAACTCTATCAGACAGATAAGTTTCAAACAGTGTAACTAGGGAATCGCTAAAGCCAAATGTTTTCATTTTTTGCAGCAATAATTTGTGTTGAATTCGATCAAAAGCTTTCGATATGTCCGTGTAAATAGTATCCACTTGTCCACAAGAGTCGAACTGATCAAGTGTATATTGGGTAAAATGTGCCAAATTGGTTACTGTAGATCGTTTTTCCATGAATCCGTGTTGGTCTGGAGATATAAAGTTTTTCACTAATGGATATATTATAGAATAAAGAACAGATTCAAAAGTTTTAGCAAAATTGTTAAGAATCGATATTGGCCTGTAATTCCGCACATTTTCCGCAGATCCTCCCTTCATAACTGGACACACCTTAGAGCATTTCCATAAGTCAGGGAATGTTGATGATGAAATAAGAAAGAGTGGACAAATTTTGTATATAGTGTATAATGAGTACAGTTTGGGCCACACACCATTGTATGGTAAAAGTGGCGTTTTTGATTATGTGTATATATATTGTCTTGATGATAGATAATTATTTTTTTTTCCAGATATAGCGTTAATCTTGATGCGATTGCCTGTTCACATATCTTTGAAACGGGTGGCAGAGCACTTATTGGACGATAACTTTTTAGCGAAATGTTGCGCTGAATATTCTCTGCAATATATCCTCCAATTTAACAAGAATGTTTACTTAAAGTATTGGAAGACAATGGTAGAGTTTTATTTCGTGTATTCGAATTTCGTGGCCTAGTTTCATTGTCAATTACAGTCCATATAGTTCTTGTTTTGTTGCTACATGAATCTATAAAGCAGTATTTGATCTTCATTTCATCTGTGTAACCCTGTTCAATAGTTCAATTCTTGTTGAAATTTATTATAATATATTTTATGATATCGGTTACTTTTTGCTTCTCTTGCTAGGGTACCCAGGTTATATTTCAGCTTTGTTATCTCCTTAATAATTGCATAATTATTTTGCTTCTTATTCATAATTTTTTTCCTCTATTTCACGGAAGCAACTTGAGAACTGTGAAAGGAACTATATAGTTCTCCAGCATTCTATAATTTGGAAGGTAAGTTTAGTTCCATCCTACGCAATTGTTTAAATCCATTGATATATGTGGACTTGCCTTTCTTTTAATTTTCACCGAAGAATCTAAAAATGCAACAAAAGATATAGCTTTCTATTTATAATATCCAAGTTGGCTATGACTTCCGGTGTAATCGGAAGTACGACATGGACTATAATGATCGCTTTACTTACGTACTTCCTTTTAATTTAATAGTTTGCTAATGATTTTATAATTTTATTATAATAATATTATAATTTTTCTCAGTCCTTCTTTTCCCATTTTGTCCATAAATTTTAGCATTTCTGGTGAAATGTTATCTATTCCTATAACAAAAATCCCAAAAGAAAGGTGAAAAATCCCTTACACAAAATTAAGTAAGCCACAGTCTCCACCCATCACAGGATATCATGACTTCCCGGTCTACGGAGTACAACAGGTTCCACAGTCTAAGGAGTAAGATTTTATTGTTGAAAGCTGATATTAATTTCTTGAAACGGTGCAAACGAAGTAAAGTTTTTCCTAAATTCATAAAAGTTGATGTATCATCGAATTGTAAAAGTAGTAACCAAGTAATTTTTCACGCGAAAACCAAATGGCTGAATTCGGAAATTAAATATCAGTACAGTAAACGAAGTAGGTTAGAACTTGATTTATATAATTTGCATTTATGTTTAACCAAAAACCTAAATAATTACGAACACGAAGACTGGTGTCGTTTTCATAGAAACGTCGTTGAAATTTGCGATCACAAACTCAACATTAAAATTCGCACTTTATAATTTTGTGGTAAGGGATTTTTCACCTTTCTTTTGAGATTTTTGTTATAGTTTTCAAGCCACAGTCTCCACCCATCACAGGTTATCTATTCCTGATGCCTTTTTTAGTTTCAATTTTTGTATTGGTCTTTCTATCTCCTCCATTGTTATTTCAGGTATAGTTTATTCTTTCTTTTGCCTTCTTCTTTCTCTCTTCCTTCACCCTCATTTTGAAATTGCGCCTCTCTCTCATTTTCCTCCATTTCTGCTGTGCTTGTTAACTCTTTAAAATATTCTTTCCATCTTTTCAAGATATCATCTTCCTGCATCAATAGTTTTCCTGTTTTGTCTTTTTTATGTTTTTTTTTGTCTAAGTTGTTTTAGGGTACCATAAAATAGTTTTTGATTTTCTGTATAATTTGTTTACATAGATTCACCAAATTCTTTCCATGCGTCTTGTTTTGCTTTTTTTACCTCTATTTTTACTTCTTGTCTACAGTTTTTGTATTCTTCATAATCTTCTATGGTTTTGGTTCTTAAGTATTTCACCCGTTCACTTTTTTTGCGTTATTTTCTTTTTTAAATCTTGGTTGCACTATTTTGTCCTTTTGCCCTCCATGTTTGTATCGTTATGTGCAACTCTATATATATTTTCTTTAAATTTATCGCTTCTAATTTTTTCTTTAACTATTTTTCTTTTTTTCTCTTGGGTTGTTGTCTGTATATATTTTAGATATGTTCGCAACAAGTAATGGTTACTGTTATATCTCCGTGTATCTTAGCACTTTAGTGTCTCTTACATACTTCTAATTTTCTCTGTTTGTTATGAAATAATCTATAATTGATTTTCTTCCCGGTTAGGTTCTTCTCTTGTGAATTAAAAAAAAAAAAACTGTATTAAACATTATTTATTATCAGCTTGAAGTTAATACTGAAAAGGATTTTCCCACAGAACGGCACCTTACAGGACTTTGTTACTTTCTTTTTCAAATAGAGTGCAGCCAACTATACTAAACCTCGAAGTTTGAAAGTAGAAATTTATCGGATGAATTCTGTGACTCAGCCTGTGTATATTTAAAACTAGAAGAAGTGTATTAGATAAAATACACAAGCAACAGCAGATAATTGTCTGTACAAAGATAACTCGTGTAGGTAAAGGTGTGCTTACCCGCGTACATGAGTATGAAATGCAAACATTGGTCGAGTAGATAAAGGTCGGATAGATACTCGTTAAAGAATAAAAATAGTGTGTTATTTTGGACAAATATTAGATATTAAAACTGCTCATTAATTTAAACACATAAGATAAGATAGTTAATATCTATTTATCTATATATTTTCATGATATAAATATTATGAATATCATACTTTCTTGCAATTTACCGATTTCAAATTTTCTCATATGCGTTTGGTAATTAATAACAGAATACCTTCGATTATGTTAAACTTAGACACCATGAAAAGTAACAACAAATACTTGGAATTGACTCCTATAAAACAAAATATTAATTAGGCAACGGAAAACCATCCAACTCTTTATACAACTTCATACCCAACTTTTTATTTAAAGAGTAAGTGAAGCGTATTCACCTCCATTAAATCGCCGAATCGTCGGCTTGAGAGATAATTCCGAAATCTCAAGCCACAGAAAACGATCTGTTCATTAATTAATTCCCATTAAAGTTACCCACCTGCATTGTGCGTCAAAGTTGTAAGGAAAGTTAATTTTATCGCTTCAAAATCATTTAATATTTAATTGGGTGTACCAGGCGTAGGTTGAATCTGCAATGCAGCTAACTCCATCGAAATTTATCAATGTTTGCGCTTCTATAATACGAACGTGCTTCTCTAGTGGAGAATGTCTGTTGGAATTATCGAACTGAATTGCAATGATAATTCAAACTTAGTTTAGCAGTATCTAATTAATAAATTCCGCTTGAACCGGAAATGGATGGTTAATGGGGAAGCAACTAGTGAAGCAATTGGTTGTAGTACCTGAGTTCACTGTATTAATAGTAAATACTAAAGGAAGAGGTAACAAACAAACAAACCATTCGCAATCTTGTACACTTTACTGCTCATACCATTTTTTTCTTTTCTACTATTGGTTGCATAATTGAAATCATAATAGTTGCTGTGTAGCAATAAGTTTTACCATCTTTTACAATCAACTTGGGCCTCTTTGAAGGCAATTCTTCTTCTACCGTATATAGAGCATATATTGCTAATTAATACAATTAAGAAAGAAACGTAAATTAGTGATACTCCTTAAGTGTTCTAAAATATTATTGAAATTTACGTGAAAAATTCATTTTCGTTGCGTTTTGTTAACTTACTTATGGAATCTGGATACTAGTTGAAACTATTTAACAAATTATACTTTCAAATTAAAATCTCGTTTTGTTAAAGCATTTAATTGTTTAGAAATGCCACACAACTATTTTACTTGTAGCCCCGCTATTACAGTGTATATATCAAGGCCTGCATGTTTTACATGGTCAATAATATATGTTAATGGAAATAATTAAAAATATGTGACTCAGATTGGAAAAACACCGAATAACAAAACTTAATCTCAGCAAATAACGATGTATTGTAAATTCTCGTCCTTCAGAGTATTGTTAAATCCACCATCAAATAAAACACCGTTAAAACGACATAAATCATGCTTTAAATTTTAGATGTTTAAGTAAGAATTTGCAATGGACGTTGTCATATAACTAGCTATGTGTTGTGATAGACCATTATGCTAATATCCAATGATTTGCAATTTAAACAGAGAATAATAGAAGCTATAGGTACAGCTAGTATATGATTTACTTTAAATTCCGTTTACATACGAAGAGTATACTGGACGAATGATCTACTGCCATACCTGTTCGAGGATACTCCTTGGAATATTGTAACGTTTCAATTTATCATGTTGGAAATAGATATATTTTTTATATAAAAACATAAATAAATACTCGCTCTATGAATACAGAATTACTTAAGTACATTCACGAACATTAAACGGTTGCAGTTTGCGTCTAGCTGCCTTAAAAACCTCGACCCAATAAGGCGGAACCTCTGCAGTAGACGTTTGGTTAATTAAGTAAAAGTCTTTGTCACTCTCTATGTAAGAGTGCCCTCTAATGGGAAATATGACGTCGAATAGAGTCAAATCTTTGCTTTGCGTAGAGTAAATCAAGCGTTTGGGCGTAAAACAAAAACAACATAATGAGAAACGTGAAATTAAAGTTTTGATCAAATATTCGACGAATATTTTATAATATAAAGACACATAATAACTATCAAGATAAATATGGGAGAGTCTGTAATTATTCTTTTGTCTACTCAAATTCTCTTTCTTTGCAATAACGACGTGTAGTTACCATATTTTACACTACGCTGTCTGCACTTACCATTTTGGTTTATTAAAGCATAGAACATCGAACATCAGTTATCATAAGAAACGTCTTAGAAATAAAAATCAAATACCTTGCCAAAAAAGAAATTTTCAAACGTTCAATAAATCAATCATCTTTTCGCTTTAAATCATTATAAAATGGATAATTCACTAAAGGAATCCGCTCTAAACAAGACAAGACATGATCAACCTTCGAATTTTCTATACCGAGTGGCGTATTGTATTTATTTGGTATTTCCTATTGGAAAGGCACAGATGTTGATCGTCCTATTTTCTTCAAGAATCCGTGAACAACCGGACCATACCGCAATGTAATTAAATCAACATGGATTCTACTCAAGACGCAGTACATAAACCAATTTGCTAGCATATACAAACATTATTAACGCTTCACTGGAAGTGGTAAAACAGGTTAATTCGATATGCCTTGAGTTTTCAAAAGCGTTTGATCAAGTAGATCATATACTCTTGTTGCAAAAGTTCGCATTTATTTGGAATTAAGGAACCACTACTGCCATGGATATCATTATACTTACAGGACCTTGTTCAAATGTTTGCAATATCGCATGCAACATCACTTCAGGAGTTCCGCAAGGAACCCACTTGGGTCCAATCCTATTTACACTTTTTATTAACGATCTTTAGTCATCCCTCGAGTACCTACTGCAACTTTTTGTTGTATGCAGACGGCCTAAACATATTTAGGAGTATAATGAGCTTATCTAATACCACACTATTACAAATGGACTTAAACCAAAAAAAGAGACAATATGTACTTAAAAAGTTCCAAATGACGCACAATACCTTTCTCTAGGAGTTCATCTTCGTTGATCTTTGATTACCAATTAAATGACGTCATATAGCAAAGGGGTTACAAAAATAACTAGTCTAGGCGTAGTACTTGATAGCTAGCTTATCGGTCTCTGCGATTATGTGGTTTTATTAAAAGAAAATGTGCAGACTTCACAGACACCATGGCGATCGTTACACGTTTTAACTCATTAGCCAGATCTATCTCGGAGTATAATTTGGTCACCTTACTATTACTCATTTATCAACAGAATAGAAAATGTACAAATAGAAATGGTGAATTTCGTTTTATACAAACTACAAATTAATAAAGATAGCTATCAGTACACCAGATAGGCTTAAAATTTTAGGGATCAGCTCCCTTGAGTTTCGCCGACACTTACTATGCTTAAAATTCGGTTACTGTTTGCTGGCTAATTCCATAGATTCTCCATAATTAATATCTAAAATTAACCTACGAGTTCCAACTTTTAATTCCCGCACCCAAACCCCTTTTCAAATTCCTATCATAAAACGCTTTAATGGACAGCATAACCCTTTGCATCGAGTGTTAGGTTATTTATTCCTTGGATGACATCGATGGGTTCCATAACTCTTTTACTGACTGCACACATCATATAACGTACAATCCACCTGGACAAGTCCTAAGCAGAAAATTTAATTTTTTCAGCATTTCTAATACTGAACGTTGGTTGGAACTTATTGCGGTCGTTTTCGTCGCTTTAGATATAATCAGAGTCTTAGTCGGTTGAGTAAGAGTCGCCAGTCTGGGATCAGAGGCAACGAAATTGCTGACAAACTACTGGACACTAGGCGCCAGTGAACGACCATTCACAGGTCCAGAACCGTCCTGTGGGAGTTCTTATGGCGGTATCAAAGCTTTTGTCAGATCTAAACTCGTTGGTAGCCCCCGCTTCTATTGGAATGGACTAGTCGGCGTGAGACACTGTAAACATCCTCGGGTCTTCATCCTGGCGACGAAAGACTCCGCAAGGCAGTCTTTATGAGCAGGGCAGACTGAGACTGCTTTGCTTACGGGAGTACTAGCTGGCCATTGCGCATTGAATAAGCACTTGCACCGCATGGGGCGAGTGGACTTTCCCCTGTGCAGAAACTGTGGGAGAGCAGAAGAAACTCCTGTGCACCTCCTTGCCGACTGCCCGGTAGCGGACAGGGAGAGACGGTGTTGTCTAGGGGTAGCTCGGTTAGACGAACCCAACTTACTCTCGGCCAATTTGCGGACCTCTTTGTTCGAGTACAATCAGGTCTAGAGGTCTAAGACATCATGGGGGCACAATAGGTCTTATGGCCGAGTTGCCTTACGGGATAAACCCTATGAAGGTAAAAGAAAAGAGTTTTGATATGTTGAGTTGCAATTGTTTTCATAATGTTCACTAGCAACAAAACCAGCTGTGGAGGTAGCAGCCCTCTTATACACACACCATATTTTACGTGTTAAGGAAGACACTTACCATCTATTGCATTGCTTGTTGCAGTGCAATCTACTAACAGTTGTTCAAAATTGAAGTGAAATCTGCTTCGGCACAACATTTATTATGGTTTGCATGGACAATCTTATTTTTGACCAAATTGTCGGTTACCATATTTTATACCCGAACACTTCAAATAGTGCATGAATCTTACTTGAGTAAAATGCTTAATTTGCTCGGCACATGAATCCCTAAAATGCGTAGATGTCTTACAAAAGTCAGGGACAGTTCTCTTTGCGGCAATGGTTTCGGTATATACGTGAAGAACTGATTGATTCTTGGACTTATCATTAACTGTGATGTTAGAGTAATCTAAGTTAGATTTAACATGACTTAGACCCGTATGTCGCAAATTGTAATCCCTCCATTGGAAAGAGTAGGTTTGAAAGCATAAGTAAAAATGTAACACCCATTTAGCGCTTTTAATTGACTTAGGCCGCTATTCTATTGTACCTTTCATATAAATCGTTGTTTCTTTAACATATGTGTTTATTACATTGTATTAGTAAAATTATACTTTTTATTATTATAATGCTCAAGTTATTTAAAAAAAAATCAATAATCAAAAGGCTTGCAGTGGTGCTATATTTAAGGATTCTGTGTGCACTAGAAATGTTACAATATCTCAATTATTATAAACTACTCTGGCATAATCTATGACCTTCAAAAAATATTTAAAAGTGTTTCATTAGTTACATTTTAATTTATCTAAAACTGTGGTATGAGGGAGTCATTTTGGAAAAATTTAACTCTTCCAACACCATTGGCAATGCAATTACTACTTTGAAGTCGTCATCTATAACCAATTTTTAACTTATTTCTAATGTATATGTCATTAATATTTTCGGATCAACCAACTATTTTATTTTAGATTCGAACAATTGACAAAGATAATCACATTATTAGTGACTTGTCAAGACTTGAGAACCACAAATTCGAACCTTGCTTTTTTAATTCAAGACAAAGTTGGAAACACAAACACAAGAAAGATCTAATCAAGTGCTATAAAATGAATGAGCTGTAGCACGAGAACGGCAATTCAATATATAAAGGTCAACATCTCTACCCGAACTTCTTTAAACTTATTGGTTAAACTCTTATAGAGTTTACTCTGCATTTTCACTAGTTCCAGATCATTTGATTGGATTTCGTTCCGTGAAAATTTAACCCCTATTATGACTGATATTGTAACAACGTGTCTGCTCTAACTATTCGAAAGTAAGGTTATCTTGCTTCTGTTACCCTTGAATGAGATACATACCTTCCTGTTCCGAATAATAATGAACGCCTAAATTAGATAAGTAGTTTTATTTACAGAGAAGTTTTGCGCTCATTGTGATGTCTATAGTAATTTCATTTGAAATAACGTCGTTTGCTGTTAATTATTTGTCTCAGTTGAAATACCTACCTCTTATCTACAAAATAAATTTTCTTATTAAACCATAATCAAATTCTGTAACTTCAAATTCTGTTTTTATCCTTATATTTACATTACGAATGCATAAACAAGTTATATGTGTACAGACATAAATACAAAATTATGTGGCTTATTTATAAATAGATAAGTGTTACGACTGTAATGAATATAACTTGTAATAAAGAATTGTAAGTGCACGTGTTCATATAGTAATTTCATTAAATCGAAGTTTCGAAATGGAAGATTGTCATTAAATTTTATGCGTTTCAGACTACAGAGAGGTAATTTTAAACTTCATAGCGTACAGGCAAAATAAAATTGATTTCTATTCACATTTCACATGTACGACACTGCACTGCATTTATTTTCTCTAACACATACGTATAAAACAATATTATTTTTCAATTCACTGAGAAAAATCAATATTTCAACATATAATCAATGGCATTGTACTCAATACAATTTTATTATTTTATGCGGATAATTATAATAATTGTAATTTTAATGCGTTTGCGCAACAAAACGTTAAATAATTGTGGCAATTGAAATGAACTTAACAAGAATAAGTATTAAAGTTGTGCATGCAGTGGCGGCGCGTGGACTTTTATTTTGGGAGTGCACATGTGGGTAGGTACCAGGGAGTCCGGTTTTGAAAATTAAACTTCAAAACTCGCATTTTAGAGCAGTTTGTGACGTTCTTTCGCCTTATCTTGGGATAATATTCAGAAAAAGGCTTAGCGCAAAAATCCGAAATTGTTAGTTCTTCTTTTTATACAGAACAGTCACATCATAAACGAACAAAAATGACTTAAACTAAAATTTTTTTGAAAAATTGATAAGACCTTTAAATATACCAGGATTTATCGAATCATTTCCTTCGTAATGGCCACGTAATGCTAATTCGAAAGCACCACAAAATTTAATACAGTTTATAATTTTCGATAAAATGTATCTGTTCTTTTTTACTTGCTCATTATGTTTCTCGATATTCAGTCGGTACACACTGTTTAATTGTTGTCGAATATCTTGTTTACCTAATAAATTAAAACCTAATTTAGCAGAGAGGTGTGTCTTGGAACTTTGATGTTTTTTAATTTTTTCTTTTAAATGGATTAAATCCTTGACACCGGATGTGGTCCATTCTGTTTGAACATCACCAGCAAATAATAAACACGGAAAACAATAAAGACTGTTACTAATTTCACAACCACATAACCAGGCGGCTTTTTCATAAGTGTCTATCTTAAAGGTTCTTTTATAATCGTGTGTATACATTTTGTTACATGCGTGATCGATAAATTCGGTTTTGGACGACCGGCACTTTTGATTTTTTGTTTTTCTTCTAATGTCAGCGAAGAAAAACGAATTGTTTTTAAATATTGTACGCTAGTGCAAATCGGATTCTCCAAAGTATCCGCCATAATTAATATAATATAATTAAATATCCAATAGAAAACGTTAGGTTTACGTCAAACACAAAAATAAATTCCTTTAGATGAAGATATTAGTTAGGGGTACACGTGCACATGTGCACTTATTGAGAAGCCGCCACTGTGTGCATGCTTTATATTTGATTAAGGTAGTATGAAATTAAACGTATGCCAATATAAAAGAAAGATGCTGCGATCACACAAAGAAAAAGAGAGGTATATTAGAAAGATACGTATTTTGTTATTGTTAGATGCATGAACGACAATGCTTAGTACAGTAAATGGTTTAAATAACAAAAGCTCATTGCATTTAAGGTAACAATACAGTATTGAAGCTTAGCCTACTTAGCTTAGTATAAATTTGGCCGATGTATTGACTAATTGTATCCGTTTTGGAGTAGAATTGATTGAATGATAATCTAAAAGTCTCAGGTGATTTAGGTATGATAAATTATTATTGCATAATGTATGTATATAAATTCATTACAAGAATGGCATAAATTGTTATTATATAATAGTTAAAATTGTTAAGCAATCTTACAAAATAATCTAGAAATGACATATATATATGTAATGGGCGTTTATAGGTGGAACATAAAAGACTATATAATATGTTGCAATGTTTTTTCTTTTCTTAGCTGGTGTCATTTATTATAATGGCATAAAAGTAAAAATCAATACGTATGCTCCTTCCAAAAATTTGACATCAGACTTCAGTCCAGGAGCTCTAATGATATTAAAGGATATTAGAGTTCGGCTGTATTCCAACCGATGGTTTGAAAAAAAAATGTAAATGTTATTCAATCGCGCGTTACTGAGTCTTGTCCGTTTGCTATTTGAAGACTTTAAAAGTCTCAAAATTTTGTTTCTAGTTAATACAGAAATTAAATGGTTTTCCCGTTGAGTATTTTTTATTGGTTTTTGAAAATAGAAGTTTAAAATTCATGGACTTTTTTTTAACAATCCATTTCATTTATCTTCTTACATATCCGCTATTACTTTGTTGCAAAAACTCGCATACCTGGCTAATATTCTTTCGAAATGAAATGATTTAAATCTCTTTTAGGAAGTTCAGGTTTTAGATTAAAAGTTATTTGAATCCTAAAACCTAAAAGAGTATATATTTTCAGTAATGTTTACAAAGTGCTCAAAGTGTCATACGTAGCACGGCCTCACAACGGAACAACGGAGCAGCGTACCGTCTGGATCTACACTCTGGGGCACACTCTTAAAAGCAAAAATGAGCCGGCAAAGAAGAGGGTAAGATCAACCACTTCTTCGGAGGCGTCTCCGAGATACCGCAGGCAGGAGCTAGCCATCACCTAAAAGACCAAGGTAGGAAGCTACGGCGAGGCTGCCTCAAGTCGCCTAAGAGTAGCTGTCATAAGCAGTGACAACCCCTTAGGAAAGTTAAACCAAGATAAGGCCGAACTTGTTAAGGAAGCCCTATGTTCAAAACTAGACGAACTGATGAAAGCTGTATCGTCACCTCTTATTTGTCTATCAACCTTTGCGTCCTGGACGTATGCAGGAGAAAGCCTTAGGATCGCCTGCAACGACGGGACATCATCGGAATGGCTGACCGGGAGCTTAGGCCATGGAAGGGTGCTACTCTCCAGGTGGTACCCCACAAAGAGTTGCCTAGGCTGACGAAGGCGACTCTTTTGGATTCCACGCGAGGAAAACCGCGCGGGAAATAAGAACCAGGTGCTCAGTCACCTGGCAAACCAAAACCGCAACTTACAAGTTCGAAACTGGTGTGTTTTCCACCATGCGAAGGACAAGAACAGGCAACTGTTTCTTTTTCTGTTTAAATATTTTAATTAATCAGAAATGTCGGGTGAACTGCATGTTCCAAGGACTCTACATTCAAATTAAAAACCAGAAAGTGGAGAAGGAGGTCGAGGAAGCCGGCACACCTGCTAGTCAGGATGAGCAGGTCGCCTCTGCACTAGGGACTCCGTCGACAACTGATCTCACTCTACAGCCATAAGAGACAAATTCATTATCTGCGATGATGGATGAGTTAGAAGAGGCGATGAGCTTACCATCACCCCCAATTTGCAGAACACCTACACCTCCGTTTTCATAATGGTGCAACCAGTAATGGAGGTAAATATAATCCAGGCTGCTGCCCTACTCTCTGTAGGCAGGATAGTCAAGCACAGGGTCACTGGTTTTAGCAAAGTTAATGGTCCTTTTTTTAGCGCACCACCAAAAGACCAACCTAGGTCAGCGGTAAACATACCCAGGCAACATTCAGCTTATCTACTACCAGCGTTCACGAGCAGGGCCACTCGCCACAGCTTCCTGGCTCCTTACTTCCAATTTTTGCTTTCGATTTGTAATGTAGGATTTTACGAGATATAGAGCATATTCTCTCACACCCATAGTTCTTAATTTGTGAAACAAGAAATCATAATTTATGTTATCGAAAGCTCTTGATAAATCTATAAAAAATCCAATAGTGAAAGCACTTTAACTAAATTAATCAATTCTGCTTACTCTAAATTTAAGTTTTCACTACACAACTGAATATTGTAAATACATGAGCCTTGATCTTATCCATATTTAACCGTTTTGACCTGGTCTATAGACCTCATTATTTGTATGGTGCAAGTACGAGTAAGATTCAAATGTTACATCAAAATGTATCAATGGGACACACATTCTGTATTCGTAAGTATGATAAGTTAAAGGAATTGGAATGGATGGTTGACTACAAATTACTTAGAGAATTAATATGCACAATATCAATATACGAAATAAATAAAGATTTCCGTACTCTTACAATTTATGTTACAATTCTGTACAGCGTGAGTTTAAAGAAATCCTTGGCTTGCAGGTATGCTGTACAGCATAGATTTTAATTTTGATACGTGCACATAGTTGCATATCATTTCTATTGTTGAAGGTTCAGTGGAACAGTATTAATGCATTACTCATCTGAACTGGGCTTTATTTTCAATTAAAAATTAATATGTTAATATTAACTTTTATATTGTTATATCTGTCTAAGTGAAAAATAAAGACAAATTGTTATTATATAATAGTTAAAATTGTTCAGCAATCTTACAAAATAATCTAGAAATGACATATATATATGTAATGGGCGTTTATAGGTGGAACATAAAAGACTATATAATATGTTGCAATCCTTTTTCTTTTCTTAGCTGATGTCATTTATTATATTTGTCGACAAAATCTTATGGAAATTTGTTTTTTCTAGCTAGTATTCAGCAGGTATTATATTTAAAATTAGTTATTAGTAAAGCTTAATATATAATCAAGATTATTGTATTATTAAATATTTAAAAGAAAATTAAAAGATGTAGGCATATGCAATACTTACATGTCGAATCATAAGGGACTCCTCCAAATTCTGAGAAGCAACTGATAATCGCTGTGTTGTTCAAAGGAGTTGGGGGCCAACATGAAATACTATCGAAGGTGGCACCGCAGAACCCTTCCGGGTATATTTTGGCGAAGAGCAGTGATTCGTTGTTGTGTTTGTTTGCGCACTCTAGTTTGTCGATGGTGTAGTTTTCAAATAGCAAGCCATAATTGTTTTCCTCCAGATATCTGGTCAAGTCTATATCTTCGTAGGAAACGCCGTACGGATGTTCGATTTCAGGCAGCACATCTACTTGTATATCTGTGTCCATTTTGCCCGACGAATTAGAACTATACTTTCGCGTATGACCAAAAAAGAAAAAAACTGCACTACATCTTAAACGAGTTTAAAAGTTTAAGTATTCCGTTGCAAACTTCTCTATTCGATTATGTATAGTTAATTTATGAAATGTTAGTTGCCCGGATTGTAATTTAATTTATTCGTTAGCTAGCTCGTATTACATTAGTTGAAGTTTTATGGAATTAAAGATGGACACTTGTCCTATAATCACTTGCGCGACAATCGAATTATCTCGTTCAAACTTCACTTTAACACTACGAAGAGACATTATCTCGAAGCAATTTCTATTTGCCAGTAGGTAAATGGTCCTGCCTCCGCCTTATCTCACCTTATTTTTACTCCAGTTTGTTTAGGTTGGTTAATTTATGAGTTTATTATTGTTGCGACCTGTAAGAAAGATAAATACGATATAAGAGAGTATTATCTTAATTGGTGTATTGTAAAGAGTAAAGTTTTATGCGGAGAAGTATTGATTTAATGTTTTGATCGGGTATTATCACACCTATTCTTGCTAAATATTCACTCATTTTATTCCATTGTAACGGAGAAAATTTTGATAATTGTATGGGCCTCCTTTGCAGAGTGCGAAACATAAATATCATTTCAGACACGATTTCTACTTCAACACCTCTATTTGTTCAATTCATAAGTAAATAGCAATTGAATAAACAAATAGGAGTCTTGCATGTTAGAGTATACATTAATATTTACCAGTAGTTGTTAAAGTAGGGATAAATGAAGGTATATATATTTGCATAACATTGTACCAACACCGACTTTCTGAAAGGATTACTTAATTGTTTATTTTGAATTATAAAATATAAAAAAAAGAAGTTCTCTTACTGTATGCGCGAGAACGTCCAGTTGTGTTTGATAAAATCTAGCGTTTTACTATTTTAATCCAGGAGGTACAACCAACAATATGTAGGCTTACATTCCATTGTGTTAAGCTAGGGTCTTAGACGCAAGTTCTCTGGTATATTGCTACTAAATTATGGATGATAGGTATTTGGCCAGATTACGCTTGTGCTATTGTTACGTTTCTCACAACTTGAAACTTGTAGAGAAAATTGTATCGTAATGCAAGAGAGTTTACGCAAGCAATGCAAATTTATTACAACAACATAACAGTGACGTATTTTCTTAGCTGAGTAGATAGGAAAGTATAGTGAACTAACCAAAAACAACTCCTACATCTGCACATTGTTTGAGCCGTTTATTTTTAAAACTGTCGAAATCATTACGTGACCTTAGATAACTGAAAAATTGGTTATTCTTAAATAAGTGCTTGAATCTGTTTAATTTCGTCCTCATAATTTGCGCATGTGTATACACTGAAAAAACTGTCCGTTATATCAATAATCTACATTTATTAAGTGAATTTTCATTGATAGAATGAAATGTTTCATTCATATAATAAAATATTACAATCTCTGATTAAGAAATAACAAGATTCATTCGTGAAATAAGTACGTTACCATTATTATAACAAATCATTTCACATTAGTCCAAGGATAATATTCGTTATAGTAACTATTTTTTCATATGCTCAATAATTTTCTTGATGATATGAACCAGAAATGAATATGCGTTATTATTTTCCCCGTACAATTTTCATAAAATTATTCACCATATGAACGCAATTAATGTCCTATCCATTGTTTTAATGACTTGCAATTTATTGCAAGAACAAACAGATAACATACCTTAATAAAAGGTATACGTCATGATAGCTAACGCATTCACTAAATATATAAAGGAACACAGCCCTAATGAATAGAAATCATTGAAATGCAGTTATTTGCACTATTTGGGATATGTTGAGGACACTTTTTGTATTTTTGAGCGGTTTTCTTGAACAGCTAAATTCAAAATTTCCATCCACTAGAAGTTCAAACTTTTATTTCTTCAAGTAGAACCTTTTAGGTTATACCTGTTCGATCATCGCTTTCACTTGCCTCTATCTTCTACCAGGTGGGTCCATTGGACCCAAAAGTATTTTCTTTAACTTATGGTAGAGCTATTGTACTCGTACTCACAGACTTTTCAAATTGAAAGTATACCTGTATAATTTTTGCGGAAAACAATTAAAAACAAGTACATAGTAAAAATCAAACTTAGATTTTGTACCGGAATTTAATAAATTTTAAAATATCTCGAAAACCGATAGTATTAGGAATGTTTCACATTGACTTGCCCTAATTTGGTCTTTAGATTCCAAATATGTCATTATATACAGGGTGTTCCATTTAAAAAATGGTAACTTTGTTATGGATCTTTTTTCTCGAACAACCTGTATAATTCCAAATAATTTTAAATTGTACCTACAGAGGTCTAGCATTCGACTAAATAAATAGGATTTCAAGAAATCATGTGCTTTTCCATACAGAGCCCGCGCCGTATGTGGTAGCCCACACTATAAACACATTTCTGTAAATTCACAGAATGCCACATGGGTTATATATGTGGCCATAGTGGGTTGTGTAAAATTAAATTCATGTAATGTAAATTTACAGAGTATTATGTAAAGTTACAGATCTTATTTTACTTTACCTATTTAGGAAATTTTATGGAAAAATAGGTGAGACCTCAAGTATATTTACATAAATTTTCCTCAACGGCGAATATGAAATGAATATGTATAATATGAAATTTTAACTGTAAGAAACTGCGAATTAAATTTATTAGTACACATCACGTAGTAGTAACCCCTATTTAAATTTACTGCGGTTTGATATACTAATACATTACATATGATGTGAATTTAGGCATTGCAATTACCAAAATAACTATATTTGTTCTGTAATGTTATGCGTATCTTTCTCTCGTATAGAATGTGTAATTGAAGTAACATACAGTGAAGCAAGAAACAATTATCATATGTCATATAGGTACCTACCTACGTAACGTAAGTCCTGCAATACTTGAATATTATCAGATGTACATTCGTGAAAAAGTGTTCTCTACAATTGAAATTTTATGAAAACTATTTTAAATATGGTGTTTGGAAATAAAACAAATATATAGGGCGCGAAAATGTAATTTAGCCCACCAGAATAATAAATTAATGTTTTTGTACCTTCCATGTTCTCTCTTTGTCATCATGTGTCGTATAGATATTATATACCTATACAGAGGTTACGAAATTCGCGGACACGGTCTATGGGATGACATTTACCATCTGACCAAAACCTCTTTTTTATTTAAACTACACTTTGAATTCACGTATTAACATTAACGACATATACGACGGCGACGATTCAAAGACATAATGAGTCTCTTGATGCACTGTGCATGCGCACGACAAAAACTGGGCGCAATTACATAAATGGTGGCCTAAGTTTACCGTAATTATGTGGTCTTAAGGACACCAACGTAAAATTATGTGATTTTATGGAAATATAGTAAAAGTCGTATTAAATTTCTGTATATTTTCACATAATATAATTATTTTTATCATTTTGTACTATGTGAAATAAGAACACATACCCCTAACATGTAAAACTTAATTCAAGCGACATGTGTTTCTTTTGTAAATTTTATTTCTTTTTTTATAGTGCACTCTGTATATTGTGGAAGTTATTGAAACCTACTACATGTGACGTACTAAAAAAGAGAAAGAACTTCATAATCGAGCTAAGAAAGGATCTAGCAGAGCACAGGGATCCCGAGAGAGAAGAAAAACCCGAAGCATCTACTCCACGAAAGAAAAAGAGGCGTAGGAGGTGCCATCTTCAAAGACAGAAAAACAAGTAACTACAATTTGTGCAGGTTGCCAAAATAATGTATGTGGTGCATACTCTATAGTTATATGCAAAAAGTGCATCTAACAAATCTACTGCCTTGAATTTTGTAATATGTAGGTACCGATATTTTATTATCTTAAGTGCAATAATGTGAAATAAAATAAAGTTGAATCCATTCCTATTTGAAAATGATTATCTACCAATTTCAGTACAAGCACATGAAGAAGCTATATGGGTCGAATGGACCCACACGGTTAGTAGCCATTTGCCGATTTCCTGATAGACTGAGAGTTAAATATTTGTCTCTAATGAAGTACAAATCCTAAATAAAACAATCTCTCTTTTTGGCTGCGTTCCCAATCACAAAATATGAAATTTTAATCTATATTACTTAGGTTCAACGACTTATTTTCGGAAAAAAATAAAAAACTTCTGTGTTCTTGATGAACCTTCTGAATGTACAGAAGATTTATGTAGGCGTGATGACAATATTTTATTCGAATTGCAATATTTATTATTTTTGTGCTTTTATACCTCATGAAGTTACAGAAGTAAGAGTATAAATATTTTGCCAGCTTATTATAAAAAAAAAACTAAGGATGGTCTTACACTTACTCAATCAGGCTTACTCACTTACTGACATATCTCCGTATTTTTTGCTATAATAGCTTTTGTTTTGTTTTTGACTTACCGTGCTTTAATGAGTTAATAAGAGTGGGAGGAGGAATTAAGGAGAGAGATTAGGGCACACATATTTAACTTTAAGGAGAAAATACATTATAATTTGTAAGGGTTCGAAATAAAATGTCAGATTTGATCAAACACCACCTTTCCTGTGTAACTTCATTTACAGATTTCCCTGGAGATCTAAGATTTATTTTCACACGCACATACACATTATTTAACACGCAATTGACAGCAGATTAATTTTGCTTTTTAACAATAACAAACGGATTAGTAAGCCATTGCCAATGTGTAGAAGCAACAGAGGGAGGAAGAATTGCTAATCCATTAACCACCTACAGTAAATATACCTACATTCAAAGCACCAAATTCATACGAATTTAAGGGATTGGAGGGATATTGAGTTTGGGTATTAACAGGTAATAAATCGGAATATTTGAATGTTAACGTTAAAAGCAAACAGAAAGCAAAGCAGACAAATCCCTGTTTTTGCAGATAATATGCCTCTCTCCCTAAATTAACAAATTTAACTGTTTATTATACCTTTAATTCTAGGATGTATTCGAGAGAATGATAATAAATGGGTAAATAAATGCTCACGTCCCGAGAAAAAAATCGATACTCTGAAATGACCGTATTAACAGAATAAATTACCAGGGGTTCACACCCCAGTTATTTACTGTGGAAAAAACTCTCTAAAGGCAATGAAACCACACCATCTAGTTAGGTCCAAGTCGTAAACTAGGAAAATGCACATTCTGTTTTTTTTTTTTATTTCTCTATATTATACTTTTAGCGATGTTTCCTGAACTTTCTCGCCTTTCACTTTTCCACGTAGACTTAAATATCGTAAACCGCAACCATAATACAACCTGTGAAGTTGTTTCGTCTATTTTGTGCGCGGAATCGTATATTTCATCCCAACAAAATGACGCATTGCTTATGTTTTCGTTTGAATTACCATCTTAAGTCATAGTTGTACCGGGTACATCAGCGTGTAGGGAAAATTTAACACGCAAACTACAAAAAATACCGAAATGAGATATTCTGTACGTATAATATCGTATATCATTGCACATTTGTTTTCACTACATAATGCAAATTTTAGCCAAAATGTTTACAGTTGCATATTTTTACTACATTTTTATACTAATCAAATAATTTTCGGCATCGGTTTAATATTGACAGAAAGCGGACAGGTTGGGACTGGTTAATCGGTTTTAGAGGAAGAAATCCTGACATATCTCTTCGATCTCCTGAAGCCACATCGGCAGCTCGAGCACACGGTTTCAATAAGCCTCAGGTTAAAAAATTCTTCGATCTATTAGAACGAACACTAACAGAATAAGGCGCCAGTTTTGACCGCATCTTCAATGTTGATGAGTCTGCTCTATCGACGGTTCAACGTTCAAAGAAAACAAAACCTTGCTACTCCTCGACGGACATTCAAGCCATAAGAATTTTGATGCATCCTTGCTTGCTAAACAAACTGGTATTATAATGCTTTACATACCATCTCACTATACGCACCAATTACAGCCTTTAGATGTTTTGTTTTTTGGATAATTGTCGATGTCTAGTTGAAAAATAATCCTGGGCGCCGTTACAGCATACCAGGTAGTAAAAGCTGTTCCGCGTCCGCGAAGCATACGAATGACGTGCTACCATAGAAAATGCTGTCAGTGGATTTAAACAAACAGGAATTCAACCTTTCAACGCAAACATTTTTCCGGAATGGATGTGCTGCTACCACCGACATTTCTATCTCAAATGAAGCTGAACACGTTTTGCTACAACAGCCTACCTCCAAGAACACCTCCGCAAAACGACACTTCACAAGCCGAAGAAACAGCAAATGGAGATGACTTAAACATGAGTGTCTGTTGAAGACATTGTTCCGGTTCCCAAGGCATCGACATCTTTTAAACGAAGAACATCTCGCAAGCGCCAAGGAATTACTGTGCTGAATTCAACACTAAATCTTGATGACCTGAAAGCTAAAGCTGAAGAAAAACGTATGAAGTTGGAACAAAGTGCGAAACCGAAAGCTGTTACGAAGAATTTATGGGCAGGTGAAAATGAACAGGGAGAAGTTAAAGAAGTTGTCGAAGATGAAGAAGACGCTGCATGCATTTATTGCAATGGGATATATTCCCAAACGAAACCAGGCGACATGTGGCCCCGGTATACGAGAAATGGGCACATGCAGATTGCGCGGACGTTTCGCCCAGAAAAAAACAATACATTTGTGAACTGTGCAGAGATGTTTAGTTTTGATACGGCCCTTTTTATGAAAAGTATTTTGAAGTTGTTTTATTTTTGTTTTAGTCAATAAAATATTTACTTGTAAGCGTATGCCATTTTATCCTAGTACCTGCCTAAAATGACACAGTTGCTAATGTTTTGCTTGAGCACCTATATTTTTTTAAACCGTCTATTCAAAATGTTTACCAGAATACACCGGCAGCAGGAATAATTGAAGAACCTGTATACCAAAGATAATTTCAGTATTTATAATTTTCACGCACATATGATGTACAGTACACATCCATGTTTTTATTATTTAATTAAGATTCTATTTCAGTAAATTTCTAATATTTATAATATTAAGGGATTTTCCATATTTTCACTTATTTGTCAAGATCAATTATAATAAGCTACCCCTGCTTAGGTTTGGAAATACCAAATTAAACTGCATACCGCATTTTATAAAGGGTCATAAACCTGGCGGTAATCTTAGTTCGGGAATACCAGACCCTATTCTTATATTCATTGTAATATCTGTTTACACAATAATTCATAGTATCTGCATTTATTCATTGTCCAAATGTCATTACTTTAAGTATTTTGAATATTAAGGGAAATTCCAGAAAGATATGCAGTGGTGGAAGCGTTTGCCTGTAAAATATGTTTCATTCTAAAATTCAGTTCGGTACAACATTCATACATACACATTGTAAGCAATCGGTTAAAAGGTTAAAATTCGTATACTATTAGTGTCTATTATTTGTGAACATTAGTTTAAGTTGTGTTATGTTTCTTGTAAGTTTTAAGTGAATTAAAGTTTTAAAGGCCTGCACGTATTTTATTAATGTTCACTGGTCCTTCGAACACAAAACAAAAAGTAGTGTTGGAGTTAAATGATACAGTCCTCGTGAAGCATTCATCTACATAGCTCCAGACACATCACCTTCAACATATGACGACTTTTATAAAAAGTATGTCATTTTAGGCCATTTCCCCCTATATATGTCTTGTATGTCATTTTGCTTTCGGAATAAAATTATTATTTATTTATTTATTTATTTATTTATTTATAGCCAGCAGTATAGCAGAACTCCGAGTGTGACATATGTTAAGTCTTGATACTGCTTTTTACGAATAATTGAAAACTACTTGAAGATTATCAGTTATCGTATAGATAAGTTGATAATCATTTATTCCAAAGGTATATCTATATATTTGACATTAAAGCAAAAATACATTGTAATTGTTAAGAGTTCGAAATAAAGTGTCAGATTTGATAAAATGCTAGCCTTTCTTTCTAACTTCATTCACAGATTTCCCTGGAGATCTCAGATTTATAGATATCGGATTACCCTGCACTACATTTAAAATGCAATAGACAGAAATTTAATGTTGCTTTTCAACAATACACACATGAATTAGTAACCCAATGCATTCCATTTAAAACTTTTTTCTTATCCCCTGTAGAATGTGCAAAGGCAGCAAATATAAAGTGATTAACGAAAATGAAACGGGTATCTACGATAATTTCATAAATGATACACGCACATACACAATTATTGTACAATAAAAAAACGTTCCAGAAGACCAAATAACTTTATTATTGGGGATTACTGCCTGAAAGTGTTTGGAGAAGTGCGCCCTGTTACTTCGCTATAAAAGTAACTAATTTAAGTGGGATTCTCTAATATACTTACCCCTATAAATTAAGAGACTTATCTTAGTAGTGAAACGCAACAACTTTAACATCACCCTAATAAAAGCCGCTACTAACTTTGATGAATATAGCTAACGTAATTAAAATTACCTTCTCAGTGGATATTCTAATATAGGTATTTGATTTTAAACGATCAGACCGACGCAGAGTTTACGATATCGTAAGCAGCGCAATATTAAAATGAGGCAGTTCACTGAAGGATGTATCTATGAACTTCTTGACAAACGTCAAAAACAATGAAAGGGTAACGACAATGAAGTAGTAACGCTGAACATTTGTCAGAGATAAGAGAAATGAGACTTATTACGCCCCATATATTTTCCTATATATATAAAGGTGTAATGCTTTTAACCCATAAAAAGATTTACAGCATAAAAGAGCACATTATCTAGAGCGTGTAAAAGTATATGATCTCTTAAAATTACCACAGGAATATATGCATATTGTGCTAAAGTATAGAGAACACGCGCTTTTCGTCCGACATGTCAGTCAGTTGGATTTGAAATATTATTTTTTTTTTCATTTATTCCGAAACTAAAAATAATGGAGAAAAAATTAGCTTCTATAAATAAACGATTATTAAACGAAACTAGTATATGATAAACTATAGTTCAACGTTTATACCAACCATAACAATAATAATAGTGGTATAAATCAAAATTAAAATTTTGTTCAACTAAAATTTGTTCCTTGAGTTATTAAAACGGGAAAATTAATGCTAAAATTTAATACAGAAAAACATAATTTCTAAGAATATTTGAAGGTAGTTAAAGTGATAACATGATTCCTATAGTGATGGCTCTTAGTTATTTCTTGGTCTTCTTTCCGAAGCTGTCTCTTCTGTAATTGAAGGATTTAGAAACATGATTACTTCCCTAAATTATGACCTCCTTAGGAGTAAATACGCTTTGACTCCATCTCCTCTGAGCCTACTTCTAACAAGGAATTCGGTAGAAAGAGGAACTGAAACTAAATAAGCTATATTTCTTCTCTCCAACTTATTATCCTTAAGCCCTTGGAATATCAGCACAAAATTAACGTGTATAACAAGATTTTTACAATATCAAACAGTATACAGTATAACCTCTATCTATTGAACAAACAGGAGTAGTCGTCTACTTAACTGATGGTGGTAAATATTATATTTATAACAACTGTAAATGAGACTGATTTTTTTTTATGAAAATTATCTAATGTTCCATACTTTATTGTGTTCCCTTTACTAAATGTTTACTTTGAGAAGTGCAATATACTTTTTGTTTTTAATTTTTAATTAGGTACATACATTCATCACTTTTGTAAGTACTAAAAGTACTATTATGTCAATATTACAATTTTATTTTGATTTTCATCAAGAAACTTCGGTAAAAGTATAATTAATTTCATAAACCAAAGAAAACATGCCCTACTAGCGTTGAATACTGTTTCCTTTTTGTGATCTCATTGTAATAAATCTAATAAAAAACTACCTCATTTACATGTAGTACAACTAGCCCTGCCAAGAGATAAGTTGCAGAAAATGCCTAACTTTACGCTAATAACTCCTGTAAGCTAATTATTGGATCACAACTGAAATTAGAACGACCAAGTACACACAGAAAAATGCATGATTACCTTAAATAAATTTGTCTCGGATCAAATAAATCTACGTTTTGAATATCCGCGAGACAAAAACTTCTTAAGGCAAGAAACCAATTGTCTTAACAGCATAATCTTGACGTAAGAGGTTAGCAAGCAGTTTCAACGGTGCCTTATTTGCAAATAAAAATCATAAAATATGGGGTATATATTATTTTCAGACACTACTTTCAAATATACCTCACCATTTATGAAATAGATGCAGCCACCTTAAGTTTTCTCCTTCTAAATGCTCAAATCAAACTTACAAACATCCCTTTATTGTTCAGATGCATAAAAGCTGCACTAGATGCACATGCAAGGCTTACTCCCTTGTGCATGTACAAACTATCGAATTCCAGGTCTAACAATTTTTTTCGTTACCTTTAGTACACTAATGTTTATAAGAATAAAAGAGTCTCAGTAAAAGAATCAACATAGTTTATTGCAAAACAATGTAGCAGAGTCTGCTTTGTGGGAAATTGTTCTGAATTATACATGAAGCACCTAACGATGTCAATAAATCTGGCGATTTGTATCGCAGGAGAAGGCACGGTAATGTCAGTTGATAGGTTTCCGATAATACAAAGGACGTGATAAAGATTTCAGGCATTGACACTTACTTTCCTTTTGAGACACTGAAACAAGATCTAGTGCTTTTAATGTTACCTTTAACCACAAATAATGCATTAATTTATTCATTTCCAACATACAATATTGTAAGTACACTATCTTGAAACTAATTCTGCATTAAGGTTTAACATTATCTCAGGATTTATACGTCAATTAGTTAATTATCATTGGAATTATGTAATGGGTTCCTTGTACTACTTTTTCCAATATAGCACTAAATCCACAATCGTTCCCAATCGAGTTGACTAACAATAAGTAGCCAATTCCCTGCGCGGTTCGATAAATTGTATATTTTGCTTCCATCGAAGTTTGCACGTAGAAATTATATGTTTTCAGATAAATACTAAAATGAAATTTAATAAGGAATTAAAGAAAATTGGAACATATTCCATAAAGCACTGAAATTAAGCCGTTACGATTTGTTTTAAATAAGATTTAGAAGGAAAAAATGCAAAACAAGAGATATAACAAAAATCCCAAAAGAAAGGTGAAAAAAAAAATTATATATATAATTTTGTGGTAAGGGATTTTTTCACCTTTCTTTTGGGATTTTTGTTATAGTTTTCAAGCCACAGTCTCCACCCATCACAGGAAAACAAGAGATGATTTGCAGTTTTGCCTCATTTCTCGTACACACAGAAAAATACATTTTGAGTTTAAAACAAAATATTGTTTTAACGCAATTTTCGTATAAAGAAAATCAAGTAAGTTTGTTGTAAGTAAATCTTTTAGCACTAAGAAAATTGAATGTCCGAATTCGAGAAAACTTTTGTGTCGATGAATATTCTTAACTAGAGAATATATTTGCTTAGGGCTAGTAAATAGAGAATGTAGCTTATTGTACATGCGCAACCATACGTGGGAGTTATTTAATATAATAAATAAATGTTAGAATCGGTTAGAGCGCAGCAGCAAAACGCTGTATTTGCGGTGTCGGTCAATTATGTGATAGTTTTTTAGCTTACAGAGTAGTTCAGTAATTGGGTTTTGGAACCTTTGGTGTAACAATAACTATCACACTGACAAAAGTCAATGCTAGGTTTTCCACTATCTATCCACTCTTGTTGTTTGGTGATAGTGGAAAACCTAGCATTGACTTTTGTCAGTGTGATAGTTACAGAGTAGTTCATTGTGTGAACTTCTTTTAGGCAAGTTGTTTAATTGAATTTTATTAGTTGTACATGTATCAATATACTTATGTCTAATCATATGACAGAAAAGTTAGTAAACATATTTAGCGATAAATCTACCTAATAATATGAATGATGAAGTAGGCAAGTAAGTTGCTGCTCGAATTGAATTTGTTGGAGGATCTATTTTTCATCGCATTCCGTATATTTTAATAATTCAGGGTATTAATAATAAGAAGGTACTTCCTTTTACGGTAATCTGTTGTTGATGCCAAGTTTCAAAAGCTTGGGTGAAAATGATATAAAGGAATTAATTCCTGTATATGGAATAAGAAAACATTTCTTAGCAAGCGTAATATTTACATGCAATTGTGCAAGATAAGTTACAACATACCAATAAGGCAAACACATAACACATATTGCTCATATGCATCTTTAGTGATCAGACAGGGACATACGTACACTTCTCAAGAAAAGATTCGGGCGCACCAGCATTAAAATCAACCCAGCGTTTTACTTTAAATCTTAGATCAGGCGACTTTGTAATGAGGAATATCTAAGCAGTCATTCATTTAATGCATTGTGAATTAAAAAGATACGTTGAAAATACTCCTGAATTTGGTAGTTGTGATCTTTAAAGAAACTCTATTCTAAATCATTGTAAGCGCATACATGTTGTAATGGAGACTCTTAAATTGCTGTGCAATAACCTTTGTTAGTTCTTTTTGAGATCTTTTTATTTTTATAAAAATTAGTGAATAGAACTAAAGCTAACGAAAAAAATTGTTAGATATGGAACTCGATAGATGCACAAGGAAGTAAGCCTAGATAGTAGATGCACATGTATCTAGTACTACTTTTATGCGTCTGAACAATGGAGGTGTGTTTGTAACTTTCATTTGAACATTTAGAAGGATAAAACTTAAGGTGGCTGCATTCATTTCATAAATGGTGCGGTGTATTTGCAAATAAGGTAATGTTAAAACTTTATTTCCAAAAACCAGGCATTTTTATTTTTTGTTTGATAGAAATAAATATTTTCCTTGTATAAAGCGATATGATTTTAAGATAGCATTACTATTCTTAAAAAGATATGAAAAGCTATTTAATTCAAGAATTCTAACATTTTACTCCTAGTGCAAGTAAACGTTATCTTAAGTGGAGACTAAAAGTAATTTCATCCAATACTACTAACCTCTTACGTCAAGATTCTGTTATGAGAATTTTTTTCTTGCCTTAAGAAATGTTTGTCTTGCGAATACTCAAAGCGTAGATTTATTTCATTCAAGAAAAATTTAGAGAAAGAAGATGTATTTTTCTGTCTGCACCATCACGATCCACTTGAAAAAAAAAATTCTAGTTTAAAAGTATCCATATTGGGCATGTTTCTGAACAGCCTGTATAAGAATTTTTCTAATTGGATGTTGCTATAAAGCTAAAACAAAAGACCACGGAGTGCTGATATGAATATTACAGCACACTGTGCTGTAATGAGATATTAACGCACTAGCAGGGGACTCTGCCGGAAGGTATTATAGGCGATTAATGTGCAAATTAGAAAAAATACTGTAAAAAACGTTTGCCACAATGACTTGTAATGCTCGTACTTTGAATCTGATTGTGACACTAGTGTTTTAAAATACTATTGTAGTTACTGGTGCCGCGATTAATGCCTATCATCATGCACATATATCCACATCACTATGGTATCTTAATGTCTAACACTTTATGAAATGTTTAAGTTTATTGGAAAGTGTGCAAACGTCAAAATTTTGACAAAATTGCTAATATCTCAAAAATTATTAATACAAACTGATTACAAATGATCCAAGAAATACCCTAGATCCATAAAAATTGCACAATTCCAATTAAAATTAGAAAGTTGATATCAACACCTTGCATACTGGATGGGTTATAAAGTTGAAAAGATTTTCTTTAAATAGATTACAGTCGGCAATGACTACTGTGCAAGTCCCAAAATTAAATTCCAACTGTCTGTTAAAAATGAGATTCATTAATGATTCATAAATACACTACAATTCACCATGAAACTGGAATTGGAGAACGCCGTTCTATTATTAGATATCGTAATCCAGAAACTGTACATTTGCAAGGGCAGCCAAGCAATATATGCTGCTCCCATTAAATCCCAACATGTTAATAAAACCAGTAATAAATAATAAATGAAATAACACTTGCTCTGTAAAGTGAAATCAGGTATTTGTACCGTTCCATGATACGTTCAAAATACCTAACAGAAGCATTCCGTCACATTCAATTTTAAGTTATTCGCTTTATTTTTGCCTCTACAGTATTTTGCCTTATTGTGTGTTGCACAGTCCATTAACAACTAAAGCGTGAGGAAATGAAATATTCAAGTCAGCAAGCTCAATATACGAATCGACTGCTGAATAACAGGCTTGGATTCGATTTAAAAATTCCTTTCGAAAGAAATTAATTTCAATTTCGACGGAAGCGGTTTTTTTCGCTTCCAGGGATGTATAAAAGAATGTTCTTTGTGTCTAGGAGTCTCTCAGAAGGGCACTTATTAAAAAAATTAATTGTAATGCTAGGCAATTGCTTGTCAAAATTAAGAAGAAATAAACATTAAAACCTTCGTTCATTAGTGATATACATCACTTGCCTTGTTAGCTTCGTTATCCCCTTAATGGAAAGAATTTATTAATTCTACTCTTATTGAAGCGTTAAACTTTTGGTTGTAAATTTTTTATAAAGTTTTGACTGTATAAAGAGTGTACATTTCGTGTAAATAATTATTGAATAAAATTTAAAAAAAATATTTTTTTCTTAAAATATTATATGTTCTTTAAACTAAAGTATGGCTCTAGTATTGATTGAAAATATTCAATAAAAAAAAGTACTGCGCCTGGGATTGATAGCATTCCTTATACCCTGCTTCAAAATCTCCCTTCAGAAGTTCGCCAGTATCTTTTATCAATTTTTAATGCAGTGTGGGTAAATGGGAATGAAATTCAGAGATTAAAAAAGTTCGCCATAGTACCCATTCCAAAAGCTAATGTTGATCCTATTTTTTTCCGACCAATTTCACTATTATCATGCATATTCAAGATCTATGAGCATTTAATTAAAAGTCGGTTGAAATGGTGGATGCAGCAGAATGGATTGCCTCAATAGCAATATGGTTTTCGTTACCAAAAGAGCACCATAGATACAATAACGAACCTGGTGTCTGAAATTCAACTGGGTTACACACGGAACCCTTTTACAGGAACTATTTTTATTGATCTAAAAAATGCATATCCCGCTCATACTGCTAACAATATAGCAAATATATTTGAAAATCATAAAATATATATTAGAGCATGTAACAATACTTTGATAAGTCCCCGTATAGTCAAGATAGATCCTGCACAAGGTTCTATATTCAGTCCGATTTTATTCAACCTATATGTAGCAAATTATCATACAATAAGACACATGGAATTTAAAACAATACAATATGCGGACGATATTTGCCTGGCCGTAGCGGACAAATCACTGCAAACATTACAGCATAAGCTTTCAAAGGCAGTGGCGAAGTCACATGAGTGGCTGCATCTAAATGGTTTCGATCTGTCTTCCGAGAAATCGAACGTGGCCATTTTTTCACATCACAGATTGCCCGTAATGGATTGTATTTAGCTAGATGGAAAATCGATACAAGTTAAGCAGGTAGTTAAGTATTTATGTTTTTTCCTGAACAATAAGCTAAGGTTGACACATCATATAAATAATATTGTTAACAAGTGTGAAAAATTCTTGAATATCCTTATGATGTTTGTTAAAATTAAATGGCAGGCCGACAAACATACTACAAATACATTTTATCGTGCATGCATCCGATCACATCTAGATTATGGGTGTACAGCACAGCCAATAGCACGTAATTGAATCGTATAAGGGCGATTCAAAATAAGGCTCTGTGTATCTGTGTAGGCGCAATGAAATCCACACCACGAGAGGTTTTATGTGTGAGGCCTACAAATTGTATTATTCAAGTTTTCTTTATCCGACGAACCGTTCGAGCTCAAGCACTAGCTGAAGATAGGTTATTTCGACTATCTCCGCAAAAAAACCCATTTTTTTCTACTCCAAAACTTATGAAGAGTATATTATCAAAATCATTTGGTGAATTCTTCCTAGTTTTAAGTATAAAACAATGCAGACGAGTTCAAACTGTTATGCCATCTGCAGCGTTAAAAAAAAAGTTTTCAAAATCACATAGTAGGTACTTAAATTCTTTTTAAATATAATTTCATCTTGTATGTCTTTTCATTTTATTTATTCTCTCCCGGCCTCTCCAATGGTTTTTGTTAATGCTTCGTTTGGTTTAAAAGCCGTATTTTCCACCATTCGGCTCCTTCAAAGATACATTGAAAGTTAATTAGTCGTGCTTTTCACAGCAGGTGTGTGATAAATGCTGATTTTAACCTACCTATACATAGAATCGACGGATGCAACACCTTTCACCGCATGGGTATCTATTTTAAAGATACAAATCCTGAAAGATTATCTGAAACAAAAATAAAAGATCTCCAGAAAATATATACACGAACTGAAACTTTGATTCCATCTGTGTTTGATGTTCTGTGGCTCTATAGGAAAATCAAAGACTGAATGGATTTGTGGAAGATATCACAAAGATATTCCATATGAACTAACATTTATTAGTTACCAGCCATTTATCAATACTCCTCCAAGTGATTATGATACAATATTCATAACATTCTTGACAGAAGTAGAGAAAACTGAATTTTTAAACCTATCTGGTGTCACTTGATCAACCTCTCTACTTCAAGACAAGAGATATTCTTGCTAGCCGTTCCGATGATCCTACTCTGTCAAATGTTGTTAGAAGGTTCGATAGATTTCATTTACTGATCTCTTCCACGGGAGTAATTGATTATCTTATGCAAGGTACTGGATTGACTGTACTTTTCAACACAATTGAAGAAAATCATAGCTGGTCAAGCCTACGCAAAGGCAATACGAGCTTTGGCTCACATAATTTTTGTCAAAATAATGATTCAATCGTCAAAAAGAAATCACTGGCTCTGTTGCCAAGAAACTTGAATCAATTGAAGGAGATCGTGTTCAATATGGAGAGAACAGTAATTTTTTCAAACGCTGTGAAAGAGATTGCAAAAAATGTTGGTATTTCTTTTTTTCATTGTCACGTCACAACATTTTCTTTGCAACCCTCAGATTCAGACTCAGCACAAAAAAAAAAACATAGAAAATGGAAGAAATTAAAACTACTCCACAAATTTTTCGCTAGAATCCCTTTTAAGGACAAATTAATTGTATTTATGTGAGGATTTTGGTGTAGGATTTTGTCTAGATCCGAGAATATCTAGAAATCAGACAGAAGTAGCAGTCCTGAAGATGTCCCATGCAAATCTGGACAAAAAGTCGTCCAAAAGCAGTTTTAGGGCGCGATTTCAACCAAAAAACCAGGTAGTGTATTGATTAACTCAAGCTTTTTCTCTCACAATATACTTTTATGTAAATTTGTATGGTTTTAGAGGCAGAAAAGCACAATAATAAACGTACATAATAACCTTTACGTCAAGAAAATTGATAGTAAACAGGATTATGAAATAGTTTTGAAAGCAAAGTAGAAAATAAATTGATTTGCAATTCATTTATCAAAGTAATAAATCAGTTAACAACTTCCTCAGGGAAAAAACAAACTTTCCAAATCATTTGACACTCACCGCGCACTGACACGTTTCAATTTATTTTAAGTGCTGGGCACGGGGAAGATATCATCTTTCAATTCGGGCAAACTTAACCTGTTACGAGAAAGTATTCAGTTTCGCTTGCGTTAGCTGTAGTTTACCTTGTGCCGACATGATCTCATGTGAGTTCTTTCTGTGACAGCCTAAGAAATCGCTAGCTACACTTCGGAACTTGTCTCGAGGGATAAGTTCAATTTTCTTCAACGGAGAAAGTTGTCCTGACGACTCACGTATATTCGCGAAGTTCCGTTTGCAAAAAAAAATTAATCCCCGCAATCTGTAAAAATAACGATCTTGGAAGATATAAATTATCGGCATCAGAAAAGAAATGAGACGAACCACTGGGATACAAACAGCGAACGCTATATTAGGTTAGTTTCTTGTTGGTAGATTGGTTGGTAGATGTCAGATTAGTGTTTTCTGTTGAAACATTCCAATACTTTAGATAGTATTGGCTTTTGCTTTAAATGGCGTGGACCAAGATGTGGCGCTGCCGTTCAAATTTATAAACAACATAACTCATTGGAATATTAATATATAAATATGGATTTATACGAACGATTGTAGACATATTGTTTTCGGGAACATCCTGTTTTGGGCTTTTAATTGTACTTAATAAGCGTGCAAACAGAGGCGTAAGTTTGAAAAAAGAAGTAATTTTTGTAACTTTTAAACAAATTCAAACCTAAGTAGCAATGTAGATATTCGTTCTGTTCAATTACGTATTTTAATTATTAATAATAACGACGGAGTGTTAAATTATTTTTGGAAATAAGAAGAGATCTGTAACCGTCCAGTTCTGCTATAAGCTAACAATGAGCGTTGCAAATTGTCGTGACAACGAGATTACAGTTTCCTTTGTTGTTGAATCATTGAAGTGAGTGTATAAGCAATGCTTATTGCCACTGCTGACGGATTCGTTACTTAGTCAACTAGATAGTGTTTGCATCCTATATGGAATCGGATATGTACAAGAAATAAGAATTATTCAAAACATTTTTCCTTCTATCGACCTCTGTGTTTCTATTGCGTAATCCAAACACTGACAGCTATTGTACAATTTAAAAATTAAAAGCGACATCTTTAGAAATAACATTGAATGAGAAGGACGAAAAATTAATTATAAACGATTGCAGTGTCCCCATTGGTCTTTCTCGCAAACACTCTTTAAACCCTCCTCTTAAAGCAAGATAGGGGGCGAGTGGTCTAATAGTAGAAGGTCTATGGATCTTAACCAGATAAATTGAAACTTAGCGTTCTCTAATGTCAATGACTGACAGAAACTTACTGAATCTGTCAGCGTAATGTAGTTAGTAAAATATTCAAGCTAAATGAGCATCAATAACAAACATTTTTGAATGGATACGCGTTTAAAAGGGAACTTCAAAGATGAATTTCCAGTTGATGATAGCATTGTGCTTCTTGGGACTCTTCCTCGCCATGTTTTGTTTCTTCATTATACTGGGTTTCATATGTGAATGCATCAAGAATATAATCAAGATCATTAAAAAGTGCCAAAGCCCTAAGCGTAAGGAATACCAACAAACCCCCGAGGCACAATCAGATGTTACAGAGGAAAGACGTTTGACTTCCACGGAAAATTTAAGTGAAAAGTTAATTGATAAAGCATAATTAATGGATATAGATACTAAATTGGATATGGGGTACTGTTAGCATTATTGATATTTTAATATTAATTAGATGTTTTAAGATGTAGGTACCAGAAAGATCAGTAAATATTAATTTACATAAATAGTGTTTGGAATTAAATATCTGCTGAAGAAGTTATACTTCAGTGTGTTTCTAAACTCATCTACACAGAAGTACACTGGGAAGTATATAGTAGAAAAAAAATTACGTCTTATACCCTCACTAAAATCAAAGTAATTAATTAATGATTAAAAGAGGATTTAAACCATCAATTCGCACTGCAATAAGAGTGCTTTACTAAGAGTTCTTTCAATTACTATCAGGGAATATTGTAAATACTAATAATTCAAAAGATATAGTATACGCATTGCCTTTTTGTTATTAATAAGAATTATTTATCGACTTTCAGTGGGTAATAGCTGTCGTAATGAACCATTTTGCTTGCTTTTAAATAAACTAGTACATTTTATTCCGAGATAATATATTATTTATTAGGTTTAGATAGAAGATAGTATCATAAAAATAAATTTTACCTTTTTATAAAATTTACATATCGTTCTTGGCATTTAAAAAGAAAGATAAAAAGGACGAAAATACGATGGAAATATCAGATATTCATGTAAATACAGGGTGCGGCAGGGAAACTTGCTGATTTGAAAAGTCAATAAAAGAAAAAGTACTTCAACTATCGATTTAATTCTTTTTGTATCGTATAGTACACATTCTGAATTTTTGTTTTAAGTGTTTTTAAAAATGACATCGGGCAAATGGCGGCCCTCATTCGTGATACACTGATCAACCCTAGATTTAAAGTTGCGCTCCACTCTTTCGAGCATATCGACGGGAATGTTGGCGATGGCTTGGCGGATGTTGTCCTTCAGGTGTTGCAGGGTCCGGGATTTGTCGTTGTAAACGATGGATTGAAGATATCCCCATAAAAAAAAATCGCAAGGTGCCAAATCGGGGGAGCGCGGCGGCCACGGTACGTCACCCCTCAAGGATATCAGGCGCTCGTGAAAGTGTTCCCTCAAAAGCTCCATCGAAGTTCTCGCTGTGTGCGCCGTGGCTCCGTCCTGTTAGAACCATACGTCCCCAAGATCCATTTCTTCAAGTTGTGGAAGAAAAAATGTCTCAATCATTTCTCTGTAGCGAACTGCATTCACAGTAACAGCGCGGCGTTTTCTGGAGTTCTGGATGTCCGTTGATCTCCTGGGCCTTTTTTTTCAACACTCCCACTTTCCCTAAATGTGTTCACCCACGAAACAAGCGATTGCCGGCCAGGAACGGGACCCGCGGGATGAATATCGAACCGAGTTCGGAAGGCACGTTGGGTGGCGACCACCGAATGACCGTTGGAAAAATAGGCCTCGACGGCGAACGCACGCTGTTCCTTTGTCCAACGCATGATGACAAATGTCATTTGGGGTAACAAAACTTCAAAACCCCCTCTTTCTGATGAGACCCTCCCCACCCCTTTCTGACCACGCCTCGCTCATTGGCGTCCAATTCAAATCAGCAAGTTTCCCTGCCGCACCCTGTATATCTGATAAAATAAAAACTAAACGTGCACGTTATCATAAGAATGCTAACTAGAAAGTCGAGTATACAGATGGCCAAAAATAATTGTAAAAATTGATATAACGCCTAAGTTTATGTTTAATAAATTATTGCGTTAAACCGCTTATTATAATCTGTACAACTTTCACTTGTTTTATTCAATAGGGGTTTATGGAATACCGTCATTTTTATAGTTGAAAGGTATTTGCTTCAAATATATCAAAAAGTGCACCACATGGTTGCCCATTGAACAACAATGAAAATACAATTCATTGTATACAGCGACATAGAAATAGGAATAAACATAAATGCAGAACTGTTCACATCCTAGTAGCGGTAATGCCGCTCTACGAAAGCTTCTAATGAATACAATAAAATGAAATATTGTTTATTGTCATAACCCCATAAGATGGGGTCATAGTCAAAATGTTATAAATACACTAATTAAACTTCATCATACGATTGTAAAGTTATACGTTTGTTTGTTTCTATAATGTTTGTAATTTATCGTCTTTACACTTCTTTTAACGTGTAAAAAAAAATTGTTATTGTTAATATTATGTGTTTGACCTTTGGCGATAACGTATACAATCAGTTTCTGATGAAGGCTTAAAAAGTAAATAAAGAAGCCGAAATGTAAAATGTAAATCTTTTTATTCGATTACTAGCCACATTCCAAAAAAATAAATTTCGCCTATAAATACACTAAAGCATTTCTCGTTAACAGCGGCATTGCATACTTTAGACAGCCATGACGTGGTTTCCTCGCCCGCTTCTACACAAGTGAGTCACTCGGGGTTCTCCGGTTTTACGGGTTGTTGCAGGGGGATAAGCACATCTTCTCTCTAACTCAAACTGGACCGGTTGTTCTTTCTTTTGGTGTACGTACCGTAAGTTGTATTAGTTAGTTAGTTAGTTATAGTCTATAATAGTAATTTCTCATTAATTTGGATTGTTAATCTGTTGGGCAAAATTGAATAAAATATACAAATGAAGAAAGTCATAATTCATTAAAAAGGAAGGCAATGTGATATAAAGAAATATAAAATCAACAGAAGTGTGTTGCAACATGTGTGCATTAACACCAACAACGGTTGAAGTAATAGAAAAACAATTACTTAAGCGACATATGTAAGTAATAATAAAAATAAAACAAGCAACTAATACATAAAACATGGTTTATAAGATATGTTTTATGTATTTCAAAATTAAGATCCTATAGATTGGTGCATTTTTTTTTGGAAATCTTTAACTCTGCAGGAAAAATTAAATATTGCGAAAGGATACCCTATATATTCTACAATGCAGTTCAAAACATCTAATTGCACAACCTTAATACTTTTCTTTATAGGATATGTTGTGGCCACAATGTGAGCCAAAAGTCTGGCTACTTAGAATACTGCATTTCCTGCTTTTGTAAGAATTTGAGGAGGGTGACAAGAAAAAACTAGAATGCATAGCAACATGTAATAGAGGACCAAGACATAACAAAAAAAGTTTCTACACACTAATGTCCGATTGCTTTTTGTTTTCAAGTTACAAGCCGTTGAAGTTAAAGGGCTTTTATTAAACAAAACAACAATCAAAAATATAAGCTACATATTAGATCTGCATAAGGTGTTCAAATTGATGACCTTGTTCCTGAATACACATTTCCAATCTTCGTGTTAATGACTGACGGCATCTTTAAAATACGTTAGCATTATTCCGTTGCATAATTGTTCTTCACTATTTAGTTCTGCGGCATATACTTCACTTTTCATAAATCCCCAAAATGAAAAATCGAGGGGATTAAGGCTGCGACTACGAGCTGGCCATGGTATAGGTGCCCCACGACCAATTCACCTATTTCCAAATTTTCTTTGCAGCGATCCCCTTACTCTCCTAGAATAGTGCGCCGTCATGCATGTAGTACATTCCTCTTATAATATTCAATGGAACATCTTCTAATAAAGTATTCAGTTCATTTTCCAAAAAATTTCGATAGAGTTCGCCTGTCAATCGTCTGGGCATTCGAAATGGACCAATTGTCGATTATACCTGCCCACACATTAATGGAAAACCCATACTGGTGATTACGTTCAGATGAGGGTTTTCATCGCTCGAATAATGCATATTTAAATATTCAAAATACCATCGCGACTAAAACCTGCTTCATCGGTAAACAAAATTAATGGCAGAAAGTTTTTCCCTTTATTTTGCAACCACTCGCAATATTGTAAACGCGCTAGAAAATCCTGTTCCAAAAGGTGTAGGATTTTTTGGAATTTGGAAATGAAATGGATGAAGAAGTTGTTCTTTGAGGACTTCCCTAACAGATTCACGATTGACATTCGGTACAACTGCACTTATTCTTCTGGTGCTTATTCTAGGATTGTCTTCTACTATTTGCAAAATAGCTTCTTCATTTGCAAAAGTAAGACGAGTTCTGTTAACCGCAGAATCAAATTTTGGTTTTTCAAAGCAATCTTCTCCAAAACGCCTATGTACGTCAATAAATGTCCTAACATTAGGAACTTGCCTTAATGGCTATCTCTCTCGATAGATCCGTTGAGCTTCGGAAGAATTTGAACGAGCTTCGCCGTAACACATGATCATGTCCCTGTATTCTACAAAAGTATAGCGCACCATTTTGAAATAAAACTTTCAAGACAGTATGCTAATATTGGTTTGACATTTACCAAATGTTTTGTTTCATGAAATCACAGCCTACCTTAAAATATTTTTGATTGCCTATGTAATACTAAAATACAAGAACAATATAAAAAACAGTTTGTAACTTGAAAACAAAAAGCCATCGGACATTAGTGTATAGGAACTTTCTTGTTATTTTTCGTTACTCTATCTCGTGGTGCTATGCATCGTAGTTTTTTCTATGTCACCTTGTATGTAATGTTGTGATATATGACCCATTGTAGCAAGATCGTACAACTCCTTTACATCTTAGTGACACTTCTGTCAAAAACTGTATTTAACGCTACAAAATATTAAATCAAAGTTCTTCCATGTGTATGTTACTCCATTTGGTGCAAACGCTTTAAATAATTTTCTCAGTTTAAACTTTAAAAAGATGCAACGAATTACGAAAGGAAATCTGTTGAAATTTGCTGTAAGTCTGACACAGCAGAAACTGTAGCCTCTTACCTATCAATTTCCTCTCCATTAAATCTTTAGATGGGTATCAGTAATATGTGAAAATTGCACTTCTTAAAACGTCTGTGGGATTGAAAGGAATTGAAATGTATATATCGATCCAGTGCACTCTACACTGCTGGGGTGAAAACGAAAAGCAAAGCGACCGTTTATTGGTCTGGCTCTTGAAAGCATTGTTCCATCTTAGTGAAGAGATGAATTATTTTTCTCGGCGAGATGTACTTTCTCTCAATTAAGACATAATATGTATTTTTTCGAAAAAGTGATGGTACATTTGCGTATACAGGGAATCAGAAAATAATTAATACTCGGCAATTTAATGGTCAAATAATAGTATAAAAATAAAAACTGTAATTGAAATTAAATAAGATATCATCTAATGCTTCTTGATAGTTTTCATGGAAACGGCTCAGAAAATCATACCTAAGGGTACGTGCACAGTAGAAGCTTATTTTCTGCTCCCTGGTTTCTGATGCAGATCTGCTAGCCGATTTGCGCTGAAAAGGTGCGTACAGTGGGCACTGAGAGAAGCTGATAAGTCGATTGCGCTAGCGTGAGAGGTAGAAGTTGATAAGCAGAGATTTTATTTATAAGACAGCAGACTATAAAATGAGTTCAAGCCAGGACAAGTTTGTTGTCCTCTTACAATTCTTTTAACGGTATAAAGTAGCAGCGTGTATGAAATTAATAAATAAATAGAAGGACGTACTGGGAATACCATTATCTGTTTCCTAAATTAAAACAAGACGAAAATATAATTTTTAAATATATAAGGATGAAGTTGGACATTTTTAATTACATCTTGACGAAAATAGAGCTTCATTTAGAGAAGCAGTCGTGTAACTTATAAGATAAATAACAGAGAGGAAGGTTGTGCGTCGGTTTTACCAAAGAATATACAAACATATTATTAAACATCACCGCACTGTGAGTTTTAAAAAATATGAAAGGAACACATTTTCGAAGTAGTGTGAAAGAAAACTTAAAAAATTAATTTTATGAAAATACACTCTATTAATACCATCCTTCTGTAAAAGAAAATAATGTGGGCGGTATATATTGAACTTTGTAACAATGTGCTTGTTTAAAAAAAAAGTAACCAAAACCAATTAACAATCCCTTTTAGGGGAGAAGTAATATAAATAAAAAAAAGTTTTTTAAACAATGTGTTTCAAAATTCGCATAAAGTTTCAGTTTCATCCTCATATATTGTTTCATATTTTTTCTACGTCAAAAAATATTGAAAACTCACAATTTAAAGTTGAAAAATAACAAATTTTTAAGGATGAAAAGCTCACTGGAACCAGCGCACAAGAAATGCGAAAACATTCTTGCCCGCAGGTCGGAAAAGGCAGAAATCAGCCCCCGCATTTATTTTGCGTGATATAACCTGAATATAACAACGAATTATTGCGCGCATATAAATGCTTATAGCAAAAAAAAATCTACTGTGTGCACTTACGAAAATAAGCACGTAAATTGTTTCGAAAGACATGCTTATAAGTTCAAATTCTTCAAATGTTTACTTATTAATTTATTCATTTCATTATATTGTCACAAAACATTCACTAACTGAAACACAAAAATGTTTTTCAACTTATTGTTAGTACTTCGCGGGTGGAGTTTAGAAGAAAACAATAGTTTTTTATACCGTTAAAATCGAAATGCACATTATTAACTTTCTGAACCAATTATTATGAAAAAACTAACAGTTCAGACATTTAAAGACATTAAGATAAATGAAAACTAAACCGTTGATGGTAGCAAAACCTGCGAGGGAGAAGTGCCACACCGTGCTGGTGACGAGTAGAGGCGGACTGCCTCTGTCCAGCCACAAGTACCAGTTCACTTTGCATTGTCCAACTTAAATACTTAAAAATGAGAGTGAACGATATCAGCTGATCAACTCGAACGTCAATAATATTACAATATATAGGCCTATAAAAGTGACGTCTACTAGTGGCGTATTCGAGCATCGTATGTCTTTGTCGTGTCTGTGTTTTACGAGAGGCGTAATTGATAAACTAAGAATGAATATTATCGTTTATAAAAACTAAAAATAGTACCAGACGCAAAACACTGCCTTGAGGTGCCCCTAGATCAACAGGTCAGTGAAGTGATCTTATAATATTAATTCTGTTATTGTTTCTATGATTAAATTATTTTTATGATTAACATGTCGCATCTTTCCATGCAAGAGAGACATAAACCAACTAGCAACTACGCCACGAATTCCATAAAGATCTAGCTTTCAAAGCAAAACATCATGATCAATGCAATCAAAGGTAAGGCTCAAGTCATAAAATAACTCCAAAAAGGAACCTACCTGAATCTAAATTTGTTACTATATTGTCATAGAAAGAGTAAATTGCAGTCATAGTGGAATGATTTTCGGGATAACCATGTTGCTTGTCCGTCAACACATGGGGATTGGTGTCACTCCAATATGTATGAGTACATTTTTTTTTTCTGGGAGCATCTTAAGTCTAAGGTGTATGCCACGCGGTTCAGTTTCCTTACAAGAGTTACGTCAACAAGTTATTGAAGAATGTGCTACGTACCTCAGGGCGTGTACTAAAATTTCATCAAAACGTAGCTATTTTCGAGCATGAGACTATTTCTTACAAAAAAAATGACTGTTATTTTGAATTAACTAAGAAATTAAAGAATACAAAATAGAAAGCAATGTACCAGGAGAGGTGGGGGAAGGGATTAAATAAAACAATTTTATTTTATTTATTGTTCGGTGAAACCCACTAGGTAGGATGTTAACTGGGCGCCACTGGATTATTTACATGCCTCTTACCTGTCGGTGTCGCCTGGTATTGCTATAACTGCTAAGAGGGATGGTACTGCAGTTACTTTTGCTGAATGATAAAATTTAAAAAAATAGAAATATATATGTAATTTAGAGATATTTATTAAATATTAAATCTTGAATAATCATTATACAGAAAATGTACAAAAAAAAAATAAGATGGCGCAAATTGGCTATTTTTAAAATTAACGTAATGTCTTAAATAAGCATATATGTAAATATTGAAGATAAATTAATGTTATAAACAAGGATGTAAATTGTTTGAAAATTGGCGCAATTTCTTAGTTCATGAAAACAAAAAAAACTACTTACTCGATCAAGCATGCATTAATTACACGAACTGTAATTTTAGATTTAGTAATTAACATATGAATTGACACACGAAACAAAATTGCCAACGATGGACTTGAATTTAACGGTAAAAGATAGACGAAATAGAAAACTAAATTAGAGTTAGTTACAAATATCGATATAAAAAAAAACTTAAGCTAACTTACATACATACAAAAGGACACTGAATCGGCGGGAAAGAATTTCTCTTTGGAGGGCGAGGCTTCCAAGGGCGAATGACGTCGATGAGGACCGGAGAAAAATACAACGTTGATATCCGTACTATATACGCTTTTCGTCCATCGAAATATCCAAATCACAACGATCGATGAAATACTTTTTCCAAAAATCAGCACAAGGCTTATGTCATGCGGTAGGCGTAGAAATGGTTGCTTTTAATAGGTGATCGAACGTCGATCTAGCGCACGGGTATGAAAAGGTATACGCGTTATTGGCAACAAACGAACATAGCCGCAATGAAATTGACTGGAGTAATGGACACCAACTATCAGTGATATGCAAGAAATACAACTTCAGTTTGTTGAATTAATGTTGGCAATTATTGCTGCCAAAAACGTAATTGTGACGTAATGTTCAAAGTACGGTTAACCTCAATTATTTAGATAGCATCAGACTGGAACCTTGTTTAGTGGGAATTTGAGAAAAATTACCGTTTGTTTTCAATAGATTTGTTATATATAATATAACAATAATTTCCCACGCTCTCTCCACCATGATGACGATTTTGCAATAGTGTTCAGACATCGTCCTCTGTGCTCTTCGAAACGTAAGTAAGAAATTTTGATTTTTGGATCAAATTACTAAATTTGATTAAAGTATTCGTTAGGTATTTATAGATATGCCTAAGATATATATACATTGCAAATTTCCTGGGTGTCCAAGGGTTTATAGGGAATCAATTCGCTTTCATAGATTCCCAAAACATCCACCAACGCTGAAAATTTGGAAGGAAATATGTCATCTAGATGATTCTGCAAAGGTACAAAAGTTTAGAATATGTTCTAGGCACTTCAATAGTTCGAATTACAATCATCACCATTTAAAGATGTATCTCAATCGTGATGCTGTCCCTTATGCAACCTTTTCAAATGTTAGTAATGAATTATCTCCATTATCACCTACTTGTGGGAACCAATTAGAACGAGATAGTAGCAATTCATCTTCGAAATCATATCTTCCGCCAATAGATCATGATTATTGCATGTCGGTTACAGCGTCTTTATCTTCTTCTGATGTTAATAATAATACTGAATTATCTTTATTATCATCTACTTTTGGGAACCATTCAGGTGATTTACATTCTTTAGAGTTTCCCTAAAACAATCACAATCCAAGGGCCATTTTAATAAATTATCGATTTTTTGTAATGCCTAATTCAAATATTTACCGTTTAAATACTTCGAAATTGAGTAAGCTAACTCTAATGCAGGCACACAGGACATTCTTTTAAGATACTTTATTTATCCCGTGTTATTAGAATTTATTTTTATTTTTTAATTTTCAGAGTTTATTGTTAAGTTTTTCTGCTTTCAGAGTTTATGTTCATTTGTTGTTTAAATTTTCATTATATTTTCATGATTACGTGTTTCGTTTTTAAAGCTCATTCATGATTTGACTTACTAGAGTTTATTTTAATTTTTATCTCTTTACAGTTTATTTTTAGGTTAAATTAGATATGTCTGTGATTTCTGCAAATTAATCATATTGATCAATATTTAGACCTAATATTTAATTTAACGTTGCCGTAACTAAATTTATTCTAATTTTCAATCTTTTATTCTAATTATTCATAATTGATAAATGATAAGGAAGAAAGACATTACGATTATTAGGTAGTGAAAAATTTTACAATCTCAAAAATTATTAAAAGCCGCATTAAAAATGTAATCGCGACATTGTTAAATTAAACGTAAGCTGTAAATCCGACCCATTATTAGCAGACGTATCACACTGATGAGATTAAGGAAAATCGAAACATATCTAATTTTTCAAATCTCGCGCTATATTCGCAAGCACACTCCATTCGAAATTCTATGTTTAGCCGTTTGACCCGGAGGGCGCTGTGATAATTCAATCGTGACGTCACATGTTTCCAACGAAATGTACAGGATTTGCGGTTCTCTTTATTGTTGTTCTGTGATCTAGCGTCAGGGATGAGAAAAACTTACGCGGAGGAACAGCAGCGTCCCTATATAGCCTCGGTATGACAACAGCCCTACGATAACGTGACGTCGAACGCCCAATTAGAGGGTGCGTGGCAACTGAATGCCAGCGAGGCATTGGTTGACGAATGAGAAACTGATATTCGGAAGTATGCGCAGATGCTATTTTTAGAATCGAAAATAATACCCATATGAGTTATCCCGTGTATAGTTATATACACGGCAATAAAAAAGAATCGGTACAAATATGAAATTACGTTTTTGAAGTGTAACAAATGCCAACGAATAACTCCAGACATTTTGCGAAGACAGCATTTGAAGTAAGATTGTACTAGTGTATGGCCGTTAATGGTCATCATTTTGAACATTTAATAAAGTAAAATCCAAGCCATTTCATTCAGAAATTGCAAATTTTTTTAACGTGACGCGTAACGTCGAGTGTAACAACAGCGTGACTCGCAGCGTTGAGCCTTTTTTAAAGTGAGACGCATTTGAAAAAAAAACCAAGTTAAGAAAAATGAATCTACAGGGTGTCCCGACGATCCCAAACTAGTCACAGGTGTAGACGGTGGTTAGTGGAGACAGGTGCTGTATAGCCGGTCTGCTGAGTTGGGGCGTAATCCGCCATCCAATAACAAATTAACTGGCTGGGTGAACGGTCCGGAATTTCTAGTTTCATTCTAATCGTATTTTATTACACAGGTTGCAAATTATGCACTTGTTGCTTACTGATTAAAAAAAATGACTTTTTGAGAATTATAGCCGTAGTAAGAGCTACAATACCTTCTAAATGCGCCTACCGTAGCTATTTTTGTGTAGGTCATTAACTTTTTTTTGGTATAACCTGTACGAGACTCATTACTGTAGAAATGAATATGAGATTCAAAATTGTTTTAAATCACACACAGTTTTCTGTATCATCCAGCAACATATAGCAACCAAAATACTTATTTTTTGCGGGGTTCGTAAATTTGCAGTGATTCATTTAGGACATGCTTAACAAATATATAATGCCGGTGTCGACTCGAGAGTCCCGTTACCCAGGCAAACATGTTCGTATACGTGTATTGTATACAAAGCTCTGAGAAGTGTATAAACATTTGTGCGTGTACATGCGTTCTCGGGTTAGACGGTCGGCGTTGTACTCCCCAGTTGATACTTCAATTATTTACAGCGGTCATTAAAGCAACTTTACGGGGGCTGTATTTCACATGTATGTACATGACTAAAATGTGAGTGGGTGCCCAGCTATATAATGCGCGAACTCGTTTCTGTCATGAACAATACTCGCTTCTGTCCGTATTGACTCTGCAACCAAATGTGAAGAACGCAATGTATGCAAATATATTCTTTCTGTTACAGCAATATTTACTTTATTCCGATGTGGGAAATATAAAAATAATATTGGTGGAGGAGCCGGAATTATTTCTATACACCGCATGCGAGAGACAAGAATGGTCATTCAATGACACACGAACTTCACACAACAGAATATGATAGATCTAATGGAACAACCCATTTTTTTTTCTAATCACGTCATCATAATTTTGTTCCTAAATGCAGTTGTCCATCCTTTCGTTGCTATATTTATATCGTACAATTATTACGTGAGGTTCGTATACCGGTGGGTGGCAATTGGCAATACAAAACTTTCAAGGAAACAAGCAATTTTGCTCAATTTGGTACAGCCTAGAGATGGGTAGTAGCGTATACCTATGAGAGTCAGAGCGTACGGATCCCAACTAATAAAAGGTTTTATAAATTCATAATAAATTCAAAATTTTCATCCATTAAGTTTACCCATTAAAACGAAACAGACAATGGGATTGCTTTTATGGATATGTTAACATTGCCGTTTTCTACTAAAGGTTCAGACCTTAACCAAATGGAAAATATATGGAGTCGCATGATCAAAGCAATATCAAAATCAACTGTTAGACCACACACAGCAGAAGAGTTATGGGACACTATGAGAAATACATACATGGGAAGTAGACTTGACAGAAAAAGTAAGTTTGGCACGAAATCTTATTCTCTCAATGCCAAGAAGATTAAATTTAGTAGATGATGGAAATAGTGGAGCTACTAAATATTAATTTGGAGAAGATTATGTAACATGTAAATATTGATTCTTTAGTAAGAAATTGTAAAGAGACAAAACCAAAAACATGCAGTTTATGAAATTCGACTTGTAGGTAGCGTCTCAAAACTTTGGCATTTCTATAAACTTGACGCGCCCCCTACAGGACGGATCCTATAAATACTGTATGGTTGCACCTCTTTCCAATTCCTTTCCTCAACGGTTTAATAGTAGTAAAGTTAAATAGAAACATAGAGAAGTAAAATATTTTAGACATACTTCTCACGTACGTGTAAGAAGTTAAATAGAGAGCGGCTTTAGAGAAAATTAATTGTCTTACAAATAAAGAAGGGATAATTTAATTACGTGATCTAACACCTTCTGTAAGGATCTTCTTTTATTAAATGGAATGCTTAGTTTAATTTAACTTATTGTTAGCTAATAAAACCACAAAAGCAATTTAAAAAGAAATAGATAATAGCATAGAAAAACAGCAAATTTAAAAAAAGTTCTAGATTGAATTCTTGAATGGGACTTGCAAATTTTGCAAAAACACTTGCTGAGAAAGAGTCTTTAAATAAAAGAAAAGCAAAAATGTCTTTTTTATACTTTAAAAAATATTTACTTAATAATTAAACTTTGAACACTAACAATTAACAAAGTAAAACCGATATGTATAAAATAAGTTGTAACGTGTACGAAAAATTTTCTATAGGTTAAACTAGGGGAAGGTCCTCTAATTTGGACTTTCACCTAAATTGGACCAGTATCTTACTTCTGCTACTGTTTGAAATTTGCGCTAACTTATTACATCAATAGACCAGGATAGCAGCGCCAAAAGGTTTCGCCACTACCAGTGTTGCAGTGAAGGAGGCGTGTTGGTATTTCCCAATCTACATTGGTCCTTACTGGAAGTCCGTATAAAAATTATTTGGAAGAAAAACAACGGAAAAAAGCTGTGCCAAAGATATTTGTTCTCACATTAAACGTTTCAAAAGGAATTCATGGGAATGTAGGGGCCAAAAAGAAGAAAACCCGTTTTGAAAAAACCAAGCGAACAGAATGAGAATCTAGCGAATCAAAGGACGGTGAAGACTGTTTGTGTCTAGTTTGTTTCAAATCATACCCCAAATCCAAACCAGGACAAGGATGGGTGCAATGCCTTAGGTATAAGAAGTGGACTCACGAAAAATGTACAGGAGGCGATGCTTATTGTTATGTGTGCTTGCACTGCGACAGCGACGAGCTGAAGAAGACGATTTGAAGCACATTAAAATATTTGCACTTTCTCATCGTTTACGATAATTTAAATGTTTAAGTTACCGAAAAACTGCGTTTTGCGTTACTGTTTGTATTTTATATTTTATAATAGAGAGTTTGTGTTCAAAAATTCTTTCATGAACATTATTGAAAGACATATGATAGTTCCATTTAAGAACGTTCGGTCCAATTTAGGTACTCCTTGGTCCAATTTAAGAACCGAGGTTCCCAAATTGAACCAATGCTTAATAAAACAAATAGATCATTTTAGAGTAAACAAAAAATTGTTTCTAATATCGTTGGTTTTCATTTGATTTATAACACTATTCGGCATTAACATTTGCAATACATTGATGTTTCTTGATAAAAAAATTCTTGTTTCTCCTTAGGGGCTCCAAAGTAGGACAGCTTCGCCTATATAGATTAAACAAAAACAGCTGTTGTGTAGTATCAAATGGTTTAAAAACCGCCAATACATGTTGATTTGATAATTTAGGTGTTTTCCATGAAATAAATATCTAAATGCTAATAAAAATCAACATGTTATATTACTTTGAGAACTTCCAGTTATTTTTGCCTTAGTATGCAGTAATTTTCGCGCTAGCTACTGCATAATTTTCGAGAATTTATCTTTGTTTTTGCGCTTTCTGAGAAAACAATCGCGTCATTAGCATGAAGAATCTGCGAATAAATGGCCATCCTTATCCACCTGCGAATATGAACGTTCAAGCAGCAACAAGTGCCATCGCATTTCCATCCGACGATTAGCATCTCGTTTATGTTCGAGGACATCGTAAGTTAGAGTCGCACCTCCGTGTCTGGAAAAATATTCTAACGGAAACTATATAAGCCCAGTAGTTATCGCACATTGAAGAAACATTAATTACGTGCTCATTCAAACAGAACTTGGGGCAGTTCCAATCGGGAAGTGAAATTATGGTTTTAAGCGTCACTATATCGTTTCATTCCGGATTTTCGCCATATTTACACATATGACATCATGTGTGATTCTTTTCACTGATGAATAGGAATGACGGATACAGAAAAGAGAGTGATCAACATTCATTTTTGTAACTCTGAATCGTCGTGATACAGGATACATATTCTGAATTAGAATATTACACTCAATGCTTAAATGTGATAAACCTATATACAGTGTGTTCCGTGACAAGATTGCCACAGCTTAAAATTGTATTGCTGAAGCAAATTAATTTTCAAAGGTCCATAACGCAAATATGTCTAAAACTCTTTAGTAACTGAGCATTTTACTAATGCAAGTCTTAGTTGACTATATAGGTAACATTTGCAAGGTCACACAGAGCAGGTATCAGAACCTATTGCTATCTTTCTGTGATAGCAAGAGCTATTTTTAATAATTTTGAGGAAGGTTCATTGCCATGCGATCTCCTAAGACTTAATATAGTTCAGTGTACGTCCAGCGTAGTGAAGTTTACGGTAAAAGGTGTTTAAAAGTTTAAAACGTTTTGGATTTAATTCCAAAACCCTCCCATTAACACCATAATAATAATAATGATAATAATAATATTTGTTTATTGCCCAACAGTAAGTACCAATAACAGGACAACAATAAGCAATAGAATATACACATATAGTAAAAAATTTAGTATAGTATGCACATAACGAACTCATAGTACATAAAGCCTACAATTGTCTGACAAAAATGTCCACATAATGAGTGTCCGCAAGTTTACACATATTCACCATGGGAGAATCCACTAATAGATTAGTTCTAGGTGTGGGTAACGAAAAAGTTGATACGAATCGAGATGGACGAGAGGGTACATGGAAGTTCAACTTGTATAGTAGATCACTGGGGTCAATGCATCCATTCACCAGCTTCCATACGAAAAATGATGAGTGCTTCTGTCTACGCTCAGTAAGACTACCGAAGTCATGTCGCCTCAATAAGGAGTTGTAATCAATGCCTCGCAAAGGATACTGATAATCAAGCTTGAATGACAAGTATTTTAAAAATCGTCGTTGAATGCGTTCAATTGTCAGCTGATGAGATATATAAATCGGTGACCACACTACTGAGCAGTACTCTAAACAGCTTACAACGAAGGCATACCACTTCCTCAGATTCGAGAATAACCCCCGTGGTATATCAATACCTTCTAAATAAATTGAATAAGTCCGGAGTTGCATATTTTTTTACTTCACAAAGAGTTATCTGTTCATAAAAATAAACAGTTGAGTTAACGCTGAGAAAACAGAGAAGGGAAATCTAGAATATTACAAGCAAAACGATGCATGGAGTAAATCCACATCTTAATTAAATTATTACGTTAATTACAACTGTTTCCGAATTATTCAGATTATCAATGACGTACAGTGTTATTAGATTGCACAATGTCATACACTCGACAACGTAATCACAAAGGTACATACACAGGAAATTGGAATGGTAAATACTAAATGATATAAACACTATATGATAACGCCACTTGACAATGCATACGTTATGCGATTATTGTGTACGTCACAAAGCAATTACAGAATACGTATATATATATATATATGTATATGTACCATAGGAGCGACATTTCATTGTTAATAGTATCCACACTTTTAGTAGCTATAAATGTATGCTGTAACAAGAACGTTTGGAGGATCGTAACGATAGCTGTTATATATCGTCCATTAGAGTTTTCCTAATTGTCTTGATACGATTGCAGAGGAACAGAGATTTATTTCACCATATAATTATAATAGCAATCAAATTCCATTAATCAGAGGGTATATCTGCACTAATTCTAATACATTCCCATAAATACCCATATCTATTATTTGAAATGTTACCTCCCTATCCTTAAATCACGTGTGTGTCTATGCCATATCCTTCTGTCATTTCTACATTGCTCAGGATATAATAGGAATAATCTCTGGACATGTTAACGAGTCCTTGATTATTTCAGCAATTATAATACAAGAGCCGCGTTTAATGAAAAATGTCTAGAAATAAAACAAATAAGGTCTTGCGTTCTACTTTAATTGCACTCAACAAAAAAGAAAAAAAGCATTGCATCGCGTTCAGAAGGAATATAAAGTGGGAACATCGTTTAATTACTGGAGTTTTAATTTAATTAAACAGCTTACGATAACTACTAATAAGAAAACTATGAAATGTTGAGAAGATAATAACTTAATAAAAATAGCCCAAGCATTAATTAGAATGCAGTCTTTAGGTGGCGTAATAATCAATGAATAGTTAGTGTTGTTTTATAAAGTACGAGCGTCCAACAACCACAGATTATCAGAAAAAAAGTGGCTCTTATTAAATCTACAATTTCCCAAGTAAAATCCTTTCCGTTTTAGAACAAGGAAAATTATCGAATACAATAGAATACAGATTTTTTATTATCCTATAATACAAAAGTGTACTGTAAATTTTTATCAACTAAGAGCCAATATCTAGACAATTATAGTTTCATTAGAGCTAGCCCAATATCAACCAAAACGTGAGAAATAGCTTTCTAACATATAATCTCAGGTGAGTAGGTTCATATACTATATAAAACAGATTATAACAAATATTTCTTTTATCTTTTTAATCGTTTCAAATTGTATTAAACAATTTAAATTTCCCACTAAAATCTTAACGCCCTGTCGTAATTCAATACGCCAACATATGAAAATTCAAATCACTAATAGAAAGAACATTGAAAAATTATACCAAAGAATTGTCACCAACTTCAATTAAACACAATTATACAAGTTTCTAAATTTCACTAAATAAATTTGACACACAGGGGAGCCCTCTTGGCAACCCCGAATAGAAAAGGCACAGCAGCAACCGCAGTTACGGACGAATTAAAAAATACTCAACATACGATCACCATTTTGAAAAATACAAATATACCGGCGTATCCCTGGTTACCTTACTAATTAAAACTGTACCCCAAAGTAAACACTAGTCTAGTCGGGTCTACAAACATACTTTACATCATTACAGTAAAATAAAACATTCTAAAATATAAGTAAAATAGATTTTATGGTACTCAATTCTTGGCATAGCAACATTCCAAGAGAGATATCATAGCAGTATATTTTAATGAAACGAAGAAAAACATATTTAAACCTTTGAGTTTTTAACAATAGAAGAGTTCATAAAGATTACGGGTGCTTACTAACTATTCGCGTTAGAAAATAAAGTGACTGTAGAAAGTAAGAAACATCAGTATACATTCGATATTATTTTAGTTAGGTATCGATACTAGTAAGGTATCGATGCCAAAAGCAGTTGGTATTACTACTAAAGTATCGATACTGTACTGGCATCGAAGTATCGTTCGCGTCCCTAGCCAAAGGCCAAGAAAAGTGATTTATCATCACCCATCCATATTCGTGGACCTCCAACAAAACTCCTTATCGGATGCTGCAATCATTGGTCTACTGTACGGAAGATATTCGGTTTAAGAAAGGTGCAGGCTTGTACTGCATACACGAACTTGTATTAAACAAGAACCGAACATAACAAATTGGATTTGGTCTAAAGCAGGTTTATGTTTATGCAACTATGATTAGCTGTTCTTTATGTGTGTAGCGATAATAAAATACGAAAAGCACAAATTGTAAACTCCAGAATCCTCTGCTAGGCTAAAATATGTAGTTGTTCTCGTGATGAAAATATTGCGTGCAATGCAATATGAGATTTATTTTATTTATATATAAATGCGTGTAGTGTGTTTTTCATGCGATTTTAGACTGTGAAAACAATATTGTGTTTCTTTTTACCAGTGTTATTCCACTAGTGATTTGTTGAAGAACATATCTTCCAAGGTTTAGCTTAGCCGAAAACACTACGTTTAACACTGCTCTTCACTTGTTTTCTACTGAAGATGGCAACTTAGTTGCCGAAATACGTATTTAGATTTGTATCTTTTAATTTTTGTGGTAAGGGATTTTTTCATTTTTTCTTTTGGATTTTTGTTATAGTTTTCAAGCCACAGTCTCCACCCATCACAGGATTTACCAGAAGGCTTTTTCTTAAATTAATATAATAGGATACATACTTTTTTTTGTTGCTTCAAGTGTGATGAATTTGGAAAAAATTACTTAAAAACCTCTTCCATTACTTACAAATCCTAAATGAAAAATCAAAATCAGTCAACATACTTTAAAAAGCACAGCAGCCCTTTTAAAGTACTACAAAGTTATACTCATTCTAAAAAGAGACATGTTAGCGAAAGGTATATTAATGAATTTTATGTGGTAGGTATGTGGACAATAATTTTATGTACCCTGTATATTTCTTTAAATTTTTTATATCCATAATCAGAAGCACAGTTCCCGTTTTATATTTGTAAACACTTTATTGAAAAAGAATTTCTATTGTTACAGCAATTTAATAAGTTATTTAGGAGGGCCCCAGGATACGCAATACACTACATCTTATCTAAATATATGATATTCGTAATGTATCATTAGAACTTACTTTGTGCGTATATCAGCTCTGAAGTTTACAAAACAAAACTTTGCAATCAATTACTCCGACTGTATTCTTGTATTAGATTAAACTGACGTACTAAATACTGCCAGCAACACTAATCAAACCAAAACTTCATTGAGATGTAATAACGAAACAATTGTACGATTTATTCAAAACAACTTGTTACGTTGTTGCTCGGCCAAAGGAAGTACATATATACATACATATTTGAACGCGAATGTTTCTTTACAATATTTGTATTTGCCGCGTCAGTTTCTGCTCGTATTTTGTGGTAACTGATCTGTTATGCCTTTAATGTTGTGTTAATCTATTTCATCTGTGTCTTTAGGCCCTGATATCAGATACAGTGATGTTTGTTTATCCCAAAAGCTTTGATGTGTTTGTTATTAAGTGGGACTTGGAAATACGAAAGCTAAATAAAGAGCTGTAAAGGCAACAGGCTTTATAGACTGCAAAGTTTGCTACTTAAACCTGTTATTCGTAGGTTTGGTTTTTATTTACGAATTTATAATATATTGTATTAAAATATAAAAAAAAAAATGTAGCAAAGTAGATATATTAGGTTACCATGAAATGTAATATCATTAAAAAAAAATAATTTTAGAAAAACTAAAGCATATGAATTATTTATAGCATCAAAGAGATCCTTTACATATTGGACACATCCGGAACTCCATGTCTTTACATAAGTAAATTCTTGAAAATGCTCTGTGAAAACTTTTGATACTTGAATGTGCATGAACGACTACTACGTGCCTTGGAAGCAGAATAATTTCTCAGCTTTCAGTGTATTTCTAACAGGGGATGCATTTTGCTCTTTAAAATTTTACGGCGATATACAGTCAGGTTTTATTCCATATTGCTCTCATATACCTCTTGAGCTTTGAAGCAATAAATAGCAAATGTATTTGCCATGTCTGCTTTCCAAATGTCGTAGAACCACTCCCACAACTACTAAATTCTCCATTTTAATTTGAGAGGAAAGGTTTCCTCAGGAGCTGTTCAGTTGTTTTAAATTCTCCGTCTATAATTTTTTTTAGCGTTTTGTGATATATTTAATAATATGCTGCCAAATACAAACCAAATTCCTACATACACTGTTGGTACAAAACTTGCGATGAATAAAAAAGCATGTTTTCTTACTGAATCTCAAAGAATAGCAAAGATCCCCATTTAGCAGCGAATTCTTCAGTTTATTTAACTGAAATTTACATGGAACAATGAAAATTCTCTAGAAGATTGTCCAACAACAATGGATTGGCATTGATTTCAACAATATTTTGTTTAATTCTTTGTTGCAAGTCAGCTAAATTATCCACCGGTTTTTAGATATTTCTCTTTTTTATGTATGGCCATAAAAAAGCCACATGATGTCAAATCACATGAACGTTTCAAGTAACTATTCGATTGTCAAAAAATTGTCTCAGTAAATCCAATGTTTCAACTGTATGATGGGGAGTATCTCCGTCTTGATGAAAGTATTGTATTGTAACAGGGTTGACGCACCGAAGCCTCTGCTCACCGCAACCGAAACGATCTATTGTAAAAGCCCCTGATATGGATTTACCAATCAACTCCCTTACTCACCGCAAATCTGAGGATTTTCTTTGGGGCTGCCATTTTTATCGCTTCGGGAGATATTATCTCCTGTTCGTAGTGTAGCAGCCTTTGCGGTGCCAAACCTTTGCAATAGTATATGCTCCGCAATCTCGCTTTCGCATTCGCAAAATCGACAGATATCAGTCTCAGCTTTGCCCATATTTTTGAGTTGGTATCTCAGAGGGCCGGTAAGTAGGCCAGTAAGTAGCCTTAGTTCCGGTTTGTTGAATCTCAATAGATTTTTGTTGGTGTTTAGCCTGGGGTTGACCAACCTTTTAGCTACATGTTGTCCAGACATTTGACTCCAGAGGAATATTGCTTTCTCATGCTCCCATTGTTGAAGCTCACCTCTAATGTGGGTTTTCGAAATACCCAGAGCTGATTCTGGTCCGTTGAAGTAGCTGCTGGCCCCTCGTTTGGTCAGTTAGTCAGCCACCTCGTTGCCTTTAATTTCAGAATGCCCTGGCACCCATACTAATGTGACTTTGTTAGTCATAGCCAGCTGCACTATATTATTTAAGCACTCCCATACCAGCCTAGACTCAAAGCTATTTGCATTTAGAGCACTCAGCGTGGCTTAGTTCTCAGTGCATATATAGATGTTCGCTCCATATATCCCTCTCTTGAGGTTTTCTTGGACACAAATATCTCTGACAAATATTTGTGTCTGAAAAATGGTTGAGGTTTGCCCTAACGCTGTTATATTAAACGAAATGTTGCTTTGGAACATTCTGTATTTTCCATATCAATTTCACACGTATTAGATTGACTGGTTCATACGTAAACATACCGTGGCGTTTTGTACTAATTACGTTGCAAACGGAGCAAGTGCCCCCAATATTGTTGTTTTACGTACTGCAAAAATAAAGCAGAACAAATGTAAATTTTTCATGCACCAAAAACAAATGCATGTTTATCATTGCGTATTCTACTGCCACATATTGATAACAGAAAAATAATTTGAACATGATAAGATCACAGAGCGAAAATATAGTCAAAAACATGAACTTGCTTTATTATCATCAATCGTAACAATGCCTTTCACTTCAAGCAGACTTCAAGGTTGAAATTCCTTGATAAAATGGTGTTAAATACCATAGTTTTATTTTACTTTTTTTTCATTAGTTTAAAAAATTTACCAAGTTGTGTTGCAACTAACGGTGTCTATAAAAATCTGTTCCGATAGATAAAGTAGGATATAATATAGAAAAAATCAAATATCATTTGATTAATTTTTCTTTAATAAAATATACTTAGCTACCTAATGATTATTATTAGCTTAATAATTTCCAAAAACCAATTTTCTCTTGGCTTTTCCTAGCTTCAACTTTGCGTTTTCTAATTCTTCAATGTTTACTTTTTGGGCTGTTTCAATTATTTTCATATTTCTGTTTCTTTATATTTTTCCGAACAGAAGTTTCCTGGCACTAGTTCTAGATGATGAAGGCCTTCACATTGAGCTGATTCCATCGTTGAACATAGACCCAACACAGCATCATTCACCCCATCATTCACTCCTAAGTCTTCTTTCTTAGCGAATATCGTCTTTTGAACGGAGCCCAAATGATATCAAAACTTTCGTTTATATTTAAGATTCGGCCATGAGCACATTTTTGTAATATATAGGGGAAGGTCATATATAAAGACATGGGCTTTAGCTCATCCATAATGAACTTGCTTAGATGAAAATGTTTGCAATGGTAATTTTTTGGACTTGAAATACTTGCACCAAGGAAACATAGCCGGACTTTCCTAGGGCTGAGGAAGAAGAGCCAATAATGTAGAAGTATTTGCTTCAAAGACTTACGTATCTCTTCCACCAGTTACCTTTTTTCTTTAAATCTACATTGGTTACCCTAAGAAAATGGTTATCTTCAAATGATAATTTCTTGTTTTTTGTTTTTTACAAAAGAAAATTATTTGACTTCATTTCTTTATTGTAGAGTAGGAATAAAAGAAACCCTTCGTTTTGTATGATCTAAATAGAATGTCTTTTGCGGCTTGCTTTTTTTCCGATAAATTTTTCCTTTTCTGGAAAGCGGATAAACGTTTTTGAATAAATTGAAACTTACCGAGAGAAAAGTTGGATGTTGAAGAATAAAAGCGAATTTTTTTATTGTTCTTTAATTACTGGCTAATAACAGCTACTAGGTTTAGAATAATTTCTTCTATCTTAAATGCTAAGCCTACGTTGGTGAAGATATTGTCGAAATTTCTATAAAATTTTACTAAGAATTCTCAAGAAAAAGGAACTAGTCTGCAGGTTGTCTTCACATAAGAGTGAAATTGCTATCAACTTCCCTGAAGAGATACCTGTTACAAAATTTGCATACTTCCAGAGTACACTTTAGCTGATAATACATTTTACGTAGTTGTATATACATATATCGTCCCTGTATAAACTAGACGAGCATGCAAAGTAGGTATATTCGCATATAATAAAATATCATTTTAAGATTCAGATGCTCCGCATCGTATCATAATTAAATTTTTATAGAAGAATATTGAATAACGCAACATACATAAATGCATCTCTTTTATTGCTGAACTATTACACATGGATTTATCATTTTGCGAATATATAAAACTCGATGAAACGTATTTGGGTATTAATCGTTACTTTGTAGACTCTGTAATTTTGTGTTATTAGTATTCTACTCTGCGGGTGTCGAATTATAATTTATATATGCTTTGATAATACATGCGTATGAGCTAAATAACATGGCAAACTGTAACTAATACCAAAGTTTCGCAAATCCGTTAGTCTATACATGTGACAAGCTTGTTTCATCCCGATATTCGAATATTAAGATTTATAACAATGTACCGGTTTAACTGTTCGCCACCCCGAACTTTGTTTTATTATATAATCAAATATGTATAATTTATATTTTTATATTTACTGAAAAGGTTTCATGAACTTTTCGTATTCGTATTCTTTTACAAAACAAATATTTATATTTTGTAAAAGAATCCTCCTTTACATTAATCATCCCATTCTTACTGGATAGGCTTCATAGCCATTTCTTGGAAGTAGGACCAATAATTTAAACTCTTCCATAAAGCTCGTCCCACAGAAACTCAATAATGTTGAGATATAAATAATAATACAAACAATATTTGCTTGATTCTATACGACAAAATTATTCTATGCTCTAAGCAACATATTTATAAGGAAAACGGATATATCAAGAAAAACAAAAATAACAGTTTACAGTACAGTGTTTAAGCCAATTTTAATATATGGTTGTCAAAACTGAAATTTAAATAACAGGACGAGGAACAGAATTCAAGTCATGGAAATGAAGTATCTGAGCACAGTGAAGGGACCAAGACGTCAAAGCTTTTCGCAACTATTATAAATTAGGCATAAAATCCTTAATTATAAGTGTAATACTTCTGGTAGTGAACATATCTTGATAAAATAGAGACGTTTGAGCCGACAAAACGTATTAAAAGTTTTAGATATCCTAGAGCGAAAAATTGACAGCCCCGTTTCAATAAATAAAATGGTTAGTAGTTCATTGCAATTACAAAATAGACGCCGATGCAATAACACCGCTCCCAGTCAATTAATCGTGTTACGCAAATAGCTGCTGCTTCCAGGCCCCTTTTCTGGACATATATACACACTGTACGCAGGCCCAACACCCCTCAATGCAAAAATAGGAGCTACCATGACAAACTAATTACACAAAGAAAATTAATGCAGAGGGAGAAAATAAAAACGGAATAAATATTTGTATCATTAGAAGGTTTTTGAAAAAATATGGTGTTTTTAAATTCTCGCATCGAAATCAGAAAGTTTGAAAGTTGTATAGCTGCAATGTTTCGGCTATGACGATGCATCATCAACGTTTAATACAAAAAGCCATATCTTTCATCCTGTATATCTCGGAAACGGTTAGAGATATCGAAGTCTTTCGCCAATAGATTCCTCGTCGAAAAACGCAACCGATGGTTTATAACACATTAACGTTTCCGCTGTTCAGAATAGAGATTTGGATGCGAAAATGAGGAAAAATGGAGAGTTTCTTTGGTTTGTTTCACATACTTCTAAAACAGTAACAAATAACTGAACGACGTTGTCAAAAATAGAGTCATGGTCAAAATACACGTCCGATAGTGTACAATACTCTGAGGTTTTGGGAAATTTCAAGCAGCTCAGAACAGAGCCTAGGAGGCGAAGGGAGATCCATTGCCCCATGGATGAAGTGCAGATAGAATTTTCTCACCGCGTACCATCTCGTAATCCTTCTAACAAGGACGGAAACATTATTGCACGTTGCTTCTCTCGCCAGATGAAGGATAAAGTTTTGGCTGCTGCAATCAAGGCAAAGCAGGAACGGCGATCGACAGCTGTGGGTGAACGATCTGTTAGTGGTATTAAGGTCGAAGGAATCTCCGATAATATATTAATTAACGAGCATCTTTCCCCAAAAAATCGCCACCTTTTCAAAATGGCTCGCGATGCCGAAAGATCCAGTAATTTTACGTTTGTATGGTCTAGAAGTGGGGTTACTTATGCGAGAAAAGATGAGAGATCGCGCATAATTGCTATAAAATCTATTGATATCTCTTAGATTCCTTGAGTTTTTGTGCTGATTTTTTTTTTCATCTGTTTCGTTCATGTCTACCGATCTTTTATACCAGAATGTTAATGGATTGAGATCTAAATCTGCAGAATTTATGCACAATGTTATTAACCACTCCGCAAATATCTTCTGCCTTACGGAAACTAATCTTATCCCATCCATATTTGATGCAGAATTATTTCCTAATACGTACACGGTGTTTTCAAGAGACAGAGTCGACTCACTTAAAAAGAGTGGTGATGGTGTGCTGATTGCCGTTGATTCATCAATTGATGCCTCGCTTATGGGGAGTTGGTCGACGCACGGAGTTGAGGATCTGTGGGTGCGAGTGGAATGCTCTGGTGCAGCTCGTTTTGATCTGTTTTTGTGCTGTGTTTATCTTCGCCCCACGAATGACGCTGCGTTGCATAGTTTCGTGTCAAGTGCCGCGGATATTATCAATGACAACCCAGATAGTGTATTGGTTGTAGTCGGTGACTTTAACATTCCTTGTACTGACTGGTTTTGTCCGACACTGGCTATTTATTACCTATATACACTGACACCTCTAGGAGTAAGAAACTAAACGATTTTATTCCTTTTTGTGCAGTTACTCAATATAATTTTATTATAGTAATAACAGATTTTATTCATTTTTAACTTCATGGAATATATCTAGATTTATACGAACGATTATAGATATATTGTTCTCGGCAACGGCCTCCTCTGGGCTTTTAATTTTACTTAATAAGCGTGCGAATCGAGGCGTAACTTTGGAAAAAATAGTAATTTTTGTAACTTCTAAACAAATCCAGACATAAGTAACAAATGTAAGGATTCGTCCTGCTGAATTACGTATTTTAATTATTAATAATAATCTTCATTATTATTGACAGAAAGTAAAATTATTTTTGGAAATCGGAAGGGATCTGTAACCAGCGTATTGAACTGAAATTGTCGTGACGGTCGTGACAACGAGATTACAGTTTCCTTTGTTGTTGAACCATTGAGATGGATATTTGCAAGAAATAAATATTGTTTAAAACATTTTTTCCTTCTAGCGACCTCTATGTTTCTGTTACGTAATCCGAACACTGACAGCTATTGTACAAATTAAAAATTAAAAGCTACATCTTTAGCAATAACATTGCATAAGAACGACGAAAAATGAATCATAAACGATTGCAGTGCCCCATCGGTCTTTTTCGCAAACACTCTTTAAAGCCCCCTCTTAAATCTAGACGCGGATCTTAAACGGTTTCAAATCTGGTGACAATGTGAAATGAAAATCTATATACTAGGGTGGGATCAAGAATGTCGGGCTAGGAAGCTGTGCCGGCGTCAAGCTTTACGGAAGCAGAATAACTATCCATAAATTTCCGCGGGCATCAGAAGAGCTGTGCCGACGCGATTGCCAGAGCGAAGAAGGCTAGCAAAATGCCTGTGTTGCATCAGAAGCTGTGCCGACACTAACTGCCAAGCCGGGAATAACTGAGAATCTCTGCGTGTATCAGAAAAGCTGTGCCGACACGACTGCCAGAGCGAGGATGCTTGTGTCACGTCAGAAGCTATGCCGACGCCAAGCGCCAAACCGCGGATGGCTGGAGAGAATGCCTGTGTTACGTCAGAAGCTGTGCCGGCGCTAACTGCCAGACCGGGCTGGGAGAGAATGCTTAAAACGCCTAAACGCGCGGTTTATATACACTACAACGGTCCCCCACGAGGTTGCGATGGCGAAAGTAGGGCGTGCGTGAACGGACGTTCTGTATGCTGAGACCATACTCGCGTCGTAAACAAGAGTAAATAAATAAAAGCTTAATTAAACAAAATAACATGCGATAGTAACGCTACCGCTTATGGGAAAATCAATCAAAAAGGTTATGATAAGTTTTAAACGGCTGTTTTGATATTTTTCCTAAATTTTCGACCAAACTTGACGAAATTCCCCCGAAACGGTCCCCGATAGAGAAACGGCCCGCGGCGTCTTCAGATATTCGTCGAAAAACACGTCCGACAGTGGGCTTTCGGTAATAATTAACCGCTCAGAAAGGAGGTATGTTTGGGTGCCAAAATAACGAAAAATAGCAAAAAACGCGAGTTTTTTCTTTATTTTCCAATATTTTTAAAGCAGTAACCAATAACTAGACGACGTTGTCCGAAATTGATTCATGGTCAAAATACAAGTCCGACAGTGTATATATAACACATTGGAGCCTCGGCAATTTTTAGTGACTCACAACAAAATCTTGGGTACCAAAATAACAAAAAGCACAAAAAAACACGAACTTTTTGAACGTTTCCAAGAATGATTAGCACCTTCCAAGATAAATTTATTATTAGTAATATTCATACATGCATTTATTTATTTCATTTTCCTCTAACTATACAGAACGTATTATACTGTTATTTTTAAATTCAAGCTGCAAATTGCTCCTACTTCAAGCTCAAGTCTAGAAGATATTTTAAGAAACTCTAAAGATAAAGTAACTAATTTTAAAAAATTAGAAATTGACAAAATATGTATGTAAAGATTATGATCAAGTATATATTTGGCAAACTAAACGGATAAATCAAAACTTGCTACAAAGACTTATATAATAGCTTACGTTAAATTTAGGTGGTTCAATAATTCAAAAAATAAACACTCTAAAATTAGTGTTATCAGTGCCACAGTTTTGAGTATATTCTCTAAGAAAAAACCAGTTAAGGATATATATCTATAGTTACATTCAATTAAATTTTTATGGAAATATTAACATTTATAAAAACGCAATTCAACAAATTCAAATTTGGGTGTTTTAAATTCTAGCCACGAAGTATTTGTTTGCAACTACATATAAAAACATATTTTATGTAGGACATTATACGTTGATGTATAAAATGCACTACAACATTGCACCAAATGTTTATATAGGTATCTTATCGTATTCAATAAATCAATTAAATAAAACTATAAATTTTGTACTAAACTTTAATATGAAAAGCTTTAGTTTAATATAAACATACGGGTAATTAACTCTTGTTGACTTCTAGGGTTATTAAAGTTCTTCAGGTGTCGCATTTAATTCACTGAAAGCTTTGGATCATATACTATAATCTTATCTTAAAGTAATAAAGCAAAGTTTGAGAATTATAGGGAATTAAGCTATCCAATAAAGTAGTGAGAACTCTATATTTAATATGAGAAAACGTGAAATATTTCTTGGGCAGAGTTCTCTGCAGCAATATAAAAATTTTTATTACACCAGCAGTAAAGCTTATACTAAACATAATATTTCTTATTTCCTCTGAAATATTATTACAGCATATTTCAATTTTGTAGCATTCATTCTTTTTTCCTAATATTAACTCCAACATGTAATAATTATTATATTGTATTTATTTTATATACCGTTGAAGAATCTAATACACCGTGAAATTGTATCAAAGGAGAATGCGGATTTGTGACTGTTGATATACATATATGTTCAAGAAGAAGTGTACGTAATACGCAAACAGAGTAAAGGATGCACATACATATATATAAACTTGTCAAGACGTGTATAAATGGATGAGACGAAGATTCCAAAAGCATCGGACTAATAAATTTAAGTACGTGCAGTAAAGTATTTCCTTTCTTTAAACATAAAAGCTGTGTTTCCGTAAAATTCTTGCAACAGTATGTCACTGATAGGATACAAGCACTTCATTATGTATGATGATGTTTTCACCGGTAGGTTCTATGTAAGTACGTTGTCAAACATTCTGAAGTATTACTAAACCTTTTGACTTTCTGTCAACAAATATTTTCGTCGTCTCACTCGGTTAGGTAACACACATGCATAATAAAAAAAAAATCGTATCCTATAAAATTTGACCTCATATATTTTAAAAAGTGTGTTTACGATCTTCACTGTGTGCTTTTATGGAATTTATTTTAAAACTAAGTAAGCTACTACTTACTTAATGAGTATTATTTTATATTTGATAGTAGTTATTAGCACTGTGCGGAAAGGACGTATCCCGTATCAGGTGTGATTCACTCGCATCGGCAAAGCACAGTCGATCAGCTCACACGTATATATGAATGTTATAGCCAGGTCGTATTGATGAAGGTTGTTTGTTTGTACGCCTTTTAATGCAAACACCAGAGATGTAAAATATATTTCGCCAGCGTCATAATAAGGGCATAGGAAATCTATACATTGCTGCGAAACTTGTAGACAATATTTTTTCTAAATTAAAATTATATTTTTATAAATTAAATAACTATTTAATTCTATTGAATACCACTCAGAGTCATCTCTGATACTCTTTACAAATTCACAAATAAACCAGACCCCAATTTGAAGGTGAGCCTGGCTGTTATTTTTTCCTCCTCTCGAATGATTTCACTACCCTCTAAACGACTAGAATGTTACCACTAAATTTTATTTAGTAACTCATGGGACGTGGGAGGGTTATATCGCCGTGACTAAAGGTCTTTACAAACTCTTAATATACCATCCAATAAATTTATAATGTGATTGTTTAGTTATCATGAAGTGATGGTTTCCTATACGTTATATCGAATAAAACGCTGATTAACAGATGATTCTTAATTTATTTAAGTTAGTGTGACTCCAAACAAAATGTGACAAAGAAATAAGCTACATACACTCTCAGGTGAATAGGATCATTTACTATATAAAAATCACAATAATAAATATTTCTGTCAAATCAATTCAGACTAAGAACTTAATTCTGTCGTTTTACAAGCATAAATAAGTTCAAATTTCCTACCAAAATCCCGCCAAACGACATTTCATAAATCAATGCGCCAATGCAGATAAAAAAAAAATATGATGACAAGAAAATCATACACGAATAGCCCAAAGAATTGCTATCAACCTCAAACATACAAATTACTCAAATTTCACTAAATAATATGACAATTATTCAACAAATATTTAACCTTGAATTACCTTGTACGTATTTCGAATTAAATAGTTCAAAACAATGATAATATAATAATAATAATATAGAGTGTATTGCCCAACAGTTAATCCAATAATATGACAATATATAAGAAACAATTAAAAAAAGCAAAAATAAATATGATGAAATATTATATAAAGGAATAGTAATAATAATACCATGGGCACACTTTAACAATAACAAACATTTACATCAATTATCCTCTTCATTGCTTCAAAAGATCGCGCAACGAACAACCAAAGATATCAACATCATGACTAACCCGATTGTAAGCGCTACACATGCTGTAAACAGGAGACCTTACCAAAGCACTCGACCTGGGGCAACCAACATAAAATGTAGATATAAACCTAGCGGATTCTATCGAAATCTATCTTATACCCCTGCTCAAATCCAACGAATCCAACCCAAATGCCTCCAACAAAACATCATGCGGGAAGCCAATGGAAGGATAGCATAATATCGCTTACTACAGGTAGAAATAACTCCTCCAAAATATGTTCCAAATTACAGAAGTCATTTCAGCTCTCATGAATTGTGCCAAACACCAGCAGGAAACCCATAGCCAAAACTTGCCTCGAATGTTGTCCTTCAAAACACCAGGATTAAATCACGGAAGATTCTAGACCATCAAATAACTGGTTACCTATCATTTGTGTACCAAACATGAGGTACTATCGCTGAAAGTGTGTAAATTAAACTATTCTTGCAATCTCAAAATGGTAAATAAATAAATTTCTAACGATTTTCTAGATACAATGATTCGAAATAATACTCTACTTCTCAGAAGATCGAAAAAGAAGACAGTTTTTTTTTCTTTCGTTTTCAACAAACCACTCATTACCAAGAAAAACTCTCCCGGGCAACACCAAATAGGAATATGAAAATCGTTACCACAGATACGATCGAATCAAAAATTCCCAACGGCCAACACTAGTTTGAAAAATACAAGCACAACGTCATATCCATGGTTACATTACTTAAATCTATAAGATCATGTACTATTGGATTTTTAGATCTTGTCCGTTACGTCATTAATAAAATCCATATGAATCAAATCGTGAAGATGTGCCGCCATCTATATTCAATCATTAGAACACATTATTTGAAGATGTTCCGCCATCTATCTTCAATCATTAAAACTAATACCTGCAAATACATTCAGAAAAGTATTTGGTATTAAGGTGAATGCATACTTCTACGAAATTCGCTTTACTTGTCCTAAAAAACTTGGCAGCTGCGGATTTCGGGTAATTTAAGGTTGTGTATAACAACCACGCCTAAATCATACCGACAAACAAGTGTTTTATGAATTTCATTTTTTACACGCTCAATACAAACTGTAACTACATTTGTAACAAGGAATAAAACAGCAACAAAGTATCAGTAACTGTCGCTGTCAGTAACCTCATTCTGGTTCACCGATATTATTAGAGGTTAAACATCTTCCAGAAATCGTTCCCGTTCTTGGATAAGCGCATTTGTGTGACGGATACAGTTTCTCCACTTATCCTTGCCACACTGGTCCAGTGCTCCTTGCCATAAACTTAATACTGCCGCATCTCCATAACCATTGCATCCAACATGTTTATTATAATAGGATTTTAGCCCATATAATTACTAATGAACTAATTACTCACATTCAATAATGCTCCAAATCTCCTAGTAAATCTTCAAAGAACAGGTCGGTAAATGATATAAACCAATAAGAGTTGACATTTCTTTACTGATATTCGACCAATCGATTCGACATATCAGTAAGAATTATATACTACTTACTTTTTGCTATTGTATCCTTGGCGCACTTCAGTATAACAGAAATGAACATACCTATGCGTTTGTCTGCTTGAAGCCAGACTTCAGTGTCTATTGGCATCTTTCTCTATTGCAATTTAAATTTCGGCAAGGTCCATAAATCCAATAGTAGTTAAGTTATTAGTAGAGCAGACCACTTTCCGTGCGTGCCATGTGCGCCGATGTGGGGATGACTGTATTGCATATTACTTTAATAGCAGAAAACCAAATGTATATTTAATTATTTCTGATAGAATAAATGTCTTTACTTCTATACTTATATCGGTAACAAGCTCATGTTGCGTCCCTATTCTATCGCATATTCTAGTATATTACGAATTACATTCCCATACCGGCGCACATGGCGCGCACGGAAAATGGTCTGCTCCAGTTATTAGTCAGAATTTTACAAAATACAATACATTGATACAATATATAATACACTTATATAAGCCAAATAAAATCAATTTAAATAGAAAACAATTCTTTGGGTAATTCGTAAATAATAGAAAATAACAGCAATATATACACAATTTATTTACTGTATACAGTGAAAAAAACAAAATATTGACAAAGTATAAACTGTTTTGAATTTAAGATAGTACCTGTAATTAAACAGAATGCTTAGTAATATCTCTTAGTTAAAAATTGGACCAGGATGGGGCAAAATAATGTTAATCGCCCAGAGGTAAAAGATGTTTTAAACCGTCCCTGAATTCACTGTTGCTACACTTAACACTTACCTTTTACTTAAAAATATATATATAATTTTTATGTAGTTCTTAAAAAATTGCGATGGGCCATGAATATTTTAAAATCGAATTAGTAGATATGATGCTGATTTAGAGATAAGGGCATCATAATACGGATGCTGTAACTCGGTAAGAGCGATTTTCTGGCAGACAATACCCAGCTCTCCACAATCTGCCCATCTAAATATACGTGATCGAGAGATTGGTAATTTATAAGCTCGTCAAGGGCAGGCTGACGGATTTGTTCGACGTCGACGAATTTTAGACGCTAAGGGATAAAAATTAAACCTAGCTGCTAAAAACTCTTCGACCAATACAAAGCGAATTTCTCGATAAAATTGGCGTTTAAAATCGTATCGTTTGGTGACCATGTATGTCTATACTACTGTAAGCTTTGCAAAGGCAAGATTGTTCTCTGCGTGTGGATTTCTAAAAATAGTTTTTGCGACAGCATGCTGAAATACCCAATTTTTCCTCAAACGTGTAGACAGTCGACGAAGCAACATTTACACAGACCTACACCGGCCACTTCTAGAGAGGATTTTATTTTTATGTTCACCCAACAAATTCACACTGTGACTCTAGTTAAATAATATCTTCTAGGGAAATATCAATTTTCTTAGAATTCATACACCTAATTCATGTGGAGACAGAACACTGGCACTGGCAGAAATTGTGCTCTACTGTCTTCTCCTTCTTGAAACACCGCCGGCGTTTGGTCTCATCATTGTAAATTTGCAGTAACCTGGAAGAACAGAAACAATTGAAGGGTCCTATGCAAAAAGTACCCAAGTCAAATTTATCTAAATTCGAGGTTCTTCAGACAGCGTTACTTTTGAGTGTTTGTCATGTCTAAGTTCATCATTTTTAATATTGTGGTTTCACTGTCCCTCCTATTTTCAATGTACGATTTGTTCTTGTCCAACTTTTGGCGGTTACAATGGAAAATGTGTCTATCCCACCTAAAATCCACACTTCCGGGAACACCCAAAGCTCGTATTTCTCAAAGTACAGTTCAACCTAGTGGAATATCAAAAATTAGTGCCACATATTTTAGTGCTTTACATAACATGAAACTTTCTAAGGCATTATACCTAATTGGGAATTTTTTACAGCTCAAACCCCTGAAGTATGAGAACTTTCTTTTGTAAGTCCATTATGTCAAATCTTTGGGTATTTATTTTTATAAAAGAATCTTAGCACAAAACGGAGGAATCTTGCTCAAAAATAACGCCTTAGACAATGAAAGTATTGAAGACGAAGCAATGGATGTTTACGAATAAAACCTGTTACATTTAGTTAGAAATTTAATTCCCTGAAATGTAACAAAAGTACAGTGATATGTAAAATTGCTGTCCGTTTTCAACAATACAATTAACTTATAAGTAACATATCAAACGGTGAATTTATCAAACTCTTGTTCGCATATTACAACTCCTAATGCATTTATTTTTACATTTTCAAGTAAATTTATTCTCGAGATTGTAGGTAGATACTAATTTGCCGACGATTGCTAGAATAACATTACATTTTACTTGTTGCGACGTAGGAGATAGTATGGGCAAAATCTAAGGAAAATACGAAAGCAGAAGAATATTGCATCTTCTATTCTCGATTATCTCTGTTCTGAATCGTATTTACCTTCTTCAAGAAAGTTAACATATTCTCGAAATAATTATTTCTGATAAAAAGAAAATATACACAAACTTTCCTCATCTGCAGAAACCTCATCACTGCATACATTCTCAATAAAAACAAGGGAAATACGTATCTGTGTTGCAAATTTCAGTTGCTTGAAGGCAAAATATTAAATTCCTGATTTGAAAACCACGGATTTGTTTTATCTCAGGCCGTCATAGAAAGTATAACACGGAACGAAGAGCAAAATACGTTTCCAGGACTTTATGCAGATTGTGAGCGACTTACTGTTGTTCTCCTTTCCCCATTAAATCAGATTTTCTCGGCGCAAATAAAGAGATTTATGTCCGACGTTGTGGTGTTCAGCTTTGTTTTTACTTAAGATAGGTATGTAATATATACAGTAACCTAACCTGAGATTATTACTCTTACCAAAACTAGATTATATCTAATGGAAATGTGGGTTCAATTAACAATATACTTTGGTTTAACAATTTTTTTCGACCACCACATCCGAACATACAACCTTATTACACTCATTCTAAAATAAAAAGCGCCACTTTGCCGAATTAAACTATGAATTGAACTGTCAACGCGTCACTTCCGTTACTTTACCGTGCTCTTCTGTGAAGGCTCTAAAGTTTTTCTGGATTCGGTTATCAAAACAGCTGCCAAACGATCCGTCATTCAAATATGAATGATCTATATGTTGAACACTACAAATGCAAGTAAATTGATTTAAGTGGTAATCATGTGATAGTCGAAAAAATATTGTACGCACCACGGCTGGAAAGTGTTTTTATTAAACTGGTTGGATTGTTCGCCTCGGCACACAATCTCCAAACTCGTTCTATTTCCGTGCTATAAAGTTCACTTTACAACATCCGTTTTGGTTGTATAAAGTATTATATCAACGCACGCTAATTTTATTTTTTTTTTTTGAGGTTGTTAACAAAAAAAAAACTAGCCAAATAATATTTAAATGTCTAATATAAACGTTTTAATGTAACAAACATATGCAAATAGAAGTTGTAAAAAGAATAAAAGACACAGTTGACAAAGTTTTATTTATACTAATTAACAATATAGATTTTTGACCAGAGTTGAATAAAATTTCTAATACTGCTATCGAAATTTACTTCCTATTTTGAATAGTACAACTCTTATAAACGTTTACTGCAACACTAGAAGATTCGTGTGCATTAATGGAAATTCCAGGCAGATTCTGTGAACACACTATGATTAGTATAAATTCCTGTTAATTCACATTGACTGATACATTACTGCCTATTGCATATTGTAAGACATATATGTAGGTTAAATTTCCATTTCGCTCTACACATTTCCCGCTCAACTGTTAGTTTTAACATGTCGTTTGTTTAAATTCAGTGTTAATATGTTTGTTATATTTTCAAATTCATTTGTGAACTGATCTTAGTTGTAAGTATTTTATGGTTTTCTTTTTATTACCCATTGTTTCATTCTCGTAATGCATTTCAGTAAGCAATCCTCCCGATGAAGCAATAAATAAATTGCGAAATATAGAAGAACCTTGAACAAATAGATCGTTTTATTACAGACCGCTTACCCAATATTGCCCTTATTGTTAATAGAGTACGGTCGATAAATTTTTTTGTGATTATATATATATATAGGGAACAGCAACTTCATTAATATCGGGTAATTCGGTGTGTTAATGAAAAACTTATATGTTCATATGAACCTCAATATTTCGTCAACTTATTTTTTAATTGGCGAAATATTGAGGTTCATATGACCAATAAGGTTTTTGATTAACAGACCGAATTACCCGATATTAATTAAGTTACTGTTCCCTAAAGAAAGTCCGGTCGATACTTCCCTTCGCTTATATATATACATATATTGCTACGAAAACCTGTAGATATTCTTTATATAATTTATTAAATTTGTTTAATTTAAATCAACACTGTTTTATTAACATTACATAAAGGCAGTGTCCTCTATTAAATATCATTTACTCCACAGATATGCTACGCCCCAATCGTTAGATGCCACTATAGTTCACTAGTACATGAAATCTATCCCTCTACCTGTTTTTGGGTACACCGCAAACCAATCGGATGAGTTATTCATTCGTGATGTTCTTATATTATAGTGAATAAAAAACCATATTATTATAATAAAATTTATTTATTTCAAGTTAAATAATTGTGATGAAGAAAGAAATGAATCTTCTAATGATTCTCTCAGGGTAAGTAAGTTCTTTAGTATTAACATTGTACAAAAATAAGATTTCTAGAATCTTAATCCAAACTAATAACTCAATATATCTTGTTTAAATATCAAAATAGAATTCAAATCTCCTGCTAAATTCCCGTCATAAAATCACATACATCAAATAATACCAACCCAAAACCTCTCACAGCATCATACGTCTGCTTACATACAAATATCCCTAGAATCACTGTTATCAATGATAATATAACCTCACATTCCCTTTACGCTCTTAACGCCGGTTATAAATTCAAAAGATGAATATATCGCTTACTTCAAGTACGAAAAACTGCTCTCTTATACTCCAAATGCTAATTTCAACTCCACAACAATCATTTCAGCTCCCAATTAGTGTTCCAATGAGGTCACAGCGAATAATGCTCGTACGAAACTCTTCAATCAGCACCAGGATTAGAAATACGCCACCCAAATCTTCGAAATCACTGGATTTCAACTCTTTAAACTGTTATATCATCTAAAATCATGTTTGTTATTTTTTCACAACGACAAGCTCCATTATAGGCTTTTATAAGGATAACCTAACAGAATATTAATATGACAATTATATAGCAAAATAATATAGAAAATTAGTTAAGTACTACTACAATGATGTTTTTGCTACTTACTTTCATTAACTAGGTATCACACTGACAAATGTCAATGCATGTCAAAAGCATTGACATTTGTCAGTGTGATAGTTATTGTTACACCAAAGGTTCCAAAACCCAATTACTGGACTTACTTTCATTGCTAAATATGTTTTATCATCAGCTTCTATTATAAAACCGTTAATATGATCTATTTCTAAAATCTTGAATTTCTTAAACCCGTAGGCTTCAGACAATCTCTTTAAATTTAGGAAATCTAGTAAATTTTGGGATATCTATATTTTAGGAATATTTAAACAACATCGTAACATCGAATATATGGACCACAGGGACGTTGCCATTTTTATGTTGCTTCCTTTATCAAAATAAGCAAGCGCAGCTCGTGTTCTAAAATTAAACGAGTGCAAAAATCATGTCTTATGAAACTTGTATTGTAATATACTATTTTCTAACACCACGTTAAGTTCGTCACTGTTTTCGTGTCGTTTCCTCCGTTGCTCTACTTCTATCGTGCAAATACTCTATCATAAGCATACTAGCATTTCGCACACTGCATATATATATTGTACTTTACTTACAAATAACTGAAATAAAACAAATTTAAAACGATCATACTTCGTAATTTCTAAATTTAGAATTGAAATTAAACAAGAAAATTTCGAAGAACAATTTATTAGGAATAATTTTCCTAAATAAACTTGTTTTAACTACAAAATCAATTCGAGAGAAGCTTATACAAACAGATAGCATACGGAAAGTGGACTTGAATATTATCTATACATATGCAGAAACTTATATATTTGAGTATTTTAAAGTTTTATATTAGAGAATATTAATCTTCCAACGTTTACATTAAAACTATAAATAGTTTCGCGTACAGTTTATTATTTTCATTTATCTCCATTAGCGTGAACATTATATTGTTTGTATGTGTTAGAGAATTCGATGTTAATATTTAAAACTTTAAAAATAAAACCAGATAGTATGTATGAGGGAGTTGTTAAAATTCTAAAGCTTTCAAAGCTAAATAAATTCGTTTTGTGGGGACGCGATGAAAATTCGAAACATTCAAAGCACAGCCGTTGTGTAAAGTATTTGTCAAATCTGGAATTGCTGCCCAAACAATTCCTTTGAATTGAATTTAAATCGAGCTCCCCGTGTTTATATTCATGTCTGCTATATGGATATTAAACAATTATTAAAATATGTACTGCGGGAAATTGTTTTAAAGATTCCGATGTCGTCTTTTATCGACACTATAAAGTTTGTTTTACGCATGGATGGTTTATAACTAACAAAAATGTCAGTATGCGAATATCCTACAAAATGCGTTTACTTAATCCTTAAAATTAGACCATGTTTCCAAAGTATAAAGGGAGATTTTTGTGTTGCAAATTTAAAGACAAACAAGCATTTCAATATACTGAGAGAAAAGTTGCAAACTGTGGATACCATTTTGGGCGACTGGAAATGGAAGGGACCTCAGCTGTAGGCGTACATACGCACAAAGTTGCAACACAAATTTGTTAACGTTCGGCGAATCATTATAGCTCAATAGCAGTAAAATGAGCGAGATATTCTTTTTGTCGTTATAGCTCACTCTTTAATCGCTATTGATGGTATGAACAACAAATTAATAACCAATTATCTAAGTGAGCTATTGTAAACATGGTTTACAAAGTTTGTAAAACTTATATTAAATCCAATACTACATTTGCATTAGTGAAAAGGGAAATAATACGACAATACTCATTTGATAACTAAAAAGCGCAATAAACTGCAATCCGTAGCATTGTTTTGTTTTTATGCATACTTATTTTTATATCGAAGCAGCAGATAATGTAAACTATAAATTTCAGTGACAGAGCTTATAAACAATACCAAAGGAATACAAAAGAATGAGGAGGTTAAGTCAATAATCAAATAAAATAACAAACAGATTCTAACAATCCTAACAAGAGTAAATAAAGTACCTAATCGTCGACAAATAGCATATTATTGAAAAAATATTCATGTTCGGGATATTTATTAATCATTAATTCACAAAATTCCATCCGACGGTAAATCAAAAAATAAGACAATAACCATTGAATAACTAAAACACACAATAACGATGTGTAGTACTAATTTGTTTTTTACATAATTATTTTTCTGTTGAAGCATCAGATAATGTAACTGATAACAGATTTTAGTCACAAAATTCGTCATAATCTCATGAAAAATAAAATAATATTAACAATTCTAAACTGAATAAAATTCTTATCAAATATAAATGATAATCGTAAATAAAATTCTGAAACTTGACAAATTCCTATTAAAAGAAATAAAAACTCAGTGCATATGACAATTCAAACTTAAAAGCAATAATTGCAAACAAATGTAATGCTATAAACATAACAACAAATGCTGAAGAGCAAATTAACTATTTATTAAATGTTCGAATAACCCTCTCTCTCATTGCTGGGAATCACTGGTGCAAATAACAGCACAGGGACCGCTTCTTTGGAGGCCATCGTGGGCCTCCCCCCACTGGAGCTCTATGTGAAGGCGGAGGCAATGAATGCGATCCTTAGACTGAAAACCAACAACTTGTGGCATCCCAACATTAAGGTTGGAGGGCACACTGATACTACGGGTACGATACTGGACGGACCATTGTTTCAAATGCCAACGGACAGTATGGCACCCGAAATTATCTTCACTGAAAAGGTGAAAATCTCTATACCGAGCAGAGACCAGGCACGTAGGGTTACTAATGATCCCAATAACTGGTTTACGGACGGATCCAAATCCAGCCAGGGCACAGGAGCCGGTATTTGCGGACCGAGCCCTCATCAAAGGGTATCCATAAGCCTGGGGAAGCATGCGACGGTCTTCCAGACAGAGGTATTCGCCCTTGCAGCCTGCGCAGAAATGATTGCAAAAGGGGGCTGCATGAGGAGGAAAATAAGTATATTGACTGATAGCCAGGCTGCTATCAGGGCAGTCTCGAGCCCTGTAACTAGGTCAAAACTAGTTAGAGACTGCAAACAATCCCTCAACTCACTGGCACAGGATCACACGGTGTCGCTGATTTGGGTGCCGGGACACGAGGATATAAAAGGCAACACAATAGCTGACGAACTAGCCAAGGAGGGCTCCAAGAGCCACTTCGTAGGTCCAGAGCCCGTATGTGGGATTACAAGGGATTCTGCTAAACGGGAGATCTGGACCTGGCTGGACAATGCAAGCACAAACAAATGGAGGACGACAGAAGGTCAACTCCAAGCTAAAGCGCTAATAGGGGATGGGGATGCCAAGTTCTCTGATAACCTACTTAGACGCAGCAAGAAAGAAGTTAAAACCATTACTGGGTTGGTAACTGAACACTGTCCCCTGAAGAAGCATCTTTGCAACACAGGCCGAGTAAGCGAACCGTGGTGCAGAAGATGTGAGCTACAGGAGGAAACGAGTTTACATGTAATCTGCACATGTGAGCAGTTGAAAACACTCCGGCAGGAACATTTCGGGAAGGGTCTATTGGAGCCCTCGAAGGTTCTCAAGTTCCCACTGGGCAAGATACTGGGCTTTATAGAGAACACTAAGCTGCTCGAGTGGAAATAAGAGATTTAATAGGGACGGTACAATGAGCACCTAGCTCAAGTGCCTGGACTAAAGATGTCCCCCTAACTTTATGAATGAATGAATGAACCCTCTCTCTTCGTTAAAGCAGTAACCCCCTAATTGTAACGAACATTTCTTAAAAAATTCGTACTGACATGTTCGATGATTTTCGCGCGTAATTGTTCGCAATGCGATGGACGTTGTTCACCGTACCCGTATATTGAATTATTTAAAAAGAGCCATAAAAATAAGTCGCGCTAAATCCGGGGTACGGTATTTAAAAAATTACTGACATTACGGATATTGTGCGCCGAGCAACCGTCCTCTTGGAACCAAATTTCATTAATATCAAGTCGCTCCCGTACAGCAGTAATAATATTAGTTTGCAAGAATTCTAAATGCCAGCCCACACGTTCAATTTTTGTGGAAACAACATTCGCGTTGATGTTATTATAATGTAGGTTTTTACGCGACCAATAACGAACCTTTGGGCAATTATGATGCCAATAACTGTAAAGTGTTTTTTCATCAGTAAATAAATTATTATTCAAAAATAATTCATTATCAGGGTATTTATTCCTCATTATTTCGCAAAATTCCATTCCACGGTAGCAATCATCGGGTAAAAGTTCTTCAGATGTGCTAATTTTCTACGACCGATATTTATTCTTATGTAAAGGGTTTAAAACAGTTGTTGCACTAGTATTACATTCGCCAACAATTTGTCTAGAGGTCATAGTAGGATTTAATTCCGCTAATGCACAAACTTGAATTTCGATATAACTGACATTTTTCGCTGGGATATTTTTAGTTTTGTTATTTATTAATGTAAGCGTTGTTTCAAAATCAGACCGGATTACGAATAGTAATCGCGGTGGAAATGGATCTTTCGGGATAATTTACTGCAAATAAATTTCGTGTAACTTCCCCTGAATTGCCACTGTAAAATTGTTTTACTATATATTAAAATTATTGACCACAATCAAAACTAACTAACCGTTATAAAACTAGGACCGCACCCTCAAAATACCTCCACGCTTTATTAAGAAATGAGCGAAATGAATCGGACACTAGCTTCGCTTGAAGTGAATTGCGCATGGCTAGCGATTCTTTACCTTCACCCCGCGCAGTAGTACGGAATGAGAGCTTCGTTGATTTGTTTCAAATTGAAAAGTTGGAGCTGTTGATAGCATTTTGTAATAGTTAGACAAGCGTAGAAAATACGGGTCTCAGCTTGCCATTAAACGGCGACAACGTATTACGGAGTATCCTTTTTTACTCATATTACGGCAATCGACAGGTTAAAAGTGAGCCCTTGGTATGTTTCACTAACAGTTACGCATACATGGATTCTTTCCTAGTTCTCCTTGCTCTCCATTTGGTGATGGTAGGATATCTCAGATTGCAGGGAACCCTAAAAGTCAGATATGTAGGATTCGGACACAATAATTTTGTTGTAACTCCAATGTTAGTGGAAATGTAGGCTTTATTATACACTTCTAAGTATATTTATTACAATTTTCATAATTGACAAAAAGAAATTTAACTGATAAGGCAGAAATTATTGTTTAAACGTTGTAAATATATGTTTGAAGTATAACAGCAATGCCAGCGACGAATTGATAAACGTATCACCAAAGAAGAATTATTTAAGAAGTACCGACTAGATGGAATTTAAAATATTACATGTTAGAACGGTTCTTTGAACTTAGAGCCTATGTTACTGCACCATCTATAGTAACTGCATCTCTAGTATAAGAAATTGAAGAATTTACAAGGCTAATGCAACTATTAGAAGTAGCAACAAAAGAACTTTGCGGAGCAAATTATGTGAACGCCAGCAAAATTATTCCCATAATTCGCTGCGTCAGCAAAAACATTTCAGAAATAATTTGTACCTTGGAAATAGCAATAAATCTACAGAAATTATTGGCATTAGTCATATCAAGGAAGCACGTTTAATGACTAAGTATAGTAACTATTTTGAATACGAAATTAAAAAAACTCCACTTCCAAAATTTCTTGAGGTATTCAATAGCTGTTGAGTATTTGCACACGTTGGGACCATCATTGTTACCTTTAGCAAACCGCGGCTCTTAATTATCATTATTCCTTTTATTATTTAAGTCAATCGTTTATTGATTATTATGTTTCAAAAGTACTAGAACTTAATCTCTGAAGTGAACGTCATCAAATGTTGGAAAACACAAAGCGGCCGTATCAGCAAATGTGGTGTGTTTTCTGAAGTTACACAGGATCTCCTTTAAGAAGATTTGAAGAAACTCCACTAGCTTTACCTACGAACGGATAAAAAGCGCCTTGTCCAACTCTGGCAAAAATAACCCCAAAATACTTATGTGTTACTACTGTGTTACTACTATAGTGACCACGTCTGTTCTTTCAAAGACGATTTTTGTATTCAACTACAGTCCAAGCATTTTCACTTGGCGGATGCGCGACAGCAAGAGGGCGTGCTTCATGGAGTGAGACACACCCGAAGGAATATGGAGAAACGTCATAACTCGCACGTGAGAACATATCGCGATTCCTACAAAATCTCTAATTCAGTTTATCTTGTAATATGTATCTGCAATACTGTACGCTAACAATCAATTGGGCTCCGCGCGCCTCTTCGCGCTGGTGAGGTAAGATGCGCGTGAGGGCGAGGCTTCCACCAACATCAGCCAGTGCGGGGTTGTTTCTACCTCCTTAAAGTGTGTTGGCGGTTCTTCACTTTTTTATTTATTTATTTCATGACTGGGTAAATAATATAAAAACAAACACTCTCGCATCTTGATTGATTTAAAGTGAATTATTTTCCTAGTTTGAAATAATTCTCCCATTCACTTAAACTAAGTTTATTATGTAAATAACATCCTGAATAGACGTCATGAATTTTAGAAGAGTTGGAGGCTATTTGGAAGTAAGAATCCCAGCTTTTCATATTAGCTTCAACTCGAGTTTTAACAACACCTTGTTTTATTTACTCTCATGCAATGTTATTCCATGTTTTCGGCGAACATCTCTACCTACATACACCTAAATATAACCGCAACATTTAACCTTAGCATACCCTTTCTAAATTATGAAATAATGTTTTTTTTTTTTACGTGGATGTGAAATTATGTTTCTCCCTTATTAAAAAGATGGGTTAGTTGTGGGAAACAGATGTATTTAATACATTATTTTCACGCGCCACTCAAGCCAGAAATGATCTACGGATAGTGTTTTACTCCTTTCTTTTTAATAAAAGCGCTTTGCTTGTACGAAAAGATGACATTTAAAATGAAACATAAATTATTAACCCTTTGAAAAGTCTAAATTGCTACTGTAAAATTGAATTTACTAGAGAGTTGGAGAATGTATATTCTGAAAACAGAATGAGAGATGTCATTTTAAACTTTAATTGAGATGATAAAGGTCCGCCAGAAATTTAAATTCTAAAAAGAGAAATAAAATTACAACCTGAATTGCTGAAATGGAGTTGGCGTGCTGAAGTCATAACATTAAAATATATATGACCATGGACAATGTTTTGAAACACATTTTTTTTTATCTAATAGATAATTAAAGGACGTTTCGGAAAGTGGCTGGGTTCAATTATAACTTCTAGAGCATTTACAATGGAAAAACAAAAATTAAGAACTATTTCTATTGTACGTTTTTTTTTTTTACATGTATAGTGTATTCACGAAGGAATGCGCTCAGGAACCAATAAAAATTTTACAATAAATCTTCGCTGGGGACCCACATTACATAGAGTTGTTTTTAAGATTAATCGCATCACGTTCAAAAGGCGTAATATAACTTGTTTCTTTTAAAAATGGAATACCCCACCTTTTATTCAATTTCTAGGATTTACGGCGCGTTTGTGACTTCTCATATGACTGCTGCTAACCTTATTGTTTTACTGCTTGAGATACAAGAAACAACATATGTACCTGCAAGAAATTTCTCAGAAAGTTTTAATAAAACTTAGATACACGCGGGGATAAAACACATTAAAATAGTACACAGCGGATAAAATATAGTACATGAAACGTAGGAAATTGCATTAAAAAAATATGTTGGACGCCCCAGGCGGCAATACTTTTAATTTTTAAAACAGCTAGTACCACATAATGTGGAGCTCGGTTTCCCGAGGAATTGTTTTGTGAAATTTGGCATTAGCAACGATCTTGGTTCATGACGAATGGGATCGACGATGTCGTTAGGGATTCTGACTAGAGCTACCATGTCTATGTCAGCGATATGTCTTCGGTAGGAATGTGTTTAGGTGTAGGTGCAAAATTGGGACCTTCGGGTGGGATAGCAATTTCATCAATAGATCGAGATCGTTTGGAGAGGTTGACCACTGTGTGCACCTACACCTATGCATATTTCTACCGAAGACATCATCGTTAACATAGATTCCCATCCGTTATGCAACCTCCAAGATCCTTACTAATGCCAACCCTCCTAAATCCAAAATTCCTAAATCCGAGGATTTGATTTGCTTGTTAATTTCGATACCGAATCCCTATTTACTAAAGTTGTTACATCCGATACCATCCAGTTAATTCGTGAGATCCTAACTTCTAAGCTCCAACCTGAAGACTTGATGCACCTCTACCTATTTCCAGTTCCACAGCTGCTACTATGAATAAGTTTCAGGTGCAGCTATGGATTTCCCACTTGCTCCTGTTGTATCCAACATTTTTATGAAGGCATTTGAATACGAAATCTTAATCTCCTATTTCCAGAAACCGTAATGCTGGTTTAGTTTAGATACGTTGATGATACCTTCATAATCTGGCTAAATGGACGTGATTCCTTGGATATCTTCCTTACATTCCTTAATTTCCAACACAGTTCCGTTATATTCATCATGGAATTCGAGTCGGAAGGTACTCTTCCTTTCCTAGATATCTTAGTAAATCGTCGCTCTGATGGCACGTTTGGACATTCCATCTACCGTAAACCTACACTTTCCAACCGTTACCCAAATGCCCTTTTACACCATATCCGATCCTAACTCCTTATCTAGAGAACTATCCCATGTTACCGAAACCTTAACCAAGAACAAGAACTGTACTAGACATCAGATCCAGCCTACTATAAACCGACACCAACATCATATATCCAAAACACAAACCACTCCCAATCCAATGCCTATCCCCCCTACATCCAATCCTATCCAAATATAACCTAAGAATCGTTTTTAAACCTAATTCCAAACTTTCAGATTCCTTTTCTATCAAAGATTGTAATCCTCTTGAAACTTCTGGTGTTTATCGAATTCCAAGTTCGTGCAGCAGTGTTTACATTGACGAAATAAAGCGTTCGGTGGGCACTCCTGTTGCAAAATTACCCCCCTCTTTATTGTTGTTGATATACAACAATTTTGTGTCGATTAACATATTTTTTTTTCTCAATATGTACTATCGACGAGGGTCATTAAAATTGTTCAAACCTCTAGAAGGAATTTAATTTTGATACCGACGGAATAGTCATGACCAACTACGACACTAAATACCTAGGTTCTTCTACTAGCATCCATATTTAAAAAACATATTACTGTCTAATATACCTAATTATGTTATGGTATGGTATATGGGGGGTGGTGGCAAATCGGTTTAGGTCATATCCATCAGGTGGGATTGCATTTGTTAGAATAAAGTTTAAAACCAGCGATCGAGTCGTGGATGTAGTCTTTCTAGTTCTGCCTGTAACCATTGGTGTTCGTCAGGGGTCCATTCTTGGTCCCTTGTTATTTATCTTATTTATTAATGATATAGTTGTTTCTGTAAATTACTCCTGAATTATATTATTTATGCTGACGATACCAATGCCGTCGGACACAAACTTTGCTTCTCTTCAAGATGATATTCTTACAGTTTTCAATAAGCATGGTTGTCAGGGAATAACTTGTAGTTGAATGTAGATAAGACTAACTTTACTATTTTTCGTATGCCACAGTCAAGGCTGGATTCGAATTTTGAGCTAATCTGAATGCTTCAGTGACCTCTAGTAGTCAAGATACGAAACTTCTGGGTGTGACTGTAGATCAGAGTTTGAGTTGGAGGTCACATTGTGAAGGTCTAACAAAAAAAAAACAAACTAAACACTACGTGCTATATCATAAGAAACTTAAAAGTTATTCTAAAATTAGAAGCAGCGATGCTCTTTTACTACAGTGAAGCCCATTCAAAAATTTCGTACGGTATTGAGTTTTTTTGGCTCAAGACTGCATCATACATAATGTGGCTAGAATTAATAGTCGTGCGTCATGTAGATCCAGTTTCAAGCAGTTCGGTATTTTTTTTATTATTCAGTTACTTAGATTGTTACTTAGATAATAATAATAAAGTTAGCATAGTGAACACTTAAATGTGGAAGACACGTGAATATATGCGCAGTTAAGGACCAAATATGTTGTAACATTACTATCTTTTACAGAGAATAACTTGAATGAATTCCTAAAATTTATAACAGCCATTTAGAAAACGTTCTGCGTCAATTCCCTTTTTTGTGGGAAACATAATTTATGTGTGTATATAGGTACACACATAAATTTTGTTTTTTCCTAGTAAAGAAATGAAGAAAAATATTCTTGTATGTATGCTCATACACGTGTCAATTTACTTCCTTTTTTTCTTCGTCGAAGTAATCCGATAAACTAGGTGAAATCGCTTTTGCAGAAAGCATAGAGAGAAAATGTTGTCAAATGCTGCGACAGATGATTTCAATTATACTGTTTACGTACCTAAATAAATATTTTTAATCTTATACTGGAAAGAAAACCTCAAAATTTTTGTAGCTTCGTATAATATCTGCCTGGTCGTAGCGGACAAATCACTGCAAACATTATAGCGTAAGCTTTCAAGGGCAATGACGAAGTCAAATGAGTGGCTGCATCTAAATGGTTTCGATGTATCTTCCGAGAAATCGAGCGTGGCCATTTTTCTCCTCACAGATTCCCCGTAATGGATTATATTCAGCTGCATGGAAAATCGATACAGGTTAAGCAGGTGGTTAAGTATTTAGGTTTTCTTCTGGACAATAAGTTAAGTTGGACACATCATATAAATAATATTGTTAACAAGAGCGAAAAATCCTTAAACATTCTTAGGATGTTTGTCAAAATTAGATGGGAGGTCGACAGAGATAGTGCAAATACATTTTATCGTGCATGCATCCGATCGCATCTAGATTATGGGTGTACTCTGTACAGCACAGCCAATAGCACGCAATTGAATCGCATAAGGGTGATTCAGAATAAGACCCTGTGTAGGTACATCCTTTATAACATCCGTAGACTTTCGGTGTTAGAACTGTCATCTCCATTCTGGGCAAGGAAAAATCCCCTCTTGTTAACTGCAACTTATAGATACCTTTCTAGTTTAGACCTTTCTATAGCCTATCCAGAATTTCCAAAGACAGATTTCCATGAGTATGTTAAACCAGTATGAGTGCTTACTCCGGATTATTCGGGCCAAAGCTGCGTGGACAAGTGCACACATGCAAACATTCTCGACAGGCTTTCCGGATTGGCTGTTATATATACGGATGCATCCGGTGGTTGTGCTTTTTTTCACTCTGGTAATGGCGAAAGTTTATCCTTTTGCCTGAATGCAGAGTTAAATCTTCTCAGCCGAAGCTAGAGCAATTTGAGAAGCTCTTAAGTATGCCAAGTCTTTGGAAGCACGAAAAATTGCTATAATGTCAGACTCCTTAAGTGTCCTACAAGCTTTGGTATTGAAAATTCGAGCAAGTTATGCGGAGTTGAATGCACGCCAGAGAGAGGTGGAACTGTTTTGCGTGAAGACTCATGTGGGAATTTCTGCCACCCAAGAGGTGGATATCTTGGCCAAAGTAGCGTCGGTTGGCCGAGGTAGAATAGACAGAACCGTGTTTCTATGTGATATTGGCGGTAAAATCACAGCTCATTTTTTTTAGAAGAAAAATGGGTACTGAGATGGCGGGAGCCAAACAACGATAAGACTACTCACATCAGTACGCTAAAATCCATGATAGTGTTTGTCATCCTCGATGGCACAGTAGTATTGCAGTTCCGCATTCTTTCGTCACTACGATCGCTACATTAAGTTTTCGGCATGGCATTTATCCAGCATATCTTTTTAAATTGAGACTGGTGGACTCTCCAGCTTGTTCGTACGGGTTTGACGTAGCGGATTTAAATCATTTGATTTTTGGGGTGTCTGAATTATGAATCGCAGCGGCGCAAATTATTTAAAAGTTTGATAAACTTGAACGTATCACTACCTACTACGATCATACCCATTTTAAGATCTAGCAACATTCAAACATACCGCACAATTTGGCAATTTATAAGAGAATATAATATTCGAATGTGATGCTATCTTACAGTTAAGCGAAACCAAAACATGGCTGATGGGCTGAGATCCCTTTAATGCAAAAAAAAACAATATATAATGCTATTGTGGCGTGTTTGGTCTTCTTATATTTAAATAAAAGTTGATCGGTATGGAAATGTTAGTTTTGGTTTCTTCGGAAAGAACCAAAAATTAAATATCGTCCGCATACAAACAAATTTCGACATTTTCTATACTGGATGGTAACTCATTAACGTATATAACAAACAGTAGCGGCCCCAATATCAATCCTTGCGGAACTCCACATCCACGCTGTTCCAAGATGTATCATGCGTGTCACTAGTGGATGTCATTTTTATAAGTCTATATATTGAAATGGGGACGTGGGGGTCAGTTTCCATGCTGTCGATTTGATCAGTTGATTCACTCTTAAATCAAGCTGGTTCACTCTTAAATGATCAAATGAATGGAAAGAAATGTTATAGTAAATATTATTTATTTTAGGGGTAAATTTAACATTCAAACGCACTGCTGGTATTTAAAAAGAAACATGCATTCGGTTAACATATAAATGCTTAACTAACCAACTTTTTTCTCTCGGTGCATGATTATTTTTAAATTTATTCAAAAGCTGGCAGTTACAAATTCTTTCTGCGTAACTAAATTCCGCGTTATTCTTAAATTTTAATATAAACTAAGTGATTAGTTAAAGCAATCTGTTCTTTCTTCTTTAAAACATAAGATACCACAAACATCGATGTTTAGACAAAAATATTTTAAATAGCAGAAATTTGTTTATATTTACAATATGAAGCACCCATAAATTTATTGTATATCAACAGAAAAATAGTTTACATTAATGTCATAATTATTTCAAAAGCTTTATCTTCACGTTATAATTTTATGCGGCAGAGTTTCTTCAGTTTCTTGTTTTGACGTAAAATTAAACTATTTTACAGCGGTATTAATCAAATAATCTAATCCGAATTTACATATTTCTATGTAGAGATACGATATTAAAATTCCAGTTTTGCGATAATATGCCAGTCCATTATTCCACAATAGAAAGCCACACTGTTAAAATTTTAAAGAATGTGTTGACAAAATATAATTGCGTCAGGAATGACACATACTTTTTTATACAGTGTGGTAACCAATTATGGTATAAAATTATTTTTCATGTTATTAAAAGGTTTTATGAAAAATGTTCGAACATGTCAATTTTTAATTTTAAAGATAGATAGATAGATAGATACTTTATTCGCCGAAAAATCACCAGCATGTGACATAGGCGTCGTCAAATATTTAATGTATACAATGTTAATAAAAAAGTAAAAACTAAATATAAACATATACAATAATAAATAATAAAAAGAAACAACGCACAATATAACAAATTTAACAAACAGTAGACAAAAAATGACATGGCGACGCAAAAGCCGCAAGCGTAGCGAATTCCCACAACTACATCTCAAAATCTAGATATTACTCAAATAGGTTTCAAATTCATTCAGATCATAAAAACATCCCTCAATTAACATAAATTTTAATTTTCGTTTAAATTCATTCAAGGTCAAGTTTCTAATTTCAGGTTTTAACTTGTTGTACAAACATGAACCTGCAAACATTGGCGACTTTCTATAGAAAGAATGGCAATATCTGTTTAAAACAATATTATTCCTATGTCGGGTGCACTGCCCATGGATGCTAGCAAAGGTCGATAACTTTCCAATATTGATATGCAAGTGAATCAAAAGTTTCTAGATATAGATAGAAGCTAGGGTATTATTATTATTATTATTATATTATCGTACCCGCCTGGCCCCAAACAATAATCCCATAAGTCAAAGCAGAATACACAAATACGTAATAAATATCAATCAATGACTTAATATCCAAGACAGATCTGAGTGAACTAATGACGTAATAGGCTTTTTGAAGCCTAACAAATATGCTCTCTATTTGATCGTCCCACGTTAAATTACTATCCAAAATAATACCTAAAAATTTACAAGTTGACGAGGATATTATTTTTTCGTCATTAAAAGAAAAATTAAATTCAGAGGAACATCTATACTTGTTAAAAAATTCAACAAAGACCGCTTTTCCATGGTTTATCATCAATTTATTAGCAGAACACCATCTCTCAAATTCACTCAAAACTGTATCAACTTTTTTCAAAATATCAAACTTGTTGTCACTACTCACGACAATGCAAGCATCGTCGGCATACAAAAAAAATTTCCCTTCAGAGATATAATGTGGGAGATCATTAATAAATAATAAAAAAATCAAAGATCACAGGTTACACTACCTTGCGGTGTACCTACATTGACCGGGTATGGTTCAGACTTTACATTGTCATGCTTTACGATTATTTCTCTATCGCTCAAAAAAGAGACCACCCATTGATTTAAAATACCACGAATACCTAATTTGTTCAACTTTTCGGACACATATGAGCATCTAACTGTGTCAAAAGCTCTTGTTAGATCAAATAAAATACAAACTACAAATCTACCGACATCCATTTGGTCATAAATATGTTGAATGCAGTCACCTATAGCAGTTTCCGTAGAATGCCCAGGCCTAAAACCATACTGACTATCAGAAATTAAGTGATATTTGTCAAGATAAGAATATATTCTGTTAGAGATTATTTTCCCAAAAATTTTAGAAAATACACTTAGAAGTGAAATTGGGCGATAATTTTCAATGTTTGTGGGATCACCTTTTTTATGTAATAAAGAGACCGCTGCTAATTTAAGAGCAGTTGGAAATTTACCTTGCATTACAGATTCATTGATAGCACACGCAAGAAATTCAGATAATTCATTACTACATTCTTTAATCAAAGTTATAGGTATCTCATCAAGACCAGTAGATTTTTTATTAGTTAAATTGTGAATAACTCCAAATACTTCGTGACAAGTCGTAGGAACATAAAACATTGAATGATCAACCGCTGCACTAGTAGTGCAATCAGTGGAATTAAAAGCACCAAATTTACTCGAAATTCGGTTTTCAATATCTGTAGATAAGTAATTACCAAATATATTAACAGTTTCATTCAAATCTGACATAATACTGCCATTGCAATTAATCACCATTTCGTCCCGACACTGCATTTTACCCTGAACGGTTTTTACAATACCCCAAACTGTTTTTTGTTTATTAGTGGAGCGCGCTACTGCTCGACTAAAATAAGATAACTTTTCTCTTTTTATATTGTTACGCACCTCCCTAACAAGACACCTATACCTTAATCTGAATGTCACTGCCACTTACCCTTTTACGCAACCAGTTCAATTTTTCAAGTTCGCTTAATTGTAAAGTCAATTGATACGTTTCCTGAATGAAATTTGAAATATACAGGCTGATTCATGTAAGCACAGCACAAAGTAGATGATGTTTTTTAAATTGAACACAGTTTACAGTTTAACGTATTAAATGTTCGAAATGTTCTCCATTTACTTGTTGGCAATAACCTAATTTTTGAAAAATTCTTCGCTAACTACATTTTACACAAAAATGCAAAGGTGAAAGATCTGGTGATCTACTTGGCCACTCAACTGCACCTCTTCGACCTATCCATTTATTAGAAAAGGTCTCATTTTAATAGTATAATACAAATACAGCAAAATGGAGTGTTATCCCATCTTGCTGAAACCAAACATTTTCACTTGGTAAGGTCGAACCTACCACGATGGGATATAAAGCCAGAATAGGAACAACGTCATTTCTAATGAGATCCAAATATATTACCGCTGTCAAATGACCATCGATAAAAATTGGACCAATTATATGGTTACCGATGATACCTGCCTAGACGTTCACCGTTTGGGGATACTGCCATTGTGTCTCACGCATCCAATGAGGATTATCTGCTGACCTGTACCTACAGTTCTGATGATTTACTGCTCTGTGCAACATGAAAGTTTATCCATCGGAATCAAGGGTTATACATCGTTTCTGTTTAGTTTATTTATTAATTCTTCACAGAACTGTATTCTGCGATCTGGATCGTCTTCGTTTAATTCCTGTAGAAACATCATCTATAGCAGTGGTTCTCAACGTGGGCGGTAGCGCCCACCAGTGGGCGTTGTTTTAATTACTGTGCCCAGGTTAACTAGTCCATAATCCATAGTCGTAGTCCATGACGTGTCCCTTCGCGATTTTCTGCAGTGGGCGCTGGGATCTATACAAAATCCAGTAAGTGGGCGCTAGGCGAAAAAAAAGGTTGAGAACCACTGGTCTATAGGAATGAAGTGTTTGTTCATGAAAACATTTTAAAACAGTTGGATGGCTACCGTTATTTTCTCGAGCTATTTCGCGTGAACTTGATATTGGATTCTCTGCAACACTTAATAAAATGTCTGCTTTCACATCGTCTTCCACAAAATGGGGTTTTCCTTTTATGGGGTGGACATGTCCAAGTTCTCTAAACTGTGAATGAATTTTGTTAACGGTTCCTTTCGAAATATTGGACAATTCACGATACTTCTGATCAAAGATATTAGCAACTTTCACTTGACATCTTCACTCTCTCCGTAACAGATCATCATAAAAATTACTATACGATGACTTTCTGTTAAATATCGCATTGTTTATTAAGGACAGAATGACTTTCAAAAAGAGATAATTTACTAAAATGTTTCTGTCCCTGTAGATGATGTCATGCTGACTTTATTTTATTGTTTCCTTGCCTAGGTTATTTTTATTTTGGTGCAAATGGCAATAAATGTTCATCTAAGAAATGTTTTCTTTTTCCAAATGCTAGGTGAAAAAGTTTTACACTTGTGTGTAAAACTTTTTGAGTATCGTTCTTTGCTAGTATGTACTGCATTGGGCGATAAGCATTGTAAGAAAATAATTTTAGACAAACAAAATTGGACTATTAATTTTGTAAAAACCCAAAAGTCAAAAAGTGCAGTTTCTTAAAGCAAAAATTATTTTCTTACAATGCTTGTCGCCCAATTCCAGTACGTACCAGCAAAGAACGATACTCAGAAAGTTTTGCACACAAGTGTAAAACTTTTTCACCTAAAGAATTTCCGAATTTAACTCGCCTGGAAAGAATTATTTGCTCACTTAAGTCATAAGTGTTATACGTCGTTCAAATCAGTGCATTAAGAAGACTTCAACAATAAAAAAATACACAGGCTATTCAATTTAAAGAAGATCATCTACTTTGTGCTACATTTACATGAATCACTCTGTAATTTCAAATTTCATTCAGAAAGCGTATCTTTAAAATTAAAAATCGACGTGATCCAGCATCTTTCATAAAATTCTGCGATAACAATAAATAGTTATTTGTATCACTAGGCCAGAAACTATAGTTTTGCGAGTGTGAGTACGGTTACGAGGCGAAGCCGAGATCCCACAAGTGCGAATACTCGCAAAAGAGTTTCTGGCCGTACACTATTTTTTGAACCGACAAATCTTAATTTTGTTGTAAATAATAAAAGAAATTAACGCTAGGGAGTTAACAGTAGAGGTTGGCAATACATATTACGTATGAATTTTGAATTGGAAATGAGGGTTAAAATACCTTAGTGTTTTGACGTTCTAATTTTCTTGGCAGTTTTGATACATATTCATCAATAATAAGGACAATTGAGACCCCAGCTCATATTACAGAGGTTGTGTGTGAAGTTATTAACCATTTATTACCTGTAAATTCTTCCGAAAATAGAAATGGAATGAATATGAATTAATTAAGAGATTGTGTAACGAGAATTCTATCATCTGTCATCGAATCTATAATTAATGGCAGAAATGTCAGTAATTCCAATATAGTGTTGCCAACCGGTCTTTTTGCCGGCCTAGGCCGGAGAATGCTAAGTTTCCGGCCGATTTATAGTAAAATCAATAAAAAAATCAGTGTTTCTTCACTGAGAAAAATGGATTGTAGAAATTAGATCGTAAATCTCTTTGTGTTAATTACTAAAATAATTATTGTCAAAACGACAATATGTGGCGTATTAAGAGTAAAATAACCAGATTTTATCATGCTTATAGTAAGAGGCAAAATCTGGATGTTACCATCTACAATGGATGTAACAATTAATATACTCTATTGCTGAAAGCCTATATAATGACGTGGATTATATAGATAGTCGCTGCGATTGACTGCGATATTATCAGGTAGGTATTCGATGCATATTCAATTTCTAACATAAATGTTTGTAACGCTCTTCCCACCCCTTGCTCTATTCATTGTCGATCTTTACCGAAGAAATCGACCAATAAGCTGTTTTGCCGCGACAAAATTACTGACACGTGTTATGTACGTGTGATACAGGTGTACGTGTTCGTGTCGGTGCATGTTTGTGTCTGGTCGTTCGTTGATTTCTGTGCATCGTAAGCAGAAATGGATGTAAACGTGGAAAACATTTTAATCGAGTGGGGGTTTCCACAGTTAATTAATATATTCAAAGGTAAGTAATAGATATTATATGCATATACTTCGTAGTGGGTACTTTATGCTTTGATAGAACATTAACCTAAATCTAACCTACTAGTGATTGTTATGTTAATGAAAGTAATACACGTTGGATTTTTGTAATAATGGTTTTAAGGACAAATAAAAAAATAAAATCAATATTATAGTTTTTATTGTGTAATATTCCACTTTTCTTATGCATGAACTGGGTAAAACCTTGTATAGTACTATATTTTAAATTACAGGTAAGTATCGCTGTATAGTGCCCGCATATGATCCATTATATTATTGTTTACTATCTACTATTTTAAACGTTAAGAGACGTTAGATTATTATAATAGAAAATAATATATTGTAAGTACTACAAGGCTATATGGTAAGTATGAGCATCATGTATCGTACATAGTAAAATATTACATTATACTGGGTACAATAAAAAATTTAACAGTTATTATCAGATATAGTCAGTGCTACTAGACATTTTTTTCACATTTACTAACATGTATGCTCAAATTAATAATACAAATATAGTACACTAACTTTACCATACGAGTTAATAAAAACTATTCACAGAAATTTACTATACAGATATTGTCATCGGTAATATAAAATATGATTGTCCCTATAGGAGCTATAAAATATATTAAAGTATACTATATTTATGTTCAAGAGTACAATCTATTTCTCTCAGAGTGGACGGAGGCGCAAAAAAGAATTTTATTCCACAACTGGTTACCACACTGTATAATGGACACAAATACATCGACAATAAGTGTGATTATTTCTAAAGTGGTGAGTTTTGTAAAAACAATAAAAAAAAAGAGGATTCCTTGTGAATTATCTTCGTTTTACAGGATATCCTCATGCACAGCTGCATTTCCGTAGTTCCTTATACTATTTTTCTATTCATTACTGCATTGTTGACTATATTTATTTAATAGTGTAATAGTTTTGTATTGGGATATGCAAAAAGCAAGTAACGTAGGCGTAATTAAATCTATTTCACATTAAAATTTAAAGTATAAAAGACTTTATTACGAGTTTTACAACTCATTTAAATTATCAATCCTTTTGCCACATTTAAACTCCAGAAACTTTAGAATTATAGTTTCACAATTTCATTACACGACTTTTCCTATATCGAGGCTCCTATTTTAGTTATGCACGGCGGCGACACAATTTAATTAATCAATTCTAATTAACCTCATCTAAAGACACCTTCCTTTTAACTAACACATAGTATAGGGTAGAAATTTAATTAAACATGGGCTACTTACGACCTGCTGACTCGGGAAAACGGTTAAAAAGTTTGATCAACAGATTCCGCGCGGGCAGATATATCATATAAATCACTTCCGTAAAACTTTCCGGGTTAAGACGACAGAAAGTGATCGATTATACGTTTATGTTACACGTATACTTATAAAGTTTAGGGTCAAGTTTGGCGCGCTCCGCTTCCGCGCCGGACAGCTGCTATACCCCGACGTAACGTAAAGGACATGTCGGTGTCTTCTCTGTGGTGCGCGCCTACGTCGATTGTTGGCGTTGATACAACTGAGGCGTCGCGCCGGCCGCTGGAGTTCGAATGTCCCACGGTGTTGATCCAAGACCATGCGTAACGTTGCTAATCGTTGGGTCTAACAGACTTCGCATATGTAACCTTGTATTGAAGTTTCAGCGTTCGCTAACAGTCTTCTTCAAAAAAACCTGATTCATATAGCAACCAGTCAATGAGTTTAACAAGTAGGCTGCCAATAGCAAGGTATTGACTCTGATTTATTTGTAAGAATGCAATTACGTATTGATGAAACATTTTCATTAGTCTATTTGCTCGCAGTACAGGGCAATCGTATTTACTTAAGGGTGAACGCGATCAGCTGATTAAGTTGGAGCAAACGGACCCCTCACGTCTCTATGTCAATATATAGACGTACAAAAAGGATTTCTATACTGGTGGCGACATACATGCATTGTATACCTAAGTCTTTGTTATATGAAAGGTATGATTAATGAACTGAAAAGCACGATGAGATCGGTATCAATCACTATAGTATAGCTACAAATATTCAGGAATACATTACGCGTACAGATAATTAAAGATTCGGTAATCGGGGACCATGTCAAAACCGATGGATTTATTTTTCACGGAGAAATAGACGAGCGATAACAAATTTAATTTTCAAACGTTTTTAACGTTAAACCTTGACAGGCTGTCACTTACCGATTTGATTGAAACTTGGCAGAAACTGTAGAATCCATTGAGTATTGTAATTCACTGCTTTCTGAAAGGGGGTTATATCTATGTTGTTATGAAAGATATATGTAGTTTAATTTATTTCGTTATATAAATTTAATTATTTTACTGCATGTATGTATTTCAAGCATTAAGCCCGTTTTACATTATCCATAATTTAGTAGGAAATTTAGTATTAAATTTGATTTTTAAATTTAAAAGAAAATTTCGTCAAGTGTCATACATAAAAAGAATTACACTCAAAAATTAGTATAAAATATTTCGAAGCTAATGAATATGCCTGTTTTACTTTAAACTAAAAATTTTTACTTTAAAAAAAAAATTATTAATATTACTGCAAAATGACTGACCAAGAGAATGTATTGCTGTTGTTCCTATTATCTCTGAATGTTATGATAGGTAGTAGGTGGTATGTTTTTCCCCGACCAATCATTTGAATTCCTTATTTTCCTCGTATTGTTTGTGTATTTGTACAAGATACAAACCAAAATACAAAAAGAAAAATAAAAAAGGAAAAGGGAGAGTCAAGATCGCTTACACCTTCTGTTAATGAATTATTATTATTAATAATTCAGTTATTAATATTGTAAAATTATAGTCATTTGTGATGTTACCAAAAAAGCTTTTGGTTTGAGCGTCAGAAATAAACACACAGAGAAAAAGTTCCAATATTTAAAAAAATTCTTACGAAGTTTCTTGGCAAAATTTTAAATTTTATTTTTTTATGTTTGTGAAATTAAAGTTAACGTTATAATAATGTACAGTTATATGTTAGGTGTAAAATAGAAAATAACTATATCGGGAGGAAAATAGGGAAAATAGAAAGTGATTAATTAAAAAGTAATTAAGGATTGAAACGTATCTATGGTACATATGCTGGCACAAATTAAAAAACCTACTTTTTCATGGTAAAAACTAAAGGTAAATTATATTTCTAATGAAATACATAAAAATAAAAATCTAATTGTGTCATAGGCTATGGAAAATATTTTTGAAAATGGAATAAACAAAGTTCCGAAACGTAAAAGGAAGTATTAATGAAACAACCTGTAATCTTCATCGCCCAGTTAAACAAACAAGAAAATAAATATGGATTATTTATTTTCTTCTGAAATATTTCGATAAAAAAATATATTAGAACAATCAATTATGAAATCATTTAATTATTGAAATCACCACCAATAACGGCACAAGCGTCGACAAAACCTTTATACTTTTGGACACATACTGGGCGCGCACAAAAAAATGTATGTGTATGACGGTCTTTGAAATATTTAATGCTAAATTTAGAACAAAATTTCGTACTAAATTTAGGATATAAAACGGGCCTCATACGACAACTAGTAACTCGTAAGTGCGATACATATACAATAAACACAGATATAAAGTGTCAGATAAACTTAGGTCAAAGAATAAATCAGGAGATTGTGCTGGCCCGCACAAAGAAAAAAAAGGGGAGATGAAAGTTTATATTATTATATCAGAATAAGTAAATTAAATCAAGTACCAAAAAGTCTATATACAAATGGACGAAACATTTATTACATTTCATTGTTTAGTTAAAATGTCTTTTACCATACTCTTGATATCACTAACATCTTTCAAAAATTTTGCATCGCTTAGTTTTTCCTTGTAGTACTCTGTTCTAATTTCTTTGTTCTCAATTTTTTCTCTGTGGTAGGTTGTTAAATTATGATTCAATTCCTGGAGTGGATTGTGCTTGGAGACTTGAATTGACCGTTTTCCTTTTCTATTAACTGCTCGCTCAATATTACTGTTTTCAACGATTTGTGTCGATGATGTATTTGGTACTGGTTGAAGAAACTTGTGAGCATATTTCTTCATTTGCAGTAAATAGCAATTGGGGATATAAATTCCGTTTATTCCAATAAATCTGAAATAGCTGTCATAAATCGCAAATGCTTTTTTGAATTTTTTAAAATTTCGCTCCAAAACTTTCCATTTGTTTTCAGTTTTGCGCAGTAAATTTGTAGTAACGATATCCTTGCATATCCGATGCAATTTTCTTTATTCATGTTTCAGATCTGCTTTATTCCAACTTTATCTCTTTTGTTTATAAAGTTCTATTAAGACTTTAGTGCTGCCTATTCCACATAATCCTTCGTTTGTTTTACTATAAATATTATTTCTGTGAGTACACAATGAACAAAATTTAGTTTATTTCCTTTCTATTGTTGTTTCTTAGGGACTTACCTTGTGTATTTTCATTTGCATTTGCTTCCATTACACCTACTACAGGTTATGTATAGTATGGGTTGGTTATATTCGGTAAGATAGCATACACACTAAAAAAATTACACTTTTCCTATGGAAAATTCCTGCAATGTATAGGGTAAAATTACCAAAAATCGAGAAATTTACCTAAAGTTTTATAGTAAATTTCCTAATTTTTGGTAAATTTACCCTATAGATTACAGGAATTTTCCGTAGGAAAGTGTAATATTTTTTAGTGTGTATGATTAGGGAGCCCACATTTCAAATTTTAAGTGGAGATAATTCTGTTCGGACCTCAAACTTTAGATCTTAAACTTGAACTGTCATGCGCACTAGAGCCAGAATTTAAAATTCGAGAACGGTTCTAGAACGAACCTATAGTATTCCCTATGAATCAGCACGTTCGTCCTTTTACATTCAGTATCGGAATATATTTAAAAAGTATTCGCGTCATCTACGTTTAACTTCACCTTATCTTGTGTGTACGGTTTGTCCACATTATATTACGCAGGGTGTATTGTAAAAAATATATCACGCAATTTAAAAATGGTAAGTTCATTAAAAAATAACGCAATTATCTCCAACCGAGAAAACTCCAGCAGTTAAGCGAACTGAGGTGTGAATTTCTAAAGTTACCCATAAATATTGCTTGACTGATATAACAGTCAGGCGTTGCTTTTTTATTAAATATCAGGGCAATGCGTAATTTGGCGGCGTGAAAAAAAGAATACTATAGTCTGTCTAAATGAATATAGAAACATTAGCATAGTGAGTGAGGTGCACGATATTTATTTCCTATATCTGCTGTTAAATTGAATTTTCACTATAAAAAATACTAACTAGTTGCCGACGGCAAATCAAATCGGAATGACAGCCTTTGCTTTTCTTGGTTTCGAGTTCCGATTCTACTTGTCAAGAACGTTTTCTTTGGCATTCCAATTAAATGCATTAAAAAGTCAAAATAAAACTTTATAGAAACCAATTTATGTCCCAAAAAGTTGAGGTTCTGTTTCGATATGTCGCATCAATAATTTTTATCTGCTTTTTACAGCTAGCGAACAGAAAATATTCTAATTATAGGTTACTCTGAAAACACTATTCCAATACAAATAAACCAAATAAGAACAGGGATGTTAAATAAAGCAATGCCAAAATTTTACTTAAGTATAACAGACAGAATAGATATATTTGTGCTTTCCAAAATATATTTTAATTTCTTTAAGCGGTGAAACTTATCACAAGAAATGTTGATCCCTTTAAATGAAATTTTTTTCAATATTTACTACACAATTTCGAATCCATTGCCGAAATAAAAACGAAGTTAAAAAAATTATATGCGATATTTTACGCCCACATTAGCCGTTAAGAGAGGCAATAGAAAGATTTCACAAACATTATTTCCTAGAAAAATACAGGTTCTGGAGAAAAAAATTAGAATTTCAAAATTCAAAATAAGTAAGAATATCACATTAGAGAAGTGGAATCGAATTATGGACCATTATATACGTAATAATTTTAAATTTCCTCTTTTGCGCAATAACTTTTATCAAATAATAGACTTTTTAGTCATGATATTATGCACAAATAAGTGGAGGCATACGCAATTGTTTTATGGAAAATAACAAACTCTATAATACGTGCCAGGATATGTTTATTATATGTTACATATATATTTAATTCGGTCTTAACATTTATATTATGACTTCCGTTATGTAACAACTATGTAACGTAAGCAAATCATAAGGACGATTGAAATAAACGGTAGCACTTTTGTTTGTGACCTTTACTGTAATATTATTACTACATATTTCAGAATATAATTCATATAGTTTTTATGGTAATTAGCTTTATTGAATATATATATTATAATATTCAGTTCTTATGCAATTTCAGACTGATCATTTTTAGGTGTTGAGCTATTTCAGAACAATTCAAATACATACATATGTGAATAAATTTTTCAGCGCCAAATTTTTCCTAAGATAATTGTTTCTTCAAATAGAAATAAACTGCAAATCTTCTGTTCAACCTAACATGTATAAACTTTTATATTATCCGGCGTATCTTTTATCAATTCTTATATTACGTATTTAAATACAGAACACGACTGCAATAATATGCATTAGGTATACTAATAACATAATTTCATTTTACATTAATTACTTCATCCATTGACTGCGAATGCAATAATTCATTACGGCTCCATTTATGTTTGTATCACTATGCAAAATTGGTTTCTGTAAATGCATCTGCATCCTGTGATTTATTTGAAAGTGCCTGTATTTGATTAACAAACTAAAAGCAACAATTACACTATTACATTATTATAATTTTATTAATTACATAATACATGGTATATACATACGGAATATCTTGTTGAATACACAATCAAATATTGAATATCCTCCACAATTTTGAAACCCATCAGCATTATTGACAGTATGAGCAATTCTCGTTACTTCATCAATGTTTGACAAACTTTCATGGATATACAAACTTACGTTGCTAACACTCATTATATCCTTGGAGGTTATTTAATCAACTGAAGGTTCATACACAATAAAATTGGAATCCTGGAGAAATCCTTTTAGTTTCTTGCCAAGATTTTTGCTAGCATCTCCAGCTGCTAAATTTCTCTCAATAAGATGTTTAATAAGATATATAGACTGTTTTCTGATCCGTAACTGATTGTGTACCCTCAAAATTATTGTTAAAAAAAGTTACATCAACGATAAAGTAGTTCAAATAAAAATAAAAGGTCCAATTCCTTTTTCAGGTCAGAATTTTTATATCAGTTAAGATTAATAAAAAATTAACTGATATAAAAATCCTTACCTGAAGATGTCTGGTTGAGACGAAACCGATCTTGTGATATTAAAGAATTTTGTGAGGAACTGAACCTTTTAATTGTTTTGTAGGTTTCTTGAACGAGCAAAGGCTTTACGCTCTATTACACTGAACCAAAAATCTGTCCTAAAATAATGAAAAAGTTTATTGTTTACACGAATTTGTTAATTAAAATTGATCTGAAGAACGAGCTTATCAAATCAGTGAACAATATTTTATTAAATAACGAGGGAATGTATGCGTAATAAACTATTCATTGAATTAATGAAATCAAATTCATTGAAAATGAAATGATAACTTGCTTGGCTCAATGAAATTTTTGTTGTAAAGAACACTAGTTTTGTTTTAACAACTTTATTTGGTTTCCTGAATAACCGCGAGTTATCAATTTTATGTGTGGACTTGCAGGATAGAATGAACAAAGGCATCAATACAATGAACATTATTTGTGGATGTGCTGATCGCAACTGGTTGATTCAATGTATGTTGTTCGTAATCCTAACGGATTTTAGCAATTGTTATAAAGTAAACTTGAAGCAACTTTAATGAGCATTCCATTTAGATGACAGTAAAACTAGTATTATTAGCAACGTGCTCGAGTTTCTGCCTACCAGGCGTGATCAACCAAGTGCAAACTCACTTTCATCGCATCTCAAGCTTTATCCATCATGTCCTGTTAGGAAATCATGACTGTAGATGCGCACTCCCTCGGGGATAAACCAAACTTTCAACCCACAAGACGACCGCAGCTTAGCCGATAGTGCAGTCACAGATGTAGCTCGAACAATTCATAAAAGAAAAAATTACTAAATAGAATTGGGACCGAAAAATACTACCAAACAATTATCGCTGCATTCTGTTTCAAATATATCATGTGCAGAGCAAATACTTTTTTTATTCAACCTATGAATATAGGTCATTCAAGTATGTTATCTGTTCGCTTTTGCAATAAATTGCAAGCTATTAAAACAATGGACAGGATATTATTTAATACTTTATTGCGTTCATATGGGATACGCTGATGACATTATCATAGTGGCTAGGGGGAAATTCCCGGGCGTATTGGCAGGCATCATGCGTAATGCTCTGCGAAGGGTGGAGGAATGGTGCCTCTCACAAGAACTCTCAGTTAATCCACATAGAACAAAGTCGGTTGCTTTCACCAACATGAGGAAACTGAATGACCTAGGCGGCATTAGACTGTTTGGGCAGGAGCTACAATTAACCAAAGAAGTAAAGTATCTGGGTGTAACCCTCGATGCGAAACTGAAATGAAACAATCACCTAGTTAAAACAACGACCAGGGCTACGCAACTATTCTGGCGCTGTAGGAGAGTTGTTGGCAAAACCTGGGGACTGAAGCCGAGGGTGATCCATTGGCTATACACGGCTGTGGTGAGACTGACGATGACTTATGGGGCAGTGGTCTGGTGGAAAAGGACAGAAGTCTCCTCCGCAATGAAGCTGCTAACCGCTGTCCAGAGACAGGCATTGCTGGGAATCACTGGTGCAAACAACAGCACAGGGACCGCTTCTTTGGAGGCCATTGTAGGCCTCCCCCCGCTGGAGCTTTATATGAAGGCGGAGGCTATGAATGCGGTCCTTAGACTGAAAACCAACAATTTTTGGAATCCCAACATTAAGGTTGGAGGGCACAGTGATACTACGAGTACGATACTGAACGGGCCATTGGTGCAAATGCCGACGGACAGTATGATACCCGAAATTATCTTCACTGAAAAGGTGAAAATCTCTATACCGAACAGCGACCAAGCACGTTGGGTTACTAATGTTCTCAATAACTGGTTCACGGATGGATCCAAATCCAGCCAGGGCACAGGAGCCGGTATTTGCGGACCGAACCCTCATCAAAGGGTATCCACAAGCCTGGGGAAGCATGCGACGGTCTTCCAAGCAGAGGTATTCGCCTGCGCAGAATTGATTGCAAAGGGGGGCTGCATGAGGAGGAAAATAAGCATAATGACTGATAGCCAGGCTGCTATCAGGGCAGTCTCGAACCCTGTAATTAGCTCAAAACTAGTTAGAGACTGCAAACAATCCCTCAATTCACTGGCACAGGATCACACGGTGTCGCTGATTTGGGTGCCGGGACATGAGGATATAAAGAGCAACATAATAGCCGACGAACTAGCCAAGGAGGGCTCTAAAAGGCACTTCGTATCATATCATCATTATTTATTGGTACATTTATATAAATATATGTACATTGCATATAAATTGACCAAAAAGACCAAATCATCCTGGGATGCTCTTCCTTTAGCCTTATGTACTTCATAGGTCCAGAGCTCGTATGTGGGATTACTAAGGATTCTGCTAAAAGGGAGATCTGGACCTGGCTGGCGAAAGCAAGCACAAATAAATGAAGGACGACTGAAGGTCAACTCCAAGCCAAAGCGCTAATAGGGGATGGGGATGCTAAGTTCTCTGATAACCTACTTAGACGTAGCAGGAAAGAAGTTAAAACCATTACTGGGCTGGTAACTGGACACTGTCCCCTGAAAAAGCATCTATACAACACAGGCCGAGTAAGGGAACCGTGGTGCAGCAGATGTGAGCTACAGGAGGAAACGAGTTTACATGTAATCTGCACATGGGAGGAGTTGAAAGTACTCCGGCAGAAACATTCTGTTGTTCTTCTGTTCTTAAGTTTCCACTGGGCAAGATACTGGGCTTTGTAGGGAACACCAAGCTGCTCGAGTGGAAGTAAGAGATTTAATATGGACGGTACAATGAGCACCTAGCTCAAGTGCCTGGACTAAAGGTGTCCACCCTAACGTTATGAATCAATGAATGAAATGAAATACGTTCATTTGGTGAATAAGTTGTACGTAAAAAGTAACAACGCATATTTATTTCCTGTTCATATTATCACACAAAATTATTTGTTGAACCTATGAAAGAATAACAAAAATTATTCTTCGACTAACGTAAGATGATTTGCTATAATAATGATAACATATTTTTCTGTCAATGAAAATTCGCTCAATAAATGTAGATTCATTGATATAACGACGTTTATGTCATATGCCTAGTTTGATTTTTTGATATGAATGTTTATATTAATTTTAAATTATTTAATAATAATAAATTTTCAATTTCTCGACGGTTGTTCACTGTTACCTTTTTTGATTTGGATTAGTTCTAAAATACATCTACCTTTATAATTTTTTCTTTTATTAAAATTTCAGTTTTTTCAAAATTGAATGTATGATTATTATTTACAGTTATATTCCGAAACGTCAAAAATAAACTATTTATAAACAATTTTTAAAATTTTTAATGGAAGCCCGCTAATCCAAGAAAAATACCAAGAATATTCATAACGGCGGACAAGTAAATCCCCAAGATTATTGAAGATCCAGATGAAAAATAGATGTAGAAACTTTGACATTTCGAGGAGTATATTAACTTTATGGAAATGAAGCATTTTGGAATCTTCAAAAAACCTTTCAAATCTCTTTTAGATATAGGAAAATTGAAGAATCGACATATATTTCTATTAAAATGTAAGAGAATGGAATTATTTCCTAAATTTCTTAATTTAAAATATAAGAAATAAATTAAACACAAAGATTTTCAATTTTAAGAAAAATTTATTAAGTTTTTTGAAGGTGGTTTCAATTTTATAAATAAAAAAGAACAAAAATTTTATTACCCCGTTCTAAATTTTTTATTTATTTCAATTTTAAAAAATTAATTACAAGAAACGGTAAATAAAAAACCAATCTTTCCTATTTTAAATAAAATTAACTTATGAATAAGTTTATATACCCATAAGTAAATATATCATCTTTCATTAAAAATAGAAACGGAAACTGCAAACACATTTCATTTGCCTGTAAGGCTATGTACGCAATGTAGGATTGCCGACATGCCTAATGTGATTATTACAGCATCGTGTATTCTTTAAACGAATTCAGTGTTTGCTTTGTTTCAGTTTGCAGAACGTGAAAGCTCTTAACCGTCCTGTTGCTATTGAATCGCAGGCATGCGATCGCGATTTTTTAAATACTAAAGGTTTTTCGAATATAACGATTTGTATACTAAGCAGTTTATTTAAACCTAATCGGATTATAGCTTATCGTAACTTTTACTAAAGTTTAATAAAATCCTGGAATCCATTGGATGGGAAAGTGTTCAATGTATTTCTCTTGTTTTTAATCCAGAATAACCGTTGATAAAAAAAATAACACAACAGTTATGACGGTTTTTTTTATACTTTCGGATCTTACAATTAGTTCATTAAAGCATGAATTCAAGTTTTAAAAAAAAAACGTATCCGTACCGCTATGGCTATATGTTACTTTCTTAAGCTAACTTATATATTTTTATCATTATTTAAGTATAGTTCGTAATTAATATCAATAAGAATGAATATCTTAAACCAGCTGAAATGAAATGGCATTTAATTCAAATGTTTAAGTAAATCAATAGAAATGCTTATACGAATATGGACAACAATTAAAAGTTGTCCATATTCGCAGCATGATCGTATAGTTATCCTATTTATTTAGTTTCCTAATACTTTGTATTCGGCTTTATAATATTTCCCTCACAAGGAAATGTTACGAGGTGACACTATATGTATGAAACGAAATCATTAAATCCTTCTAGCATCAGAGCATTTACACCCAAAAGTTTGCGTGATTCAGTGTTTGCAGAAATTCATCAAAGCCGAACGGACCTACATCTACGTCATTGCAAACTGAAGAAGACTTGAACACATTAAGAAGAACTTTCCAGATATGCAAGCCACCTGAACGGTACTCCGCTATAGAATGGCGAAATAAGGGGAGATGTGCTGTCTCCTGAATTTATATTTTCAATGTATGGATAAACAACTATTTTTTGTAATTGTTTTTATTATATATGTATTTTGTAAAATCGTAGCAAGGACAGAACACCTTTAGAGCCCAATCAAATTCTATTTTATTTTCATTTCACAATTATCTGTACCAATCACTGGATCACTAGACATAGTATAGGATTAATATTCTGAGTTTTTAATATAAAATACGTCTCAAGACTAGTCGGTACTTCAGCCAGTACTTCCTTTGAATTGGACGCCTTGCCTCTTATTGCGAATCCTGTGCTGGAACTTGTAAACATCAAGGTATGGGAGAGATTTCAACGTAGATAATAAAAAATACATAGAATTTAATTAATATTTAAAATTAAGGCCGTAGAAAATGATATTTTATTGTTATGTTAACATCCAATTATCAAACATCTACTAACTATTATCGATACAGGACCAATCGCTAACACATGATCTGTGATTTTAATTCCAAACCAAACGAATTAAATTTCGCGCCTGTTTTTTTACTCAATAATTATATTCTTTTATTCCAAACCAAATTTTCGCGGATATATGACGGCTTTTTTATGTTGCTACAAAGAACACCAGTTATGTATAAAAAGAAAATATCATATACTATATAAATAACTTACTAAATATTGAAATATTAAATAAACAGATCTTATGCAGAACAGAGATACGAAGGAGATTCATAAGTGTACATGAAACGACTGAATCGGAATCATCGTAATAAAATTTTAGTAAAGGAAAAAGAATGTAAGTAAACCAGGGGGAACAAAAAAAATATACGGAGATTGAATTTAAGCAACAATAAAATATACAATGAAGATGAAATACAATTGATGATAAAAATATACAACGTACAAAGCAATAACTCTAAACTAAATAAACAAACTAATTGATGATGAAATCAATGTAGATGTTCCTTAAGTTTTCTATATTTTTTTAAATTGACAGTGTTTATAAATTTATTAATATAGCACATTTCTAGAAAACTACGCTTAAATAAGTTTTCAACATCCAGAACCTTAATATTGTCAAAATCAAAAAGATGACCAGTGTCTTTAGAATGCATGTTCACCGAGGTGTTATTAATTGGATTGATGTCTAACAATACTCTTCTCTAGATTGTTCGTCATATCTTTAAGTGTGGAAAATAAGGAGTTCATTTTTTTAATAGGATAAGAAACTATTTTTATTCTATATCGTTTGAATAAATTAATAACTCTGCTGGTTATATCTGAGATGTATTGGAATTTTCTGTAAATGTTAGTGGGGTTCTCATTGTAATGATTGTTAGAAGGAGTGGAATCAGCTGTTAAATTACTAACAGGAGTATGAAGGAGGATTTTGTTGATAATATTATGGAGGTAGCAATTTTTTCCCAAAATTCTACGTAATGTATTGAGACCACTGGTTTGAAAAGCCGACATATATGAGCGAAAATTTGGTTTGGAATAAAAGAGATTAAACTATGGAATTTTAGATTTTTAACCCTCCTATAATTATTGAGTAGAAAAACATGCCTGAAATTGAATTCGTATATTTACGAATACAAGATATGTATCTCATCACACATTCTGCAATATTTGTACTCTTCGCACACTTGCACTATCCAAACAGACTCAATAGATCGGGCCATATAATTTACAATTTCCGTGTACAATAATCTGAAGGTATTATCCATTGTTAATGCCAAATTTCTAACTTGTGACAACTGGAATCTTCTCACCTATGACCACAATATTTACATATTGTATTAATATAGATGATACAAAACTTGTTTACGGAAATCAATATTAATTTTTCAGCGGTATCTCTTCAACAAACCTTGACGATTGACAGATGAAAATGCATATCATCGGCATAGATTGATACTGTTTATTTCCCAAAAGAAGGTGCACAGTTAACAAGAAAAGTAGGTAATAGGTGGAATATACTTATTAGTACCTTAAAGAATAATATAAGTAATTAATATAATCTCCTACATTATATAAGGTTAAATTAATTAAATATCTTTAGATTCCTGTTTTAAATAGTGACTTATTGATATAATTAAGTTTACTATTTTATTAGAAATAATTGAAAATGTTTTCCAGGGAAATATTTTATTTTATTTTGTGAAGAAAATAAATAACGTTTTATGGATGTTTTTATTTTGCACCTACTTATGACAATAATTTTATTAATGTACACAATTTTATACAATCATATTTCTATCTTTTCAAATAAAAATCACCATTTTCTTTTTAATAACAGTTTAATTTCAATTCAGGTATTCACCTGACTATATTTATATCCCGCATACGATATAAGATATAAGAATCTTAGACCTTTTACAATGCTTGCGGTCAATTTATTTCCAAGATCGACTTAATAGAATCCTTTAAATTCATATGAATGCGGAGCGCATTACCATGAAGAATTTATCACCAACGTTGCCGCAATAAGAATTCTTAAACCTATAGGAATTTATGAACAATTTTGGTCTGGTTTATATAGCCAAACACAATCTGAATTCTCACGAAAGTCAATCTGCGCCCAGCGACCGTAGCGCACTGCGTACCTACTTTGTATTAGGGCTTCTATTACCGCATTTATGGTTATTGACTTCCGAAAGTCGGCACACTTCCTTCCTCTTACCTATAATATATTAAAGTAAACTCCCTTGGAGGCAGTATTTGAGACTATATTTGTGTTTATCCTTCTTTATATATCTACATATACTGCAACTAAAAAGAAAAATACCCGCAGTGCTTGCTAGTGAAGAAAAAGATAACGCGTATATAAGTTGCCGGATATATCGTAAATACTTATTGACTCTATTGAATATAAACAACGATAAAACCAATTTATACCTTTTTGGCTGTTATTTTTGCTGCTACTTGAAAGAAGTATTATAGTAATCTGGCTTATTAAATAATTGAGAAACGTTTAAATATTATATAGGTTAAATTTGAAAAAATTATCTATATGTAACTTTGCTTACACTTTAATTGTTTACAACAGAAAACAGCGTTTGTAAAATCCATACCTCACAAAATATTTCCAAATTTATCCAATGAAAATTTGTCTTATAAACATATAAGTAACCAGAATTGAAATACTTTTTATTTATATTTAGTATTCTTATACATAGCCATCGAATACTTCTATCTCATAATATAAAATTTTCTGAACTACATTTTCCAAACATTTTTTTTTTTTTCGTTATAAATTTTTAAATTAAAAGCAAAGTTATATGAGGTGATCATTTCATACTTAATAATCCAGAATGTAAAAATATTTCGACCATAAGTACATATGCTTCGCAATCAAAAATAATATGCGAAGGTATTATTTCCGCCGGCCAAAAATATCTAATTTTTTTTATAATTTCTTATATGCTATAGAACCCTGCCTTTACAATATATCCCGCAAAAATTATATACACTTTCACTTTAGGTGGATATTTGTTGCTTTTGTTGTATGTACGTATTCCGATCATCACAAGAGTGAATGGAGTCTCTTGTAGGTATAGTTTCTAATGATATTACGTCTTTGCTTTATGCACTCCTTTGGTTTTCCTTCTTTATTTATTATTTAGTTGATTAACGACCATTTTCATTAGCAGTTGTTTAAAATGTAGATATGCATTCTTTACTTGAGCTTTTGTCTAAAGTTATTTTAAAGGTTAAACCTCTAAAATGACATAAAGTGACGTTTGAAACGGTTTAATTATTTTTTCGACTACCGCATCCGAAAATAAAAATACAACCTTACTACACTCATTCGCAGATAAAAAAAAAAAGCGCCATTTTATCGAATTGAACGGACAATGCATCACCGTCCATGGACGGTAAAGTACAATAAATACATATCGAATTGAACTTCCGTTACTTTACCGTACTCATGTGTGAAGACCCTGAAATTCTGCATTCGGTTGTCAAGATAGCTGTCAAAGAATCTGTCATTGAAATATAAGCCATCTGAATTCTGAACACCAGAAATGCAAGTAAATTGATTTTACTAAGTGGTCATCATGTGGTAGTCGAAAAAAAATTGTACGCACCATGGACCATGGCTGGAAAGTGTCTTATCGAACTCGTTTGGTTGCTCGCCTCAGTTCACAATCTCCAAACTCATTCGACAAAAAATAAATTTCCAGTCTTGATACGTAAATAACTATTATTTTGTATGTATACGTTATTTATCGTTTGGAAGAAATCAGTAGAAATCGCTTCTATTTTGTATGTAATTTTTTATCGAATTATAACACGTGTGCGGAACTTGACTCTAAATTCCAGAAAATTAGTCAAACTGCAACAAGGCAAGCATATAGTTATAAGTGAGTTTTAAAAATACCTATATTTATAACGTTTCAACAAAAATTTCAAACTATTTGCGGAGTGCAGTTTTAATTGCAGATAGTGGATGTGGGCACTTCAAAAGCCGTCAGTTTGTCGTAACGGAACTTAAAATGTAACTTGGTAAACTTTTTTCGGAAACTATAATAAAATGAACTTGAGTAATTAATTAGAGGAGTTAATCCAGAGTAAGTGGAAAGCATTTCACTTTGTTCGTAGCTATTTCAATCATTCAGTGGGAATTACCACCATTACCTAAAATTTCTAGCTTATTTAGTTACTAATGGACCCTTTAACTGCTTAAACATGAAGATGGTTTCCAGAGTTAATTTCGTATATGCTTCTTGTTGGTGTGTTTCCTTTCACGGAAGGCCCTCACTTATGACTTTAGAATGTTTTTAAATTATTACAAACTTATGTAGATATTCATAAGTTATTTAATTAAATGTTATATCTCTAATAATTGTCTAAATATATAATGTTAAATATCTCATTTTTAATCTATGTATATCTATATCTATGAGGAAACTATTATTATAAACCTTGAATAAAAACATTCGTGCTTTGATTATTTGTTTGGAAAATATTGGGAAAAGCCTGATATGTTATATCGTAGACGAACGTATATATATACATATATACATGTTCTGCGCTCTCAATCATCAATTTAAATTTTGCATATACATATCTTAATACCTATGCAAATATAAAATATTTCCATATATTTCATTGAAAAAATTGAAATGAGGATAGCAAGAACAAGATTGTAGAAAATAAACCCCAAAGTGGAATTAATTTTGAATTTAAATGGGTTTCGAACATTGTTCTATTGTGTAAATTATGACCAATTAATTTTGTTTTACCAACTATTTTAAAAATCTCTCTTGTGTTTTTTCGTTTTCATTTCATAATTTCTGAAAGCACGGTGTTCATATCCATACACGTTACCTTTCAAAATTTTTAATTAATTAATGCAAACTACAAACTATGCAACATGTCATATAAGTTCTATATTTCTATTTCTTAAATAAAAAGAGTAGGTATATCTAATTATACAGAATGAAACCAGTTAGGTACCCGTCTATTTACTCAAAAATATAAAAAGAAATACATATGCAATGGAACTGCAATGAATAAATTTGTTTGCCTATATATGGCTTTCGTCTGATAAGCAAAAAACAAAATGCACGTGATCAATCATATACTTTTATAGCAAATTACAAATTTACGTTTAGTATGTATTTTGCAATAAAAGTATATTATAATTCTTGTACACTTTATAATGTTATTATTATTATTAATATTATTGTATGTTCAAACCAAATCTGTAAGGAATTTGGCTTGAAGTTGCATCTTTAGGCAACTAATATACGACCAGAGATAATATACCCAAATACCCATATATACGACGGTGACTTTAAGGTTTCAAACATTTCAAACGGTATCATTGCAGTGTATTATTCTTGATTCTATATAATTGCAACAATGCTTGCTTCTGCTTAAATTTTTATCTATTATAAATTTTTTTAATAATACAAATTAGCATTATGTACCTATTATTGGAAATTTGAACGCTTATCCATCTATGTTAATTATTAAGTAAAACGAAATATGTATTAACGAAATAGTTCGTGACAGCTCACATATATCTTCAAAGCTTAAGTAATTATTATTTATTTAATTCTCCCATTTCCCAATTATTGCAAGGTAAAAAGTATTTAAGTAGTAGTATAGGTTTTTTTCCACAAAAGGAACGGAAGAGAGCATGTATACCTAACCATTAAATAATTATTAATTAAGTATATTTATTAATTATTAAAAAATATATATACCTATGTATAACATATCAGCTACAGAAAGAATTCTAAGTGCCAAAATTTATTAACTTCCATTGTTAGGTACAGTTTTATAAAATTTATAAATTGTGTGAGGTAATTACATAATTGAATGGAAAAATTCTTTGATAAAGTTGTTTTACATGGATTTGTCATTTTATTATAGTGTTATTTGTTTGCATATTATGTATTTGTATTTTGTATTTGGATGTAAAGAAAGAAATAGATATGAACTTTACAATTGTATCTGGTAAATCGTCGGTTTTTTTTTAAATAAAATAGTTATTGCACAAATTTGTATATAGATAAAATACAATTATAAGCACTTCATTTTAAGTAGGTCTATCTTTTGAAATAATTTACATTATTAATGTAGTACAACATTACTTTCAAATAATTATCTTAAGTTTTACGACATTTGTGACTTTTAAAAGTCCTGACCAATAACGTGGCTATTACTTTTACAGCGGCAACTTAATTTACACCACGACAAAGATAAACTATGTAACAACCTATTTGAAAAAATGAAATAGAACAATAACATAAAAACGTGACCTACAAAACAAGTGGTGATTGCGATTTGAAGGTTATTTATAATCGTTGCATGTTCCGGTTACTTTTAATAAGTTCGTATGAATCGTTACGCGTTTATTTCAAGCAAAACTACTTATCTACAAGGCATCTTTCTTCACAATTAAAGTTCAGAAATCACCTGAGAATGCCAGCAACAATATCGGGTCGTGCTTTACATTATGTTTTTAAGATCGGCGAAAGAGGGGCAACCGCAAGATTCTACAGAGAAATATTGGGAATGAAGGTACTTAGACATGAAGAATTTGCTGAAGGGTGTGATGCAGCTTGCAATGGGTAAGTCCAACATTATTATTTATTAAATAACATTTAACTATTGCTATGTATTAGGCCTTATGCAAATCGTTGGAGTAAAACTATGGTGGGATATGGACCTGAAGATAATCATTTTGCAATTGAACTGACTTACAATTATCCAATAAAATCCTATGAGAAAGGTAATGATTTTATCGGTATCACTATCAAAAGCCGGGAAACATTGGAAAGAGCAAAGAAGAATAATTGGCCCATTCTTCCTGGTAACATATTAGAAGCACCAGGTGGATATCATTTCCATATTATCGATGAGCCACAACCAACAGAAACAGGTTTGGTAAAACTTCAAATTAAAAAAAAATTATTTACTGATTTGTTTTGATCTATAGATCCTGTTCAGAAGGTTACACTAGCTGCTTCGAATTTACAAAAATCAATTGAATATTGGAATGGCCTGCTTGGTTTAGATATATTCTCTAAGAATCTTGAAAAGCGCAATGTTCTGCTTGGATTCAATGCTAATGAAACGAAATTAGAACTTCAAGAAATTGGTAAGTTATATTTCCTTATCTATATCTGCAGAACATCCAGGTCAAATTGTCTAACCATCTTTTGCAAGAAATTTCAATGTATAATATCTATTTAATCACCTACTTGCTTAATTATTCTATGTTGCTTAACAAATAATGTTAATTTGACTATTTGACATCCATTTCACTATTTGAGAGTTGCTAATGTAGCTAAATGATAGATGGCAGCAGCGTTATTCCTGAGTCATTACACATACATAAATAGAAACGCTTAACAGGGACTTCACCGCAATAGTAATTTAAGGTGTCAATAGATGTCCCTTGTATCTACAAATTAGCATTTATGCAAACCTAACCACATATGAAAGGCGTTTCAGCGTACTCTAGCGGGGAGTGCCACATTTATTCAATTTATCACCTATTTGTGTATATCTAAAGAACAAAACCAACCCCAATATGTATAATTGTTTGCGTAGATGCCTAAATATGTAAAAAGCAGTAAACAGAAGATAAAAAATATCGAGTAGCTAAATATATATAAACAAGGAAGTTATGTTGCAACTAATAATTTTATGTTAGATAGCGGTATCTGTTGTATACAAGAGTAACACTGTTAATGAGGTTCAAATCTTAGATATGGTATACCTATTTATATTTTCTACTTATATATAATCACTATCACTGGGTTCAACAATTTCCTCGTAACAGAATTTTGTTAAAAAGGTAGTAGATTCCTGGAAAAGGTAATAAATTCCTTTTTTCATTTTATCAAATTTATAGAAAACTGCAATAATAAGTTTGTATGAATGAGGAATTGCACTTTTTTTAAATTCTTGTTAAAATAACGTTATTTTGTACATGACCTAAATATATATTTACACTGAAATTTTGACGGTTTTCTGTAAATTAGTTCTTGAAATATAAATTTTTTAAGATCTTTATACGTCACAAGTACGTAGTAAAATTTTATGAATGAACGTGGATATATGGCAACATAGAAATTACTCCCCCGTAATAATCACAGATTGCAGTCATTTACCGGCTGCGAAATACGATTATTATTAAGGTGCTATGCAGGTTATGGTCACAAAGGAATTTGGGATTCGGCATTATTTCTGCATCTTGTTTTAGTTTGCGCTTAAAGTTCTCCAATTTATCGGAAAAGAACGAATTCTCAAAGATTATAACCTTCAAACCGCGTAAAATAAACACAGAATATCGGAATAATACATTTACGCCATCTGTACGCGCAAAGCATGCGAACAGCGAACTTAAAATTATTTATCTGCGATGATGATGCGAACTACGATGACTATCGCTCCATTGCCAAATCATGCCGACTAAGAATTTATGAATGAAAGAACTTGTGACGTCAGAGCACTTTAAGAAAATTAATTATGCCTTAATGAGAAACAATTTAAAAGAAGGTTTAATGATGGGCTATATATTACAACATTCTCTATCATTCTATGACATAAAAAAAAAGTTGTGCGATTCCTCATTCATGAAATGCAACTAACAAAAAAAGGTTTAAGGTTTAATAATCGACTAATTTTCATCCCCCCCGTGCGCCATCCGTCAATGACCCAATGGTACCCGCCCTCATTGCCTAACTATAGACGAAATCACGTTAGATGGCAGCCCGTGTCTTAATATAAATATGTTTCTAAACAATGCCACCAACATAAATTCTGAAAAAATATAACAAAATAAAGAAAAAAATAAATATTGGAAAATCTTTTGTTATAGAATAAATATGTAGTTTTAATGATTTCTTAGTTAATGTTAACAAGCATTTCAATTTTGGTCATGATTCAAAAAGAATAGTTGATCAATATGTAGTTAAAAATTCCAACATTTATTTTTAAATTTAGTAACTTCAATATAAAGATTTTAAAATAAATAGTAATGTAGTACAGACTTGTGGGCAACTTCATGTTTCAATTTTGAAATTGCTAGGAATAATTGCGGGAAATTTAAATTTGGTTATTATTAAAAGGTTTTTATAAGTTCGGACGCTATATATACAGGCTATTCAAAGAATTTAATACATTATTACTAACTTATTAATATATGTTTACGTTATGGCGTCGCACAGTGGTTCCAAATGTTGAAAATGTGGCCAAAAGTCCAAAATCTGATTTAAGGGTTTTTAAGGTCACTGAATTTGAATCTGGCATTTGCTTATAGAAAAATAAAATGTCGAATCCAATACAGCGGAATAAATTTGAAATATTACAGAAAATACGGAATTCCTCTTGGATTCTTTAATTTATGGGGTATTTGGGGTTGCTGATTAGAAATATAGAGTCAAACGGCCAACATGGAGGAAGAAAATTGAAAATTTATTCAGAAATTCTGTTCTATAAAGGTTTTTGATAATAATTTTAGGAAAAATCTAAATACTTGCATAAAACTGTTTTATCTATGTATAAATTGTGGCAATTGCGTATACTTAATATCAAAAGAATTCGTTTTCTGTAGAATCTCATCGGAATCATAATTGGATGACGCTTATTCAGTGTTACTCGAAATATCCCTTTCATCATTCTTTGATTGAACATCAGCTGGCTGAATCAAGATATACTGATTCCGGCAATAATGTCTTATTTGTCTTAGTTAATAGCTGCTTTATCTAGAGATATATGTACAGTTAGATTATTGAAATGTGACGGCAGAATTTTCAGTATTTAATATATAAAATATATTAGAAAATCTTATATTTTCTCACGTTGTTTTATGCATATCATTACAAGAAGAATCCATTGATTGATTACAGATTCATTTTTTATTATCACGTGCTTTTATTAATTTGCCAACAATTACGATTTCATAACATAGATATGTTAGATCTTTAGAATTACTAATTGCAAAGACAAATATTCTTAATAGCTTGTAAAAAGTGAGTGTATTATTAATTTAGCATTTACTTACCTCAAATATTTACACTACTTAATATTGTACGTTTGCAGTACAAAGTACCAATACAAGTATTTAGATAATTGAACAATAAGAGGATTTCAAGTATTTGAATTGAATTGAAATTATTACAAACGATTCCCAATTCAAAAGTATTTCAAGTACCAAACAATTTTTTGTGTATATCCGTGTATCCTGAAGTAATTAAATTATTTCAATTTATTTAATTGCATTACTCGACAGCTCTGATCTTAATGTTTCAATTACAGATGAACCAATCAACAGAGCGAAAGCTTACGGCCGTATTGCTTTCTCTTGCCCACACGACCAACAACCTTCGATTGACGCAAAGATAAAAGAAGCAAATACGACCATTCTAACTCCCCTTATATCATTGGATACGCCAGGAAAGGCTACAGTCAGAGTAATCATCCTTGCAGACCCTGACGGGCATGAAATCTGCTTCGTGGACGATGAACCCTTTAGACAGTTGTCGAAATATGAGCCGGACGATGAAAAAATACTGGACAGATTCATAAAAAAAGACGAATCAGGACAATTGCAGAAATTGGGAGGGGATCACTAAAAATAACTGATGTTATATATAACTTTATTGAAGTATATGCAATTTATAAAGTATTAATCAAAAAATCACCCATATGATATTAATTATTGTAAAGAAATATAAAACCAACATCCAATGACTTACAACTTTGACTGTGCATAAGACCGATCCACCATATCCTTCCACCAAGTAGGCCTTGCGAAAGTGTGAGGTGATTGGTAGAAGTTCGATTCAAGATGATTGTACACCTAAGAATGTGCAATAAAGTTAGATGCGGTTCAAGAAACAAAAGAAAATCGATTTACCTTTCCATCTGAAGCACCTAGTACTGACTTGAGCAAAAAATCTGGTGGTGCAATAGTATCAATCAAAGAAACAGCATCTCCTTTGATTTCACGGCACAATCTCAATACAGCATCCTGAATTAGATTAACAGGTAATTCCCCTGTTGCATAGCTGCCTTGATACAAAACTGGAATGTGTTGCTTTTCAATCGAAAATAAACCATACAATGCAAGTAATTTCTGTAGTACTGCTTTGATTCTTGGATCGGTTGCTTCTCTGATCTTTTCATACGTCAGCGTCAGAGTAAAATGCTGTAAAAAAGAATTTCTAACATGAAGATAACATTAATCGACTTTCTAATTACCTGAATATAAACAATTCCTAGTGATCTGGAGTAAAAAACTTGGTTTTCGTTTTTGGCAGTGAACGCATCCATTCCTTTTCTGGTGTTCATTTCGTACTTCTCGTGTGTTCTTTTCAACAAATAACAAACTAGCCAACGATATATCGACATTATACCTGCAAACGGGATTATAAAATATCAAATAGAATAATCGAAAGGAAACTTACTTTCTGGATGGATAAGTTCATCAACGCTCTTCGCTGTAAATTTACTGTTTAGAATTGTTAAACCTTCGCTGAAAAAGTCGATGGATTTCAACGGCGATGAAATATTTTCGCGTTTCAGGATTTTAGGCCAGAATTTGAGCAACCAATTACTAGCTTGTTGGATTAGGACGTGATTTTCACCTTCGTAGGTGCAGTTTGCATCGCTATCGCTTCTTAGATCTCCCAAACCAGCAGCTGCAAAATTATACAAAGTGAGATAGTTCTAACTTCCGCCTGACCATCAGAACTTCAGCAGGAACAAAGCTTATAATCTTCTTAAATGCCGATATGTTTTATTTAAATTCATTCTACACTAACCTTTTAAATATCCATGCCCTCCACATGCTTCACGGCATTCTTGGATTCCATCTCGAGCTATCCAACTGGCAACGGGTTTTCCAGCTGATGACAAAGCGTGAATCTCATGTCCTAACACAGGGTCTGTTGTTGAGTTATCCAACCTGTCTGTTATCATTTGCATGTTCGTCATAATTAACTTTTCAGCTAAAAATTTTATGTTAAACGCTGCTGCTAGATATGGTAACAATCGGTGTTGCTGAAATTACATTTCAGTGTAAAGAAAAGAAAAAAAAAACATGGATACACAATAAAAACACAAAAAAAGATTGTTTTTTTCTTCCTTTGGTATTTTATCTTGGTTTTTAAGTCATTTCAATGATAACAACATTTCAGATATACAACGTTTCGGTTATTATTATAACCTTTTTCGTGTATAAAAATTAGAATATATTGTATGTATAAAATGACAATGTTAAAAAAGTACCAAAATAATTAAGAAAAGATTTAAAAAAATAGTGTGGATAGCTACGTTTTAATGGAGACACAAAGAATTCTTTTGGAAGACGTGTATACAAGGCAGGATTTACAAAAAAAAAAAAAGTAAACACGGTTCATTATAGCCAAAACGTTACATTGTAAATCTCATTCCAATAATTTATACCTTAATTTAATAATTAATTGATAATCATTTATTTAAGCTTCTTACGGGACATAAAAAATACCTAAATGAACAGTCTAGAACTGAATGTCTGAACAAAGCATACACAATCACTTACATGCAATTGATACTCAAGTATTGGCAGCTCTTCCTCTCCTTCCGGTCCAAATTGCTTTCGAACTGCTGCATATCGAATTGCAATAGTGACAGCTTTTGCGAGATACACGTATGCTATATTGATGATACTGCAACGACCACCTGATAGTCCTCCTAATGATTTTCCGTGCATTTCATTACGATCCTTAATTGCTGTAACGTATCGTCCGTTTTCGTCTACGTCTGCGTTTTTATTTAAGAGATATTCCCTTGGGATTCGGTAATTGTTAAATATTACAAAACTGAAAAAAGATGCTAAGGTTGATCGAATTGTTTCGTGGTTGGAAGTTATTAATCGTCAAAGATAACAACTAAGAAATACATATATCATATCATAGGTAAATAGTTTTAACAATAACCGTAATTTTGCGTCAGAGTGAGTTAAAATGAATAGTAAAGGACTCCAGTTAGAGCCTTGTGGTACGCCAGATTCAGATAAAAATTTGTATGCAAAACAGTTAGTACACTCTGGATTCTTGCTAACAGAAGCAAAACACATCTAAATTGATTACTCTTTGCAATTATTCGAGATTGTTTTGATTAGTAGTGTCAAAAGCCTTGTATAAAAATGTCTACCAAAACGCTACTTACCCATTATCCAAGCCGTTTAAACCAACTTTCTCACCCATATCGCCTACCACAATTCCTGGTAGTGGTAGCATGGAAGTAGGATCTCTAATTGGAACTATAAATGTGTGCAAGCCACGATGAATATCATCAGGTGTCGTTAGTTGTGCATATACAATGGCGTGTGTTGCAGATTGTCCTAAGCCACCACTCCAACATTTAGCAGCTTCAAAATCAGGGGAATTCAAAACAAATTCGTTTGTTTTTACATCATATGTGGCAGTAGTACGCATTCCTCTGGCATTTGTGCCATGACCGATTTCCGTTAAACAAAAACATGCTATAATCTACAATAACTACATGTAAATTTCAAATGTAAGTTCTCTTAAATGCTTACCTTTTTCTTTAGTAAGGCTTTAATAAAAGTGTAATGCTGTTCAGTTCCCAAAGACAACAATGTACCAATCGGTAATACTATAGAAACACCTATTTTAACTGCAATACTTGGATCCAAATTATATAAGAACGACTCTCTGGCAATGGCTTTGCGGACATTCTCAACATGAAGTGATTCTATCTGTGGTATTGGAAGTAATGTGTATAACCTTTTAATGACCTCATTCCTATTTTCCGTGAAAGTCAGGTCGGGGGTTGAGGAGTATAATATCGGATGTCGTTTTATTTCTTCATATATCTCATTCTAAAATAAAGTAAAATGTATGAATTAGAACGCAAAAATGTCATGTGTATGAATACAAACCCTAAATCTTATGATTTCTTCTGTGTCAATGAATAGTTTTAGTTTTTTCCAGTCAAATGAGGCATTTTTACGATACCTATCTAATGGTCCAGAAGGAAAATCTGGTATCAAGTTGTCCTTCATGCTGCAGTAATATTATCTGTGGGCCAAATAAAGTAATCAATAATCAATGATTTGCAATTATGCTGTTTACTGACCTTTAGACTTCTACTGTTATAAATCTTCCCAATCTTTATTTTATTTCCTTGATACATTATCAAAGAAACGATAATTAATTTATTTTTATAACAATGAATAGATTCTGCTTAAAAAATTGTGTTTAATAGTATCAATTAAAACCAATGTTGTACTTTTTTTCATGTTTTATTCATAATTAATTTAACATACAATTGATGAAATATTTTTAAATAAGAGGCCTTGATAAATTCTAATAATTCTACTAAATTCTATTAATTCTATTGCATTCTCATATTACAACTTACAACAGGATCGGCACGATCTCTTCTTTTTTGTTTTGCTTTTGTCTTTTTGTTTATGCGCCTCTCTTTACTGTTTATATTTCTGTGACATAGGACATAGGTTAGAGGTTAACTGGTTAACTGGTCAACAGACCCATCTACCGTCTACATATCATAAACTGTAAAACTAAAGCCGGGAACACATTAGGTTAACTCGGACTTCAGTTTTAGGCATTCAGCTACGACCTACTCATAACGAGCATTTTTATATTTGTAATTAGGTTATAAACTGTTAATGAAATTGTCACTATTGGTCGCGTTCAGTTAGCACATCGGTAAATCACCAGTAGCTACCGATGAGTGAAACATAGATAATACTACCTACGGATAGAATGTAAACTCCCTAAGTAACAAGCGAAATCAGTACGTCAGAGCCATCTAACGGGTACGGAGAACTTTTAGCGCGAAAATTCAAAATGGTTTGAGTGGTTTTGAATTACTCGAAGTTGAAGGAGCAACTGTGGCTGTATTCTGAAATACGCATTCTATGGGATTTGCCCATAAAATGCCTTTTTCAGAATACTGCCACAGTTGCTCGATTAAGTAGCAGTTATAGTTTCTTCTCTTAGAATATATATCTGTAAATTGATCATTATGGTAACATACAACACCTATCACAATAAAAATAAATTATAAGTTAATGGAAAAAAGGCAACAGACATAATTATTAAATTTTGATGTACGGAATAACAAACACAGGAAGTTGAAAAATTCGTATTTCTTCAGAATTTGCAGGTGTCTTTTTATGTTTATTCTGCAAAAACCAATTATTACATATACACATCTGCTCTAAGATATAAAAAAAAAACTTACTCTATTACGAGTGATAAATCTTTTCAAGTTAAGCAAAATATCACAACCATCTTCTTCACAGTTTGCCCCTATGGAGTGTTTACTAATACAGGTTCCTTCCTTATCACATGTTACTGCGCCATCTTACGACCATGGAGAACTCTGAAATCAGTCGCCATGACAGTTTCTATTGTCGTATTTCACTTTACATAGTATGGAGTGAAAGACCCAAAAGACCATACTGAATACCTGCGGCCTTGTTTATATATGTTAGTTATTCAACCGAGCTGCGTAAGCTGCTGACATCTGGCAGCGATAGTATAAAAGTACTGATGAATGAAATTAAATACCGCCAAATATTCATTGGAATGCGAGCTATGTTGGTTGTAGATTCTGAAATAAACTTGGCAGTTAATAACAAAGTAAAACCAAACAAAATTAAGAAATTACAATGCAACATTATTAAAAAAAATTAATGGGCACGCCAAACCTGACACGCCATCTGAACGCCAACCAAAGGTACTTCAAACCGGTTGAATAACTATATATATATATATAAACAAGGCCTGCGGTAACTTACCGGTCGCCATTTTTCTTACCGCATTTCAAATACGGTTTCCCACCGGTGAGTATTAAAGGTACTGTGACATAACCTCGCAAAATATAATTCACAATATAATTATACATATGCAATCACTTGAAAGATGTCATATACCAGTTCATTCAGTTTTAACCCTTCTCTATGTTCAGTTTCTTTTAATGGTAACAAATCACCTGTCAGTAATCAGTAACTTACCGATATGCTGATTGAACGCGACCATTGTATTTGTTGCACCGGTTTGTTGTAACTAAATTATAAAATGGTTATTAGGAAAATGAAAAAGAACAACATACTATTTCCTTTGCTATGATTAATTGGTACCCTTCTTATAGCCCATCCACTCTCTAACTTCTAAAGTATTAAAACTTATTTGACCTCGTCAACTGTAGACATAGCATTACCTGTCAACCATTTTACCGCGCTAGAGTGTTAAAAGTTTTATTTTTACCGCACTACGATTTTTCGCTTCTCCCAGTTAGTTCTAATGTAAAATATGATATAAAATATAATTTTCTTCAATTTAGTTAAAAAAAACACATTCACCGATATTCTTATTTTCTTTTTCCTTTTATAATTAAAATAGCATAATCGTTATTATCGAAAAATTATCATTAACAGATACAGCTTTACGGTTGTCAAAATCCAGTCGTGCCAATCTACATTTACCGACTTTTAGATCACATCATATTTTTTTTAAATAATATTTTCTAAATATTCTGTCAAAAAATTTAAAAAATCTAATATAAATGTTGCATTGTTGTACGTTAGGTCATTTACAGCTCTCCAATAACTGACAATGAGTTGTCGCGCCGTAACTGACACTTAGCGCTTGCCGCACTCTAATGTAAATAACTATCATTTCCTGTTAATTTCAGTATTTTGAGACTGACACATCAACTTTAACAAGAGTAGATTAGTAACTAATCCATTTTAATTTTTTCTGTGTACTTATCCAAATTTCTCTTGTTTTGAGAAAAGTAAAACAAATAACAGGTACACCACGTTCTTCAATTTCATCTGAGAAGGTGGTTATGAAGTTTATTATGGTGCAACGAAACACAAAAACACAAATACATTGCATACAATTTTTAACATAAATGCGTAGTCACGGCATATCCATTAGAAATATATGTTTATGCCTAATCAGAACATAATTTGAAAAGAGATAATTCCAAAACCGGTTTTATTGAAACCAGTTTGAACAAAAATCGGTTAATCAGTTTTTAGCGATTTCCGCGGTACTACTTTCTGGTGACATAAGAGCTCAGTGTTTTACTGATGTTGAGTTTCTTTATTTTTTAAAAAGAAACAAATTCCTGAATAATATAGTTTTCATCTTGTGATTTTCTGCGACCTGTTCGTGAGCCACAACGTGAGCTATCATTTTCAACTATATTTGCACACTTGTAAATTGGGTTAGCTATCTTAATGTTCGTATGAAAATAACAAACCTAAAAAACTTATTTGCCTAATGTTTGGATAATGTAGTTGTCTTTATTCTTTTTTAATTTTTAATTTTTCTTCGTTTATTCTTTTTCTCTTTAACGTTTATTTTATAATTAAAAATAAAGACGTGCTATTTCTTATAATTAGTTTCATTTTGTAGGTATCTATCTTCCATTAATATTTTTGATTAAACATAGGTAGGTATGCAACAAAATTTCGGCGCAATAAAATATTTTGCATAAGAAAGGAATATAACGCAAGTAAATATACTTGGTCGAGAACTTACCAAATGCTACATACAATTCAAATGATTCAAATATTATCATATCACTGGAACACTTGAACTATTATTAGTATTTATTTCTTAACACTTCTGTAAGAGCAGGAAAAGAGTAATTTATTGGAACAGATGCATGCATTAGTGTTGTGTTCGCTTAAGGTCAGTAATAATATCGTTAATTTCAGCTCCTTATTTTTATGCAAATGGCATCATTCATAATTCGAGATTCTAGAGTGTGGTTCTGCGTGGTAAAAGCATTGACCCATTTAATTGTGGGATATGTAACAATCCACTTTTGATACTCATTGTATTCTAATCTAGCAGATTCTATTAAATAAATATTGTATTTCTCAAAGTAGGGAGTAGTAACAAAGGTTTAAATCATGCTGGCACTATTTCAGCTCGTTAAAATAAACATAGCCAAAAATACTGTGTTATGTATGTAAACATTCAATAATCTTTCAAATACTAAAAAATACTAAATTTGAAATTCTTTTAAAAACAAAACTAGAATTAATGTGAAATTACTGTGTGATATAAGGGATAAGCACATATAAATAACTTTGAAATCAACAGCTCCATAAAGAAATATGTATGGAATTGGTACAGTGGATCAGAACTTTTTATACTCTCCTTTCATGATAATTCTAAAGCTGCTGCTGTGTAAAGGAATGCCAAGAGAGCATCTAAGGAATCTCCTTCAAACTCCAAGGAGTTTGCATGTTTTTTGCTCAATTGTGGCCAACATTTGAATGGGAATACAAATAGTGGACACGATATGATAAAGTGAGGAAGTAATGCTACTTATGTTGCAGTCTGAGCTTGTTCATAATGATAACTATAACAAAAATCCCAAAAGGAAGGTGAAAAATCCCTTACCACAAAATTAGATAACAAATCTAAATACGTATTTCGGCAACTAAGTTGCCATCTTCAGTAGAAACAAGTGAAAAGCAGTGTTAAACATAGTGTTTTCGGCTAAGGTAAACCTTGGAAGATATGCTCTTCACCAAATCACTAGTGGAATAACACTCAGAGTGTTATTCCACTAGTGATTGCCGAAATACGTATTTAGATTTGTTATCTAATTTTGTGGTAAGGGATTTTTCACCTTCCTTTTGGGATTTTTGTTATAGTTTTCAAGCCACAGTCTCCACCCATCACAGGATAATGATAACTATTAAAATCAAAATAGGTAGAAATGATAAACATAACTGTAGTTCTCTGGTCGATTCTGAAGGTGGCACTTTTTCTACTTTTGGAAGATGAACATTAGTATGTGCTTGCTAAGATTTTGCTTATTTTCATTTAGTTTGCGTAATCTATGGGGGTATATATCCTTACACATTTTAAATTAATATTTGAAATAGTCCAACAAATTAAAATCAATTACGAATTTATATGTTATATATCTAGAAAGCATACTAAAGTCCTGAAGCCTGAATGTTCTGTGGTATACGGCTAGTACAATGCATTTACTAAGTCCACGTAATGGGGTACAATTTCTAATCATTATAAATTATGTCAGGAGCCTGAAGAAATACTATACAAAGCTGATTTTTATAATCGTAAATTTTATCGTGAAATATATTCTTTATCATAAAAGTACATAATGTTCCTTTTTATTATTTAACCCTTAACAAATTTAATTAATCAGGAAAAGAGCAATTGCATCGATACGACTGATAGGCCTATGATATGATGTTATTTTGATCTAGGGACATTCATGTCACTTGACTAGGGTGTTCGCTCTTCGGAGGAGGTGTTTAAGGCTGATGTGTAATCTTACATACAGACAGGATTGTAGGATCTCGTTTAGAACTTTGAGTGTACTTATTATCCCATCGATATATATTTTATTATGGTAAGGCTAACCCGGAGAACTACTCCCTGCACTCACTCCTTCATAATCATAGTGCGGAACCGACGGTATCCCCTAATGAGCCATGCAGGCGCAGAGATAGAGTCGGTTAAACTAGGAATTCCAAGAAACGTCCGCGCGCGGAAACCGACCGCCCGCCCATATTAAACACAATGAGAGACCGTTCGATTTCCGCCCGCGAACGTTCTTTGGAATCTACCTTTAACTGCTCGCTCTCAGCGTTCTGGTAATTAGTGGTAATCAGTAACGAACGGAGAAGGGTGATGTAGGCGAACGTCTTTCACATTTAGTTGCTAGTTGCTTACACTTCACTATTTCGATAGACCTAGAAGCATTTCTTTTCAATTGTTTATATTAGTTACTAATTTCTGTTGAAACATAAGGTATTAAATTTAATTTTTTATAATTCAGAATTACATTAATTTTATTTATTTTGATTTTAGTATTTTAGAGGTTTTCATTTTTTTGTTAGGCAGCAGGATTAAAGATTTTCATTTCTTTTGAAATTGTTAGTGAAACGGAGATTAATTGTAAAATTTGTTTAAAAACATTTAAATGTTTCATAAAAGTCGAGACTAACCGCACATCTAAATACTGAAATGCATCGCAACCCAGTACGTCAAAAGACAGTTTTTATACAGACTGTCAGATGGAATTTTGTAAATTAATGATTAATAAACATCCCGAACATAAATATTTTTTTAATGATATGCTATTTACCGACGATTAGGTACTTCATTTATTATTGTTAGGATTGTTAGAATCTATGTTTGTTATTTTATTTCATTATTGACATTACAACTCCGTTTCATTCTTTTTTTTTTTCTTTTGATATTGTTTATGAGGTCTGCCACTGAAATTTATAGTTTATATTATCTGATGCTTCGATATAAAAATAAGTATGAATAAAAACAAATCGCGTGCATGTCAGTTTATTGCGCTTCTTAGTTATCAAAGAGTATTGTCTTATTATTTCCCTTTTCACTAATGCAAATGTCAGAGTCAGTTCTAACGAGAAAAAGAATATCTCGCTCATTCTACTTCCACTGAGCTATGATGATTCGCCGAAAGTTAAGAACTTTGTGTTGTGGCCTTGTGCCTAGGTCCTATTTCCAGTCGCCCAGAATGCTATCCACAGCTCGCAACTTTTCTCCCTATATATACGTATGAGTTGTTCGACTGTGCATTGTCGATGCGAGTGAATCACAGCTGATACGGGGATACGTCCTTTCCGCATAATTATCCCACGAGGCAGTGCAGCAATATTAGACCAATTTTTTGTAGGCTGAATAGAAACAAAGGTGGTAGAAATTACCTTGCAATTAAACGTTTCAATAGATTATCTAAAGAGTACCTAAAGTACTACTGTGCAAATTTTACCTCCACCTATGCTTAAACATGTTATTAAGGAATATATTGTATCTAAAGCATTTTACTCTGGTAATTGACCGAAGTCCTATTAAATAGAATAATTACAAGCTGGAGTTTGTCTTTTCCCGAAAAAAATATAAAATCTAAGGTAAATTCAAAACAACCATATAGTAGAAGCTTAAAAAATATGAAAGACAATTTAATGATGTTACACAGCATGAGTAAAACCAATATTGGCTTTACTCATATTTATAAAGAGTATAAAAAAAAATATAGGCAGACCTTAAAAAATGATACTATTAAATATAACAGCAATTTACTTTTGAATTCCAAAAATGTTCAAAAAACCGCGTGGTCTATCATTAAACCGAACCAGACCTCAACTGCTGTCACTGAGGTTGGTGCGGACGAACTCAACGACTATTTTGTTAATGTGGGTCAAGAGCTGGTCTTGGCTCTGGGGAAGACCAACGCGCCATGTGAAGGCGGGACTGAGGCCGCTTCCATGTATCTATTACCGGTAAACGAGACAGAGATCATAAACTATATAAATACTCTGAGCAGTAGTAAATCGAGAGACTTTTTCAATTTAAACAGCAATTCCTTAAAATTAGCCAAAACAGAACTATCACCTTACATAACACATTTAGTTAACTGTTGCTTTAGCGAGGGTGTCTTTCCCGCATCCCTGAAAAAGTCTAGAGTTGTACCAATATTTAAAAGTGGAAGTAGGAGTGCTCCAGAAAACTATAGACCAATATCTATAGTACCTGTACTTTCAAAAATTATTGAATTAGCTTTCAAAACTCGACTAATGAATTATTTAGAAGCAAACAACCTCCTACAGACATGTCAGCACGGGTACAGACAAAAGAGATCCACTAAAACGGCTTTGTTAGATCTGATAATATTTATTTTAAATGAACTGGAAAAGGGAAATATGGTAGTAGCACAGTTTCTCGATCTAACCAAGGCTTTTGACAGCGTTTCACATGACCTGCTGCTGCTTAAACTTGAGAGAATGGGTATTCGGGGGAGGGCTTTTTCTTTTATTCAAAGTTATATATCGGGGAGATCGCAGATGGTGGATTGCGGGGACGAGAAATCGTCTGTGCGATCTATTGACTGTGGCGTACCTCAGGGTTCCATTTTAGGGCCAATATTGTTTATCTTATATATTAACGATATTGACGAGTGCTTGTTTTCGAAGCACATAACTTATGCGGACGACACCTGCATTTTGTCTTCTGACAAGTGTTCGGATGTTTTGAAGGAGCTTTCCCGTGTGGCGCTATCGCAGGCAGAAACCTATTTTTTGGGAACAAGGCTCACTTTGAATTCGGGAAAGACAGGATCTCTGGTTTTCACGTTGAATCCCCACATAGACCTTAGTTCAAACATGCCGACCAAATATTTGGGAATAATTTTAGATGGTAGACTGACATGGGAGGCCCAAATTAGTAACCTAGCAAAAAGACTTTCCAGTTGCATATATTTACTAAAACATTTAGCCGAAACCGTCACTAAAGAAGTTTTGTTATTAGCATATTATGGTCTTTTCCATAGTGTTATGTGTTACGGTATTTTATTATGGGGGGGATCTGCGCATGTGGGTAGGGTCTTGATTTTGCAAAAGCGCGCAGTTAGGATTTTTAATAAAGCTAGCCCGCGGGATACGTGTAGAACACTTTTTAAGGATTTAGGTATCTTGACGTGCGTCAGTCAATACATTTATGAGTGTATTATGTATGCTTACGCGAATAGAAAGGATTTCTGTAGACCAAGCGGGTATGACACCCGCCGGAGACCTGTGGCCGCACCATATTTTCGTTTGACTAGGAATCTGAGATCTTTCAGAGTCAATTCCATTAAATTTTACAACACAATACCAAATGACTGGAAAACATTAGCGCACAGGGATTTCGAACGTACGGTAAAAAAATTTTTGAAGGGGAGGGTATTTTATGACATCCAAGAGTTTGTTGACTGCACTTTTTGAGTTTGAATGTATAATGTATGGTGCCGTGTTGAAATGTATTGTATTTGCTTGTGTAATTTTTCTTTGTTTACTTGTACAAAATGACGAGTGTACACAGCCAATAGCTGTCACACACAATAAAGTATCTATCTATCTATCTATCTATCTATAATGAATTTCTATATAGCACTTATGCATACTACCTACAATTTACATTGTTGTCTGTTTTGACTTGTGTAAACACTTTTGTGTATTGGCACCAATAAACAATAAATAATAAACAATATTTTACATGTAGCTCCAATATTAAATTTTGCTGTCACAGTTTTTAGATTTTCTTTATGTTAGCGTAATTTCCTAATATATCATCGATGATCAATTATATTATAGGCTACACATTGCTTCTACAAGGTCTCATCAGCAAAACAAAATATTGAGATTTATACTATATGTATAGGTATTCAAAATATCTAAATTAATAACTGTTATATGTTAAAAACTCTTTATTTTTCTCGTCTGATGCCTATTAAACACTTCTGAGAATCTTTTTTACGTTACTACTAAATAACAAAACATGACATTTAACACACCAGAATATATATACATAGAAACGGCATTTAACAAGTTGTTTGATCAAAAAAGGGAAGGATATACAATATACAGCGTTAACTACTGTGGACTCTGGGCGAATACCTACTACCATGAATTTTTATCGGCTAAGTGCGTAAGAATTTGGTTTAATTTTTGTACTTTAAAAACATTATTCAAATATCAAATTGCACTCGTTGTATATTTGAACTACTAAAAGAACATTATTAAATTGAATAATTCACAAAACCTTGCAAAACACTATCCCAAATATAATAAAACAAAGGCATACGACCACAGAAAACTGCTTTATACCACTTTACAGGTTGTTATCTACTTTATCCAAACTTCATATAAATATCGGTTAGTCTTTTACTCACTTAATGGCTTGATGACCCCGTATTTATCTTAAATAGAGAAACTATTTCCATACAGTTAATGTAGTTATATGTTTTAAAAATGTTAGTTAACAGAGGTATGTCAGATTGCCAACTTCGGGAGTTCCAAATATCTAAGTATACGTTGTTCAATTCCTGATAATATTTATTGCGTTTCGTTTTCTAAATTTGCTTAGGGTTCGAGAAGTTATCTAGTTGACATTTGTATCGTACCGGATATATATCCGCAGAAATTTATAAAACAATTATTGTTTGTGCGTTTATTGCAATTATAATTGTTAAAAGTAACTCGTTTTGTGTACATATCTATTGTTACTACAACGGACACGTTAATTAAAACAAGGAAATAGAATAATAATAAGGACGATTTTTATCTGATTCGCACATCTATGTAATTACATTTACACCGATTAGATTGTACTTGAATGAGATTCATTGTTAAATCAGGAGTACTTATTGTTAGTATTATTTTTTAACAGAACTAAATTATGTATATTCACAGTAAATTATAAATTGTCGTGATAATTAACATACTATAAACTGCTCTACTTAATTAGGCGGGCACACAGTTTATAATTGCCATACATACGCAAAATTAAAAGAAAGACGAGAGACATTGACCGAAAAAATCTGTAAAATCTATTAGTGAGACTATTCTCGTAAGGTTGTGAGAACAATTTCGAAAAATTAAAGTTAATTCCTTAAGTTAGTAGATCCTACTGTATCTTAACTGTGCAAGGTGTACTGATAACTAGAGCTGAGGACGTTTGCGGTAAGCCAGGGACGTAGTAAGTGCACCAGCGTATAAACACGCTGCAGCGAAACACTTTAGTTAGGCGTGAACTGCCAACGTGATCGTATGTTGTATTGAGCTCTATTTAATAAGTATGACGGACGTGCCCAAGCCAAGGAAGCGCCCTTTGCATAACGAAGTGAAGAAATTTATCCGAGACTTTCCCGATTTGTATTATAATGGAGCAAATGTGGTTTGTAAATTATGCGATAAACAGTTACTTTGCTGGGACATATACGACTCGAATTCGAGAGTTTCACAGTCGGTGCCCTGGTATTCCCCAACCACCAGAGCCAATCCTTACACGTTGGGGAACTTGGTTAAAGGCGGCATTTTATTATGCCAAGTATTTCCAACAAATAAAATCTGTGGTTCTACAATTCAATCCTGCCGAAGCTGTAGCCATTAAGGAAAGCCAGAGACTCTTTCAAATCCCTTCCCTTGATGCAGATTTACAAACTATTTATAATAATCATATAGGATTGTTTAACGCAATCGAGAAATTTCAAAATACTGCATTATCGTTAGCAGAGTCACTGCAAATACTGGACGATGTACACGCGCAGCTATGCGCAGTAAATGACAACAAAAATGTGAATGTAATAGCAAAGTTCGAGAGTGCGATAAACAAAGATTCTGATTTTACCAGATTAAAACAAATTAGTAATGGTGCAATTGTAGATTCGGTTTCTATCTATAAAGATTATTTTAATTGTGCGTGTGTTACATCCGTAGATGTCGAGCGGTCTTTCTCAAAATATAAAAAAATTTATTCATCACGGCGTACATCGCTCACCGCTACAAATATGGAAACCTATCTAATGCTACAAACTTACTACGAGTCTTATCCACTTGGCGCTATGTAATAATAATCGTAAATAAGGTAAGTGTGTTATTTATATACAGTACACATAACTGACATACCTCAGTGATATAAATAGCGAATGCATGTAAAGCAATAAAATCACGCATGCTTCACCGATCGAAACAAGGTCATAATATTCGTGCGTTTACCTGAATACTATCCTGGCTTACCGCAAACGTCCTCAGCGCTACTGATAACACTACCTTGAATTAAACCAACTCTAAAACAGAATAATTGCAACACCGTCCTTTTATCTGCTTATCAGCATTTTTTAAATGCCTGTGAATAATTTAAATGACTTGCAGCAAAAAATTGAACAAAAAATTTATGAAATTAATGCTAATCCAGCGTCCTTGAACAATGTTTTTGGATGGTTCTACCACAGAGCGTTTAAATCCATAGAACCAGCTGGTCAACATTTTCAGAAAGTCGTATAAATTTTAGTTAAATAAACCAAATAATGACACTTACATTAAGTTTTGACGTTTCTCATTTTGATCCATGAAAGAAGATTAAAATTTTTAATTAAAAATTTCATACGCTACTTGATAATGTTTTTAAATGAACACCCTATATTGTGGATCACAAGAAGCATCAACTACATATTTAGGCAAGACAAACTTGAACCAAAGAGGTACAGTCTACTCCATACTAGGGTCCTGTCACAGAGCAGTGGTATACAGAAGTGAGTTCGGTAAGAAGAACATGTAGAACACAATAAGCCTTCAGGCTGCGGTGTTATGCCATACATGAGTTTTTTTTTATGTTTTACATTCTAATTTTAAGTGTACAACAGTAAATAAGTGATTGTACAAAAAGTACCGGATTTATTCGTTTAACGAATGTATATTTAAATCAATAATTTGAATTTCCACACTGATGAATGAAGCGTTTTATTTCATCACTGATGTTCAGTATCTGACAATTTAACAATTTCTCGAACAATAATTAGTGACGTTACAGCAGATATATATCCGTGTCCTTATCTGCTCCACCTTCTTGTAAGATATCGCAAAGCTCTGGTAATTTTGGATTGTCATCATATTCAATTTGCTTTTACCCTTAAAATCACACATGTTCTTTCTTGACAAGAGGCACATATTTAATATTGTCTTCAGTTGCTGAATACAAATTAACCACAGTATGTTTTGTTCAAGCTTTCAAAATGAAATGTCAGTTTTCACTGTAGCAACGGCGCCAGCCATGTCCGAAAAAAAATAATGTATTAAAAAAATGTGGGAATTTCATTTATTCACTCAATCGTCAATAACTTTGCCATTTTTCGGTCGATTTTCCTCTGGTTGGTGTTATTTTTTGTATAAAAGCATTAGTTTTGTGTATATCCAGAGAAACCGGAGGTTTTTGATCGCTATCTTTTGAACCGTTTAACCAAATATAGATCCCATTATATGTATTTGTTCATTATTTCAATGTCTTTCATTTAGTACCAAGAACGACCAAATCGGACACACTTAACTCCAGTTATAGTTTTAAGTGGAAGGAGGTAAAAAAATGGAAAAATCACAATATCTCAAAAACTATTCCTTAAAAAGAATTTAGCATTGATTTTCAAATTCAGCGGGAGAAAATGCATGGGAAAAGTCACCCCTCATCAAATGTACCTACAAAAAATAAAATCATATTGTAAACTAATGTTATCTGCTCCATATTCGATAGATACCTAGAGGATAACTCTGACATATACAGTGTGATTTTAAAATACACGTGCAAACATATTGAAATTATAAAGACAAAAGCATGTGGGTATAATTATGAACGCAAAAGTGTAAAAGTGATCTTATTTTTAAAAAGTCCCAAGAACTGTGGTAATGTATTGAGGTAAGTACGTTTCTGTTTACGATACGTAAGCATACGCAGATAAACCGTACCAAGTGCACGATACATTTCGTTTATTTACTATAGGGATATCGATGACCTATAACGTCGAACCTAGTAAACATTGGGAGCATACAACGATGTTTACGAGTATCTGTGCCCTTTAAAGAAGGGGACATAAAGTACTGTATGTAACTTTGTAGCATTTCTACAAGTGAATTTTACAAATAGTAGGCAAATTCCATTTTAAATATTAATTAATAATCTAAACAGAGTTGCTACTTCTATGTATTTGGTGTTGCCCGGGAGAGTTTTCCTCAGTAATGGGTAGTTTGTTGAAAACAAAAAGGGAACCGTGTTCTTTTTCGATCTTCTGAGAAGTATAGTATTTTTTTCGAAACATTTTATCTTGAAATTTGTCATTTTGAAATCACAAGAATAGTTTAATGTACATACTACAACATGATGGAACCTCATGTTTGGTGCATAATTGATATGAAACCAGTTATTTGATGATCTGGAATTTTCCCTGCGTTTATGCTGGTGTTTTGATTGCAAAAGCATTCGAGGCAATATTTGGCCGTTGGTTTCCTGCTGGTGTTTGGGGCGCTTCACGAGAACTGAAATGACTTCTGTAATTCGAATTCGGAACATATTTTGGAGGTGTTATATGTACCTGTAGTAAGCGAAATTATCATTTTTTTTTAACTATTTTAATTTAAATACGTACAAGGTATTTGAAGGTTAAATATTTGTTGATTAACTGTCAAATTATTTAGTTAATTTTAATGATTTGTATGTCTAAGGTTGGTGGCAATTCTGTGTGATAATGTATGTATGTTTTTCCTGTCAGCATTTTTAATGTTCATGCCTTGGCGCATTGACTTATGAAAGGCCGTTTGTTGGGATTTTGGTGGGAAACTTGAATTTACTTAATATTTGTAAAACGACAGAATTAAGTTCTTAGTCTGAATTGAGATAAGAAAAATCTTTATTATTGTGATTTTTATAAAGTAAATGATCCTACTCACCTGAGATTATATGTAGAAAGATTCTTTCTTTCTCACATTTTGGTAGGAATCACACTAACTTTAATAAATTAAGACTCGTTTGTTAATCAGTCTTTTATTCGATATAACGTATGGGAAAACATCACTTAATGATAACAAAATTATCACATTATAAATTCATTGATATTTAATGATATATTAAGAGTTTGTAAACAGCATTAGTCGCTGCCTAGTGTGTAGGGCTGCAAAATCATTTAAGAGGGGGAAAAATTTTATAGTTAGAGCCATCTGCAAATTGTGGTCTGGTTTATTTGTGAATTCGTCAAAGAGTATCACAGATGACTCTGAGTGGTAGTGAGTTGTATGAAAATTTAATTTATAAAAAATGTAATTAAAATCTAAAAATATTGTCTATAGGTTTCGTAGTAGTACGTACCTATCATGTCATAATTAAGATAATTCTCATTGCGGAGATTTTTCTCAATTATTTTATGATCGAGAATTTTCCATCACTGAGCATTTCTTCCACCATTTCAAACCACATCATCTTCTTTACATTTAAGGCGAAAGTGTTTTGGTTGCCGTAGTAGATACGACTGTATTGCAGCAGTTCTCAAACAAATAAGAGTCCTTATTTAAAAATTAATATTTTCTAAACCACTTAGTATGGAAAAATGCAATCTTCTTTTTCGCGCATGTTTTCAAATTCCGCAATTATTATATATATATTTTTTTAATCAAATGATATCTGCAAGATATCTTTTACGTGCGCACGGGAAACCGGGCATGAATGAGATGTCAAGTTATCTATGCAAAAAGGCAATGTAAATGCATTAAGAATATATAGCACCTGGGTCTGTAAAGTTTCATAGTGAGTATAACAATTTTAAGTTATGTCTACATAGCTGTGGTGTTTGAAGATTATTTTTAATTGACTCAGACTTGTTCAGATATCGATAATAGATCTAGACAGCGTCCGTCCATCGCCTTGGACCATTAAGAAAAATATATGTGCACCCGTTTCACCGATATACTGATTCAAGGTAACCCATCGCGGATTACATTGACCAACCACACTACTCCTATTCATGTGCTTGTACGCTGATAAGATTAGAGAACGAGATCTGGAGAAAAAACGTATTGAGCACATAGCTATATACAATATACGCTCCTTAGTTGTACATATGTAAGTATACTAAAACGTGTTACGTTGGTGGAGTTTACATAGCAAATGTGTAGCCGAGGAAAGAGTGGGAAAAGTGATTGCAATTTTTAAATCGACACCTCCATGTCAGTCAGTTATTGTGTACGCGGTAAAAAGCGAACCAGTCGATTTCGTAAAACGCTTCCTCGATATAATATATAAACGAATAATTTGAATTCGGCGCGTATTAATTTGTTAAAGCACGGGAATAAAATACGGAATCACACAACAAACACGCTGGGTAACTGCCAGTAACTGCTTCTGTTTGTTTATTAGTCAGTTGATATATCGTGCGTATATATATTTTTTTATTTGGTACGCGCGCGCGCTCATAATGCGATTGTGCATGGACGAATTTGAATTTTCTCTTCGTGCGGTAGTTTGGTCGAACGATTGACCTTAAACCGAAAGATGTGATATTACACTTACGGAATACAAAACAGTGGAGAGTGTAGGTCGTTTTTAAATGATAAATTGCGAATTACCGAGTGCCGCAATTTTCTAATAAAGAAGAGCGGAGTTAGACAGAGAAAGAGAGGAGCGAAACACGCGTACCATGGAGAAGACCAGTCAAATACCGATCACCGTCGGGATACCGCAGAACAAAATCGTGCAGGATCTTAAATTCAATTCGCTCAACAATTACCAACATCATCAGGGTTCCCCTCTAGTGAAGCGCCCGTCAACCCGACGTGATGACTCTACCGAATTGGCGTCGTTTTCGGACAATCGCAGCACATCGCCTCTAGTTTATAACGTCAACAATAACTATGTTAGTGGTAACACGAATATTGTGGGTGAACTGTTCACACTACTACAAAGTATGAACAATCCGATACCGATTGATGTGTTACCGGGCCTGATGAACAGAAGTGCGTCGAGGCATCAGCTGAGCAAGGGCAGCGTTACAGACTTCTTGCCGCTCGCTTCCGTAAACGCGTTGGCCGCACGTTCCAGCGATACCACCAGTCAAATATCGAAGCAATACGATGCGCTCTCGCTCAAATCGTACACCTCGGTGGGCATGGGGTCTACCGATGGTAAAAAGATGATAGTCAGGAAGATACCGACCTCGCCAGTCGAATTGTTTAATTTAGTCAACCCTCCAATGTAAGTCTTTGAGAATATCGTTATTTACTTATCGGTGCGGTTTTATTTGCACGTGCGATAACGTGGGATTTATTTACGAGCGCCAATCATTTCTTATCTTGCGAAGTAAGTGAATACTCAGGTATATTTTCGCGCTTGCTTAAATTAAACAGAGATATAAATATTCTGAAAGATAAGATTTTGATAACATTCTTTACTTTTAAAGTATGCAGAATGAAATTGAAGCAAATACTTATTTTTATTATTCATTTAAAAAGTAAAAGAAAAAAAGTGAAAAATGCTACTGTAACAGTCCAAAATATTATGGCACTTGTGACAATTTATAAACTTCTTTTTTCATTGTATATTTCGGGCTAATACAGGGACGGATTAGAACTTTTTTACACTGGGGCGATTAAAACTATTTCACCCTCTCCCAAGGCCTTTCTGTAATATGATAATACTAGCGAAAGAAAAACAATTACTTAGGTCTTTTTGTTTGGAACTACAAGGCTATATTTGTGACTAATACAGATATAAAACAATAGATTTTTTTCTTAATAATATAATAGAAAATAAAATAATATGAATAAAATAATGAGTATTGTTCTGGCCAATCTATATTTATCATTTAATGATATTTTCTTTGCAACATATTTCGCTGATGAACTGAGTATCTTCAGGCACAAAAAACCTCAATTATCGAAATTCCCATTGAATTAGCAATTGAAACAATTAAAGAAAGATGGAATGAATTAAAAATACATACCCCATTACCACTCGAAGATTTTGTTAAAAGCAACAACATTATGTTTAAATACAACATATTTTACATACTATAAAAGCTTTTATACGCTTTAACTTTTAGTACAGTCATGGGTTCTCCAATTTCAGCTGTCACAGCAAACTTAACTATGGAAAAACTTGAACAAATTATTCAAACGATACGTGGACGATTGTATACTTGCCATTCCAAAAAATAAAAGCAATTGTGTGTATGTGTGATATCAGGGTGATAGTACACTGCGACCCGAAAGATCTATTGTGTCCCCTCTTCTCGCTGTATTTACAGGTGGCCGTCCAGTCTGATTCTATTTAAAAAGTGCAGAATGTTCGAAGGTCCCAGATTAGGGAACTCTCTCTCTTCGATTTCACATGCTCCCAGGTGCAGCGCCCTTGAGTTGCACAGTGCAGCGCAGATTGTGAGTACATGGATGGATGTTTCCTCCTGTTCCCCACAAAATCTACATTCGGCTTCCTTCGCTATTCCAAACCTGCTTAGATGTCCGTTAAGTTTACAATGGCCTGTAAGGATACCTGTCAATATGCGAATATTATTTTTACTCAGGTTGATGCATTCTGCAGATCTCCTCTGGTTATAGGTTCCCAGAAGAGTTTTAGCTTGCCTCATTCCCTGGAGATTCTCCCAGTATTTGGATCTTCTCTGCTCTACTTCATTTTTCAGTTTCTCCAGTGTTATGCTGCTACTTATCCCGCAAAAAGATTCTGGCCCTACAAAAGGTGTTCTAGCCCCTCTCTTAGCGAGATTATCTGTTATTTCGTTTCCTTCCACTCCCGTGTGTCCCGGAATCCACAATAGGGTTACCTTGTTATTTTTGCCTAGCTCGTTTAGATTTTGTAGACACTGGTTCAGGAGCTGATTATGTTTGACCTCAGCGCCCTAATGTCTTGCCCATCTATATTTATGGTCTTGAGGCTGAGTTCTCTTTTCCTTGTGAATGCTATTAAGGTAGTCTTAGTGGCGTTGATGTAAGGCGCACTGATTGACACCACCTTTCCGTAGTGTTGAATCCTCTTTGAACTATGTCACAGAGGGTATTCTCAAACTTTCCTCTTGCAAATATGACTATATCATCAGCATATCCTTGACATGGTATGTCTAGATTAGTCAGCCTCCATAGAAGTTTATCTATTGTCAAGCTGCACATGAGTGGGAAAGTACCCCCCCCCCCCCTTGTCGACATCCTCTGGTCGTCCTGATCGAGATGGTTTTGCTTCCCACCTCCATTTCCACTGATCTAGTAGCGAGCAGCTGCGCCAGCCATCTGGACGTTGCGCCGTCTACCCCTCTTTCAATTAATGCTTTCCTGAAGGCCTCGTGCGAAGTGTTGTCAAAAGCGCCCTCTATATCTAGAAAGGTGCACACTACAGCTTCTTTGTTCGTCAGTGCACCCTTGTTTGATTTGTCAGCTCCACTAATGCAGTCTCAGTGGATTTGCCCATTTGATAGGCGTGCTGACAAGTGTGCGAAGGCACCCGCTGCAGGATATCTGTCCTGATATAATTATCTACCGCCTTTTCCACTGTTTTCAGAACGAATGATGTTAGGCTGATAGGTCTTTGAGATTTCGAATGTATAGTGTCCTTCTTCTACTTTTGGTATAAAAGTGACTTTGGCCCTTCTCCAGACTTCTGGTATGTATCCCAGATCTAAGCGGTAGGATTACGTCCTGCCCTTTCTGAAGTAGCACTGGAAAGATCCCACCTACTCCTGGTGCCTTGAAAGGCTGAAAAGTGTTTATGGCCCATTTCAGCCGTTCGCGACTACATATGTGTTTGGTCATTATTGTAGCTGCCTTGGTTGGTCTTCTGTGTTCCTGGTGTAGGTTTTCCGAGGTGACTGTTTTTCCTTCAGGAAAGTGAGTTTCTAGAAGGAGGAGAGCTCTTTCCTCTTCGGTATCAGTGAAGCTTCCATCAGTTTTCCTTGGTGCCACTATAAAAGCAATTACATCCTTAATAAATTTAACTCTTTAGAAACTGAAAAAAAATCAACCAAAAATTTTTTGGACTTGCAAATTTCACACAAATATGGAAACATATGCATGTATTGGTGCCTTTTCACATCTGTCAAACTGTTTCATTAGTTGTCACTATAATAAGGAAAGTAAAAATGGTCCATCGCCCCAACAGTGAATACGTTGACATGTTGGTAATTTGTGGTGAAGTACACAAGAATTCTACTGAAGTCGCGAAGCAAACGTCGTAAATCTTCTCAAAGGAGATTCTTCTAGTAGCACTCGAAAAATATCTCGTCAAGTAAATGTATCAAATCGAATTGTCCGGCAAACAGTGCGCGAGAATCAATTGTATCCTTTCCATGTACAAAAAGTACAGGCTTTACAACTTGAAGAACATCCTTTACGCTTACAATTTTGCCGATAGTTTCTACAAAAACATGCAGGATACGTCGAGTGGGACTTTGCGTTCTACAACACAGCGATAACTTTGAACGACTAGTGTAAACTTGATTTCATGATAAATTTAAAAAAAAAATTTGATTTAATATTAATCACCACTTAAAAATGAAAAAATTAAAAACTCCAAACATTTTTTTTTAACATTAATATCTCTTATTATGTAACTTTTGTTAAGGTATTTTTACGTTAATGACTTATTTTAAGATGTTTATATATATATATATATATATATATATAATAACATAAACAACCTGGTAGACCATTGTGTTGCCTTTTCGGAAAAAAATGATTTAGCACAAAACATAGAAAAAGTGAAAGCTATGATAAAAAATAATAATTACCCACTACACTTTATAAATAAGAATATAAAAAAAAGGATCATACAATTAGCAGAAAAAAAAGTAGTAACATTCAAGATAAAGAAGATAACGAATATATATACCTCACGTCGAACATTTATCAGAAAATATACAAAAACTACTTAAACAATATAAAATAATAGTGGCGCATAAGCCAAATAAATCAAACAATTTACTTTTTACGAAGACGAAAGAACCAGTAGATGTTAATAAACAAACTAATACAATATACAAGATTAAAGGTCACAAATAAATATAATGCCACAGCGCTTTGCTAAAGATAATAATCATAAATTAAATTTGGCGAAACTGAAATATTAAACATGGAAACCAACTATGATAAAGACTATTTAAAGAAATGTGGCAAATTAAAAATCAAAATAATGCTATCAATGATAAATGTGACGTTACGTACTACTACGTGTTCAATTAAATTATAGTTGTAATTATAAAAGTAACTTATTACTTCTTGCCCAACTCTGTTTATTAGGAAACCTTTACAACTGTACGTTGTTGGAGCTTGGAGCATGTACCGTGTCATTTTCTTAAATCGTATACCTTTGGCTGAGAAATGTCAATGATTCAAGGTTTGCTATTCAACAGATCAAAACTGTTGAGAAATTTAAAATGGGAAATCTGCTTACTGGAAAATCCTTCTTAGTTTATCCATTATCACCTTAAGGGTGGTTTCTTTCTGAGAAATCAGAAATTATTGTTACGTTACCAATATGTAACTAACTCAATCGTGCGATATACAGTATATGTAAAGTTGTATACTTTATTCTCACTTAGCGGCTGAGTTTTCTATCGCTAATCATGAAACATTAATCAATCAAATACTGATAGATATACAGCTCACGTATAGAATATGTAATCGATCTTCCTTTTTTGAATCTTTTTCCTCTCCTTCCCATTTGCTTATTTCTAAATAGTCATACAGATACTGCATATAAATTTGCTACTTTAACTACTTATAAATTCTTGATGAGAATCACAGATAAATTAAATGAACCTTACTTATGCACACACCAAAATGTCTAATCTGTACCTTGTTATTGTAGACCAGCTGTACAATATGAAGAAATAGACGAAATACAACATGAAGCTTTAACAGTTCTTAAAAAAGAAATTATCGATATTAAATTAAAAAAAGGATAATGATAACTATTGTTTCAATCGTTCCAATTAAGACTTTAAGTATATAACTATTGGAAATTCTTTGAATCTATATGTTTAGATACCGGTTTAAATATGCATAGGTGTTTCAATCTCTTAGAAACAACTGGTTGTAGAAATCCCACTACCTCATTCTGTCATTTTTTCTTAAAGAATACCAGTTCTTGTTGTTTTATAGGACCATCTAAGATCAACTTATAAGTTTGCATGGAAGCAATCAGAGTAAATACAGGTAAATATTGTAGATGAATGTATCATAAAGAAGAAGAGTATATATTGACCTAAGCAAATTCCACGGTCGAGAAAGAAAACGTTTTATATATTAAATCAGGTAGCTTATTCGAAGGTTAAGATATTATGCATATTTTCGTAATTAAAATCACCAATAGCCCATATAATTGTGTTTAGAGTTGGTAGAATTTGGTGGTCATTTTCTTTTGTTAAAACGAAAATGCTAATTAATAGTAATTGTTTCTGCATCAACACAATAATTATTGTGCTTTTAGCTCAGGCGGTAAATGAGGTTTGATATGATATGCTAATGAAATTAAATCATATTAAAGATAATAGAAAAAGAGTACTTCTAGTATCTAACTTAAATTAGTTAATTGCAAAAAACAAAAAATATTAGTATTAATTTTACTATAAAAATAGTCAATAAAGTCGTACTAAATTCAAACTATTGTTTATGCAATCGTATTCAATATTTGATAAACAATATTGTTGACCCCTCTTAATCGTAGTACAAGCACAGAAGTATAAATGTCTTTTGTTTTCATTTCTCTTGTCCTTTGAAAATGTATTATGTCACATTTTATTCTTTCTGTCAAATTAATGTAATGCATACAATAAATATAAGTAATAAAAATACAGGAAAAACTTAATTAATTTAAGAAGTGTGCTGTGGTTGTGTTGACATCAGTATTTTCTACCTTCGGTGCGGAAGAGGGCTTGTCTGTTGTTGCGATCGGCTCTGCGAGATTGGTCCGATGGGCTATAGGTTTTGTTTTTGGTCCGTGGAAGTTACTTCAGGTGTTTTTTCTTTCATCCAGGGCGTCTGATCAGGTTTAATTATGCGGCGGTCAAACAGGATCGGCTTCCAGTTCTATTTCTATAGTGTCCCGTAAAATCCGAGTTTGACGGTTAGAACATCTATCTAAGGTCTTAATGTTGTCAAAATCTATGGAGTGTCTCTTCATTGTTACATGTTGTGCTAAGGAAGAAGTGGGTTTTCTATTTATCACTGCTAGTTTATGCTCGTTTCTCCGTATTTTCCTTTATTAGTTTGATTGATGTAGGTTTGTTCACAATCTATGGATGGAATTTCGTATACTTCTTGGTCTTGCAGCGGTAGTTTATCTTTATAGAGAAATGGTAGTTCTGGCTGTACTAAGTTAGGACTAAAAGTTGAAAGATTACTGGGAAGGCAGCCAAACTGTTCAAACTAAAACGGTTCCTTCATATATTAATCTAAGCTTTCGCTAATTCTTTATTAGCTTCTTCAGAGATACAATAACTGGAATGGAGAAAACGACGTACAATCCGAAATTTGAAAACACATTGAGTAAAACAATGCAGTAATTACATCGAAAAGTTAAAAAACAACAAACTCATCCAAGAGCAAAAACCACGTGTTCATAAGGTTAGGAAAACCGAACTACTACCTACTAGTTCGTACTACCTGTACATATATTACTATGAATGTCGTCCTATTAAACAAACTTTATCCTTTACATATTGACATTAAACGAATTTATTTGGAAATCTATATGCTAATGTATGTAAAAAAATTCTCATTTAGTAAATTAACTTCTATTTTCACTGACAAAAAAATATATTACAATATCTATCGCTGTTATTTCCAACGCTTAAACAGAAAGAAAATTTTCCTACCGAAAATATTTACGTCTACTGATTGTACCAATTTATTAAACGTTTGACATCTAGAGGCTATCCTTATCTGTTGGATCTGTTGAATCCGTTATTAGTCGTCACGATAGATTAAGAGTATCTAACAATTAAAACAGAAATGGTCACATCCGTTTTACTGCAATTTTCTAAAACACGAGCGAGGTTAATAAAATGTCAATTTACTTTAGGGATTGTTGGTAACTTTAAAAGCATGATTCCAGGAGCAAATTTACATTAAAATATATCATTATATACTTACAGGACAAGTATATATTATATTACATTTAATATGTGATTCATTGTCATTATGTACTTATCAAAACGAAACATAATTTTATATCTGATTTGATTTATTTATATTTCGGTTAATGAATTTTTCAACCAATTTACTTTGTTACATTTTATTTTATTATATTCATAATTTGTAATGTAGTATCTATTATAATTTCTTACGTACGTGGTGAAATCATTTAACGCAGAGTTATCGAATATCCTATTGGAAATTTATGCAAACTTAAATATATTTAAATTATACTTAATAGACATAAATATTATTTATTAAATATAAAAGAACATCTAGAGGTATGTAGATTACAAATAATAACTATTCATTTTCCTAACAAAACGAAAGTCAGAATCAGAACAAAGAAGTTAGTTTCTAATTTCTTTGTAAATAGGTATTTTAACAATACTTAGTGATGGGCACTAAGGACAATTATGATCAGTGAAACACCCCAGTAAATAATATAATTCTTTGACTTTTTCTTCAGAAAACATTAGTATGGAGTATGGATAGATAATTAATAATAATAATAATAAATAATAATAGCGTTTATTGCAAGAAAATGTACACAAATAAGAATATATATAATACAAATAATTAAGCTATTCTTAGCAATAAATAAAGAAAATGAACTCACGAAGTAGAAACCTACTTGTATGTGAGTCAAATGGTTACATATAAATCATATAAATTACTTTACAACTACAACTCGTAGATAATTAATTGTTATTAAAACCTGTTACAGAGACATAAATCTATAACATAACTATAAAGCTGAAAAAACTTACAATTAGTTTTCATGTTTAAATATTTGAATCTCTTTGGCTTAATCTTCTGCCCATGATTAGTTACTAAAACGAAAAAGAACGTAAATTGTGCTGAAGTTGTATGCGAAATAGCGCATTGAACTCACACGCATATTCTTCTAGACCGCTAAGAAGCAAATATGTATAATAAATAAATATGGATAATTCACAGAAGAACCGTATAGCCACAAGGCAAGGGGAAGGCGCGGGTGCAAGTACACTTCCTAACGCACCCTAACAACTCGTTGCGTTTAACCTATTAATTAGACCGGATGTTTTGGGTATCCGTGAGTGTACACATGCGAAGATATCCTTAACCAAACCTGTGATCTTGTGTAGCCACTGCCAACAGACTGTGCACTAAATGATTGTTTGTTGCTTTGCTTTGATTTATACTTTCATTTGTGCAAGTTTTTTTAATCTAAACTAGGTATTTTATATATACATACATTCTTTTATCTATAGTTGTTTTTATTTATACTTGTCTCTATTTATATCTTTTTATTGTATATTTTAGTTTGTATTTATGTTTTATGTTCACGTTTGTTTTTTTTTACTAATTTTTGACTAAAAATGCTGCACATGTACTATACAAGCTTTTGTAAATAAATTAAAATTGAAAAAAATTGAAGTAATTGACTATGGATAAGCATCGATAGTGAACTATTGGAAATATCGATAAACATTTGAGACATTCTGAGAATTCCAAGGTTTGATCACAGTTTGATACAGCAGCGTGCGCCTATTTCCTTGCATATTTCAATGGGAGCATGGTTGTTACCCGAGGACACCTGTATAGTATATTTTCAATTTTCTACCTTATATGACGCAGTTCCAGTTAGTTTATAGTATTTAATCTAATAAAAATTTTAAATTTATGTTGATAAACGTTGAAAATCAGCGCCTTCATAAATTACCTTTAGAGACAGTCCATTGTAAAGCAGTCGCCTAACTAACTTTTACAACGCATCAAGATACATTTTTTTCGTAACGTGCATCACGCGTAAACACACAGATACAGAGCACGTAGCACAGGGAAAACTAATTCCATGTTATCTTGCTATAAATTAGGTAAATCGTAAATATGAACACGAATATACCTATTCCAAGACGAATTATCGCAGTATAGTTAATATATCTTAGCAGGTTACGTTCGCGAGCACATAGACAATAACTATTTCAATTAGCGTTTCGCGCTTTCCGGCGTTGCACGTTTCCTCTGCGGAAATGATGCGTAGAGTCGCTTACAGAACACTCTCCGATCCTCAATTAAAACGGTATCACGGCAATAAAAATGTGGAGTGCAGTAATGGAAGCCCGAGACAGGGGCATTCCCCTATCGGAGGCTGGGATAGCGAATCCTCCAAGCAAAGTTATGATTTGTGTTCATCTCTAGCTTTCGGTGTGGGATACACCGATGGCAAGAACATGGTCGTCAAGAGAATTTCTACGTCTCCGGATGATTTGTTCACACCACCACTGTAAGTGCAACAAAATAGACATCAATATATTTTGGGAAATTTTTTAATTTTTATTTTTTTTTCAAAATAATTTTGAATATGCATATTGCGATTGCTGATTTGGTTATTTCTACAACTACAGATTCGGTTAAATTAGCAAAGATTTAGTGTTTTAGTGACGATTTAAATGCAATTACGAAAACAACATTTGAATGATATGTTTTTAAGATAATTACACTCAGAGAATGACAGATGTTAAACTAACAAAACAAGTATTGTTAACAAAATATTATTTAGTTAAGTAAGATTATAGTTAATTTCACCAGAAAAACTAATTGAAGGCAATCATTATTTTGTTACTTCTGTTTTATTAATTTAACAAACCCTTTGAGTTCATTTAAACAATAATTATTGTTCATTTAACAAAGTAAGCGTTTTTAAAAAATAAGGCATTTTTTTTGGTAAAAGAAATCCTTAATGGGTACCTCAGAAACTTTGGCATAGCCACTAAAACTCCCTTACTCCAAGCACCAGTCTGGAACCGGTTCACATATTTCTTCAGGCTGAGTCTTATTTATTTTGATCATTCTGATTAGTATTCTTGATTAACTAGTACTCCTTTGTTTGGTCCCAATATATGCGTTGCATATTCACGAATATAATTCCATGCAGTTTTGTTGTTTATCACCTTTGTGATGATATTATCAGGGGAGAACACACTTATTTATTGTTCTAAGTCTCGCCTTTATTGTACCCAATGCTCACATTCAGAAAATATATGAATGGCATTATCTTTAACATTCCTCTCCAGTAGACTTGCCCATTTTATATAGATAAGATTGAAAATAACCCGTGATCAGACAAGAATTGTGTTAGCTAGAAATCTACCTCACCTTGCTCCTTTTTAATTCAACATTATATATCTGGAAAGAGTCAAACTGTCTACAGACTTCTTCCGTCCTCCTATCATAGCTTCTGCTAAGACGAGATAGTTCGTTGTCGTTCTTCACGACGTGTACTTTCGAAATTATTTTGTCCTTTTCTTAAATAAAGTATCTTTCGTTCTGCTACTCAGAGTGCTATTTGAATGACTTCCGCGATAGCCAAAACCGCAGGTTCTGAAACAGTGCGTCAACTGGAAGCCACCTTATTTGCCAACCTCCTCCTTTATTTTTCCTTATTAACAACTTCTGCCCACACTTCGGAACCACACAGAAGCATTGACTGCGCCCTAGACGTGAATAGTTTGCGTCTGCTTCAACTAGATACTCCGAAATTTGCCATTAATCTTTCCAAAGCAGTCGCTTTCTCTACGACCTTACTGGCAAACATTTCAATGTGCGATCAAAAATTTAATATGGAATCAATTGCACCTAAATATTTTGTCTTTGAGGGGGTTACTATAGTTTCTCTTGCTGCTTTTATAGGAAAAAATTGCCTCTATCCTTCGTTTTGTTGTTGTTCGTTCCTCAGTTTTGTGCAGAGTTAGTGAAAGGTGTTCCTCCATCCAAACGTGGATTCTCCTCATTGCCAGATTTAATTGTATTTGAGCCATCTCAACATTACCAGCGGTGATGTGGATGTCACTGATCCACTTGTCCACAACAACCGATCAGTGTCTTATTTAATAAAACACACACTTGCTTAACTACGTTTATTAAAAGTGGAGGTTTAATGTGACACGCAGTTCTACAAGAGGTTCGGATCTTAAGACAAGTAATGATCGAGAAATCACGTATCTAAAGCCGCCCCCTGTACAGTTGAAGTATAACCCGTAATGTCGAAAACCAGAATGATTCTTACTATAACTTCCCTTGGATGGTATGTTTATAACATTGAAACGCCGGGATCGGCAAAAATAGACTGTGTTCGACTATTTGCGGGTGATGTTTCATTTTAATATGACTTATTATAAAGACAGAAAAACAAATCGGCATTGTATAATTGGAAATAGCATAACTGACAATTTAGGTACAAAATAATAATAATAAACAAAGTAATATAAGTACTCCCTCTGTCCCAATAAATTATGATATACATATCTCTTTGCTATTTATGCCAAATTATGGTATACAAAACTTTGAAAACTGCTTTATTGTATTTATAAAATTAGTAACTCAATCTGTAACTTAAACATACATTTCGCTGCACATAATGGAAACAAGTAAACGCCCTTCGTGGCGATGTTTTTTTTTTACATGCGCTCAATTTTATAGTTGTTGCCTCCTGAGGCCATCATGGTTGACTCCATGCACTTTTGTAGTGTCAAGAACACGTTATCTAATTTTTCTTTAGTGAACTTTCACTCTCAACACAATCTATTAATTCATCCATAGTTTTTGGCGATGCTTGGTGCTGCAAAGACTGAATAACATTGAAGAAGCCAAAGTCTAAAACATTCAAATCAGGACTATTCGGTGGCTGTTATTTGAATTTAATACACCATCAATCTCTTGATCCCTCTGCCAGCAATTCTGCATCGTTATCACAAGGATGCGGTTTTGTGTTATCTTGTTGTACGTAAGTTGTCTTGGTTTTATGGGCTTTTGGAAATTTGGATCTAATGCCTGGCAAAACGTTATCGATAATCATCATTTTGCATTCTGCTGCGTTAATAGACTCGAAGTTTTTGCTCACCATTGTTCCTCTTGCCCTGTTCTTGCTGTTTCTTGTTGCAGATTCTTTATACAAAAGGCCAGAGTCCGTTTGCCGTTGAAATATTGTTTTCCTGCACTGTCATACCGTGGTCTGGCCACTGCAGCCATAAACATAACTTTAGCTATGAACCGTTTGCTTTTACACTGTCTTTCGGGTTCTGCTTCGCCCAGCGTGATGTAGTATGACCTTTTAACTTACGATAAGTAAAACTACTTTTCTTCTATATGTACGTAATCGTACATATCCTCAAAACATCGATTTGACTTAAGTTTCGACAAGCAGAACTCTAGTCTCGTTCTTTTGTTACAGTCCGTTAGTAGTGGCTTCACTGCTGATGATATTCTTTTAAAGTGTCATCCTTATTTGAAAATGTGAAAAAACGGTCGATTTTTGAATGTTGCAAACGACAAACTCCGAATTGTGCCACTGCGATTAAGTGGAGTTTCTTTGATTTTATCCAAATTCTTCGAATAATTCTGGCGCTTTCGGCCACAATTCCTTTTTCTGGAAATCACATTGGCACAAATATTTTCTGCGCTGTACTGTTCCTTCGCCCTATTTCAAATACACGTAACAGTTAGTCGGGCAACATCAAACTTCCTTCCAGCTCGACCAATAACACCGCGCTTCAATTTACTGTCGGTTTTGTGTTGTAACAAGAACTGTAAAATTCCAGTACGCTTTTCATACGTTAGTTGCTTCGTCTTTACGTATTTTTTGTGCATTTCGTGATAAATATCTCCCATAGTTTTAACCCAACGGGTATCTTATCTTCTGATTGTCTGACCAATTGACATTTCTCAACTGACACATGCGTAACAACTGAACTGTTTTTAAACGTAGCCGCCTAATACTTTATTAGAAACACCGCATGTAGATTATATTAAATGGATAGAAATGTATACCATAATTTGGGACACAGAGAGTATTACACTTCTGGGGGATCCGAAACGTCGACATATGACATTGATGTAACATGTTTCTAAAATGAATGCAAGACACAACAAAGGTTTTCAAATAATAAAATAGACGTTGAACTTAACAAACATTTGTAAACAAGAAATTATACAACTGATGCAATAAACATAGAAAAATAAGCTAAAGATTGTAAACTGAAATTGTAATAAACATTGTACAAAGAATTGTAACTTAGATACTAAGGGTAACATAATATACACTAGCGTTCACAAGTAATGGCACTGCACTATACTATGTGGCACTATATTTAGGTAATGTTAGAACAAGGGCATAAAGTCATCTATGTGACAAAATAGAGTTACACCTACCGGCATTTGTCACTTTAGTAAACCTGCATAAAGAGGACAGATGTGACAATTGCGTTTATTAGTTCATCCTCAGTATCGTAGAATAATGTTCGGTTATACAAATAATCATCTAGGATCTGTAATAGATAAACTAGAATTTCAGTTATTTCATATGTGATCCACCATATTTACAATTTTCCTTTCATTAATGTTTTTTCCTGATTGCCAAATTTTCTATGTTTCAGCACATTCTCTGCTGCAACATATATCAATCAATATTAACAATGTATTTACAAAATCTCACTTTTGACATATATTTTTTTTTTTTGTTTGCTCTTTATTTGTACAATTTTGCAACCAAACTTAAACATTAGTATACATAAATACTTTTAAGTTTTATGTGACTTTCATAATAATGGAGGGTAATATTTTATTGTATTTTTCCTTTCTACGTTACAATAGCTTCGCCTATTTACATATTAAGATAAATAAATGAGGTATAACGTCACTGTCACAAAAGGTAATAATTACATACAAATTCTAATATCCTTTTGTTAGGTGTGTCAATACAACTGGTAACGCTATCTTAATTATCCAAGCAGGTAGTAGCACTTTAAGCTGTTGCCTTTCTATCTCTATTGTTTTACAAATTGGTGATTTGTGGAAGAAATCTTATATAGAAAACAAGTTACGTAATTAATTGATTTATACATTTTAATCTCTTACTTATTGTTTCTTCTAGGAATTAAGATGAGTGATTTACAAGAGTAATAGTATGTCAGTGAATGTATTTTTACTGAATTTTATCCCAACATTAATGTACACTGCTCAAAATGGTTTCTTTCTCAACCTTTTCTTCATCTTCCTGCCGGAGGACTTCTATTAGTTACAATAACATTCATAGATATTTAGCTTATCTTTTAGACGAATTCTACATGAAAAGACATGAATTCTTATACCGGGTATTCTAAAGTGCTGCGAATACGCTAAAAATGTTCTAACTGTCCAATAAAGCACCTAAAGAAATTACAAATGTTACGCTCTTTTGTTTTATACGCCTACTAGAACGTGACAGAATACACACCGACATTTTTTTAATAAAAAGTGTTTGTTTTTTAGAAATGCAACTTCTTCAGTTCTTCAGACTTAATTTGAAAAAGAAATTGTTGTTAATTTCAATTATACTAACAATAAGTGATGTATTATTTCTTCTTTCAGCTGTTATTTCTAAAAATAAACTTTTATTTTCTTTTGTCTAAGTGTCCTAACTTTATTGGCCGGGGGTGTATATACAATAAAATATCTTGTTACAGCACTATACGATTTAACATCATTTTTTAATTGCTAAAAAAGTGTCAGCTTCTATAAAAGTGTATTGTAGAGACAACGTAATCCTTAAAAACTTTATAAACACATTTACAACATTTTCTGCCTTTGTACTTAATTATAACCACTGGATTATGCATTTGTTTCACATTGGAGATACTTATTCCCTATGCAGCACATCTGTTTGCACCCGTTTATCCGGTTTTGTTTAGAATCATACGATATGAATAGAGTTTCCATAATCCGATAACAATTGCTTACGTAGGTATTCAAGATACAAGCATTATCCTGACTTTTGTTTTAAGCAAAATAATTAAATTTGGAATTAAAGAAGATATTTCCAATTTTTCGTTCGATACAGTCCTATTCTTAATGCAAACGGTAAACAACCTCTTTGAAGTAACCTCAATCGTGATATAAATGTATAAGTGCAAATTGATAGATCCAATAAAAAATCTTTTAGCTGTATGATCTTTTTCGCAAAGTATTCAGTTTTTGATATGTATATGTTAATATATAAAAATCGATCGCATATTACGAATTTGATTAATAAATAATTTTATTAAATCTCAAGGAAAGGAAAGGTATAAAATCCTAAGGCGTAGTAGTGACGAAACACCATCTTCATAGGAATCCCATCAAATGTTTATTCCGCAATTTTTTTTTGTACTATTATCCATTAATGTGCCTATAGTAATCAATAGGATTGACTGACAGAACATTTATCTTCATCTATATATTATTAGCGATTACTTACCTAGGCATTTAGTCAATTATACCTGACATTCAAAATTATTTAAGAAAATTAGCTAGATGTACAGATATTGGTAATGAAATGAACTTGCAAATACATAATGATTCGATCATCATGAATTAGTTTAGCTGATTTCGCGTCACATGTTAAATAAAAGATATAAATTAATAAAATAAAATTATATGTTATTGCTTTAAAATTGCTCTTACTGTTGAATTTGAAAAGTTTATCGCCATTATAGTTATTTTCTTAAGACAATAAAATTATATTTCGTCGACGAGCGGAAATTGTTAATTTAATAATTAACTTCGTAAATCGAAAAGTCTTGTGTAAAATTATATATTTCTTTTCTACAACAGAATTCACAGAATAACTCATGGTACAATTATATAAAGTATACAGGATGTAATTTCGCGGCCACGGACTATATCGGATGATGTTACGCAAAAAAACTAAATCAAATGTTCCTTTATAATTTTTTAATCTGACCAATATTTTTTTATAAAAGTAAAATGCGTAAAACTTTATAGATAACTGAAAATTTATAACACAGAACAATTTAGTCCTATAACGGCGTCGAAAAAGAAGTGTCAACTGTGGGGCAAATCAAGTAGAATAATTTTTTATCTTGTATAAATTGTTGAGAATAGGTAGAATCGTTTTCGACCTCCTACACCATCGGCGCAAGTTTCTGTGGCCAAAAAAACCTGGAACTTGTGGCACTTTTTTCTCAGTTTTTGGGCTGTAACTCCTTTCTGTTTTGTAATCATCTTTTTTACCAAGCCATATGTCAACCCATTATTTCTATGCTTTTCATTTGCTCCAAGGGCAAGTCTAAGTAAGATTTCTTGGTGAATTAATATAGATACCAATACCAGTTGGAAAGACGACAACAAAAATTCAAGTATGTATTAGGTAGTAAATTAAAAATTTAAGGGTATTTGTAAATTCAATGTAGATAAGTCAAAATTTTACTAGGTCATTATACATTGAAAATTTATTTGCAAATTAATTTTTTTCTTCGTTTGGAAGGTCAATTTCTTCATTCTCTTGCATGTCACCTTCATCCGTTGCAGCAACATCTTCTTTCAGCTCGAAACATGGTTCCTCACCTTCACCAACTTCTATTTCAGGAGCGTTCTCGCAATAAAGGCCACAGCTATGTCTGCATGCAATTGAGCAGTGCGGGCCAGATTTGCGGCAACTGCATGTTGCATGTGCCCTTTTTTTACAGGCACAAAACACAATTTCTAGGAGGAAATCAGGAGCTACATCTCTCATCATTGTGATTAGTTGTAGACTGGACGGCTAGTTTTTTCTCCATCTCCATTGCAATAGGTCAATGTTTCTAGCCAACCAACTTGGTGGTATGTGCGCTTTGAGTGCAACCTTGCCGCATGTGATGTTTGTTGGTGGCAGCTGTGCTAGGTTGAATGCATTTTTTGTTGTTGATTTTAAAAACAAGTACCTGTGTAGGAAGAAGGTGAGGAGATTGAACAGCCTGGACCATCCAAACGTAGAAGAAATTAACTTTTACTTTCTCAAAATAAACTTCCTGGCAACAATGCCGAATTTAAACTACCTTCGATCTGTAATAATAACCAAAACTTCACAAACTCATATCAGCCTGTACATACATACATTTTCGATATTCTTCAATAGAAAGATAGAATTGTAAGTCAGAAGAACTTGACTCTTATTTAATATTCTATTAATTAATACATAAATATATGCATCAGTTGTGTTTGTTTCATACTGAATCACGTGCTCTATACTTAAAGTAGATTTGACCTTTCCGTGCATACATTGATAAGAGGACTTATTATTTTTAAAATCCAGATGTGTTCTATATATCTGGTATGATTGTATATAAGTGACGGAGCTTTTATTGTAAGAAATAAATGTTATTATTTTTATTATCACTTCCAGGTGATGTAACGTATACTAAAGCATGATAATTTTACTTGATAATACCCTGTTACGTAATAGATTTTTTACGATAACAAACGTCATTCTGGATTGATGATAATAGGTGTGTTAATAGACCAAAATTCATCCGTATCAACTTATATCAGGTGAAAAACGTGCAATGAATCAAATCGTATATGTGCCTAATGATTCTGATCATGTCATATCGCTACAACACTAAAATTAGCAGAAAGTCAAAGTAATTAAAGGTATTTTGACTTTTTCTATAAAGGAAATAAAATGCTGACTTAATATTATGAACCATATCAGATATTAGTTTGATATAGGTAATTTAAGATAAAGTGAGATAAATAAAATTATCAGAACAACTCGAGAGGTATGTTGTTAATAATGAACACCCATTATTTGGTCGAATTTATATGTTTCATTAATTTTGTTGTTTTTTTTTTCAAAAACTTTTAAACAACATTATCTTTGTGGGATATCCTTATAAACATTTGTAACGAAAACTGTCAGCAAATGCTAGTTATATGTGCATTAAGAGTTAATATTAATAATATATAATAATATTCAATAATCGGCATATATGTCGTGAATGTATTGCTTGAACGTATTATAGGCATTAAAAGACCATGAACATGAAGCAACTGTTCCAAAATAAAATTGAAACTCTTAATAAATAAAAAGCTTGTAAAATAAAATCACCTGCTAAAAAATTGTTTCAACAATCAATAAGAACTAAAAATTTGTTCTTGAGATAAATCTTAATAGATACAAGCTATTATTATTCAACAAGAAGCATTGCTATGCCTGCATGTGTACGATATGCTGATAGTTATACTGATCTTCAAAACCGTAGTTAAAAATCGTTTAGTTTAGACTTTGTACAGGCCGAAAGTTATTATTTCAAAACCTCTTTCTTTGTAATAAATAATTTTATTGGGCAGGACAAATCCATATCAAAATTTATCAATACGTCACAATATAGCAAGTTTTTGGTTTACACAGAGGAACAAATAAATTAAACTTAAACTTTATATTCTTATTCTTAATAAATGAAACAGTCACGTTATATTTAACGGAAATTACTGAAATATTCGAGAATGAAATTCGCAGGTATTGATTTAAATTGTCCATGTTAGGCGAAAATTTAATTTCAAACTTAATTCTAGACGATTTTGTGATAAGTTTATAAACATTGGCGCATTGTGATTCCAAAACAATACAAACAGTCTGAAACCACGGCGTATGACTTTATCACAGTAATCCACTTCATACACAGAAATACTACGAATGATTACATGGGAATTATAATCTTTAATTATAATTATACTGCCTGTGAAAGTAATATTGTTTGTCTATTGATTAAATGTTTAACCATTATCATTTATTTAAATTTATGGTTAGACACTTTCAAATGCCTTACCACAAACTTCATTGCACGATGATAATAGCTTTACTATTGAAACGTTTATACGAATTACGTATTCAAAAGTGCTTATTGTTATCAGTACCACAGTTTTAAGTAATTTTGTCAATATTAGGTTGTGGATGACAATTATTTTAAATTTAAAACTGCATATTATATTTACTGCAATGTAATTTTTTTTTTAAGCAGATGGATAATTTTTTTAAATTTCTGTACATCATCACACATTCGTATTAAGGACGGTCCTATTTAATTTAAATTTTCTTAGTATTGGGCACGGTAGGGGAAAATAACTATCGTTAGCGAGGACCAGACAGGCTCGTGTTAATTCGTTTCGGGGGAAGGGGTTTGTGTTGCTTACTGGCTTTCCCGAGAGTCGACTAAACACGAGTCTGCCTAGTCTGCGCTAACGATAGTTATTTTCCCCTACCTTGCCCATTACTAAATTTTCTACATTATATGTAACAACAAAGAATACTATAAAGGAATGCATTTATGAATATCATATTGCATAATAACGTTCTGATAGGATTTTCCACCAATTAATATAATAATTGTTTATTACTTATCGATTTTTTTAAAGCAATATAATAAGCTTATATTAAACAAATAACAACAAATTAGTGAATGAATGAAACAAATTGCACTCGCTATCATTTGAGCCAATTGAATTTAAATATTACCGGAAGGTTGTATATGCTGATATTGATATTTAGCAACCACTATTTTTGTTTGGATGTTATTATGATTATTGTTATTATTTTACCAACTATATTCTTATTATTTCTATAATAAACAACAAAAAAGTTAACCGGTAATGACTTTTACTAATCCTATTGATCATAATCAGCATTTTCAAAGTAGAATATTCCACGTATCTACGTTGCATATTTAAGTTATCTACAAATCGAAAGATTCAGATATAATCATCGTACAAAATTAGTCACTGTTAATTCCAATATGTTTGATTTGTAAAAAGATGTACCGTCGATTATAATAAGATTAGATAAAAACAATTATATGTATATACAGGGTGTGGATAAAGTAACGCACAATATTTAAAACCTCCTTATTAAGCGATTTTTTTTAAAAAAACGTTGAAATACGTCTTGGTGATTCTGTTTAGGGTTTTTAAGGTTTTGTTCACTGCTAATGTTACTACACTAACCTGGGATCATTTATCGCGAGCTGTGGCACTGGTGGGCTGGTAGCCAAACCCATGCAGTGCATGTGTTTGTTTAGCTTGCAGTGGCCGGTCAAAAGCCCCACAAGTTGACGTAAGTTACGGCGCGAAAGCTGCAGGCAGTATTTTGCTGTCTTCGGTGACGGCCTGGGGATGACCTCACGCGCTTGACGGCAGGTGGTTATGGATTTCCATCTATTCTCATGAAGAGTGGCAGTCCATTGCGTTATCATGGTGTTGAGTGTAGCCGACGAAATAGGAAGAGCTGGTTTCGGCCCCACAAAGTGGGAGCGCGAGCCCCGCCCCGCCAGCCTATCAGCAGCCTCATTACCTAGGTTTCCTTTATGACCTTTAACTCACTTGAGTGTCAGGGCATTATCGATAGCGACTGCTTCTAGGGCATTGTGACACTGAAGTACTAAGCCCGAAGTGATCCTATGATTATTAAGAGCCTTAAGAGCAGCCTGACTGTCGCTATAAAGGACAATACGCCGTCCCCTAATGCCCTTTGGTAAAATTTCTCCGGCGCCGTGCAGGATCGCCAACACCTCGGCTTGAGAAACCGTGGCAAACCTGCCCAGCGCCAGTTCTAGATTGAGGTCAAGGTCCGAGGAGAAAGCTCCTGCCCCTGTCCCCATTTTCGTTTTCGATCCATCTAGATGGCGATCGAGGATTGCAGTTCGATCTCAGGGTCAATAAGAACATGGTAGTGCCTGTTGAAGGTGAACACGGGAGGCACAGTATCCTTTGCGGCACCAAGGAGAGGCACCTTGGCGGCGGCCTCATAAACGATGCTCGCGTGGCTGCGTCCTCGCCCCGCCACGTCTACAAGACCCCGGGATCTCAATCTTATAGCCGCCTCCTCCACAAACAAGTCCAGAGGGGGGACACATAGGAGGTGCTTCCATTGCCGGCGTTAGCGTTGTGCGCATTGCTCCTGTTACACTGAGACATGCGATGCGCTGCACATGGGCAACCACTCGTCTCACCCTTGGCCACCAGACGAGAGCGCCATAGGTTAGCATGGGCCTTATTAGGGCAGTGTACAGCCACAAGCCAATTCTCGGGGAAAGTCCCCAAGACATATTAATATATAGAGTATTTAATTACGATAAGAAAGTATGCCAAAACTCATAATTTTGTAAACATATGTATTCTTTATATCACTTTTGTATACAGCATTTGTTGACAAATAGCAATTATAGCCGATTTCTGAAATTCCATCAAATACACGCAACTAGTGATGTGTAATCTGCGAACGACTCAGTTCAAAGCGCAGGAAGGACTCAATTGAACTACATCAGTAAAATTCTTCTTAGCAGTTCGCAGTTTATCAGTTCACCGTTCAATGGATCGAAGGAGACCGATGCAGCAACCGGATCAGTTCGAATTCGCGTATCCGAACTGATCCGAACTGACTGATGGCGACATATTCTCCGTAAAATAAAGAATTAAAATTGCAGCAATTCTGTCACTATAACAACAATCTTGTGATAATAGGTTATATCAATTAAGAGTAAAATAAATTACATATACCCTATATGTATACAGATACAAGTTATGCAGTGCGTGTTTAAATGATGTTATATAAAGATGTCGTATTACGGTGTTACATACGAAGAACTCTCATACTTCATACCTGTATTGCAAGATTGTAAATTAACCCCTTACCGCATACTGTGACATATATGGCACACGTTGAAATTTTTTTTTTTTTTTGAGTTATAATGCACTTCTTGCCTTTACTGCAATCTGTCCCATATTTGGCACGCTCGCTTCCCCACGCCTCCGCATTTTTGCCGGTCTGAGCCTGTACAAACTTGAAATATACCGTTAAAACGAGAGAGTTTTGTTTGAGCGTGTATTCCCGCAGTTACGAGATTTTGCTCTTGTGTAAACGAAAGAAATACGTAAAGCATTGTGATAACAAAATTATCTACACAAAGGTAAGTTCTTCTACTTCATATTTTTATCAATAGAAAGCCATAATGAATCATTACAGGCGACTTTATATCGTTACAAGACGTGTGCCATATCTGGAACAATTTGAAGTAACGGACAAATTTGTGATATTTTTGTAATTTTTTGAGATGGACGTAAATAACTTTTATGGAAAAAAAAATATCAAAATAACGGCAATACCGGATGGATTTGATAGTGAAGACGAAAATTTCTCAGATGATGATGGGTTTCAACGAAATACGGAATTCGCTCATGTAATAGCAGAAGAATCGGATAGTTTTAGCGAAGACGACAATAAAGATGTGTATGATGAAATAATTCAAGAGACAGATTTAGAAGATGATGAATGGAATACTGAAGATGAGCTGCCATTGGCAGCATTCGTTAGACAAGGGGAACAAAATAAGAAAAAGCAGAAAAAACAACTGCAATGGCAAGAAAAGTTTTTGGATGTTCCTGACAATCAAATTATTTTCAATGGTACTGAATCCTTCCCTGCAGACATTAGCCAGTTGGAGGAGCCCTACCAGTTTTTTAGATATATTTTTACGGAGGAAATAGTCTCATACATAACTCAAGAAACTAATCTGTACTCTGTTCAAGTTAGACCTGAAAAGCCAGGTAACATTTCCGCAGAAGAAATAAATGAATTTATTGGGATATGCATGTATATGTCAGTCGTACATTTACCTGCCACCAGAAGTTATTGGAATAGTTCTTTAGAAATTCCTGTAGTTTCTAAAACCATGACATGCAATCGGTTTGAAGAAATCAAACGTTTCCTTCACTTCAATAACAATAATGAACAGATACCTCACGGACAACCTGGTTACGATAAGCTATTCAAAATCCGTCCTTTTCTTAGTAAAGTAAGAGATAGATTACTACTTGTTCCAAAAGAAGAGTATTTAGCGGTTGACGAACAAATCATTCCTACAAAAGCAAGATCGACTCTAAAGCAGTACAACCCGAAAAAGCCTCATAAATGGGGCTATAAAGTATACGTTTTGAGTGGTGTATCAGGCTTTAGCTATGATTTCGAAATTTTCTCTGGACCTACTGAACTTGAAACACATCAACCTGATCTTGGAGCAAGCAGTAACGTAGTCGTAAAGCTATCACAGACAGTACCCAGGAATCAAAATTACAAACTATTCTTTGACAACTGGTTTACCAGCATACCTCTTTTGGTATATCTCACAAAGGAAGGAATTTTACCACTAGGAACAATTCGAGTCAATCGAGTATCCAACTGTCAACTTCCCAAAGAATCAGTATTGAAAAAGCAAGGGAGAGGTGCATTTGTAGAAAACGTTGCAAATGTTGACGGAATAGATGTAACTATCGTTGGTTGGTACGATAATAAAATAGTTACAACCGCGTCAACATATGTGGGAAGCCAGCCAGTTTCTGAAGTCAGAAGATTTTCTAGAAAGGATAAGGTGTATGTCAACATTCCACGCCCAAAATGTATAGAGATATACAATAGCTATATGGGTGGAGTTGATTTACTCGACTCAATGTTGGGTTACTACCGAATCCATATACGATCAAAAAGATGGTATCTAAGAATCTTCTTCCACTTTATAGACATGATATGCGTAAACGCCTGGCTTTTGTGGAGAAGAGCTGTAAACTCAGATAGCTATTTACCTCTTGCCGAATTCAAATTGGGAATAGCAGAAGTGCTTACAAAATCAAAAGCTACATCAAAAAAACGTGGAAGACCCAGCAGTTCTTTGCAGCCACAATTAGAGTCGAAAAAAAAAAAATATCCTTTTGCTCAAATTCCAGCTCAGGAAGTTCGAACAGATAATCAAAATCATCTGCCAAAATGGGGAGACAGGCAACGATGTAAATATCCTGACTGTACATCAAAATCATTTATATTTTGCGAAAAATGCCAAGTTAATCTCTGTCTAAACAAAGACAGAAACTGTTTTTATGCATTTCATACGCAGTAAACATTTGTCATATTTTACTAACCGGTTAATATGTTATATTTCGTAAATAAATTTTTTGTATGTAACTCATTATTAAGTGTCTTCCCTTGTCCATATTGCAAATTGTGCCATATTTGGCACGAGTCAGTATTTAGTATTTTTCTTGTCAAAAATCACTAAAATATTTTTTTTAATATTTTTCTCGAGTTAGTGGGTCCATAAATAACATAATATATTTAAATGAACAACATTAAAAAAATCATGCAGTAAGGGGTTAAAACATACTGAACTAGGTAACTACCTATGTATTACGTATGGAAAACAAAAATAACAATCGGTGCATAAACATAGGATTGGTGGAAGTGAGCGATGTCGATGAGTCGATTCACTAATCCGAAGTGAATAAGTGAACTGCGAACTGATTCAAAGATAGAGTTCAGTAAAAACTAGATGTAAAGATACGTATCTGTAAATTGAACTGAACTGCCCACCTCTGCAACATATGTAATTCTATACTTATTGTAATACCCTGTATATAAATAGCTATGATCAATCGAAAAGCCTGCCTAAACGGTGCAGGTTCGCTATTAGAACTTTTTTTCCATCTTTCACAGTTTAAAAATTATTGGACAAACGAAATTTGAGCCGAATTTCAAAGTCAACCATTTAAAATTAAAGTTCCGCCGCAACATACAATGTCCTTGAGAACACCTCTATGGAGTGTAAAGTTTCACCAGAATCTGCGATTTAACAGTTTGTGAGTTCTCTCGTTAAGGTAGGCTATTCTGCGTTATCTTATGGAATACTTTACAGATGTACTTTATAAACCGCGGTTACCTAATATTTATTATAACCTTAATTCGCCTAAGGTATCAGCAGACTGAAGATTCCAAGTACACGTAAGAGATAAGATTTATGTGAATACATAAGTATATCTTATCTGTTTTATCTTTCTGCTATATGTATAACACTATTTGTCCAAAGTTCGAATTTTTGTTAGAATTATATTGTTTTACGCAAATTTGTAATTTAATTAATAAAATTCTATTGATTTTTAGACGAACACAATAATATTTATTCCACTTCTATATGTATGTATGTATTTATGTGTATTAGGATTACAAATTGAAATGAAAATTAAACTTGTACGTAGTATAATTCGTCACACAGATAAAAGGTGTAAATAGGAAAATTTACTATAAATGCCATATACAATACTGTAAACGATAATTACCTATTGTAGTGAGAGATATGGGATCCAACATTATTATATGTACTTTTCCAAAATTGTCGATGGGAATCGCCGTTTTGATGATCACAATTCCTATAAGATATTTATCCGGTAAAAAGTGGATTTATATTCTATGCCCTCGTCTGCCATGCATACAATTTATGTTGAATATGCCTCATTACTGGAGTAAAGTAAGAAAACTCTCATCTTTGTAGCAACTTCTGTGTTACAATAAATTTGCCGTATTTTTTTATTGTATGAGCAGAAACTTTGCTGTGATATAATGTTTAGACGAGGACACTTGTTTGTAACAGTGGAGGTGGTCATATTTTGGAGAAGATAATTTTAACATCATAATTACATTGAATTAACCGCAATTTTGGTTAGCCTAATCCTTTTTTCTCAATAACGCACACTTTGTTAATTCAACAATATTTATTCTTTAAGTGAATTTATTGGGTATAATAAATTGCAATAGAAGTAACAAAGAAAATATTAATAATAATAATAATAGTGACTTTATTTTCCCTAATATGAATTAACAGGATAATAAATTAACATGCATTTTCTTATGTAATAAACTTCATACTCGGAAAATCCATGAGCGGGGTCCAGAAAGAAAGTGCATTATGCACATCTACTTTAAACCCAACCCAACAATTTACAGCTAATAATAACACAGCGAAACATAATAGCATTCACAATAACAATACAATCATACAATCATTGGCAACTACACACAATATATTGCTCAGCATCTATTATACTATTATGTAGGGAAGCTCAGCAAACGAGACTTTGTGGACCGTCGACAAGCAAGCACAGACAGTGATTTACATTCATTAGGAATACTGTTATAAACTTTAACAATGTTATAGGTAAAACTACGTTAAAAAAAAGTAGTTCTATGTATAGGGGGTGTCAATAGTCCCTTACTCCTAATGTTTATATGGTGGACATCCGATCGAAAAGTTATCTTTTTATATAGGTATATTGGACATATTAGAATAATTATCTTATGAAACAAGCACGCCAAGTGCAATAACCTTATATCCCTCATATTCAACCAATCCGTCAGTTTTAAGGTGTGAGAGATTCGACAGTACATTCGTATGCCATACAACAACCTCAAACACGAGTTCTGCACAAGTTGCACTCTCCTCTGAGTAAGCGTATCCAGGCATGGCCCATACACTACGTCACAATAATTGAAGTGTGATAGAACTAAGCTGCCGCAAAGTTTAATTTTTAATTATCGCGAGAGAAAATCTTTGTTTGCATAAATAGCTCTTAAGTTGGAATATGCAGTACGAACAGATCTAGAAATATGTGATGTGAACCTTAAATTTGTATCTATGACCAAACCAAGGTTTCTTGATTCAGTAACAAACTTTCATTGCATACCATTCAGCACCAAATTAAAATCAGTTACATCATATCTCTTACTGAATAGTAAAGCTACGGATTTATACGAAGAGAGTGATCTGCGGAAATGGTAGCAATCGACTGAAGATCACAATTCAACTCATTCACCACACGCACCGCGCTATCACTAGAGAACGAGTGTAAAAGCTGAGTGCTATCAGGATACATGTAGTACCCACAGTGTGACAGACAACTCCCGTGCCACCTACAACCACCGACCGGTCAGATAAATAACTCCTAAAAAATAAAATAGCTTCCTTCCGATATTATTTTCCTTTTCGTTTTTCTATAATCTTGGTTAACTCAACAATATTTTTTTAATAAAATTAATATTCAATTCTTGGAGGAAAATATGATTCAGATGAGGAAGACCCAAGGTATTGTCGTAATCTTAGCTATTAATTGCGTTGTGCGTTACTACAATATACTAGCCGTAAATATAAATCCCCAATAAACTTTATAAATAAAACTATATCTAAAAAATAAAACTTTTCAAAATATAAATAATTATATAGGTCCCAACATAAATAAAGAAAACAATAAAACTTACACACATGATTAATAAAATAAATTGTAAAGACTACCAAGCAACATATATTGGACAAACGCACCAATACTTCAAAAAAGGGAAATTATGCCCATGAGTATAGTAACAACTATAATATCCGATTTTTCAAGGGATTTATGATTCAGGTCAGAAAGACCACGGTATAGGGAAATAAGTACAATTGAAGAGTCACATTTGCATGTTTAACTATTAATTGCGTTGTACGTTACTACAATATACTAACCGCAAATATTTAGATAGTTCATTTTACAATACCAACAATAATAACTCCAATGTGAATGTAAATATAGGCTTTTTTTGATATTTCTACGTTTATTTTTAGAAGTCAGACGTTTCATCAGTGAAAATTCTGATTGTCAACTATGAAAATTGTTGACAATATAACAAAAAGGTTACCAAAATACAACTATAAAACCAACAATATTAAACTACAACAAAATATTGCTCGCAGCGTTTTCCTTAGTACCTACTATTTAGTGGCATATGTACATGACATTAGTGAACTGATCTACAATTTTATTGTAGTAAATCACAATATGCTTGCTACAAAATGTTCTTTGTGCGAGCAACTCAACGAGTTTGATGAAAACACTTTCCAGCCGTGGTTCGCACAATACTTTTTCGACTACCACATGATTACCGCTTATTAAAATCAATTTACTTGCATTTGTAGTGTTCAGAATACAGATCACTCATATTTGAATGACAGATTGTTTAACAGCTGTTTTGACAACCGAATCCAGAAGAACTTCAGAGCCTTCTCAGAAGAATACGGTAAAGTAACGGAAGTGACACGTTGACAGTTCAATTCATAGTTTAATTCGGCAAAGTGGCGTTTTCTATTCTCAAGTGAGTATAGTAAGGTTGTACTTTCGGCTGTGGTAGGCGAAAAAATATTTATCTCTGTGCAGATTGGTACTCAAGTTTAATCTTATATATGTAGCGATTGTCCATACCTCAAAATCAGTTGAGAATTCGTACTCTCAACCTATTCAACAAGACGTTACAATATTTGACATGTAGGGATGATTTAAATGAAATTTCCATTAATAGTAAAAGTATTACAGTCAAGATTGGCGTTGCCAATCACAACTTTTCTATTTTCAAACTTGGCAACTATCCATAACGTCTACCAGATTAGAATTTGAAATAGTTTTATCTTTTAGATTACTGGTAATGGTAATATGTGTATATACAAGTTATACCTTACCTGTATAACAAAATAAGGTTTAGGACTGATATTCACAATTTAACTACGCTAAAATGCGGTTTGATATCTCCACCTAACCATAATTCAACTCTGTTCGAGAGGTCTTTTACATACAATATCTATAATAAATACAACAGCTTCCTACATTTGTAAAAAACATGTAAAGTTAATCAATTTAAAGTAAAATTACGCAACTTACTATTTCAAATATCAATATGCGCTGTCTATGAATGTTGTACACCGAATTTATAGGCATATACTAAATGTAACAAGGTTACTTTTATTTGTTGTTTTGCTAATACATTATTGCATTAGTAGATTAATAGAATTTTAGTTTTAAGTTATTGTTAAGCATTTCTGAAACGCTCCCAAATTATCTAACATTAGGGTTAGATATAAGCAGTTATAAAAACTGAATCTCGCCCTGAAATTGTATTATTTTTTATTTTTCATCATGTACTTCTATTTGCTTATGTTTATTGATTATAATACATAAAGGCTTATATTATTATTATTATATATTATTTTGCACTGTCCAATTAATTGCTTTATATCAGCGATCCACATATTATATTTTGTTTATTACTTGTGATTTGTTCTAGTGATACAATGCGGTGTAAGATAAAAGTAATCCTCTATAACAGTAGGAACGCATAATATATGTAAGTACATTGAAGGGAATTTTACAACGAATTTAATCAATGGATTACTTAGTAAATTAGTTTTATTTTCAAATGCACGTGTGTAGTGAATTTATTAACTACTTATTTTACATCCACTACTATTTTTTTGTATATCACGCATATTTAAGTATGCCATGTTCACACAAATTTTCTTCTAAAGTCCATTTTAGATTGATTTACTATTGTTCGTTCATTTATGTGCTGAACAGCATACAGCATGAAAATATAATACAACTTAATAAAAGACAACGCAATCTTTAACGCCGATGTACAAACCTGTGATCTATAAATTGAAAAAATTAAATATGAATGTATATATGACAATTTGATGTAAAAACTGTTTAAATTCATTAATTACTAATATACTAATAACTGCAAAACTAAATTGATTTATCTATAATCATGGCCGACTAAATAAATAGAAATATAGGGCTGATCATTAGAACACTTTCAATTACATAATGGTAATTTATACCTTTATGCACTTCGTGCAATGAATTGTATAACCGCAAACCGCAGACTTCTTTCGTCGCTCATTTTCTTAGTATTGCTTTTAATTTCATGTAAAAGTGTAAATATCATGAATATTAACACCGCAGGGATTGATAGGAACAGCTATTATAATAATAAATGGGGAACACATTTGTAATTGTTTACGCGAAGTACACTATACTGGCGCTTATATTTCTTGTTTACATCAATGTATGTAAGTTAAGTGCATACTTCTACTATTTATTACTAGAAAGAGCAAAGTTCCTGGAAAAAAGTACGTTGGTATTTATAAGTGCTAATGCAATTCGCTGCATTACAGTAAATTCCTCTTATATGTTATGCAATAAAAAATAAATAATAAACATACATGAATATCTGCATAAACTGATTTTTATCACTTATTTACGGACTTATTGATTCTCCTAATCCTTAGATATGTAGATGTATTTGTGAATTCTAGATAATTGCATTTGCATACATATATAACAAAAGAAAATCTATTAAATTATTGTTTGCGTTGGAATATAAACCAACAACCTAACAATTTTCTTAAGAAAAACAAAAATAATTGCTATAAAACAAACTATTTCTCGATTGAATGCAATAATTTTTCAAGGTTTCAGAAATATTTTAAGAATCCACAATATCATCTAGCCAAGTTGTCAATATATTAACCTATTTTTTTTTTTTGCTTTTATGGGCAGGTTTACCCCGTGAGGCAACTCGGCCTTAAGACCTATTGTGCCCCCATGATGTCTTAACCCTCTCGACCTGGTTGTACTCGAACAAACAGGTCCGCAAGTTGGTCGAGAGTTAATTTGCTTATACTGGGTTCGTCCAATCGAGCGACCCCTAGACAGCTCCGTCTCTCCCTGTCCACTGCCGGGCAGTCGGCAAGGAGATGCACAGGAGTTTCTTCTGCTCTCCCACAGTTTCTACACAGGGGAGAGTCCACTCGTCCCATGCGGTGCAAATGCTTATTTAATGAGCCGTGGCCGGTTAGGACTCCCGTAAGAAGTCTCAGTCTGGCCCTGCTCATGGAGACTGCCTTGCGAAGTCTTTCGTCGCCCGGATAAATACCGAGGATTTTACAGTGTCTCACGCCGGCTAGTCCATTCCAATAGGAGCGGTGTCTAGCAGCGATTTGAGATCTGACAAAGGCTTTGATACCGCCATAGGAACTCCCGCACAACGGTTCTGGACCAGTGAACGGTAGACCACTGTCGCCTCTAGCTAGTTTGTCAGCAATTTCGTTGCCTCTAACCCCAGAGTGGCTAGGCACCCATCTCAGCGTAATGCTGTGATGCTCCGCCAATTCTTCAAGCTTCCTATGGCACCTCAGTACCACTTCGGAAGCAAATTTGACAGCCTGAAGTGCCCTGAGGGCAGCTTGGCTGTCGGAGAAAATTTCGACCGATCCATTCCCATGCGGGCAGTTTAAGATGCTCTCTGCACAGGTCTGGATGGCTATAACTTCAGCATGGAAGATGGAAGTGGAGCCCCCTAAACTGATGGCTTCGCCATTCGGTTCTCCATCTCTCTAGATCCCAATGCCTGTGCCATTCGGCGTCTTCGAGGCATTCACAAACCAGCGATGAGAACATCGCCTCGGTCTGTGAATGTATGCTTTGGAGATCTCACTGTTGGAAATATCTTCGGAGTATTTCCTAGTGAAGCTGAAGACGGACGGAATCTTGTCCGTCCTAGTGGACAGAGGTACTGTCTGTTCGATGTAGTTGAAAATGCTGGTATGGTCTCCAGTTTTGCCAGAGAAACCTTTACGCCCGCTCCATTTTACTCTGTAAGCTGCCAGGGTAGCTTCTGACCGCAACACCAACTGAAGCGGAGGAAGCCCAAGAATGGTCTCCATGGCCGCAGTCGGCGTCGAGGACATGCGATGATTTTTTTAAACAAATCTCAGAGAATATTTAAACTACAGTTCACAGGGAAATGGATCGGCAGAAAAGCATTTCTATTGAATGGATGCACCATCATCAGATTTAATGGATTTCTTCTGGTTGGGATATCTGAAAGCTGAAGTTTATAAAAATCGTCCATAAAACATAGATCTGAAATTTCAAGTGAAATGTGCCAGATTTCATTTTACTATTTTTATTCGTGACCGTATTATTTTTTACTGCGTCTACGTTCATACACTTTAATAAAAATAAATCACAGAAATTATTCCCTTTTTCTAATAATTTATTACGATTTGATTTTTAAAATTCTATCATTGATGTTATAAAATTGGTGTACATTTTGTAAATAAATGATATTAAAAAAATTCATGGCTGATTAGAAGACATATAATACTCTTTCATAATATAAAGGAAAAAAAATAATTGCCATTTAAAATAGAAAGTTGATTGCTATAGCAACCAGAATGTTGAAGGTAAGAGAATTGCCGTTATATCAATGAATACAAAATAGACTACCAAACATCTTTTATTAGAGGGACATTTTTTCATGAAATTGGTTTTCAATAAGCTATAAGCAGATTTCGCTGCGGTTTTAACACACTATATTAACGATGCATTAAGTAGTTGTATGCACTGAAAAGCTTGAAATCAATTTGATTTTAATAAAACGTCGCCACTATTCTCACACCAACGATATACAGAATGAAATTACATCACCAAAATCTTCACGCAAACTACGCGAAACCGAATTTTATGATTCATAAACGGACATTCTTTTTCGACGTTCATTATAATTTTAACACAAAAACCACATGATCTAACCCATAGGTATTTTTTCTTGTTATTGAACTGAGAAAGGAAGTGGCCGCATAGTAACCAGAAAGTGTGTCTATATATTTAAATTACAATCATGAATGGCGTGGAATACGCATCCATAGTACCACGTCACGTATAAGCGGAGAGTAATGAATTAGAGGTCGCTTCAAGACAAGGTCACATACATTGGTGTATCCCCACAGGATACATAAGGTTAATAGAGCTGCACATGCATGTGTTATTTACAATTCACACGCATTAATCGCGTATCTGATTACAAAATTAGAATAATACCTTACCTCCCAATGCTTTGCTTATACGTGCAGAAAAATTTTGGAGGATATATAATATAAAATCGTAGAATTCATTGCGGAAACAATGTTGTGATATGTACCTAGGTTGTGAATATAAATCTATAAGTGTCCAATTGCGCATTTTTTATAATTAACTCAACCGAAAAGTTACCTATTCAATCTACAAACCTTGAAAAGATTTGCAGGATTTAATTACATTCTATCAAGTGAAATTTCTACACTTCAGTTTAGTGAAAAAAATTGTTATATAACTGCCACAATATCCTAGATGGATTGGACGTGGAGGTTCCAGACCATTTCTTCTTCGCAGCCCGGATTTAATTCTATTCCACTTCACTTTGTATGAAGTTTTATGAAAACTCTTGTCCAGAGTGCTGGAGAAATCCGAAACGTAGTAGATACACGGCAACGAAGTTTTGTCGTAGCACAGCCTTTTAGATAAAAAGGCATCTTATCAACGGAATGGTCCCCAAGCTGAAGGAGGCTACTTCAAAAATGTTATCTAAGTTTCCAAATTGATTATTTCACCTGTTCACAATTTTTCAATAAGATCTGAGAAAAAAAAATCTGGTGTAATAATAATAATCTTTATTGTCCAACAGACAACGCCATTTACAGGACAATGTAGATAGAAAAATACAGTGCATGAACTAATAAAATGTAAGAGGTAAGAGAGAGAGAAAGAAAAAAAATATATATATATATCTTATCTTATGAAAATTAACAATTATTCAGGTATTCATGAAAGAGAAAAAGGAGAAAGAGGAAGATAAAAGGGAAAAAGCTTATTGGGATTCCTGTCCATGTGCACTATAGGCGATTTACTGAACACGTTTGTTCTGGCTTTAGGTATAGAAAAGGTGTCCGTCGATCGAGTTCCATATCTAGGTATAATTATGTTTACCATAGATAATAATTCTGGTGCATCAATTTTGTTATTTACCAGCTTTGTCATGTATTTCGCACTCATAACTTCCCTTCTGCTAGAGAGCGAGGAAAAACCATGTTCTGTGAGAAGAATATTGTAATCTGTTCCCCGCTCAGGATAGATGTTGGTGGTTTTAAAGGTTATATATTTTAAAAATCTTTTCTGAACTCTTTCAAGCTGTAACGATTGATATGTATATATCGGATACCAGATTATAGAAGCGTAATCCAGTTTAGGCCGAACAAAAGCGTAGTACAATATTTTCATGGTATTGATATTTGCAAATCCTCTACAAGATCGAATAATAAAGCTGAGCGATTGCGAGACTGATGCACAGATGGTAGAAATTTGACGAGAAAATTGCAACCGCTGATCAAACATATCACCCACGTCGTCGAATGATAGTATTGCTCAAACTATATTGATAGATTAATGGGTCATTTAATGTAGTATAGGATACCACAGCACACTTATCAATACTAAGATTTATCACATTCTCATTGCACCAATTGTTGATAATGTGTAGATCTCGTTGCAAAGATTCACAGTCCTTCATCGACGTAATTTTTGTAAAGATTTTTAAATCGTCCGCATAAGCTAAAACACGACATTCCAATCTAGGCAATAAGTCATTAACGTAAATGTTGAATAGCAGCGGTCCGAGGTTCGAGCCTTGCGGTACTCCGGAGCAGGTGGTAAATATTGTGGAGTCAAAACCGTTGTAGCAGACATAACACGAACGATTGTCAAGGTAGGAGGCTTTTAAGTCGCAACTGGATAAGATTGCAATAGGCCTATAGTTCTGAATATCGCATCTACTACCTTTCTTAAATATAGGATTAATCCTGCTGATTTTCCATACTTCTGGAAACGTGCTTGTTCCAAGGGCAATGTTAAATATCATGCATAATGGAGTACACAGAATAAATGCGCAATCTCGAATTAAAAAACTGGGTAGACCATCATGACCTGACGCGTAATCTCCCTTAATGTGTTTGATGGCCGATCGCACTTCATCAAACGTAAAAGATGCTAATTGAAAACGATTCGAGGATGTAGTTGTAGTAAGTACGGGTGAGTGGTATACTTCGGCGAAATTTTTGGCAAATATTTCAACTATTTGATGAGCATCGGTGAATTCTTTGCCAGCCAGTTTCATACTACCAGGGATTCTTGATTTGCCAGCTTTTTGTCCAATAAATTTCCATAAGGTTTTTGGATCACTACAGATATTATGCTCCATACGGGTTCTATATAGATCATATGCCTTACTTGTTTCTATCTTAACTAGCGAACGCACTCTAGCAAATTCATCCCTGTAAATACGTAAGTGTGTAGCTTTCCACTTCTTATGATAAAATTCTTTTAGTTTCTATAGTTGGACTACTTGTGGAGTATACCAAATCGGGTATTTGCGTGATGTTATAGTAAACTTAGGTACGTGTTTGTCAATGATAGAGTATAAAGTTGTATAAAAAGATGAAACTGCAACATTTACATTAGTGCATAGCTCCAGAAATAACCAGTCCACATCACATAGCTCGCCATAAACTGCAGAAAAATCAGCTTTTCGGAAGTTGTATCTGGGATTAGAATTAGAAGGAAAATTCATAGAATTTTGTTGAAGCGGGGTTTCAAGATCTAACTTAACATTGAGGGTAGGGTGGTAATTATCTATTAGACAAGGGAAATATCGCCACGACTAACAAAAATTGGACAAGATAAATTAGAAAAAACTAAATCAAGTAATCTGTTACTACTAATGACTACATTATTAAACTGAGATAAGCCTAATACGTTCATAAAATTTTTAAGTATTAAGTATTTGCGGTCGTTGGAATTGTTAACTGAATTAAACATAGGACAATTGAAATCTCCACATATAACAAGTTTCTTTATATAATAATGTATAATATGGTATAATAACTAAACAAATAATTGATCCGTGGTTTACCTACATCCCATTTCCAATTTTATTGCAATAAAATTGATACGTAGAGATCGGTTACAAACTAACTCACATGATATTAAAGGCACATCGAAACTTCTAAAAAAATTGGGAATCGTAAACCCAAAAAATAATAATATTTCGGAACAGTTGAAAGATCCGTACATTTTTCATCACTATTTTACCGATTCCATTCGTAATTTGCCGTTCTAGATCGTGGCATTTTTAGTGTGTATGAATCAACTAGATTAAGTAATAATAATTTTGAACTTCAAGTGGTAGATGAGCAAACTGTATATGAAACAATCTTTCCCATTAAGAGCTGCTGGCGTGGATGGTCTTACAATAAAATGTATGCAGCTGTGTACGCCGCATATTGTGAACTACTTAATCCATATAATTAATTCCTCCTTAAGCAGTTGATGTTTTCCTCAGCACTGAAACAATATGTGGTTGTCCTCATTCCCAAAAAGTCTATTCCTTTTCACTGCGGCGATTTAAGACCGATAAGTATACTTCCCGTATTGTCGAAAGTCTTTGAGATAGTGGTGGAGTGTCCATTACATATATATCTTTTACTACATGACATCCTGCCTCAAACACAATCCGGTTGTAAGAAGTGTTTAACATTTCACTGGCATAGATTTCAGCCTGGAAAATCGTTGGGTGGTTGTCTAAAGCCGTAGTGTTTTGGCAAGGAGACAGTGTTGGTAAAAGAATGCGTGTGCCATTGATCGAATTCACATCATGTTCAATTTCATTTCCAGCATGCTGTCTAAAATGACCGTTTTCAGCAGCTTATTTGTCATACAAACATGAGTATGTGACGATTACTTCGCTATGTACCAAAGACGGATTGTAGTTAATCTAACTTGCTTTTCCACGACAACGTGCAACAGTCTAGAAGAGTTTTGAATGTCAACAAATTGCTAATTTCATCCTTGATTGCCAAACTACGATTCTTTGTATGGATGATATCTAAATTTTGGTGTACCTTTGGGTCACTGCGCCTTCTGTTATGCTGTGACTTAGAGGTCCTACCATCACATAAAGTGATGGACTAGTTTTGGAAATAACCCACCAAAAATTTCTTAGGGTTAGCTGTACCTTAATTTTGCCAACTTATGATGTCATTCCAATTTCCTTCCGTTCCGTTAATATTTATTTTACCTCTAATGTATTTAATAAAAAGAAAACATTACAAATATCATTATACGCAGGCTTGTGTCATCAAAGCATTATTTTTTATTCAAAAAAAAAAGCCTAATTATTGTACTACCTAAACTGTAGCCTGTTGATATCAATATTAGCGCTTCATGCATTTATTTTGATTTACTGAATAAAAGGTAAATAAAAATAATTTCATACCTCATGTATGAGAGAAAACATAACACAAATATATTTGCATAATCGTCAGCGTCACTATTAATAAATCTACCTGTTGCAAAAGCGCTTAAAAGTGTATAATTAATACTTATGTTTAAGCTGGCAGGCATTCTTAGTTCTTACTATATGTGTAGATACATTAAGAATATACAAATTTTAATTATTCAGAAAGGTAGCGGTTTGGCAAATAAATTACCTCATCAACATGCATATATCAATGATGAGTCAAGCATTAATGGCCGTTCACTCATATGCGAGCGCCACTTGGTAATAATTTCCAGAACTGAACTGTAATTCTTCTCTACAGGCATTACGAAACTCAAAGTCTTTATGGTAAAGATTATTAATGTATGTGCTTTGTGTATTTATTCCTTGATTATGTATAGTATTATTCATCATGTGCTGAATGTTAAATGACCTTCTCTTATTGTTAGATTTATGGTATATAGTATATCATCACACATCATCACATTAAGAAAATACTTTTTTTGATTGACTGAGAAATATAGATGGTATCTCGGAATTTACTAAACAAAGTCATCTCTTAACTACTAGACATTTAGCAGAGATACCAGACATTCTTATATTTAAGTGATATACTAGCGCTTCCAAAGACAAAGTTGTAGAGGATTACTAAACTATAAAAATTGACAAATAAGTTCATTGCAGTGATGTCAGATATTTCGGTAGTTAGTAAACAGGTGCTTTTGTAAATAAAATTTAATTTTTTTAACACCATTTGGAAAATCTCAGAAATCTCAATAAAAACTGCTGCACGAGTTTCTTTTTAATGCACCAACCATTTTAGAGGAATTGATAAAAAAAAAAGGTAAAATAATCAGCAGTGTTAATCAGTAAATCAGCAGCGGTAGCCCTTGGAAAATAAACAAAAATTGCATGTAGGCAACGAGTTATCATTGTGTGCCATTTGATGGAATCTGTTGAGTTTGGGACTTGCTTAAATATAAATTTTTTATTAATTTGCTGAAATAAATGAAATTAAACTACACCAGAGAGTGAAGTTAATTTTTTGTGCATATTCGTGACTTATTGGTCAACAAGATGCGTGCGCTGAATTCCTTGCGAGGCATCTAGATAAACCTTTTCCAAATTCAGAGTTTTTAATTTGCTAGTTAGAAAAATTGAGAGCAACGAGTAACGTGTGTCCAAGTATTTGCAAAAATGGTGCCGTTGAAAAAACTATTTTCCTTTGTACTATGGAAAATCCTCAAAAATTCCCGTATAAAATTGCACAGCAAGTGGATTGTCCTCGATTGAAGGTGTAGAAAACTGTGAAAGAAGACAAGTTTCACCTGAACGAAATAATAAACGTTCGACATCTTTCATACTTTTATAGTTTCGAAGATATTTTCAAATTTCGAAGACTCTGCAAATGTCATTTTAAAAAAGAAAAACTTTATATAATTCAGAAACCATGCAGCTTAGATCCAATGTAAGCCTAACAAAGTGCCACTTAAATTTAACAAGGAATCCAAAAGTACAATAATATACCATTCTTTTTAAAACAGTTAGTGCCTACTTCCGGTACAACCGAAAGTTCGCTATTACTAAAAATATTTTCCTGAGGTATGAATGAAATTCCTAACATAATTCGTAAAAGAGCTATGAAAGACTGATTGAGCCCTGTATTGAGTAACTTTGACAGTCTTTGAAAGGGTCTGTCAATGATGTAGCCCCCACCTATGCGTCTGCCCTCTGGAAGTTAGTTAGTTGAAGGTACAGACAATCAATTCACAAATTTTCGTGACTACAGAAATAATTTTTTTTTTTCGAAATATTTGGTAACTTTGACACCGTCTGCTGATCCTTTAGCCGTGACCTGGGCGTCCGGCAATAGTTGTCCATATTTGTACAATTTTCCCTCTATAAAAACATTTAATTTTCATAACTACAGGAATAACATTATTTGCTATAAAAAATTATGGACTTTGATCTTCCTTTGTTTGGCAGACGGGCACCTCTTTCTACTACATTACGCACTAGAATCACGGAAAATCATTACTACATTGAGTCGCATAGAAATGTGTGTAGCCAGCTCTTAGACTATAAGGAATTATCTCAATGAGTTGCTGCCTAAAAAGTGGCTAGAGGGAAGAGAGAGAGTATTTTTTTAAATTAAAGTTTACGTGACTGCTCCGATATCTGTTGATGACCTTAAATAGCCCATTGGCCGAGAAATCAACATTACACCCAAGATGTTAGAAAATGTTAATAATTCTAATGTTGCGATTTAGATTTGTAAACTACAAAGAGGGTACCAATTTGAATATTTAGTTAAATATTTATGTAACTTTTCAACAGTATTAGATATTGCATTGTTTACCTCAGTTTTATTAATACATTTATTGTTTTCTTTTACGAAGACACATGTGCTATTATTACTGAAAAGTCATTATTTTAATAATTTCAGCTCCTTTTTACCAGTTGCTCTGAAATAGCGGGTCCAGCAAAAAAAAATTGTATAACATTCTTTATTGAGAACTTTGAGATTTTCCAAATTATGTTAAAAAATACAATGTTGACATTTTCGAAAACACCTGTTTAGTAACTACCATGATACAACACTGCAATGAAGTTATTTGTCAATTTTTCTGAGCTAAGTAATTCTGTACAATTTTGCTTTTGAAACTCTCTTCAAATAAAAAAGTTGGCCTGTGTCAGGTTTTAACAAACTGTATATTTAAATGTCCACTATCTCAAATTTAACTTTAAATTTGAAAAACCTTCTTATTTTGCGCACTGAATAATTAAAGGCATCTTCAAGATTGCGCTGTAAGGTGTATTACTACAGAGTCAAATAAAATTAAAAAACAAATATCATATCTATGGTAGGCTGAACATACCTGTGATATTATGTTTTTTTAATATGAAAATCTTCTACATATTATGTTTGTTTTTTTTTTATCGAAAATAATGTATATTGTTCTTGATACTATGTAATATACTTCAAATTATCTTCTAAGGAAAAGGTAATATTTGTTCTAGTGTACGAAGTATTTACAAAAATCAGCAACTAAAAGAATCGTGTTCGAATGTCATTGTAGTCTTTTTAGATTCATCAAAATCTATGTAACTGTTTGCATGTGAGACGAAGTAGTGTAAATAACTTTTGTTTTGTTTATTCACTAGCTTTGATTTGAATATGCCATAGTTTCTTCTTTATTTTCTATCCACACTTGCAGTTATCTTCAAAATATTTAAGTACGCAATATTAGATAGCACATTTAATAATAAAATTATTACATTCTTCAACCTTTGCGCGTTTCATGTGCACTAGAATAAGTGACACAAACAAGCATGACGACACGACACATTTTATTATAACTTTCGTCAAGATAAGCAGTTGACAAGTAGCAAAGTAGCACGTGATTTAACTATTTTTAGCACTTTATTTTGACGCTTAAGGACGGTAAACACACAACAACAGAAAATACAATCAGCTCCATTACATTTGATTAACCCGATGCATACTGTAAGAATCTCCTGATCAATAACATAATACAACAATATATAGGTATATGTCAAAACAAATATATTATATTCTATATAAATACGTAAGTATGTGCTAATTATACTTATCTCAGTCGTCAATCTAAATGTTTATGTTGCAATTTGCACCTTGACATTATTCTATATATTAACAAGTATAGGGGTTTTTTATTAACAATTGAGATAATTTGTCCAGTTAGAATTTCAATGTATAGCCGGCTTGCGCATTTTGTAGGTATATGTACATATTTATATTTCAATTTAATCAAATTGAATTAGCGAAATACGTATGCATATCTAAATGGTTTGACTACTTTGCAAATAAATTGCTGGCAGTTTGATAAACGTATAAAGAAACGCATCCGTTGTCATGCACTGAAATTTGAAACGTTACACGGAAATCACTTCAAATAATACATTTACAACAAAAAAAGCTGGTACAATATGTATGTCAATACCTCATTTGCCTAACTCATTAGTACTTTCCAGATATTTTATAAATTTTACCATGAATTTTCCAGAAATTTCTTGTTATCCTCTTGATAATTGTATAACGTAAATATTTGGGTACGCTTTTTTTTCCATTGCCACAACGTACTGAAATTGAAGTAAACGTCACATAATATTAATAAAAAGAAACCGCGAATATACCAAAAAAAAATATTTCTCCAATTTTCTTATCTGAGTGTATTTCCAACTGCCTCATGAAATAATACTACAACTTGAATCTCTTCGTTAAATTGCTCAACATGTACTACTCATAGTAAACGTGCCAATAAACATGCATTACAGGTAATAAAAACAATAGTTAAATGCTTTTCGTACATGTAAAGTATTCGTAACATATTGGGAATTTTGAGAATTTATAAACTACTATTGTTAAATGTCTTGCTGACACAATAAACGACATAATCTCTATATCTATTCTAGAATACACTATTCTGTACGATAATTGACGTCATATACATATGTCAAAAAAGGTACTAATTAATTTAAATGACCTTAAAAGCCTGAACTTGTTGAATGAACTAAGATAACAGTGGTCCCAGTAGAGGAAACCATATGGATACTAGATTAGATTAGATTAGATTAGATTAGATTAGATTAGATTAGATTAGGATCGGGGTGGCTTTCTAACCTATTTTACCGCGACCTTTTCAGCTCTACAGTGACCCCCTTTATTCTAGACAGCGCTATCTAACTTTGCCTTACTTATTAGGCTTATCATCTTTGAGAGCGGTCCCCTTATATATAGCTATTCACTGTGGGGTTCTCTACCCCCAGTGCTAGAAACCTAGTCCACCCAAGGCCCTCGCAATGACACAGCTCATGAACTGGGGTTTCTTCCTCCTCTTGACCGAATCTGCAGATCTGCCGGGCCTATGTTATACATACGCCTATTTAGTGTACAATTACCAGTTAAAAGACCTACTATCATTTTGACAGTCTTGCTATCTTTACTGAGTAGATGCTTAGTAAACTTAGGTCTCTGTTCCCTTAGGAACCCTTTTGCCTGTCTTTGTTTTAGTGACTCCTGCCACTATTGCTTGGGCTTGTTCTGTATCCATTCGTTGACAGACCTTTTGATTTGCGATTTGGTAATACCGAAGGAAGGGCCTAGCTCCAACGAATGACTTTGACGAGCCTCATCTGGCCAGGTCGTCCGCCGCACAGTGGGGCCAAATGGAGAAAAAGCAGAAAAAAAATCAACTTGCAACTGGTGTCAGTCGATTAAGAACGAAAATTATATCGAGAATCAACGAAGATTTTAACTTAATCCGAGGAAAATCACACATTACATTATTAAAGAAAATATGTACATCGCGGAAACTCAGTTCTAGCTATCTTCGGTTGAACGATTTAGGATAGGTTTAATTCAATATGTTAAAGACAATGAGATTAATTAAGAAAAGATCTGTATTCAAAATATTTAAACTGAATAACAAATAAATATATATGATAATAATCTATTAATTGCGTTATAAGAACAACCTTGCGGGCCGCAAACTTAAAATAAATTCTTGGTAGATATAGGGGAGTTCTTTCTAGTGTGATTTAGTCTAAAGATAGCGCTTCTTTAGAAAACATTCCGATCTAAAGAGCTGCAGTTGTTATAATTTCCGCACCATGCAGTAAAATCTTGTGCACTGTGGAAGGCATATAGTACCATGGGTAAGGATAAATAGCTAATTCGGCAGTCTGCTCGGCGTACGACCCAAATTTGATTGGGTTAATTGCATGATGACTGTTTATAACTTCAAGGATGGTAGAAAATCTGCGAATCAAGTTTTTGTAATGCTAGATGTTAAAGCCGGGTCAGTAAAGAACCTCCTAGCGGTATTTTACGTATTTGATGAGCCATATCCCTATCGTACAAAGTGAACACGGATTCACGGATTTAAAACCCAAATTGTAGGCGGGGTGAAGAATGTATTCCATGAATTTTATACGTGCATGTAGAGGCGATAAACGATAAACCTAGTGCTTCTTCATTTGATTGTTTACATTTTATTTTCGATAAATTTTTCTGACGGAGGAGCTTTAGAAATGAGGCAGTTGCTTGGTGATGTAGTTCCTGTTACAACTTAGTCTACCTTCCCATCCAACATAGTGAATATTAGAACATGTTTAGTCGCTATTGTAATCGCGTCAAAGGTCAATGTCTTAAGGATATTTTGGTACATACAGAGTTTTCCAAAAGTAAGGGAACGCCCTAACAACTCTTCAGTATGGAAAATAAGTGATATTGATAATAAGATTGTAGGCATTTAAGTAAGCTACCTTGTGATGATGAACTTGTTTTTAATCGTTTTGAAGGTAAGATCGTAATGACGATCGACTAAGAATGTGAAATTTTGCGCACTTTCAAAATCCGAGATCAAAAATAGGAATTTTTATTCGCAAAATACAAATTGATTTTGAAAATATAGCTTAAGGTTACAGTCGAGGTTGTCATCAAAGATCTCACTTTAATTCCTACAACTTTTATTCAGATTATTATGTTTGAAACTTCAATACTGAAGAGTTATATCTGCATATATTTTGTTTGGATTATTTATTATTTATTTTGTTAATAGAATTTAATATGGTACGCGTTTGAATTTTTTGATAACATTTTTTCACATAAATGATCATAACAATCCAATAGGCAAGTAAAGGCACATCATATTATAGAAATCCAGTCTCTGATACCTGCCCGTTCAGACTACATTGAGGTCAGCTTAAAGGATCGGAACGCTTTTTCTGTAATCAAGATTTAAATTAGCTTTTCAGTGCTATAGTTTTAAAGTTATTTTTTTGTTACAAAATGTTAGTACTATATGTACACATGAAGGTTATAAAGCACTGATATTAAAAAGAGTTGTAACATAAACGTAGAGAATAATACTACAAAAAGAACATTTAGGTTGATATTGTACACTATACAGTTTTAAAGATAAAAATTACTAAAAATTAGCGCCTGAAAAGGATGTTGGACCTCCTTAACGCCCATGTTGCTGGAAACCCAGGTCAATGCTAGTTCTCTTTAGAAAATACATTTGTTTTATTTAGCCATTTATATTATAATTAAAATTCAGTAACGTAATGGATTTTTGGCTTCTTTGATTAAAAAACATGAATTTATCGACGTTCCAACATTTACTCTCTTTAGTAAGATATTTTTTAAAAACATATTGAAATTTGTACTTACAAACTGTATATAACAACAAGTAACTTGTTTCGTTATTAATTGGTACACAGATGCCTCCAAAACGGCAGAGGGAACTAGAATAGGGATATATGGGCCTAGAACCAAATATTTCGAAAGCTTGATGTACCCAAGTATCTTCCAGGCGGAAATACACGCTATTGAAAGATGTGTCCAGGTCAACATTGACAGAAGCTATGAAAAGCAGGAGATTATCATAATATCTGATAGTCAAGCAGCTATTGACAGGGATCCTTACAGGCCATTGTAAACTGAACGGACACCTAAGCAGGCTTGGAATAGCGAAGGAAGCCGAATGTAGATTTTGTGGGGAACAGGACGAAACGTTCATCCACATACTCACAAACTGTGCGCTGTGCAACTCAAGGGCGCTGCACCTGGGAGCATGTGAAATCGAAGAGGGAGAGTTACCTAATCTGGGGCCTTCGGACATTCTGCACTTTCTAAAAGGAATCAGACTGGACGGCCAGCTGTAAATACAGCGAGAAGAGGGGACACAATAGATTTTTCAGGTCGCAGTGTACTATCACCCTAATATCACACATACACATACATTCGTTATTAATTAAGTTAACGTTAACGTTCTGACGAAACAAATTACTTGTTGTATGCAGTTTATAAGTAGAAATTTTAATATGTTTTTAAAAAAATATCTTGATAAAGACTTGTCGAAACGTTGATGAATTAATGGTTTTTAATCAAATAAACCAAAAATCCATTACGTTTGCCTTTGCAATATCTTTAGAATAGAGACGTTTTATCTGACCCGTCCATCTTTCTACTTCTCTCACACAATGATGAATTGCGGCCGCCACAACCTGGAACATCGTCGTATCCTTGCTGAAGCTTATCGAAAGAGCCTTTCTGAGCTTCTTTCCATATATTTCGGCTTCTACGGCAGCCGTCTGTATACAAGTTCAAGTTTGCTTTTATTGGAGAGCTTTTCTCCCAGTCCTTCTTATCTGGTATTACAACCGAATACTTTCTATCCAGGTAAAATTTCTGAATTATGGCATCACTTGGCATCCCGATTAGAGGTGTCTCCTTAAATTCATCTAGTAGTTTTTGATGGTCAGCGCCGTGCGATTTACTTATCAGCGTTTGACTGTGCATAAGTCTGTATGCTGCAGACCTAGCAGTTCTTTGTATATAAATGTGCAGTTGTGGCAGGTTTAGAATTGCAAAGCACCGGGATTAGTATACATGTGATCCTTGAACTCTGTACTATGCATGCTCTTGGCCTTACTGGCCTCAGATTGTGTAATACCTTACCTTATTGTGGTGCTAGGCCCGCAACTTTTCCTATTACGAGTCATGGTTCTTGCACTAGTGCTACATCAATACTTTCGTTATCGAACTTCCTAATAAGCGTTGCTGAGGCAGCTTTCGCGTGCTGGAGGTTCGCCTGCAGAACTTCATTTCTTTAAAGAGGGTTCCAGGAAGGAATCGCGAAAATGGTGGAAATGTATTTACTTTGCGCGCGAGTTATAACCTTTCTTCATATTCCTTCGAGTATGTCTCACTCCATTGAGCACGCCTTCTTGCTATCGCGTATCCGCCAGCAGAAAGTAATTGGACTGTACGCATAATCACCAAACTGCATCACACCTTTATATCTCTTGTATAGCAAATGTAATTTTTCTTACCGCGACTGTCGCAATACTGGAGCCACTATACAATTAGCACATGTATAATGTCAATAATAAATATTGAAAGTTCCAATCAACGACGCACAATCGAAAACATCCAGTGCGCCAATTCCATTAGAGGGTCAGGTTCAACTCGTATTTATCTCGATTATAAGCTATTTTTTCATTGGTAATGTATTTATTTTATAATTAGAGTCCAACTTTGTTCACAGAAAACAAAAATAGAAATAGTATAAAAGAGCTGAAAATTCAATTTGTTCCGTTTGTTAGTCGAAAGTAGGTGGTGATGAGTGTTGCGTGTGAGGTCTTGGTATGATAGTGCGGAAATGGTGAATTCGTCATTAAATGTGTATATTAGAAGGCTGTCCAAGCCTGATACTGTGTTTATATATCCTGTTACGAGGTAAATATAGATAAAAAAAACAATATTTCCGATGAAAAGGGTGTTTATTTAGTAAAATTAGACTTTTAATTTATTTTCTGGTACTGTGTCAATTAAAACATACCCTGCGAATTTGCTAGTCTTCACTTAACTAGGCAAGCGTTTTAATAGGGACAACTAGGGATAGTTGGCACTTAGGGCTAGTAGTTCATCTTTTAAAAAATTCCTGTAATTCTATTAGCGGCGTAATTTTCGGTGTCTTTACCACTAGCCTAACTAATCCTAACCAGATTTCAATGACATATAACTTCTCAAGACATCAAAATAAATATCAACTTCAAGTTAGAAAAAAGTGAATTAGAAATAATTATTAAAATTCGTTAAATCGGAAATGTAGTTACAGTTCATGCATTGCCTGTTGGCGGAAGCCCCTCCCTCACGCACATCTAATGTCATCAGCACGAACAGGCGGACGGAGCCGAGTTAATGACTGACGCACAGTACTATGAAGATACATATTACAATAGAAACTGAATTTCGTATTTTCTACGAATCGCTAAGAAACTGAGTTATAACATTTCGTTATATTTCTTCGGGTGTGTCTCACTCCATTGAGCACGCCCTCTTGCTATCCTGCAACCGCCATCTGAAATTGCTTGATCTGTAGTTTACTTAATAAGCGTGCAAACCGAGAGTACGTTTAGAAAGAAAAAATAATGTTTGTAACTTTTAAACAAATACATACGTATTTTAATTATTAATAATAACCACGGAGCTTTAAATTACTTTTAGAAATCACAAGGGACCTGTAACCGACGTGTTCAGCTACAAGCTACAAGTTAGCGTGAAAAATTGTCGTGACAGCGAGATTACAGTTTCCTCTGTTGGTGTATCATTGCAATGAGTCTATAAGCAATAGTTATCGACACTGCTACCGGATTCATTACTTAGTCGACTAGATAGTGTTTGCATCGTATATGGAATTGGTTATGTGCAAGAAATAAATATTATTTAAAACATTTTTTCCTTCTAGCGACATCTGTGTTTCTGCTGCGTAATCCGAACAGTGACAGCTATTGTACAATTTAAAAATTTAGGAATAACATTGCATAAGAAAGACGCGAAATGAATTATAAACGATTGCAGTGCCTCCATCGGTTCTTTTCGTAAACACTCTTTAAAGCCCCCCTCTTCACTTCCAGTTTTCAGAATTGTTCAAACAACCGTACGAGAATAGTCTTAGTAATGCTGTACTAATTCATATTTTGGTGTCACCCTAACTCTCTTTCTTAGTTAAATCGTTGATCAGTACCAAAAGTTTCCTAGAGCGATGTTGAACAACACGTTGCTTTTTGTAGTTAAACATTTCTAACTGCAGGAGATGTAGTTAGAGTAGTTAAAGTTTGAGAAACGAATACTAAGTAAATATGTATTAAAAGCTTTATTTTATTTATATATACATTGCAAATTACATGTATAAACTAATGAAGTAAGGTACCACCATTCATTGTATCTTTGTTCCCCGGTAAAGTTACAATATCCGCAATTACGCAATTTACGTAACATACAATACATCTACTGTCTTCCAAATAAGGAACCTAAAACTACTATTACAGCAATTTTTGCTAACAATGAAATCATAAACACACCGTATAAGTTTATTGTGTTATTTTTATAGGTAATTCTTATTTTATATCCGGCTCATATTGTTGAATTCTTATATAATGAATCGTAGATATAAAAATTTAATACACTAATAGCACTTCTTATAAATACATAATCTTTAGCATTTGGTTGGTGTAGTTGAGTTTGTCTACACTGTTATTATAAATAATTTTTTTGGAACGTGTATTACTCTTTCATTAATATGACTCATTACTGCAAATATGTTAAAGCAAATATATTGAGTATGGAACAGAATCGTGTCCTGTATTTATAGAAATAACAGTCAGTTAAATATTTGATCCTCCAGTGTAAACAATACCGGTACTACCAAATAGCTCTCTCTGCCTTTAGTATTACTTTATGTGCTTTCTATAAACATTTACTTCAGTATTTTCACTCGCACTGTATATAGGTGTATTCATTTTTATAAACTCATAAAAGTAACCAAATTTGAGTCACAAAATTGCAAGCATGGTAATAAAATAAATAAATAATTTTAATGAGTAAAGTAACCAGTAAATTAAATTCTTTGACCGAGTTAATTAGTTATGTTTGTTTTGAGTTCGTTGAATTTGATCAAAATCAATGAACTGAGGCTGTTAATAAGGTATAAATTTTAACTAATTTAAGGTTATCAGAGTACAAAAACGCCGTAATATTTTAATAACCGTAGTAAATTCTATTTGTTCTAAATACTTTATAAAATTTTACGATTCTGTCAACAAAAGCATTTTGATCGATAATATTAGTTTCCAAAACAATCTCAAAACCAACTATTTTAGGCAACTATTAAATTAAATACACAGCGAAAAGTAATAGTATATAGAGTCCCAATAATAGCTAAGCAGTTAATTGCCTCTATAATACAATTCATCTAATTCTATCTACCTACCAATGTTTTTTTTTATGTTATTAATCCGCATAAGTGCATGAAAATATTGTATTACAGAAATTGTCGTAAAGATGGCGCTACCGCTTATTTCACTATCTATATAATGTTTATTCAATGTAAATTGGGGCTAAAACATAACTAAATCCCTTTCAATTTCTTACTTCTATTAATTCTTCCTTGTTGTTCAAATACTATATGTATTTCTTATTTTTTTCTATTTTAGTTCAATATTATTTCTTTCCTATAAATAATTTTAATGTTATTGAAATTAAAAGTGTGTTTTAAATTATGATGGTGTTATTATTTTTAATTTTAATATTAAATTGATGGGTGTATAAACTTAAATGTAGTGTTGTGTTTAAGTAAATACCTTCACAATCGTTACAATAAATTTTAAAGATAACGTGTGGTATATGTAAAGAATTTCTTGTAATTTTTTTAGAGAGGTTTATGTGCTATAAATAGATTGTTGAGATTTTTGGTGTTTCCTGTTTTTGATTTTTTTTCATATTGTTTTTATTTCCATTTTTAATTTTAAGTGATTATCTATAAATAAATATCGGTAAATGGAATGAAGTTACTTGTTCAGTTAATAAAACAAGAATTGGGTTTAATTTGTTTTTGTTATTTATTAGTTTTCTGTTATGTTTCTGGATCTAAATAGCTGTGACCCTTCTTTCGACCTAATACACAATATTAATATGTAAATTACAGGCTTGAAAATTAACCAACTGAGGTTTTACTAATGGACAAACTACAGATATTGAAATTTTTTTTTTGTAAAAAAGACAAATTTTAATTGTAACACACTAAAACATTTTGTTAAAATGAAAATATTTATTATAACACAACTGTAATTGATTTAGAGACAAGGGTAATTTAAAATTTTAAAATTTTGATATCTTTGGCAGGTTTGACCAATGCAATGGCGCGAGCAGTCCACACATTTTACTACATCGACAATATCGTGCTGTTTGTTGTTGAAGGGGAATTTTAGCTTTAACATTTGTGTAAAATTTATTGCAAGGAACCGCAGAAGTGTACGCCAAAACAATATCTGTATTTTCAACAAATTTCCGGAAATTATCGGTTAGGTTAGGTATGTACCATCAAGGGAACGTATTTTCGCTCAGTCTGCATATCTTAAATAAATATCTATATAAACAAATAAATTTATTAATCATATTACAATGATTTTTATAATCTAAGGAGATCTCTTGTCAGTTATTAGTTAATTCCTAATATTTTCTTGGTATTGGGGACTTTTAATAAAATTTACAGAATTATAGAAATAATTTGCTTTAATATTAATATGACATTTCGAAATAATGCATAACTTCTTCGGAATAGAAGTGTAATTCTGTAATAAATATTATATACATTAAAAAATAATATGAGAATGGAATTAATTTACCTTAATGTGAAAGATTTAAAGTTATACCTGTGGTTATACTAAATATAATTTAAAATTAAATAAATTTGACTTTTAATCATTTAGACTTGGTTTAATTTTTTTTAAATATGAATGTTTTTATAATAATAATTTTAAAGTGTTAAATCATATAAATTTGATCAATTTTCAATTTCTTGGCGGTTAGTTATCCTATTGTTATCTTTTTTAATTTGAATTAATTCTAAAATATATCCAGATTTATAATTTTTTCTTTCATTAAGATTTTAGTTTGTTTAAAATTGGATATATGATTATTATCAATTGCATACTTTTTTTAAAGACGTAATGTTATTGGAATATTTGTGTCATTCAGATAAATAGAACTTGTCCGATAGCTACTCTATTACAATTTTTACAAGGTATTTTATATATGCGTTTTTGTACAGGAATAATATCTTTTATTTTAAGTAAAAAAGTTTTTAGTTTTTTTAATAGAATTTGGTTGATATGAATTATAATTTAAAAAGCTATTTGATGCTGTGGGTTTTTGGTATAATTTTGTTCACGATTCGTACAAAATACGAAATTCAGTTTTTATTGTAATATGTATCTTCAGTACTGAGCTGGTGACGTTAGATATACCGGAGGGCGGGGTTCCGCCAACAGCTAGTCTATAGTATAGTTTATTTTATCACTAAGTATATTTTTATAGAAACCGGAAGTAAAATTTAATTTATTTGTTACTTCATTTTGTAAATTTTCTAATTCTAAGAAAATATTAGGAATTAATTTTTGTTATACATTTGATATCATATTTTTAATAACCCGAATATCTCTGTGCGCTAGTGCATTTTACACCAGAAGCAAGCATGCATTTTATTTTGGAGAAAATTATACATATTACCTTCGGCAATTTTACGACATTGCATCCTTCTCACAAGAGTTATTATCTAATTATTAGTTAATTTCCGAAAATTGAGGAGAACTGCTATAATTATTTTTCTTTAACTTACTTTCTAGAACGTATAATTGATCTTGCTTATTATCACAAATATCACATCCTAATTACATGAAGGAATTCACCAACTTCGTGAGATCTAACATGTTCTTGTAAATCACACATTGGCATAACTATACCTGTACATTTTTCTCTTATATATTTACTTATATATTTATACAAGTCAATTCAATTGTGTACATATTAAAAATCTTTTTAAATCAAATTGCAGTAAATACTATTCCAACATGCAATAAACCAATGGAACTAACAGTCCACCAAGCGAAGCATTGCTTATCGCAGGAAATTATGCACAAATTAAATGCATTGTACTATACAATTCAAACAATACTAAATTTATATTTAATAGAACTTGCACTGCAAAGCGAATATATAAATGTTACTTAATCGCTTTGAGGGATTGTGTGACATCATAAACGTGACAATGAAATTCTCATGGACATCTAGTTTTTACACATACTCGTTTTCCAATAATGGTTTATATGAATCATATATAAGTTATTGATCTCATTATAGAAAAATATATATATCATAAAGATACTGAAAAGTTTACTTTTATTATATACCTTCTCTTTTAAATTGTCTCAATAACTGTTGCTCATAATCTCCTATTTTATTTCCAGGCCACCGGCAGATAACTCACCCGATAGTTATACAGAATCCAGCGAATCTTTAGAAGATAAACCGAGGCGGCAACAGTGGGCTAACAAGCTACAATTCGTCTTAGCATGCGTAGGTTACAGTGTAGGATTAGGATCTGTATGGAGGTTTCCCTATCTATGTTATCAAAGTGGAGGAGGTGGGTACATGTTTTATTTTTTTTTAAATTAGTATCGTAAATTCCACATATAACATGCACATACGACAATAAATATTAAATTTATGTTATGATATTTGGTCTCAAATTTCTGTTTAAAGGTGTACGGATGTGATTTGGGTTCAAAAGAAATAATTATGATACAGTCATCTGTAAAATATGGTACATTCTTCGCCTTTAACGCCTGATGCCTACTCCTACTCAAAAAAACATTTTACTTATAAACTTGCCCATGAAAAATAAATTGCGCGAATCACTCTCAAGCTCTATATAGGCTGTTCCAATTAATGTGCTCAGATATGGGACCTCACAAAATAGTGAGAGATAGAGAGCCAATTAAGTGAGACAGAATGTGCATGACGTCAAAATCTATACAAAAAACAAATTGAAGCATATATGCGCCATAGAGGAAAAACTGAAAATCGCCAAGTAAATTTGCTTATGCAGTTTATTTCGTATGAAAATTACAACCGAAAACTACTTTGACATTTTGAAAGTATATCTTTGTACGCAGAAATCAAATATTGTATTGTATTCAGCTTTTACGTGCTCTGGGATTTTCATATATGCTTTTAAAATAAATCTTTTACTGTACCAGAAATAAGACAATTTGATGCTTTTTCTAATGTACAAAATTGCAAAGATAATAAAACTATACTGAATTCTTATGGTAGATACTATATATCTATAGTAGTACCTTATATTGCTTATTATATATTTTATTTAGTGTTTATTTTGCTTATTATTAGTGCATGAAGAAAAATACAATGTACTTCAACGCTACATTCTTGCTTATTAAACTCAAAAAATACGACTGATCATTATTTGCAGTTATGTTCAGATCGACAAGAACCTCGCAAAACTATTCCTTATACTGTGAGTCAATTTAAGAGCTTATGGGATCTTTTCGACAACAAGAAATTGTAACAAAGTAAATGCAGCAACGTACTGCGTAGTAAAAGTCCTGCCCAAAAGTTTCTATAAAGAAATTTCTTTTTTTTTTTCGTTCTTATTATAGATATTTCTTTTTATACCTTTCTTTTTGGTTCTTTTAGGTCGTAATTGCAAAAACAAAATTTCTCTTGTTCTAAGTTTTATTTAATTGACTACGTTTTCTTCACATCTTTCGATTCCTTCTTGTTAATAAATGAAAATACAAGAACATGAGGTATCACATCTTATTCTATCCTTTGAAAAATACCTTATATAACTTTATTTCTTGGTCTGGTGGTTTTCTGGTCATTTAATGTTCACCTCATGTAGATCTGAGGAAGGGTCAATGCCCGGCCCGAAACGTCACAAAGGCTTGAACAGTTCAAAATAAACTATTTTGTGAAAAAAGAAAAATTTTGTTTTTATTTTTGCACCAGGAACATCATTTTGCCAATACAAGAATCTTCAGTAACAGAAATTCGAAGTTTTTTCTCCAACTTTCAACTAATCAAACGAATATTATTAGTGAATTACTTAGAAATAATAAATTAATTTTGTTTCACCATCTTTCCTGTTCATTTGAAAACGCCATCAAGTAACGTATGTCTTAGATCTTTCATCGTCATAAAAATGACATATATTGCAGAAAATGGAAACTTTCGACAACATTGTCAAACAATGCCAACCAGTTTGACGAAACAGACTCACGACTCTATCTAAAGTTTTTTTTAAACTGCATGTAGTCAACAGAAAAATTGTAACTTTCAATTAAAAAAGTTCTAAAGAAAACACCACCGTTACAAGTTCTACGTTGAGGTCATACCAATAACAGTCCCTTCATAGCTAAAACACCTGATTTGTACCAAATGGGTTAAAAGGCTATAAAATGGAAGAATTAAGGAAATAAACACACTTGAAAACCTAAAGCCGGTTACTTTGCTTGTCAAAACGGAATTATTGTTAGGTCTATAATTACAAGGACCAAGTTACGACTTCTTCTTATCCTATCAAAAAAAAATGGAGGTAACTGGATGACACTTTTAAACAAACATCCGTTATATATTATATTAACATGCCGGTTTTGCTAGTTATACTGTAAAGGAAGTGTTTTAGTAACTGGATGTAATAAACGAAAATTGCTCTGAAATATTCGGTAAATGTGTATAATTAACGAAATAAAATAAATCTTATTATCAAAGGTAGATGAGAGGTATTTACCAAATCATTTTTCTTGTATATACCTTCCAGGATCATTTTTTCCTTGCAATCAGTTGTTTATATACCTATCATTCGGTAGCAGTGTACTTATAATTAGAACATATATCCTGATAATCAGTTGTTTTTTTAATGGAATAATAGCCTTCTACGGAACGTTGTCATAAAAAATTCTAGATTCCTGTCATGTAGGAATAGTTTCAAAAGATGCATTTCAAGCACGCACACGTTCTTGAATAAATACATAAATTATAATAAAATGCTATACATTACAACGCTCCCGCGTTCTTCTGACAAGGGTTTCGTGTAGCAATGAATAAGCATTTAGAATTTACATATGTCATTATCCACTTTATGGTGATTCTCTTACCACCTACGCAATCGACGTTTATTACAGAATAAAATGGTATTTATGTAACAATTAACACGAACTGAAGAATGAAAGTTATATAGAGGATTTAATTCTGGTAAGATTATAGAAATCACATTGACACTTGTAGGAATGCTTTGAAATAAATGGCATTACGTTTAAGATTACGCAAATCGTCGCACTAGGCTCTATTATTTCGCACTTTTGATAATGTCTGCCACCCTTTTTGTAACTTCCAAATGGTCTGCCTTTTTCCTCATTCTAACTTGACTATTATCTGCTATATATAATGCCACGCATAAATTTTACGCAAATGATTCTTATTTTTAAATGTTTATGTTAATTTATACACTTGCTGCATCAAGATAGACCGCATTTTCTTCATGCAACCAATTTAGAACAATATAGTTTTTTGTATTGGAACTTTAGGCAAATGGTTATGCCTTTTTATCGTTGCTTCTTAATCTGTAGTATAGGTACAGAGTTCCTCCAAAACGGCCACAATAGCATTCACTAAAAGAAGACAGTTAGATGGTCTAGGACCGTTGAAGTGGAATACCATGGGGTCATTCTTGACTCCAAGCTTACTTGGAATTGGCAGCTTCAAAGAATTAAAACCAGCGCCGAGACAAGACTCATGCTGGCTTGAAGAGCCCATGGGAAAAAGTGGGGGTTAAGACCAAATACGATGTATTGGACATGCATCACGGTGGTCAGATACACGATCACTTAAGCATTTCTGGTATGGTGGACAAAGATGCAGCAGCAAACTGCTATAACTGAACTCAGTGAGCTACAGAGTCTTGCGTCTTTAAGAATAAGAGGAGCAGTGAGGACTACTCGTACAGTAGCAATGGAATGCCTCCTAGACCGCCCTCCCCTACATTTGGTGATAATGCGGAAGGCAAGAATGCGGCATCTCAGACTGCAAGACTTGTCATGTGGCAGATATGCAGAATTGGGACACAATAGTATGTGGAAGGTAATCTTTTGGAATGAGATCAGACCATATGATTTTGACATATCTATGAAGTTTCGAGGTGGAAGCTCCAGTTTTTCCGCAGACTAAATGCCAGACGGCTTCCATAAAAAAGAAATAGATACAGCGTTATCAAAATGTCCCGACATATTGGCTGTAGCACTTAGAATATTACTGTAATTTTGCGAGTAACTACGGAAATTTACCTCAAGCTGCAAATTTACAATTTTTAATTACAGTTTTTGAATGTAAAAAAGTGCACCAATATAATTAATACTTTATGCTAAATTCCACTTATCTTACAATTACTATTATTATACGTCCTGTATTTGTAATGTTACCACAGGTTAGAATTTACAGAAAGATTTTCTGGTTTCATGGGCACCATGTTAACTTTTTCCTAAACATTTAACACAGGTAATAAACGTTATATTCGAATGTAACTCCCTTATGCTCAGAGATATTTCTGTTAAAACAATGGCAAAATCTTCATAGAAAAGAATCACGAAACAATAAAGCTTTGAAAATAATTTATTTGCAATTCCATTTATTATGCTAGACATACAGATCCAAATACAAATAGTAGCGTTAGTATTGTTTAGAGTGCCATACCTCAAGAAAATAATAGCCCTCAGTATAAGTATAAGAGAAACCACACATACTCAATAGTATTGCTAAAATAAATGCAGTTGAAATAAATATGGGTGCCAAATACACAGTCGGTTTATCTGTGCATCTATGCGTTCTAGATCACGTTTAGTTTTAATAGTAATATTCACTAGTATTTTTCAGTCTATTACTTTGGTAATATGGTAATATATGGATATATCGCTTTGCTGAAAATTCTATTACACTATACTACTGTTTGTCAGATTCTATTTCTTTCTGCAGACATATATCTCAGGAGGAGAACCTTCTTTATAATAATGATTGCAAGTTGGGCGTATAACTGTCACTTATGATTTTAGCAATCAATGAATACATTGAAAACTTAGCATATTCCAAATATTATTGGTTATAAATTTGTTTCAAGATGTTTTTGGTATTCATATTTTATAGGCTGAATTTTAAACGAAAATCTATTTCTATTTCAACAAAAAATTTAACACAAATAAATTGCACTTAGGAACAACACTGATATTGACACTGCCAGGTAAATTTACAACTAAATCTTGCAGACAAGGAAATACAGCAAGCCTGCTTTAAATATAACGTTATCATAAAACTATAAGATATATTGTAAGATAATGTAGTCATTTTATTACATTACACTATTTTTTGATTGGGGAAAAAAAAAAATTTTCGACTTTACCAAACTGAGGATTTTTTTTATTAAGTACCACTTTATATTCTATTTTCTATCAATGTGGACGAGTGGTCTAAAACCTCTTTGCCACACACGTGTAAAATTAATGAAAACTAAAATTTACTTATCTCATGCAATAATTGTATATTCGTATAATAAAATGATATTTCTTTCTTATGCGCTACAAACGTTGAACAATCATCAATTTGTAACTAACCAGGATACGAAACTTGCATTCGAACGATTAACATTTTACGTATTCAATTAGGATATGAGCACGTGTGCTGCGAAGTTGCATTTCATTTTGCCCATGAATATTCATCGGTAATGATTCGTAGTGCATTTTGATGCAAGATTATAATTTTAAAATTATAATCATCATAAATTATTATTAGCAGGCACTCCTCTTCTGGTTAATAAATTCTACACGAGCGTAGCTTAGTAAGGTATGATACAATATCTGGGTACACGTATACTTATGTATAATATGAAAGCAGAATTTTCGCATTCGGGGTTATGTTTCTTTGAAAAGTTTGCTACCGCACCAAAGGCACACATATTTGATGATAAAAGTTTAAAGATAAATATTGATATAGATAATATAAGTGATGAGTATATTTACGATTATTTGTTTTATTGATACAAGGATAAGTCCTTTAATTTTACTATGTATATTCATGGTATAAGTATGCATTCATAGATATATAAATCTTTATGGTTGTACTTTTTGAATGGTATTCTGAATTGAATCCAGAAAGATTTTATTAATAAAATTCTACAACGAAAAAACTACTATTACTAACAATAAAACAAGCTAGCTTCTAACGTTTTATGCGATAGTTTAACTATAAGGTCCTCAGTTATTATTTTCTTTTAAAATTCATGTTTTTATAAAAGAAAACATTGTTTGCGATCTCGTAATATGTTCGATACTTACTTGGAAGGAGTATTGGTGAACAGTGTAAGAGCCTAAATGACCTCATATTATAAATTATATACTCCAATTAAAAGCACTCTACTGTAGCTAAAAAAGCCTCTCAGTATTAAAAAAGGGAGATGTTAATAATTTGGACAACTTTCGTCCCATTAGTGTACTCCCGACGTTTTCTAAAATTTATGAATGAATTTATACTTATTTTCAACTTGCTAACATGGATTCTTGTCTAATAGTTCTGGAAATACTGCTTGGTTAAAATTTATTACTATTAAAAAAGTTACTTATCTAACCGAAAACAAAGAGTTATTATTGATAGTAACCATACTAAAATATCTGAGGTTACAACGGGTGTGTCGCAAGGGTCAATCCTTGGCCCTACATTGTTTTGAATTTATATAAATGACTTATTACCTTTTATGACTAATGCTATTATTATTCTCTATGCCAATGACATCACGCTTCTGTTTAGAAGTACATACTATATAGTTTTCATAATATGATTCAAAAAGTAAATGATGTGCACTCTAAATTAAATCACTGGCTTCTTATAACAACTTAAGCCCAATGCGTACTTTTTCGTAATTATTCAAAATATAATATTAAGGACTTCCTTTTGAATGTGAACAGATTCAATCTTGTAAAGTCTAGTAACTAAAGTAATAGTATTTACTTTGTCAGTTAATTATTTAATTTCCAATTACACTCAGTGTTAGCCAACGCGAAATATTCTGAATTTTCTAATAATCCAGGAATTATTTTTTCTTTAATATTTTGTTTGTTTTTTTTTTTTGTCAATGGTAGTAGAAATTAATGTCACAGTTTGTCGAGTGGAAAGGTATATTAAAGTTTTCATTTCAAATAAAAAAATAGTTGTCATAATTTAAAGGTTGCTAATTTTTTTCAGACAATTTGTATTCATAAGTGAACTTGGTTACAAGTGTATTATATATAGCACAATTTTCAAAGGAAGAACTTGTTTCCCGTTGTTTCTAGAATTTTTCAAAGGAAAAGAAATTATATTCAATTTTAACACACCTGAGAATTTTTTATTATCACTTTTTCTATATATTAAGCAAAATCTTGTGTACAATATGGTGCAAATGAAAAGAATAACTTTATTATTTCGTAAATCGGCAACTTTAGAGAAAAATCCTAAAGCTCATCATTTTTTATTTTTAAACGGATGTTTCATCAGATTACTTGTTTATTTTTTACATTTTATATCTGTGCGTGATGACGTCATCAATAAATATTTTAAATAGAAATGTGGGTGTTGCAATACACCATTTGAAAGGTCTCTTGAATATCATGCTTTTTACATTGAAAAACATAATTAGTTATTTATGCCAAAATACAATAAAATAAATTATAAAAAGGAAACACAGTCCGTGCACGAAATTTGAAAACTGTAAATCAAGTCATCAATGCTGGTAATAAATAATCTAAATTTCTTGTTTCATAATTGGGCAGAAAATTCACTGCGATGCTTAAAAACAAAGCATACAACTTCATATATAATCATCATTGAAAGCTAGTATACCATGAGCTTTAAAAGCATTTTTGTATGAACTTCGCGCAGTCAGATTTGCCAATAGTCTCATAGCTCTCCTCTGTATAATGAAAACTCTGTTAGCAGTAGTAGACGTACCCCAATGAATCATGCCATAAGTCATTCGAGAGTAGAAGTTAGAATAATAAAAGCTCTTTAGTATTTCATAGCTGCAACTCCGTTTCAAGTTATAGAGCGCATAGTAAACTCGTGACAGTTCAGCACATAGAGCCTCTACGTGACTCAACCAATTAACTTGTTCGTCAATAAATACTCCCAATACCTTTGATGGAAGAGTAAACTCAATAAAATTACCGTGCAACAAAAACCCATTTCCATTAAACCTGTTTTTATTAAATAAAATGAATTCAGTTTTATTACAATTGAGTACTAATTTATTAATATCCATCCATCAAAAGATATCCGCAAAACTGGAATTAATGCGTATAAAAGGATCATACAGGGGTATCTACAGTCAAACGTATAGTGATATCATCTGCACAAAGAGTCAGTCCATCACCAAGATCCAAGGCTGCTGGCAAATCGTTAATGTAAATTAAAAAAAGCATAGGTCGCAACACTGATCCCTGAGGGACGCCATTGGTAACCGAGCATTTTGCACACTACTTTTTGTTCTCTGCCGGTAAGATAAGATTTAAACCAACTCAGTGCAGCGTTGTATATACCATATCTTTCTAAATTATATAAAAGTCTACATCTCCTTATACATTTCAACATTTATTACTAGTGTCAAAGTTTAAATTGCTGATAATATCCAAAATACAGGCTGGACTAAATATTTCCGATGTCTTCTTTGATTCTATAATATAAAATAATATTGTTCTTATTAAAATCAAAAGAAGTTGTATTTGCTCCGAGGCAAACTTTAAACATTTGTAAATATGTTTGTGTGCTTCACAAGCACGTATATGAAAGCCATAGATATATCCCGAATCCTTATGTTTTATGAAACCGCAATCGTAGATCAGGTGGGTTCGGCTTGCACTTACATTCCACCAATTCGCGAAGTGGATTTTATTTACGCGTGGGCAGACAAAAATAACCATCCCAAATCGAGACCAAAAATAATACGCTGAACCCTCATAAATTCATCTATGCTTCAATACTCTGCAGTTTCTATTCATAAATTAACTACATTTTGATTATTCTTTTCAGGTGTATTTCTCATTCCATACTTTCTAATAATGACAATATGTGGTGTGCCGATGCTGTATATGGAACTGGCAGTAGGGCAGTTTATCGGACGAGGTCCGATCGCGGCTTTAGGAAGCTTGTGTCCCCTCTTGAAAGGTAAAACTGTTCATTTAGGAAAAAAAATAAACCATCGATTCTATAAATCTGTATTCCCTTAAAGGGACCGGCCTGGGTAGCGTTGTGATATCATTCCTTATGTCTACGTACTATTGTGTGATAATAGCCTACGGTGTATATTATTTCTTCACTGCATTCAAACCGAATCACCCTTGGGTGGATTGTACGAACCGCTGGAACACGGAGAACTGTTGGATACCACGACTGAAAGAAGATAACATATCGCGACCGTTGAACAGTCAAACACCGGCAGAAGAATTTTTTCAGTAAGTAGAAAATACTTTATTTTGAATATAAAATTCCCTCATTAGTGTACGGGCTGTCCCAGCGTGAACTGGATATTTCATTACAGCTGCAGTGGTATATCTTAAAAATATTTATACAGGCTATCCAGAAACGCCACTGATATACGATAACAGCAGATTCTAGACATCATGTTGATCAGCATCAAATCACCTTATCCAAATATACTTCCTAAGAAAGTTAGAGCGCTATGAATTAATTCTAAAAAATTAAGGATAAAAATTTTATGGTTAGAAATGTCCGTTGGTTCCACTAAATAAGAAGGTTATGGTCACAATCAAAAAATCATATTTAGTCTGGTCGATTTGCTGTTTGAAGCTTGATTGATGTGAGAATGCTGCAATTTCTTAAATCACAACATTTCAAAGATATATGAAAAAGATTGATTTTAAGATGTCGTCTTCTCAGAGCGCTCTAACTTTAATTATAAAAATTTTATAATAGAAATTCTTTTTCCAAAATGAAAACTGTAATTAAAGATCCAATCTTCGCTGGAACCTATATTGCTTTCCACTTATAAAATAATCTGATGCAAACCTCGCCAAAATTACAAACATTTATTTCAGCATCAAAGTCCTACAGATCAGCAAAGGTTTGGAGGATTTCGGAACGCTGAGGTGGGAGCTAGTTGCATGCTTGCTGTGCGCTTGGGTGTTAGTTTATTTCGGTCTGTGGAAGAGTATTAAATCATCAGCGAAAGTTAGATATCTAACGGCCACCTTGCCCTTCATACTAATCATCGTTTTCTTGGCGAAGTCTTTAACATTGGAGGGTGCCCAATTGGGGATGAAGTACTTTTTCCAGCCTAGGTGGGAATTGCTGGGTGATGCTAAAGTAAGTTTTTCGATTCGCTATTTAAAACTAAACCCGCTTGCAACAGTTTCAATATGTTGAAATTTACTAATCCGAAGCTACAATTTGGCGAATAATTTTACTAGCTTTAATGTGGGATGACCATTTGCTATAGATGCTTCAAGTTCGAGTTGGCAGTGCGAGTAAAGTAAAGATATACAAGTTTCTCATAAGTTATGTGTTATCAACTGGACCTGAACGATCTATAGAAAATGTTGGGTAGTATGTAAAGAAGAATATGAGATAATAACAATTCCCTAAATCACTAATAATATCTACGTGTTAAAAATGTATTCTATGGCTAATATGCTACATACAGATTTTTTTTAGTAGGTAAGTCAACAAATTCTGATGTCATTACAGTTTAAAAAATTACTTAAAGTAATCATAAATTCTAGTATTTCTTGCCCATAAGAAGTGGTTCAGCGAACAATCAAAATTGCTGAATTTGCGACAATTTTTGACGAATTTGACTTTTGACGGCTATATTTAGCAATACAAAGCAATATTTGTTGACCTAGTACGTTGGTTGCCAAATTATATGGAACGAGTGAAGCATTATGCAATTTGTGAATCAATGTCAAACTATGGATGTAGTATATGCTGTTACGGCTATTAATCTTCGATATAGCGACTAATTCTTTTAAAAAATTGTAGATATTGCTAGATCATTAATATTTTCGGCTACTCCCAAATATCTAAAATGTGACGTATTCCGTACTATGAAAATGACTAATAACTTTAACAAATGCACCTGTAAATATATAAATAATACTTCTAAGAATGTAAACATTCAAAATTATATTAAGTACTATGTAATCGACGCATACATATGTGTTGATTTGGTCCAATTTTACGGAACTGTCTAGGATCGCTCCGATAAAGAATTCCTCAAATTGCACGGATTTGGGAACGTTATTGATAAAATATTGGTATGTTATTTGCTCAATAGACTGAAGATTTAATGAATCAGTTTTATCTTATTTATTTATTAGAAATACTATATTGTACAATAAGATTACATACGGAGCAAGTGTAGAAATATTATTCCTAGAAGTAGAGAGCTACTAACAACAAAAAAATGTTTAGTTTGGGTGCAGCTCCTTATCGCAATTATTTGCAGGTGTAAGTTTGCCAAATACGTGTACACTGCAAAAATGTTTGAGTACTTTTACGTTAAGAATAGTAGGCAAATTTGTTAGAATACCCCCAATGTTTGATCTATATTTACAGAAATAGACAATTTTACAATGTAGCTGGAAGTAACCACACATTAGTAATATTACTTACACTTTCTTAATATTCTAGAAATAAAACACAGAATACATCTTTTGTCTGATCAGGCCTCGTTTAGGAAACAATGTAAAATTAAGGCAGCTATGAAAATTAAAATGTATTAACTGTTTGACAGCTTATCATAAACTAAGTATTTGCAGTCACGGTTCATAATTCTCTGTTAGTGCTCTTTTAAGGTATGTGAAAATGCAGTTTGCTAATGAAGAGTTATACTGACATTATTTTCGTTTATGGATCCACAGCATCAGCACACTGTTGCAAAAGAAGCTGATAGTATTGATGCTGGACTTGTTGAGCCAACAACTAGTACTAACGAAATTTCCACACAGTTTCCATTTCTACATAACTTTGTTTGGAAAACTATTTTTTTTTTTTTTTTCTTAAGGGGTTGACAAAGGCCTAAGCATCGAGTGCTTATCAGGCACCCCTGCAAAGCCAAATCTCTCTCCTAATCATCAATATAAGCCCGGAAAATACCGGTTATCGTAACTAACCAGAGTGAGATTTGAACCCTGGACCTCACGACTGATAACCAAGTGCACAAGCCACTGGGCTATCAGCCGGGCTCAATTAATTAAGTTATTACTTGTAATCAGACGACGAGGTACAGCGGTTAACACTTTGTCAGTGGCTACTTGAACAAAATCAACAAAATTCATTTATAGTGAAACGCTTTAGAAGAATGAATCAATTTTTTAAAAGAAATAGAATTAACAATATTTATAACGAACATCTATTGGCTTTAAAAATACATACGCAGTTAGAAATAGAAGTTTTTAACAAATCATGTAGGGGTCATTGTGGGAGTCATGGAAAGTCATGTATAATCATGTGGGAGTCATGGATAATCTTGGAGAGTCATTGATAACCATGTGGGAGTCATGGATAGTCATGGAGAGTCATGGATAATCATGTGGAAGTCATGGATAACCATGGCGGGTCATGGATAATCATGTGAGAGTCATGTATAATCATGGAGAGTCATGAATAATCATGTGGGAGTCATTGATAACCATGGAGAGTCCTGGATAACGATGTGGGAGTCATGAATAGTCATGGAGAGTCATGGGTACACATGTGGGAGTCATGAAGAGTCATGGAGAGTCATGCATAATCATGTGGGAGTCATGGATAATCATGGAGAGTTATGGATAACGATGTGGGAGTCGTGAATAGTCATGGAGAGTCATGGATAGTCATAGATAATCATGTGGAAGTCATGGATAATCATGGATAGTCATGGATAATTATGTGAATCTATTAGATAACAATTTTGTTTGTTCTGCAAAATAGGATATGGTATTAGCATGACGCGCAGTGCACCACCACACGCTGAAAGAAATGTTGTAAGGGTGGCTCCATTCTAATTTCAACGGAAAATTAATTGAAATGTGAATTTGACAAAAGTTTAAAATTTACTTGTTTTGTGTTGCTAGGTGTACATATGTATACGTCAATACAAATGGTGAAATTTTTAAAATTGTATGTATTCTAAATTTGTAGTAATTCGTAGTAATAACTGTAATTGTTGAAAGTTGATTAATTTATTGTAATTTTGTGTTGAACAAAATAACACAATTTCATAAAACCAAGCTTGATCGGAGAAAATATTTTACGAATCGAGTGACCAAAGACCAAGACGTCGTTTTCTACATAATCACTTATCTCCTGGCTACATAAAAACAGCGCTATCAAAGAGGATACAACGCTTGTAAAACTTCAACATCTACGAATAAAACAAATATTTTACTACTTCATACGACAAAAAAAAAATTGACGCATTTCCTACCCGAAGTGAAAATAAATAAGTGGGAAAATATATAAGAAATGATAATTTAAACTATTAAAATGTAAAAAAAAAAACGAAAAAATGCTGTACTTTTAATATTTGATGATGGCAAATTTGTATTCTAGAAACTTCTTTCATATTTTTTAGAATAAAACTTTGTTTACCCCAATTACATCTTCCTATGGTTAAAATTATTTTTTACAGTGTAACACGTTTTTTTCCTTGTATCATCTTACTTATCTAGTTGCCGTAGACAACCTTATGTATCTTTTATGTAAACATATAATTGTATCGTATGTACTCAAGTAAGCTTGTATGATTGGAGATTCCATTCAGGATGAGCAAATATCACTATGACGAAACTTAATTTGCAAAATCAATTAGCATTTTTTTGATAATAATGGAAAGCAGATATACATATCTTATTGTAATATAGTGTGAGTGTGGGTACCTCATATGTAAAGAACCGCATTTTACAGAGAGTCATTTTAATTGTGATTATATCTAGGCAAAGATTTACCGAAAATATTTATTTTTAATTAAATTAGATAGGTACATACCTTTTTTGATAGGTAATAATTCTGTATCTGCTTCTCACATTTTATATGCCCAAATTAGGTGTTTATACTTCATTTTCTAAGAGGAGATTAAAATTAAGTAAAGATAAACGTATCGGTGCAAAGAAGCGCTAGCTTTGCTTATCTTTAATTTCCATTAATTTTTCATTACTATTTGAAAATTATGAATAGATGAATTTGCAGGATATTAAAAACACGCGGTTCCGAGTTACCGGGATAACCGGTTTAAAATATTATGAAGCAGATTCCTAGCATAAATCATGACGTATATAATTAGTTGACTTCCATACATAATCTAGAACCACATCTAGGTTAAGTACGTCCAATTTCCTTGTAATAGAACCGAATTCTATTCATATTCCGAACAATATATAAACAATTTGTTCGTCTCCTTATAAATAACCTTTTTTTTATTGTTGTAGGTATGGGTTAATGCTGCAACCCAAACCTTCAATTCCATGGGAATCGCCTTCGGATCCATGATATCATTCGCCAGTTATAACAAATTCGAAAACAACATCATACAAGACACGCTCGCTGTTTCTCTCGTCAATGCCGTCACAAGTTTGTTGGTCGGTATATTTGCATTCGCCACGTTGGGTAACATTGCATACGAACAGAGCACTACCGTCCAAGACGTCATAACAGATGGTGAGTGTTAATTAAAGAACTGTTCATGAATGCGTTACCTCAAAATGTATGTTTTATTCATGTATAAGTACTTACCTAGTATACTCACAACAAAATATTTATGGTAAATAAATAAACGCAAGAAAAGACCTTTACGGCCATAAAACATAAGAATAACGAAGAAAAACTTGACTTTCTTTTGGAAATATGTACGCAGAGAGAAATTATTGGTATAAATAATCACATATTGTACTATGAGACTCTCCTCCTATTGACATGACAGGTTTCCACATTCCTCTTAATATTACAAGTAGTGGATTTTGATGATTTTTTTTTAATTATTTGATCAGTTGTTAAAAAAGAAACAGGGTTAGGGTACGGTAGTCTTATTTAGTATCCATGAAGTCCAAATTTTAATTGGAAAATATATACAGGGAAGAAGTTACCAAATCGAACAAGGATGGGAAAAAATAATTTTTGCCTGCTCATTTAAATTATTGAAATGGCCCATAATATCTGTCACAAAAGCTAAAAAATGAGCACTCATCAGGACGTTGAGGAAGTTGTCTTCTAAATATCTAGAAACTAAATTTCTTAAATTCTAAAACCTTTGTAAAGTTTGAGCTCGATATAGCCAACGAATAGTGCAATGTAGTAGTAATTCGTGTTGTTCTTTCCCTTCATTTGAATATGTGAAAAAAAAAATTGGCGGAATTCCCTCGTGTGAAGAGCCCTGGCTCGAATGTGATTGATATATCGTATCATAGGATTAAGAACAGAACAAATATTCATATCCTTGGCACAGAGAGCTTCTTGGTGAGTAATGCAGTGGTATTTAAAAATTTTGCGCTTTAAAAATCCTTCCAACAAACTTACAAAACCTTTTACCTTCCCGGTCATTGCCGGAGCCCCACCCGTACACACACTATCCAATTTATCTAAGTTTAGTTGACGATTGTCAATAACATGTTTAATTTCACGAATCTTCTACTTTACTAGAAATAAGCCGCCGCATATCTAGAACTTCTTCTGTGATGTTGAACTGTTCGCTGACACAACGCATATGAATACACGATTATGCAGTGTCAGTTACATCGCAGCTCTCATCCAAAGCAAGAGGAAAATAAGAGCACGTGGTCATACGTTGAAGTATTTGTTTACCAACATCGTTTGCCATTTCATCGATTCTTTTCAGTATTTCTTGAAAAGCCAATATCATCAACCATTCTCAATATTTTTAGATCTGCTACGGTTTCCGCAAAAAAATTTAAACGTGGTTTCACTTTTTCTTCAGCTGTAGAGTAAACCTTTTTTTCGCTAGCAAGAATGAGTGAAATTTCATATGAGACACTTTGACCGTAGGTTTCTTGGTAAGTACCAGCGTTCTTGAAAAATGTTTGTTGATTAGACAAAGATTTTTTTCTTTTTGTTCAACCTCGTCCATGGTTTTGCCGATTGTCCTGAGCTTTTGGTCCAGTGTAAACTTCTTGGTGCCTCGGGTTTCCACTAGGCCTATGTTGTTTTCTATTATATTAACACAACTAACAACACTTCCTTACTACATTGTTGAGAGATAAATTTCAATGCATAGCAATGTTGTCTGAGTTTATTGTATAAGTCGTCTATGTGTACATCCCACCGTAATTCAGAGTCGAAAGTAATACCCAAAATCTTTTGTGACTGGCATATCGTCAGGTTTTCGTTGTTGCATACTTGCGGAATAGGAGAATTTATTTTATTTAAAGTAAAAGAAATAATAGATGTTTTACCAAAATTCAAAACAAGTTTGTTCTTAGTGACCCAGTCCACTACGGATTTATAAATATCTGAAACAGCTTTATTTAAAGATTCAACGCTTTTATGATGAATTAAAATATTGGTATCATCCGCGTAGCAAATTACCTGGACATCCGGACCAAGTGTCAGTAAATAACCAGCCAAATCATTCGCAAAAATAATGTACAACAACGGACCTAAAATTGAAATTACCTGAGGAAAGTAGATACTTGTACTTGTAGAACTTAAAGATGATAAAGTTAAAGTTACTTATTTCAAAAAACAAAATGAGGCCATCATTTCCAGAAGTAACAATATAAAATAAATTGTATGAATATTTACATACAATTGCACCAACTGTACGTACCTACTGATTGTGAGAAATATGCAATAAAACAACTGTATGGAAATATAAACACTTCTATGATATGATATCCAGTTCAAGGATTATATTACAACAACAAAAACAATATACACTGATTATGTTATAAGTACCGAGAATGCAGTAGTCCAACTAAATTTTCATCTCAATGACAATTCCTTCAAGTATTGAATTAATAATTTTCAAAATGTTGATAATGAATTAGAGGTAGTAAAACAGGAAGCAATACTTACTTACGTTACTTTAAGTTTTTCCAAAGAAATGTAAAATTAGTAGGTGTTATGATTTTATTTTATTTTTCTTTTGCAGGGCCAGGATTAATATTTGTCGTCTATCCGCAAGCAATGGCTAAAATGCCAGCATCGCATCTATGGTCAGTCTTATTCTTCTTTATGCTGTTATGTTTGGCTCTGAACAGTCAGGTAAATAAGACGTAAAATTTGGAAGGAGGCAAAATATGTTATAATCTTCTTTGTGCACATTATAGTTTGCAATAGTAGAAGTTGTCGTCACCTCCATTCAAGACGGTTTTCCAAACTGGATCAAGAAGAGACTGATGTGCCACGAGGTTCTTGTGTTAGTCATATGCGTCGTTTCATTCCTCTGCGGGCTTCCAAATGTCACCAATGTACGTGCCAAAACTTTGTCTTGTAATAATTACTTAACATAATTTCTTTAAATTTGCAGGGCGGGATATTCTTCTTCCAGTTGATAGATCACTATGCCGCTTCAATATCCATCATGTACTTGGCCTTCTTCGAAATAATCGCCATAGCTTGGTTCTACGGCGTCAAAAATCTGTCCACCAACATCCAAGATATGACTGGGAAGCCGCCTAGTTTGTATTTCAAGTTCTGCTGGTTAATCGCTGCCCCTCTGATGATATTTTCCATCTGGGTGTTTTATATGATAGGCTACACCCAGCCTAGATACGGTGATGATTACTATTTTCCGCCATGGGCCATCGCTATAGGTTGGATTATAACCTCAATGTCGATATTGTGCATACCGATATTCATGATTTATGTATTCACCAAAGCTAAGGGAGATACACTGTGGCAGGTAGGTTAATCACCATAACAATATTCGAATAGAATATTTAATTATTGTTGAAGAAAGAACAGAAATTATTAGTTGCATGAGTGAATGGATTTCATGTTGCAAGAACAATATAGATGAGAATATCTTTAAAGCAAATCTTGTATCAAAGATTACATGATTTTCTGCTCGTAATAATCCCTATTCCATAAATCACTGATAGGGATTAGAGTTTACCAATTCATTTTTCTCTGCCTACCTAATGCTTTTGGAGTATTCAGGATTATCTACATAACTATTGGGTTGTCCTGTTTTGCTTCGATTGCTTTCCTGCATATGTGTTTGGTTTAACTCATAAGTAAATGAGCCGTATGTACTAACAACAGATCTCAAAGGAAGATTAGCTTTATGTATGATAGGTTAAAGGTGGGCAAATTTACCCTCATCGAAACGTCAAATTATAAGGAACTATAGGTCTGTTACTATGTTCTACTTCCTCTTGAAGGTTTTCGAGCCTGCTTTTTTAAATAGGCTCATATTTTTAATTTATAAACATAACATATTAAATAACAAACAACATGGTTTCAGAAAACATAAATCTATCCTCACTGCATTAATTTCGTTTGGTGAGGAGATTGCTTATTCTGTTGCTCCGGTTTTTTGTTACTTGACCAGAGCCTTTAATTGTGTGTCGATCGTCGAAAATTGATTTCTAAATTTTTTGATTACGGAATTAGAGGTTGCTGATTGGAACAACTCCTTCGTGGATGACCGGAAGGAATATATGTCACTCTATTCTCGTGATGCCACTGTTAACTCGGGGACGTTGAGAACCAGCATGGGTGTTCCATAGGGTTCAATCATGTGCCCTATTATTTTCATTCTTTACGTTGATCACCTAGACCTTTACTTTAATTCTTGTATCCTATGCGGATGATTTTGTTCTGATAATCACTTTTAAAGGAAATAATAATGCGGAAGCTAGGTTAGGTTGGAACCAAATATCACAAGCACTGCCACCTATTTCAAAAACCATAATTTACATTTTGATATCAGCAAAATGCATATTATCCACTTCTACAATTGGCAGAATTATATTGTACCAGTTCGAGTGACCATTGAGGATAAGACATTAGAATTTGCAGCGGAATGCAATTTCTTTGGTTATATTTTGCTCAACATCTTAATTGGAAACCCCACTGTGAAAAGCTAGTTCTCCTAACATTTATGTTTCATAACTTCCCAACTATTTCTGACGTTGAGCAATTAGTTTCTATTTATTATGCTCAGGTAGAATTAATACTGAGATACGGTGTGTGCTTGTCGGGCAGTCTCATGTTTCTACAGTGCAAACACGCGTTTTGCATTTCATTCTTGCAAGTCTCTCTCGCTCTTTGCGAAATATAAACTGTTACCATTAGTATGCTTCTATGTTTTTGAAATATCAATTTATACTTTTAAAAGTTTCATTCCAAACGCAAACATACAAGGTAAAAATACACAAAGCAATGAGCTTGTTCGCGTGCCTTTTTCAAATAAAAATAAAATAACTGCAAATGCCCCACATCGCATTGGACCGAAATTTTTTAGTAAATTACCAGATTATATATAAAACTCTAAAACCATTCATTTATTTAAAAAGACACACAGGGAAGTGCTACAACACCCTGCTCGTCAAGTGCTACTTCACCCTGAATGAATTCTTTAACTAATTTTATATGTGTGTGTGTCTAGTCTTTAGCTTTAAGCGTTTAATTGATCCTTATTTGTAATTACTTACATCTCCAGGAATAAATAAAAAAATAAAATAAATAGCTAGCCCATATACAGTCGTGGAGGTTTTCTGATGTTACAATAAATGTTTGTTCTTCATTTGGTATAGATGAATTTTTGAACTTCCTTTTTTATCTATTATTCAATCTTCAAAGTTAGATCCTTAAGTTTCTTAGTTCAGTAATGGTGCTATTTTATTTTTATAGTCTTCTTCTTTCATTACTACAGTAATGTTTTCTTTATCTGCTTTTATGGCCGAACCTACATTTTTGTGAATGTTTTGAGGTGTGTCGCTTTCTTGCTTGATTGCTTTTTGTTGGTTTGGGTTTCTGAATAATTAGACCATGTCTGATGTCTCTTACTTCCTTTCTATTTGAATCATGACCTTCTCCTTTAATATATTTCTCTGTGCTACCGATATGGCAAAGGTTAGTCCTTTGCGCTGCGAACGTTAAAAAAATCTTGCAGCTTTCATGTGCTGAAAACTTTCTATTTTTCTAATTTTGTAACAAAAATGTTACAGAATACCTACTAACAATAAACGGTTACACAGTAAGTCAATATTTAAATATGTAATTATTGTCTGTCTTTGACTTGTTTCTGGCCTGCTAACGTAACATGTAGCATGTTAAAGAAATAAAAGACTATTATTATTATTATTATTATTTGACTGGTACTTTAGTTTGCTCTTCAGGTTATTTTCCAAAAGCGGTTTATCTCCTCTGAAGAAATGTTTTGCTTTTCTTTAACTTGGATCTTTGTCTACCATTCTTTATACTTGTCTATTATTTAATGGAGTTTGTTACAAATGATTTATCAATGCTGTTGAAGGCGTAGGCTCCAATAAAAGGCTTGGACATATAACTGTAGAATTTCAACCGCAAATTATATCAATTTAATTAGGAAAATACAAGAGAACTTTGCATGTCTTGATAATATTAATAATTGCAAGTAATAAAATATAAACAATGAACGAAAAGCGTACCTAACCTCAACTACTATATCAACTTTTCGTTTTCTTTTCAGAAATTTAAAACATCAATCAAGCCAACTCTGGAGTACTGTCCAATATGTCAAAAAACGGTATGTGAACACAGCGAAACTTGTTTAGAACAGGAGAACGAACATATGATGGTAACTGAGAAGAGTAATGGCGGCATAATAACATTCACTGCGGAACCCAGAAGTAACACAGCACCCTATCCGCCGAGCCCGAATAGGATTCAACAGCCATAATTTCCATTTTTATTTTTACCTGTTAAGCGATTATTCATCGATATTACGTATGCCTTACCCTAAATACAATATAATACGTATTTATACTCGTACGTAAATAGAAGAGAAAACATTTTAAGTACCTCAAACCCGTTGTTTCCGTGTAGTACGGAAAAGTTGTTTGTGTGAATGCATGAGTCGAAATACGAATCGGAAAAAAGATTAGTTGGTTAAAGACATTTGACCTGTGACGCCGAAAAATGCCGGGTGATATTTTTACGATTAAGAACTAGAATAGTGGACCAATATAACGTATTTTAGTAATAAGAACTATTTAAAATAATTATTTTGAAATAAATTATAGCAGAAGTAAACAAATTGTCTGTAAGAGCGTTGTAATGATGTAATGGAATAAATTTTCCGAACAACCATATAAATTCTTTGTTTTTAAATATAGACCTTACATTATTATCAAGTTATTTATAGAATCCTGAATATCATATATTCTAAATATGGATTCATTTATCTAGAGATCAGAGATGGCCTGGACAAAATCCCAACATTTACACCATTAGCAAACTATTACAATTTGAATATGTATATATATGTGCTTATATATATATATAAAGCTGGATATCATCAGCGTACATATGATACCTATAAACTTTTAGTTCCTTTAACAAATATGAAGAGTAAATAGAATATATTAGTGGCCCCAAAATACTCCCCTGGGCAACCCCTGAATTCAAATGTTTAAACTGTGAGAAAACGTTATTAATGCGTACTTGCTGTTGTCGCCCAGTAATGTAACTTTTGAAGAAAGAAATAGAATTAGCATCTAGGCCAACATAATGTAAAATGCTAAACGGTAATTCGTGGTTAATAACATCAAAAGCCTTAGAATAATCAAGACAGATAAGTACTGTTATTCTGTTATTGTCAGTAGCAGTAATTATGTCATCAGTTACATGCATTAGTGCCGTGACACAACTATAGGCAGACCTGAAGCCAGACTGAAAGGGCGATAGTATCGAGTAAGCCTCTAGATGTTGGCGTATCTGAACGGCAACCAATCTTTCTATAACCTTCGATATAATACCGGTAGAATACTTATTGGCCTTAGATCCTTGTATTGCTTCGCATTCTCTTTTTTAGGCACCGGGACCACAATAGCCTTCTTCCAATCGTTCGGAAATACTCTTTTTTGCAAACAGCAATTTATAATAAAAGTTATATGCGGAAGCAGTACAGGACAACAAAGTAATAACATTTTTAAATTGATCTCATCAGAGCCACAGGGTTTAGTTCTTATATCTTTAATTATAGATAAAACTCGCTCTTCAGTCACCTCACTAAAGGAAAACAAGCATTTAAACTTAGTAACAACATTGGTATTATAATATACAAGCAAGCCACTATCTACAGGATGGGAAGTCACACTGTTAACAAAGTAACAATTAATATCCTCAGGATCGCTCAAATGTGCGGGCAAGCTGATCTTTTTATTAAAAAGTACATTCATATCTTTTAAGTCATTCCAGATGTCCTTAGGTGACCCAGTTCGGACCCGATGATTTAAGTACGCTTTTTTCTCATTTTTTATAGCAATATTAGTGAAATTTCTGAGCTGTTTATAATAATCAAAAGATGGCCCGTCGCGTTTTTTTCCGAAATTTCTTAAAAGCATCAACCCTTAGGGACATAAGCAATTTGACGTTATCGGTTAACCATGACGCTGGAGGCCTTGTAAACTTGATCAAAACAATGGGTGCATGGCAATCAAATAGGCTTTTAATATTAGGAGTAAGAAAATGTAACATATCATTTACATCGTGCAAATCATATAATAAATCCCAATTAAAATTCAATAAATCACTCTGAAAAAAAGTGTAATCAAAATATTTGTAGAGCGAAAGTTCATAATTATAGGATTCACTTGCTTAGCTTCATCAGACACGCAAGCGGCAAAGACCAACAAGTGATCAGAAACACCTAAATCTAATGTACCAGACTGACCAATTTTTTTATTAGTAATAATAAAATCCAACAAAGAAGCGCATCTTCCGCATGTACTCGGTTGATTGATAATCTGCACGAGTATTCACACATCAAATAAATAGGAGATCTACGCAAAACATTAGACCGATGCGAATCACAATAAAATGTTGGGTGACAACTTGAGTTTAACCTTGGAATACTAAAATGCAACTTGTGTAAACGCCAAGAACAATCAATTCTACCACGAATCAGGTAAAATAGGAATTTAATTAAATAATAATTCGCCTTACATGTAAGGAATTAAAATTTAATTTTGTTAAAAGTAGGCCAAAATCAAACCCTCTCGCTGGATACGTTCCTTCAGCTAAATATCTTAATCAAAAATCGTGTTTGAACCGACTCGAGAGTATTAATATGTGTGGAATAAATTGGAAACAAGATAATTACAGCATATTATAACCTAGAGCCAATTAATGAATTGAACAAAGTGCAGTGTTGTAGTTTTTTTGAAAATCTCCGCAATTGCGGTAAATGAAGCCGTAGAGTTTAAAACATCGACCAACAACATCTGAAACATGATTGGAGAAGGATAGCTTGGAATCAAATAAAATACCAAGATCTCTAGCAGAGTCAGTGGAAGCTAAAACAGTACCGTCGATAGAGTAAGGGAACATTATGCGATTAATTCTCTTCGTGTATATCATGGATGAGCATTTGGAGATATTCAAAGACAGTCTACAGTTATTGCACCACGAAAGTACTGAATCAATGTCATGCTGAAGAGTCTCAGCATCTACCAAAGAGTTAATCGAAGCAAACAATTTGATGTCGTCGGCAAACATTTTAAATGGTCAAATGTATTTGGAGATGCTGAACGATGCAGTCAATCTTTTGATAACAGAAAAACAAGAATGGAACAACATCCAGATTTGTTGCAAGCAACTTATACACCTTTTGCTTACTGATTAAAAAGAAACGCCTATTTGATACATGTTGCCGTAAAGAGAATTAGTGAAGTATTTCAAATATTTTACTGGCATAAATCAAATTTGTATAAAAGGTGACTCCACTGTATATTAAACTCTCTACTGTTGTTTTATTTTGCTTTTTAGTTAATATGAAGTTTCCATATGTATTTTCTCAAATCTATTGCTTTTATTATAAAATCGAACCACAAATCCATATTAAAACAGGTAATTATGTGCACCCGTACCTATAGTTTAATGCCAGTGACGAGTTACATCATTATACTTTCAATTTATGTTCAATGTTCAACATTCTTTTATATAAGAGCCGCAACTTTCAACTTAAATAAGAAGTATTTGGTATCGTTGAAGCCAGCAAAAATGTCTCTTTCTAATTAAGGCAAAGTACTCTGGGCATTCGATTTTTAAAAGAATAGTCAAAGTGTATCTTGTTACATTGTAGTAGAAAGAAGAAAAGAGAATGATATTTTTAATTTCTTAAGTGTCATATTGTTAATTAGAAAGGTTTTCCGGCAAATATATGGTAGCTAACCGAGAAAACAAAAACTAATAAGTCATATGTTTTAAACTCAGAAAATTGCCTGGATATGCAAAAATATACAATGTGTTACACTTAAAATTTCAAAATTCACCGTATTTCCGCTAAAATCGGAAACGAAGAATTACAATTTGAGTTAAATAGTGGCAGATGAACAGTAATAGTAGGTACTTCGAATTTGATTAAATATGTATATAAATATTATTATAGACCGACATTTAACGCTCGAACACTCTGTATAATATGTTCGTTCGCCTAATCTTTGCGTTTATTTTTTTTGTTTATTCGGTTAATAAAAGTCAATATAATTAATTTTTTTTTATTTTATTAAATCAACCAAGCTATAGACACTTTATTTTAAATAATTTACAAGTACCTACATATATACAAGAACGATATTTATCTAATTACATGGTCATTAATTTATTTTCTATTTGTCTAAATCCTTATCTACTAGGAACTTAAAAATTAGTTAACGAAAAAGTATCAATCACACAAGTTTCCATTGAACTTTGGCAAATTGTGAATTTGGTGCTTGTCCGAAGGGTTTTGTACCATCGCTGGCTACGTATTGATTAACTTGACAGTCGTGTAATGTTTCATATCCATACACATCAGATCCCAGTTGCTATATAACAAACAATAAAGACGTAAATGTTTTCACCAGAACTACGAGCATTTAAAACTTACCTGAGTTAGAGGACTTGTATTTGTCGTGAATATGCCTGCAAAATTTCGTTCTCTGGCCAAATTCAATACTTCCTCCTCCATATAATCCATAATTGAAATGTTCTCTTGAGGTGTGAGCGTAGAACGTGTAGCCATCATGAAAGAATGGAGAACTTTACCTTTTCCAGGAGGCAAAACATTATCTCTAAAATCAGGGTAAATTTTAGAAATTTGATTAAGAAAGCGTCATTTTAAACCCACCTAATTGGCCCTTCGATACTTTCTAAAAATTCGAAAACAATAGTTAGTTTCGACGTTATGGTTACGTCAGGTTCTTCTCTGGCATCAAAGTTGAAGGCCACGCCTTGCAATTCCCCGTTTTCACCTCTGGCGACGAAACTCAAATTCTTCTCTAAGAGAGGCTCCCAGATGGCTTCAACTATTTCAGAATAATCCTCCATGAAGATATTGGGCATCAACCAGTGTTCCAAATCCGCCTTCGCGTAAAAACTCGTTGTGATCATACTGATAAAATTTTTGCTCGTTGGTTAATAATACGCACTGCAATTTAAGCACTTACTCAATGACATCTGCTTTAAATTCCGGTCTAAGCATTTCAGAGGTAAATTTGTGTGGTCGAGTATTCAATTGAGTTTTTTCCGTATCGGTCAACTTGTCTAATACCTCACCTAAATTCGCCGCGGTTATAAAATCGCCAATGCCTGTTATAGTGAAATGAAAATTTAATGGAAATTCTTGCAAAGGAAATACAATCGGACTTACTAATATAGTATCCCTTTTCGTTTAACTGTCCAATTGTGAAAATTGAATTCAGAGAATTTCCTCCGATGCTATAAAAATTCACCTTGTTACTGATTGGACACCTCGCTGATCTCCCCAGTATTGAAGCAACGGTTTCAAATAAAACTGTAGCTGCTTGCATTTTGCTCTTAGGAACGTCAGCATAATCCACATCGGCTTGGAAGCAGATACCTATGCAAATCACAATGAGCATAACTAATCTTTAAAGATCTACGACTATTTACCATTATTGTTGATATTATTGTAACTGTTCAATAAAGTTTGCCTATCGATTTTTCCATTGACAAGCAGCGGAATATTATCCAAAATTATAACTTCCGGTACCATATAAGAAGTCAACTTCGTCCGTAAAATATCTTCCAATTGGTCTTCGCTAATCGGACTTTGAATAGTAACAAACGCCAGAAGTGCCTGATCAACTTCTCCAGGTTTGTAACAAAGGGCAATCGCCTTTTCCACCTCATCGATGCTATTCACAGCCTTCTCAATTTCAGAAAGATCAACACGATGCCCCCTGATTTTGATTTGGGAATCGGTTCTGCCCTCATACATCACAGTGCCTTTTTCCAGTTTGGCAAAATCTCCCGTCCTGTACATTCTAGCATACGCTGGATCTATAGCCAAGGGATTCTCGATGAACTTTTCTGGATCGCGTCCATTTACGTAACCAGCAGCTAAATTGAAGCCGGCAGCAAATAATTCACCGATTTCTCCTGTTTTAACGGGTTGGTAGTTGTTGTTCAGTATATATATGATGGTGTTATCGATAGGTAAACCTATAGGCAAAGGTGCGGTATTTAGGAAACGGTTTTTAGATAAAAAAATAAATAGGAAAAAATATAAATCACATTGGCATTGTATTTAATATGTACATATTGCACAATCAGTGGTAGTTTATATTGCATATCATGAAATTTTGCTCTAGCTTCATCTATGTAAATAAATTTGTTCCTCAAACTGGGTAAGAGTTATAAATAAGTTATATAGGTGGTCTATTTTGTCACTTAAACTTAAACTTTTGCCTATGGGTTGTCGACAATTGCGGTGAAGATAAAGATATTTTTAATTATGTGTTCTTTTCGGATGTTTGTTTCACAAAAATGGTTCTGTTAACAGACACAACTTTCATTTTTATAGTAATCAAAATGCGTATTTCTTCCGGATTTTAGACCACCAAGATCGATGGTTTCTTAACGTATGGGAAGGAATCGTAGGGTTGAATGTGATGAGTCCTTTATTTTTTAATGGTAACCTTGATGGACAAAAATTTCGAAGATATCTGCGCTGCCATCTGCAAAAGCTTTTGAAAAATATTCTTTTAGCTGTAAGGAAAAACATATGGCTACAATTAAACGGTGCCTCTGCAGATTACCAGCTAAATGTTCTTTTTCCAAACAGGTGGATAGGAAGGGGTGGACCACAAAATTGGCCAACAAGGGTTTGATTTGCATGAATCTTTTTTTTTGTGGGGAAAACTTTAGAAAATATGAAAGAAAGAATAATAGCTGCTTTCCAGACTATTACCCCAGATATATTATCAATGCAAATTAAACATTTAAAAAGCGAACCTGTTTGTATATTTAGAAAATTATTCATGGTTTTTGCTCTTTTTTTTTTCTTGTTCGTTCGGGCTGATTAGTGTGTGCATATCTTTGCTTATTTTCTTGTTTATGTAAAAATCAGTTTATTTATACAAGAATTTACTGATTTATTTTATTAATATTTCTAATATTTCTTCTAAACATAAACAGTACTACATGGAAATCATGAAAACAAAACGCTTATTATAAGTTGCTATGTGTAAGGCCACCTTTGCTTAAATAAAATGTATGTATTCCTCGGAAAAATGAAAACTATTAATGTTATATATATAGAGAACCCTAGTACATTTTGAAAGGCAGATAAATTCTACCTTGTATCACTAGAAATAAGGTGTTTTACTACTAGGTAGGCAAGTTAATTTACTGCAAGTCATCAAACTTAAACAAATATTTATTAACACTAGTATAACTATGTAACTAAAATTCACTTAATTCCATTCCTCAGCCTCTTAGCTGAATGATGAATGTAGTTAGGTATGCTTAAGTTGGATTACACAATAAAAATGAAATTTTAATTTTGTACTGCAATTTCATAATTTTAAAATATCTCAGAAACATAAATTTGCTCTAATTTGGCCTTTAGATTTCAAATATGCATTAGATGCAGGATGTTCTATTTCAAAAAGGTAACTTTGTTATGTGTTTTTTTTATATATATAATTTAGAATAATATTGAATTGTGCATTCAAAAGCAGGCGCGGCTCGTGCTTACGTCAGTCGGATTTTAAGATTTTAAAAAATCATATGTTTTTCCATATACAGCCGTACAAATAGACATACTGTTGAAAGTATCGCTATGTTAAGCAAACGTTACATGAAATCTATGCTACACCACAAAACATTAAGAAATAGCACAACTAGCTCATCATCAGTGGTAACGATCCCATGCATTAAGCAATCATGCCATCACGTGCTTAAGATTAATACGCACATAATATGAAAACACACGGATTCTCATAAAATCACGATTTATGCATTTACTGCTAAAATATTTATGCATAAGTTCAATGTATATCCAATGCTTCTCTAATCTTTGGTATAACTGCGATATAACTTATACACAATTATTTATCATATATTATGTACAGATCAAGATGGCTGTTGACGGAAGCCCAGGCCTCACGCACATCTGGCGTCATCAGCTAGAAGAGGCGGGCGGTGTCCGGTTAATGGCTGGCGTACAGTATTAAAGTAACATATTACAATAAAAACTGAATATAACATTTCTCTATATTTCTTGGGATGTGTCTCGCTCAATTGAACACGCCCTCTTGCTATCGCGCATCCGCCACCTGAAATTGATCTGCTTGATCTGTACTTACATTTTCAAAATAATACTAAAAAAAACATTTTAATCATATTGCATGGATTGGATATCCACGATACAATGATAATTTTCAATGAAGAACATATTGCGAGGTGAATTTCAAAATTGCTGAAAACTGATATTTTCAAAAAGAATTAGAAAATTTTAAACCATTTAATCATGTTTTTACCTGAATCAATTCAGTGAAATATGTAATAAGGATGACAGACCCTTAAACATGCTATCCTATCCACAATTACATAGAAGCATTTGACAATGTCGCGAGGGAAAAGCTATTTACAGAAATGAACAATTAACATTGCAATAATCATAAAGTTATGAAACTTATGAAATAAATTAATTTGTTCCACAAATTGGGATTCAATCTCGAACCAAAGAAAAAATTCAATAATAATACCATGAGATATAGAACGTTCCGAAACTGTTTAGATATTTTTTACATTGCACGTACCTATAGGTACTTTATCCTGATGTCGTAACTGATCCAAGTCAGTTATAATATGGTACGTTACATCTCCCATGATTTCCGTGCTGCCATAAAAATTGCACAATCTGTATTCGTTTTCCGGAAAATACGCGTAAAATTCTTCGACCAGGGAAACTACAAGTGTTTCTCCCGAGCAGACCCATAATTTCAAAGACGATAAGATATCCTTCCGCTTCTGTAACATATAAAATAACGAAGCGAAACGTTATACGACAATGAAGAAAACAAGTAGTGATTTTACCTGTATTTGGAGGTACATCAGCAGCGATCTTAAAAGAGAAGGTACAAGGACAAGTCGTTCGATCTGAAAATAATAAACAAATTAGCAGTCCGCATCATTCCTTTCGGCATAACGGATCAAGGTTGTTGCATCTAACAATACGTTAATAGAATATTTTAAATAAATAATGAGATTAAGATAAGAGCTTTTTATTATGAAAGCTGTCTGATATAAAGTCTCCGGAAACACTACAGCCTGTTGGCTTCTTGTATTCTATCTCCAATTTTCTTTACTCATTAAATTACGCCAGCCATTTCAATATCCTTGTACTCTGTTTTACTAGTCCATACAGGTCTCTGGCTGGCCGAAAATTTATGAGCGTAGCACATCTATCTTTGATAGAGAAGCAGAATATATTGAATATATTCAAAAAAACTTCGAACTGATAACCCCAGAAGCGACTAGTGCCGACTTTGTGAGAAAGCCGCTCTGATTATGATGATAATCTAAAAAAACGATGAATTTTAAACTGGCTGTACCTACTTTCAAAAACGGAGTTACAGAAACACAAACACTTACAGCATATGGTGACGGAGATTGTCAGCTGCGTTCAGAATCTATTGCGTCTTTCTAGTTTACCCATTTAAGCGTCATGGTTGCTTTATTTCAATTTTGCAGTTCAATTATGTGAAGGCACTTAAATCGGATTAAAGAAACCATGTTAAGCACCTTTATGGGATCTAATAAAGCTCGAAAAGCTATTATTTAAAATCAGATTTACACATCAAGTAGGTATTTTTAAAAATGGTCTGAAACCAATTATAAACGTGAGAACGAAAGTAATTGCAACAACTTAGAAAAAAAAAAAGGGAACAGAGGAACAGAAGTAACAAAATAAAATGTTTTTTACCATAAATGTCAATGTGTGTAAATTGCTGTTACGCAAAGGAATTTCTACAGGTATTAACTGCAAAGTTATTTTTAAGTAACAATCAATCAAGAAAGCTTTCTAATATATAATTTTCCTAAACATTAAAGCCAATAATACGGAGATGATGCAGATGTAATAATCAACTCATGAGGCAACTGAACACCAGGAAGTCGCTTCTTATAAAATTGGATTCGCAAAGGTGTTTTTGAAAATAATTTTTTGACATTGCTAATTAAATGATTCACCAAAGGGAATTGATTCCTAATGTCTTCGGCTACACGATTGAACCCATGAGCTAAGCAAATGGTGTGAATAACGTTACTACATAAAAAAAATTTAAGTTTGCGCGACTTTTATCATGTATGGTGCAGCGTCGGACAACATTAGTAAAATCTTTTCACAAGGTACACTTCCAGGGAAACAAAAATCTGATAACCCTTCTTGAACGAATTGGGCATCTAAATTAATAATTTACTGCAGGCTCGGCAAAATATTTTGTCGCCATCCATTATTAGTTCAGGATATGGTCTAATCCATAAAGAAATTTTGTTCGCTATACTCATTGTACGTATGCACAATATTTAAAAGAGTAACACGATTAGATGTTGTTCCGCCTATAGATACTCAGTGAATGAGAATATTTTATTTGCGAACGATGTATGTGTGAATAAAATGTATTTTACCTCGCTTCTTACGCTAGGAGTAAAAACGCACGTGGAATTTTTTTGGGAATTGGCGATTTGCATTAGGAATTTTTAGTGGGCAAAAGGATAAGAAAAAACTTAAATATACAATTTATGCAATCACTAATTAACGCTAATTAACTTTAATCAGTGTAATACGTGGACATATAGACTATACACACATAAAAAATTGACGGAGTTGAATTAAACGGAGTTGTAGCTTTCCTGAAAACAGTTAAATTGTCACTAAAAATTTGTTAAAATAACATTAAAAAGAAATATTTTACACTTTTCGGAAATGATTCTGACTACACCTGATATAGTTAGAAATTTCCAACTCCAAAACGGAGAATTATAATATCTTTCGACGGTGTTACTCATTCTTTAACATCCGACTCAGATAATAATAACACCAATCGGAAAACAATTTACCAACTTGTGGTGTTGATAAAGAGTTTAGCAACGGCAGGGAATTGACGCAACACCAAAATGTGAATTAATAAATCATCATATTGAAATTTTAATTTCGTAAGGTTGTTAGAAGAATTTCGAAAAGTGAAGGTTAATTCCCTAAAGTTGTTAAAAACGGAAAATGCTATGTAAGGTAAAATTGAGGGGTGTTCGGTAGTTTCAGTTGTGCTTTGAGGTGGGGCAGGACCGCAGCTGGCGCAAGCGTCTTGTATTTGGCTGCAGTAGTCAGTGTAGAAGGTATTTACATACGTGACGTACTAAGTAACAACGGAAAATACATTATTTGTGAGGGTGAAATACCAAAACTTGAGAAAATGGATGAAGGTAACAGACGTAAACATAGATGTTAATACTATTAACAAAATAGGTAAGTGTTCTCTAGCTGTTATAGTATCTTTATGGTATTAGGAATATGCATGCCTTTATAATTCACAAGGTTGGGCGATAAGTATAAGATAACCTTCAAGGGATTACTAGAGAAGTGTCATTGTATATTGGATATCATAAAATATAAGATAATTAGATATTTCTAAAACATTTGCCCTTTATGCAAAATTTAATAACAATTTTTAAATGTAAGTATGCAAAACTTCAGGATCAATAGACGCTTTTTCGTTATTATCTATACAGTAGACTCACAAGTATGTGACCTAAAGTTGGATTTTCCCAGGAGCCTAGTGCTTTGCGCCGTTCACCCAATTCAACAAAATAGTTTGTGTCGCGCGCCAACTATTTAGTTGGGCTGACTGGACGGTATACTACTTAGAGTAGTATACCGCTACTATATACGCTTAGGCGTTTTGTGTTGTACGCAACGCATGAAACCTGCTCTTAAGCTGGATGGATTGCTTCGAGCTGCAGCAACATCCAAAAGGACAAAGAAATTGAGATTGTTTGTAGCGCAAAGGTTTAATTTCAGAATTAATAATTGCTTATTCGTTAGCTTAGTAATTTGTAGTGTATGTTTCTTGTAGTTGCTAATAAATATGGCATACCTGATGGAAAAAAAAAATTTTTGAAGCTTGTTACTTTTAGTCCATTTTATATGGTTTAGTCAACGTGGCGTTACATTAGTTGTAAAATTAGAGGGAGAAGAAGTTGCCAATTTGAAGCCATTAACTATTTTTTTCTAATCGGATGTTACAATAAAGCTAAAACAAACGACGACGCAGTGCTGAAATGGTTATTACTGCACGCTGTGCTGTAATGAGATATTAACGTACTGGTGAGATGCTTACCGGAATGTTATATGGGCGATTAATGTGCAAATTAGAAAAAATACTGTAAAAAAACTCGTGTCACAATGACTTTGTAATGCTCCTTCATTGGATCACTCGCCGCTCCGCAGCTCGTTATTATATTATTATATACGTGTACTCGCATTACATAAACGTCATTGTGACACTTGTGTTTTAAAATACTATTACCATACAACTATATGTATATAAACTAAAATTTGTTTTGCATTTTAAGTACATATTAAAATACATGTTTATGTCTTTAGTAGAAACTTTGTTTTTTTATGCTCTACCTTATCTTTCCCATTTTAAGCATTTTTTTTTTCAGTTTATAAAATCAATTTTTTATTAATCTTTTGGATTACATAAAATAGTGATCTTCACTCCATAAAACAGTAGTATGAATTCCGTAGCGGAATTTAGTTAACACCGAAGCCGAGTACATTTAACTCCGTAACCTAACACTGTAAAGGTGTTGTTCATGTAACTCCGACATGGAGTTCACGTTACACCATAACGGAGTGCTTGTAACTCCACAAAGGAATTTATGCAACTCTGTAACGGAGTTCTGTTAACATCGCCTCGAGTTAAAGCTAACTCCAAAATCAAATAATTTCAACTCCATTAGGAAATCAGTCAACTCCGTAAAAGTGTAATTTAACTCCGAAGCACGGATATTATTATTAAATTACACAACTCCGTCACGTTTAACTACTTGTGCATTTGGTCGCGAGGGAACTACCAGACGGTGAGAAATCGGTGTTGAATCCAACACCGTATTTCTTTGTGTGTGCAAAAAAAAATATATATGCACTTTGCATACAATCCGGCCACTAGTTATAGGGATGTTACAATACTTTTGTACCATCTCGTATAACGCTAAATAAGCATAAAGTTACGCAATAAAAATATTTAAATTTACCATCTTAAATCATTGGAATTATATTTCCTATTTATATTTCCACAATAAATAACTGTCGATTTAAATAGCAATCTATTAATTATGTTCCATTCGATTACCTTGCTACTCGTGTCAAGTAAATAACTTGCTTCACTATATTAAATTTATATACGAACGATTTATATTCATTCGAATATACGAACTGTAAAGACGTAACAGTAATAACCTTTCACAATACTATTTATGGGCGTAAAATCGAATAAATTCTGAGGCCGTTAACACAAAACACCAACCTTGTATTTCTCCAGAAGCCCGACCAGCCGCTCAGGATCTTGCGTGACGACCTTCCGCACCACCAGAATCGCCAAACCGTTTAGAAGAGGACCCCATATTTCGGAAACGCTATCGACAAATGTTAAGGCCGTCTTGAAGATGCCAACCTTCTCCGTCGCACTATACGGGAACGTTTTGAATTGCCATTGCAAACGATTCAAGATTACCTTATGTGGTAATCTCACACCTGCACGCATAAAATTTAAATTGCGACGTGTCCTACATACATTCGTTTCGAATCTTTAACCTTACCTTTTGGAATTCCTGTGCTCCCAGATGTATAGAGGACAATTGCAAGATCGTCTTTGATTTGTTCCAGACATTCGCTCTCGACCAAATTTACAATAGTGTAGTCTGTGCTTCGCTCTAGTAGAATATCGTATGAAAGCCTATATGTATCGAGAAATGCTGTGGTATCTGAAAATACGAAGTTGTATAACAACATAGACTGTAATCTTAGATCAACAACAGAAAACTTAAATAAAATAATGATTAAAAGTATACGCAAAGTGCAAAAAGAATCTTATGACGAAAAAGGAAGTATTTAAAGCAGAAAAGAATATTGCATTATTGGTAGAGCGGTCAGATTCAAGAGATGAAAGTATAGACAATTAATAATATATATCCAAGACACAGGAAAAAATAACAGTAATCTCTGATAACCAAAAAAATGACAAAACATGGACAGAACTAGAGTTTAGAAAACTAAGAGTGGAATAGTCAACACAAAAAGGACGAAGTCCATACGTATAAGAAGAGCAGAATTATTTGGGGACTTTAATCTGAAAGGAGATAAAACAAATTGAAATTGTGAGGTATGCGTCTATATGCATATGAAACTAATGACGACGAAATGAAGAGTTAATTAAAGACAAAATAGCTAAGTGGAAAAAGGGAACAGAAGCATTCCCTAAAAGGAATGCTTGGAAACAGGTGATAAAGGATCTAGATGACGATGTATGGGGCAGGAGATACCAAATCGTTACACACAAGTTAAATGCGTTACCGTCCATCGTAATGTCAGATGAAGAGCAGCTCAAGATAGCAAACCATCTCTTCCCAAATAACCTAAAGATAATGTGGGCTAAACGTAAGGTAGGAATGGAAGAGCTGCCCCTCTTTACAAGAGAAGAAATTGTAGCGGCATACGAAAGAATCAGGGTAAGGAAAGCCTCGGGTTCTGATGGTATATCCCTCGAAGTGGTCAAAAGTATTGTGAAAGAATTCACCGAACAAATCCTAAGTGTAATGAACAAGATTCTGATGCCGGGAACCTTCCTGGGCCATTGGAAAACTGGGAGACTGGTTCTTATAACGAAAAAGAAAAAAGCAGAGGATTGCCAATCTTATTGTCCCATATGTGTACCAAATGTCTTTGCAAAGCTGTTGGAACAGTTACTTGTCCACAGATTGAAAAAAGAAATTGTGAGTAGCAGAGATTTGACGAATCAACAACATAGCTTCCGGGAAGGGAGATCTACACTGACTGCGTTAAACACGCTAAAAGGTATTGCGCAAAAGGCAGTACACGGTCCTTATAGAAAGCGGAATCTGTGTGCGCTAATAACATTAGATGTCCATAATGCCTTTAACTCGACACCCTAGGCGGGAATCCTGGTAAAGTTAAGAAGGAAAGGTGTGGCTCCGTACTTGTATAATATAATTGCTAATTACCTAGAGGATAGAAAAATCGAGATTGGGGAACACAGTGAAAAGGAGATAACGTGCGGTATGCCACAGGGATCAGTCCTGGGCCCTTCCTTGTCGAAAAAACGCAAACATTTCTATTTGCTTTCGCACCGCGAAGTAAATTATTATCTGGCGCAAATGTGGACGGGGCATGGGTGCTTAAAAACTTACCTTCAATGATGCAAATGTAGCAACATGGAGGACTGCCGATACTGTGGAATACGGGATACTGTCGAGTGTGGGAAATGGGAGAAATTAAGAGCTGCGGCTGAAAAAGTCGCTGGTGTTTTGATCCCAAAGAGCTTGATAGAGCGGATGTTAACTTTCGAGGAATCGTAGAAGACGGTGGACCATCTGGCGATGTCTATATTAAGAGTAAATGAGACAGACCAGAGAAGAATGAAAAGATAACCTGTAAGAGAAGCTCGAAGAACCAAAAGCAGCCTCCTCCTGAAGTAATGCCGCAGCAGTCCCGGGAGGAGAAAATCTGTGTACTGGTACAGGGGGATTTTTCAGTCCGCAGAAATCCGACACACTCCGGCGACGGGCGCCGCCGGAAGTTCTGTTGTAGATTTTTCCCCTCTCACGTAAAAAAAAAACTGACTATGAGGATGGGTGTATATGTGTCAGTTTATCAGTTTCAAGTCAACAGTGACAGAAGAAGCAGCCCTGAAGATGCCGCATATTTAAGTGTTTGGACATAAGAGTATTTTCCTTCGAATATGTTATTTTTATATTGGTTATCCTTACTATACCTTCGTCACATATAACAATTGCAGGTTTAGATTCTCCAACAATATGCTCCAATCTGCTCTTCGGAAAGCTCGGATCCAAAGGCAGATAAGCGGCACCACATTTCCATATTGCCAATAAAGTAGCAACTAATTTATCCGATGGATACATACTGACGGCAATGATATAATCTTCATCGTTGTTTCTGCGTAAATTATTTTCGCGAATGGTATTGCATAGTGTTCTGGCCAATTGATTCGATAGGCGGTTCAGTTGTCCGTAGGAGTATTTCTTTAGAATATCGCCGTCTGTAATCAATTAAAACGCAAATTATAATTTCGAAACAAATTACAAAATTAATTAAGGATTAATTAATATATATATACATCTATTGCATTATTTTGCAGAACAATATTAACTTTCCATGTCCTCGAGAGCACCGCGTTATTAGCACAAAAGAAATATAACGAAGATTAATTAGCATTCCATATGATTCTTTGAATGCCCGACTTTGATTTACTGAAAGGACAGGACACTTGCTATTAATAATGATTTCAAGATATAAAAAGCCCATATATTTCCTAGAACGTGAACTAATAGTTTCGTAATGGCACTCAAAGGAGCTTATACCAAGCTAAGTACTCATATATTTCTATTAAACGCATATTTATGTCATAAATAGATTGCCTATATTATAATATGTAATAAAAATTTGTATTAAAAAGAAGAATCAAAATAAAATTTTATCAAACACTGTAACACTAACTAATCACAGAGGGGCAATGCTCATTGTTCCATGAATGAAAAATCTGCTCAAAGTTTTACTTTTTTTTAGAATGGAATGTTTTCCCATACGATGTGGTGTTTACTTGCTTATGGTATTTGTTACGAACCACCTGGCATATTCCCAAAATACCCATACGCGGACTCATTTAGTAGTTCAGTCGGAATTAATTTCTTTGTTCGTTGATCCTATTTCGTATTTTTATCCCTTCTGTCCGGCCACATCATATTATCTTCTACTAGCCTGCTCATATTCCTCATTTTAGCTTTATTTTTGGTTCTCATCCCTAAGTCATATATATATATATATATCAACACTACAGGCCTTGGAGGCCCTTGGTTTTTATTTTTTCGGTGACTTCTTTCCACTTTTTCCTATCCTTTGCTCTTTCTCTCCAGTCTGTCACTCCCACCCCCTCCACATCTTTTATTACTTCCTGCAGCCATTTTTTCCGTGGCCGACCTCTTCTTTGTTTTCCACCAACTCCCTCCTCCAGCACTTTCCTGGGTATCCTTTGTTCCCGCATTCGTCTAATATGTCCCAACCATCTTGCTCTATGTGATCGGATCACCTGCGTAATTCTTGGTCTTGCATATATTTTCTCCAGCTCTCTATTTGTTCGTCTTCGCCACTGGTCGTCCTGGATTTTCACTCCTCCAAACATTTTTCTCAGCACCCTCCTTTCCCAGATTTCAAGTTTCTCTTCGTCTTGTTTCGTTATTGTCCACGTTTCACTCGCATATAAAACCACCGGCCGTATTATTGTTTCATATGCACGCGTCTTTGTTGCTCTAGATAAGTTCTTCTCTCGTAAAAGTCTCGTTAACGATCCTGCCGCTCTGGTCCCTCTTATAATCCTTTTCTCAATTTCCTTTGTTTCTTGTCCCTTATTTGTTACGGTTACACCCAAATACTCTAGTTGATCAACTTTCTCTATGTTGTATTCTTTAAAGTTAGTTTTGAATTTCACATATTCTTCCCCCCCCCCCCCTTTCGCGTCCACTCGCATCTCCATATATTTTGTTTTTGCTTCATTTATTTTCAGTCCGTACTCTTTTTGCGTGTTGTTCAAATGTGTCAAATGTCTTTTCGAGTTCACTTTTCGATCTTGTTAGTAATGCCACGTCGTCCGCGTAAGCTATGCATTGTGTCTTATTGTGAAAAATTAGACCATTAGTTTATTAACCCTAAGTCATACGTTGTCTAATTCTTTCTGGTAGAAGCTAATAGATCAAGTGCTGCTATACCTTGTACCACCTGCAGCGCTACCGTGAACATGAAACGCTGAAGCTACTCTCAGCAGTTCTTTTGTTTTCTCAACATCTTATTACGTTTTATCAATAAAAGAATAAACAAATCATCTACTTCATTTCTAGCAATTGGTTAAAATTGGCAATAAGCGTTCGTTAGAAAACTAGCAGCAAATTTTCTAACGAACGCTTATTAGAACCTTGCGTTGCCTGCTAAGATATTTTTGTGCATAAATCCTTGATGTTATCAAGCAAAGTTTTCCATACCTTTGAATTACTAAAATCATATCAATGCTTGCTTCTTGAGGGTAATTTCTCATTGTAAATAATTAAAATGCTTTAAATAAATCACTAAGAATTTACATTTGAAGTAGAAATTTCTAAATTACTGGGAGATACGTATAGGAAACCTTAATACAATGTTTAAGACCGTTAAAATTAAAATCTAAATTAGATAATAATTGCAGAGCAGGCTGTATATTTTTAACAACATTTTTATTTTATTGTCAAGTTTAATACTTCGGTTAAATGAGTAGGGATCATCTCATCTTCAAGCTTGACCATGGGACAATTATCCTCAGAAAGGTTATTAAGTATCTGGACACTACCATTGACGAAAAGGGTAACTTTCCTCAGCAAGATTCTACCAAATGTGGGTGGACCAGAAAGTAGAAGAACAGTGGTCCTCTGTAGGGTGCTTCACAACAGATTTCTCTATGGAGCACCTATTTGCATTGATGCCATTAAGATTCAAAAGCATAAAGATTTACTATTGAGACAACAGAAAAACATGCTTCTGCTCGACTTATAGGACTATGTCGTCGACTGCATTGCAGGTTGTCACTTGCACTGTCTCTATACATCTGTTGGTACATGAAAGAGATTCCATGTCATACCTTATAGGTGATATAAAAGTTCGGCGCATTGAGACCAATTTTCTGTTTACTATGGACCAGATCGCTCGATATAGATTACTTGAATTTCTGATTTGGTTGCTATTTTATGTCAATTTCGTTTCCACTACCAAATTTTTATGTTGTCTCCTTTATTTTTTGTAATGTTCAAGCAACTCTTGATCCTGGATACTTATTGTGAGCTACAAAATAGATTTCAAAGATGTATTTGAAATTTTAAGGTCATCAGTTACCCTTGATTTGTCTCTAATGAGTATAATATTTGACTGAAGTACATGTATTAGTATGTACCTGTGATATTGCATTTACAAGCTTCGTGAACTTAGTCTCACCTTCGTCCCTTATGTCGATGAACAGTCAATTGATCCTATAAATTCTCTCTTTAAAAAGTTCTAATTTTTTGTGACAAGTTTCTAATTCTGCACTCAGTATGTATAGCGATAGGAAGATACATACTTATTGTCATAAACCGCCCATAATAATCTGAAGCTCCACCATACCCCACTTTAGAAGTTCTTTTATATATGTACATGTATTGGATATTGAGTAGTCTATAAATGAACTCCTGGTGGTACCATAAGCGCACACGCATTCCCTATTGGGTACTCCCTCTATATTATTCATTAATTCATAGTAATCAAATATATCCTTTAATTTTTTTGAAGTTAGGTCTATTCCTCTTTGGGTCAATGTTCAAGTCTCCGCACAACCGCATCCTTCCGGAAGAGCCGGCCGCCAGCTCCAAAACAGAAGACAGCCTATCAACAAACAATTGGAAATCTCCACCAGAATGTCGATACATCAGTAACCACCACAGTATCACCCGTTTCTGTGGAAAGTTTAGTAGCACAGTACTCCATATTATTTAGCGATTTAACCTGTCTAATATCCATGGTAGTGATAGTTCTCTTCACAAAAATTAATGAGCTTCCTCGATTCCCAATCGTCCTGCAATACTCCGTAGTCAAGTTAAATCCAGGCAAATGCAGTGACGGATAGCGTTAGTGTCCTTCTAATGCTCATTTAGGCATATTATGTGAAAATTGTATTCCTTCTAAAGCATCTCAAGTTTATTACAATTGTATTATTAGCACCTTGTATATTAATGTGAAATATTTTTAGATCGCACACTGAGAGAAATAGATAGTACTCTTTAACATAAATATAGTATACTTTAATATATTTTATAGCTCCTATAGGGACAATCATATTTTATATTACCGGTGACAATATCTGTATAGTAAATATCTGTGAATACTTTTTATTAACTCGTATGGTAAAGTGTATTTGTATTATTAATTTGAGCATACATGTTAGTAAATGTGAAAAAAATGTCTAGTAACGCTGACTATATTTGATAATAACTGTTAACAATGAAAACTATAATAAATATAGTTTAATAATTTTTAATTATAATTAATTAATATAATTTGATTAGCCGGTGACAGCCGGGCGAATTGCCGTCGTATCGGGCAGGATTGCGGGAATCAGACCGGCCCGTGTACTGTAGAGTACTACCGGTATTGAAGCGCCTCGTAATTCTCGTCTGTGGGCGATTGTCCACAGTACTTTTTACACGACGTTAACCATGTATAAGCATCATATAGATATTACGCAGCCACATTTACCGATCACAATTTACATTGAGTACGAATTTCAAAGATTATGAAACAAGCGTAGCGTCATCTTTACGACAAAAGCTGTAGTATCACATATTTATGTAGCTAAACCAATTATGAGTATTATGATATTCCTACTATAATATAGATATAAAACTATACAGCATTCATTTCATTCCATCTCATTATTAATGCCGTTTTCAATAATCAAAGTAAGGTGACTGTTGCAAGCACCTAACCTAACCTAAATAAACACAACACAGTAAATTTGCTACACCTTATTATAACTGTCTTCACTACATTATATGCAATTTATTATATTCACTTGTTGAAAAATATTGTAAAACATTTCACTATATTTTGTAGAAGATTGTCACACAATATTTTTAAACAATTTTATTGCTTTTTTTGTAACCGTGATATAGGAAAATGCAACGCCATTGTTCTAAAATTTTGCACAATAGTAGGAATTCTTACTACAATTTCCGTCAAACAGTGAAGTCTAAATATTACAACATGGATTTTTCTCTGTGCAGACACAAACATGCACCGACACGAACACGTACACCTGTATCACACGTACATAACACGTGTGAGTGGCAATACAGCTTATTGGTCGATTTCTTCGGTAAAGATCGACAATGAATAGAGCAAGGGGTGGGAAGAGCGTTACGAACATTTATGTTAGAAATTGAATATGCATCGAATACCTGGTAACATCCAGATTTTACCTCTTACTATAAGCATGGTAACATCTGGTTATTTTACTCTTAATACCCCACATATTGTCGTTTTGACAATAATTATGTTACTAATTAACATAAAGAGATTTACTATCTAATTTCTACAATCCATTTTTCTCAGTGCACTTATTATTTATTACTTCTATTGCTGTGGTTGTAATCTTTTTTGATAAAAATTCCTTGGGATTGCAAGCTTAGACCAACTGTTCTCATCAAAATGTTTTTCTGCATACCTCGACTAGGTCAAAAAATGCAATTGGAAATCGTCTGGTAATTTATGTAAATACATGCGTCGTAAAATAAAATCATATCTTATATAATACTTATAATTCAGCAGAACCAGATACATACAAAGTTGAAAAAAAAATATCTATCTGTTACATAATTAGCTAATCAAATGATCGATTGATGTATCTGAAAGTGTCTGAAGAATATATAAACCTGTTCTTTTGTCATAAGCGTTTATGTAATCTCTTTATATTACGAGTATCATTTCGTATCGTTCATAAAATTAAACTACAAATAAAGAGCTCTTAGACAGGATATGAATGTATGTACAGTGAGTCACGAAAGTTTTCATACATCTACCAAATGCTAAAGAACCTCAAATTTAAACAATGTACAATAATGCAGTACTTTTATTTCGTTTCAAAACACTTAGAAAGCACTAGTCGTCTCCATATTTTTAATCTTTATTAATGAAACAATAGATCGTTGGGTATACTTAAATATACCGAAGCAATATTTAGGTATAGATGTAGAAAAATTATCATTGGGAGAGCAATAGATCTTCCAACCTGACCAAGATTCGAAACATACTGCTCATATAGTTAAAGAATGGTTATTATACAACGTACCCAAGCGATTGCATCACTATCCCAGTCACCCGATTTAAATCCGATCGAGAATATTTGGGATTATCTCGAAAGAATGATTAGGCATCATCACCTAACCAATAAAGAAGCTCTGAAAGCAGTATTACAAGAGGAATTTCAAAAAATAGCTGCAAATTTTACAGAAAATTTGGTTTACTCCATCCCTAGAAGGTTAACGGCCGTAAGACAAGGTGGCGGAAGTCCAACGAAGTATTACAGAACTTTAAATTACTTTTTGAATAGGTATTTGCTATGTGTATCAACACTTTTGTGACGTTCAGTTTTGTAATATTTATTGTATTGTTTCCTAGTTTTGAATAGAGGATGCTTTCATGATGTAGTACTAATGCTTTCTAACTGTTTTTGAAGGAAAGAAAAATACTGCATCATTGTATAATGTTTGGAATCGGGATTCTTTAGCATTCGGTGGATGTATGAAAACTTTGGTGACTCACTGTATATATATGCCTACAGGCTACAGGATTAAATTGCAATAACATGCACAATAAAAGAAAGAATTTATTGCTTCTTCCACGTCATTCAACCCAGTTAATCATTTAATAAATTGGACCGATTAGGTCAAGAAGGCTCTCAAATTGAACAAGGCTAATGATATTGATTCGAATTAGTCTAATAAAATTAATGTGAAAAAATAAAGTCAGTGGGACCAGATCAGTAGGACAACGAATGATTGTCAGGCGATAATGCGAATAGATTTTTTGTATAAAAATACATTCAGAATGAGATGGGTTTTATCATATTTATGATACATGTGGGAGGTATTTTTACCTAAACACTTTTAGAGGAGTTGTCCCATTCTAATAAATCTAGAACTTATCAAAGTAGTTTGCTTTTTTTTAATTTTTATGTACCTATAGTAATTAGAGCAGCGATTAAGAAACAATAATTACCTACTTAACGCCAAAGCACATTATCCATTATTATTAATTTGTTCTATTTAATTAATTAATTTATGGTAAAATAATTAGATCCATGAAATTCCCAAGAAATAAATAGTAAGGTTAATTGATTCAAATATTCGTAACTATGTAATGTTCGATTAAATTGTACCTGTAATAGCTAACGACCTAGTAGTACTTTCCCATAATCTTCAATGGTTAAGACATACTACTTAAAAACCTGTAATTATACTGCACTAATTATATATAACTATGCCATTATCGTATGTCATACCTAGTATTTATATAGCAGGTAGGTACAAAAAGCATAAAGGTAAAGAATTACTTCAAGCAATGTATGAGAATTATTGTCAAAAATGCTTTCAATGTTATAGAATGGGCATTATTGAAATAAAGAAATATTGCCTTTATTATTTATGACTTTGAAACTTGTTGACTTAAGCGTGACGTATTGTGTAAGGTTGGTTGCGTGGTTTTTGCTGTTATACTTTACAAAATTAGCACAATTTTTTTAATGTATAGTGCTTTCAAAGAAATTATAGTTTGGCGCCGGCAACCACTTTCGGGTTTTATTAATTGTGTCTTTAAATATTTACACAAAACAGAAACTAAAAATACGACAAGAAATAAACTCATAATAAGGATTAAAACAAATTATAATAAAGTTGACCGTAAAGTGGCGGTCCTAGTGGTAAAAGCGCGCATTATCAAGGAATTCCGAAAGGCTACACAATTAGCAAATTACACATTATCTACTAATAAGTACACAACACTAACATGAAACACATCCTAAGAAAAACCCAACGGGAATAATTGCAACATTTGAATGTTTTTACTTATTGTTAGTGAGAAGAATCGAGTTGGTTTTATAGAGGTTTTCAATGATCTTGTAAACAGTAATTAAGTGCTATATGTGATATTATAAAGAACTTAATCAAAGCGAATAAGCCATCGATAAAAGGGTACATATTATTGTTTTCCTGTTTGTGCTATTTTCAAATGATGTAATAAATGGATATACACATATGTGATTGCAGAAATATGCTGGAACGTATTGCCTCCTTGAATTTTATTCGTTTGTGTGCTGTGAATACGAATAATCCAAGGATAAAGTGTTCATATCGGAGGATCTATTAACATAACCCCTTATTGTTGATTTTAGTGGGCAATGTTTTTTACGAGTGGGAGAAATTTTTTGAATTTTGTTTAGTGCAGTAACATTGTGTCGTTATTATAGTTTCTTTATTATATATATTTACCTCTCAGATCGTAGTTATGTTGCGTGTCGGTTAGTTTATGCCCGCAGTTTAGTTTAGTCTAGTTTAGTTTGAGTTGTATTCTCTTCTTTCTGACTCCATTTGATATTGCTTTGTTTTGTTTCTGACTTGTCTTATACTTGTAAAGCTCAACAAGACTAATAAATAATAATAATAATAATAATTATTATTATTATTTTTGAATGCTGCATTCATTAGGTGTATTTGTCTACTGTACGAAACATTTAAGAAAAGTGGAAGTTTGTATGTAAACTTGTGCCAAGGAAAAACCCAACGTAAGTAATGGTCTGAATGGAACTCTGATCAGTTTTCATGTGTGTAACGACAACAAAATGCGAAGAGTACAAATTGTAAGCTAAACACAGTGTCATTCATTCTCGTCGTTGCATACTATAAAATAAAATCCATGGCTTGCAAGCAGTTAGATTACTAGGTGACGATTATGACATGAACAAGGACTACGTTGTGTGTGTACATAGTTTAAAACATTTTATTTCCTTGGTATCAACATAAGCCAAGGAATGAAATAATGTTCAGATATGATCAGACATATATTATAGTGATAATAGCATAGGTCATACGTTATGTGGGAATTCGGCATGTGTTCTTAACTTTTTTTATTTTGGGAAAGCCACATTTTATGCCTAATTTCATTACAGTTGTATCTAATGTCTAAAGACAACAACATTTTATTAACATTGCACGTGTAAACAGCACTGCTAAATCGTTTTTGAAATTATACTGATTTAAATGCCCGTGTAAACGTAGTCAAATATGGAGAACATTTAAAACCAACAACGATGAAACCATTGATTATATTTTATCACCATCTAACTAATGTTATACATACTAAATATCGATTCATCTATCAATAAATTTAGGAACACTGCTGAACTATACTCTAGAATCATTCATTTGACTAAATTTTGCAGTGCAATTAGTTCAGTTACAATTAGTGAAGACGTAAATAGTGAGTGCAATGTAAACACATCTACTACACATCTATTTTATTTTGGTGAATAGAATAAAGTGCGATTTTTATGCAATTTTAGACTGTGGAAACAAAATTGTAAATATTGAGTACCCTTCTTCCGTTTTGGTGTAGGGTAAAAATAAATTTAACAAACAGTGCAGCCCTAAAAAAGAAAAAAAAAAGGTGATATTAATTTTATCCATTCTGCATGTAAAGTCAAAGTCTGCATTACAATTCACTATTATACACAAATTCCCACCACAGTGTATCTTTTGTCCTTCTCTTTGCACAGTTCCATGTCTCTCCTTTCTTTCTAGTATATTGCTTATCACTTTCTCCCACTATTTCTCTACTCCGTCGATCTATTGGTTTAGCTTCCCACACTTGCCTCACAGCTCTCTCTAAATCCAGTCTGCATAAATGTCCCCACCAGGCTAATTGTCCCGATTCTATAAATTCTGTCAAAGGTGTCATATTTAGCTTTTCCCTTATAATATAGCTTTCATTATGATTATTTATTGAGAAACGTTTGTCATCAAATTTTAGTGATTTGCGACCCATTTACTTTAAAAAAGCTAGTTTTCTATATCGGAAGGTATTGTTTAGAACCGACGTTCATAATATAAATGTTAGGTTTAAGGGACTATTAACCCCCGTGCAAAAAGTCGTACTCCTATAATATTGTGAAAGTTTACAATGCTGCGCCGGTCTCTCTTGGGGCTCTGAGTCCGCTATCATTCGCCCGTCAATTTAAAAAGCATCATTTTCATGTCGCTCTGGTCCGGTGTAATAGATGTTGATTTTGCACTGCTTAGTTTATTGTTTGTAAGTTCACATGTACTTTTTTTTTGACTCGAATATGGATTAAGTTAGTTGTATGTAGGTTTACAAAAATTTGAGAGTTAGAGCAGCTTCCTGCTTTGCATGCAGCTGATCTCGGACCTTTTGGCGATGTGTAATTCAATTTATTTGTTTTTTCTTTTCTTATGGTTTACCTAAACTGTTGGGTGTATTAACATTTGTTATTATATAGCTGCACTGTTTACTTTATTGTCACCCAGTATTTGTATAATATCGCCAATAAACAACTATTATTATTATATATATTATATTATTATGATATTAATAAATATTGGAATACACTTATTTTTTCCTATATCTAATTTTATGTCCAACGAATTACCCATGTAGTCTGTTAAAATTTCATTACTAATGACAAGATAAATAAAATAGAAAAACAGTAAAGTTTCATACGAATCTCAATATTTTCACGCCTGCTACACCGATTTCTTGGCCGGTGCAGTAATTTTTGCTGAAAATTAAATTTACTATCGCCTATTTCTACGTGAAAAATAAATTCATTGATTTTGACACGGTTCACGATTGCCATACCTTTAGCTATCTGTATGCGTTTATATTGCCGAATATCGGTAGCTACTATACCGATTGATACCGATCTCATACCTATTTCTTACTTTATTAATTATACTTTAATTATTACCTATACTTACAGAAGACGTATAGATGCACGTTAGTAAAGTCATTTTATAGGTCTGTGTATTAAAATGAAGACGTGAGGGTTCCATTTTCGGCTGATGTCATTCACTCTTTAAACTTCTCTTTAAAGATTTTCTATTTGGATAATTGTTATTGTTCACTTACTTACTTTCACTTTAATCATTAAATTTATTTTATTAATTTTGACTTTAGCTTTAATACTATAATTTACTGTTTTTCCTTTATTATAGTTCTACCTAGTCTTTTATTCTTACAATTTATTAGTTAACTGCACGTATTTAGGCAATCTAGTGTGATAATTAAATCCTATGTGATTTTATTAAGGATTTATTCCATATATTGTGTTCATTTATGGTCAATGTTTAGCCGGTCTGATGATGTGTAAACGTCAACCTAGAAACGATTATAAAACATTTAACATTGAATTCAACAACACATTAACTGCTTGGACTGAACTATTTTTTTTTTGTTTGGAAATAGGCAATGTAATAATAAATGTAAGAAGTAAGCAAACGTACATGATTTCACGCCATTGAAAACATTAACCTGAATTATAAACGTTTACAGCGGCAGGACAATGCTTTTATTTACGAAACCTTCATTGCGGTTGTTTCTTTTATTGAGATACATTTCGCTACAAGTGCAATTGCGGTTTTCATACACTCTTTCTTAGCAGGTGCCTCAAGGATTTCTTAAGACACTTATTAGGTACATATGTATAACGTAAATTTCGCATTTGTAATAAGCAAAGTTTTACTACAAAATGGTCAAAGGGGTCGTATTAAAGACCTATTTGATCAAGTACAGTATAATTACGTAACGGATAAGTGATGGTGGAGCACCGAAAAAAACGTATTGAAGAGGTAGTTGTCAATGCTCAACAAATAATGTATGATGACTGAAAACATTTATTAAACAATTGAGTCAACAGGTTAATCTCTCCATCGGAACCACTCATAAAGTCTTATATAAAGACTCTATCCTTACCGTGTCACTACCGTACAAGAGTTGCACCGACGTCGTAAGGTTTGTAAATGGGTAGTTAATAACAATGTTAATAAGCAATGTATACCCACACGAAATAGTTCAAAAACTGCTGTATACTGAAAAAGTAGCCAGCTTTTGGTCACAGACGAATAATTGGATCAATGTTTTTTTTTTTCTAGATAACAAAAAAATATGCTCCTAATGATTTTTTTTCAATTTTTATTGATTGACAGAAAAAATGCCAAGTGAATGGAAGAACGGGGAAATAGTTACCATACATAAGAAGGGGGACAAGAAGCTATGTAAGAACTATCGAGGTATTACGCTCCTAACTGCAGCGTATAAAAAATTTCCAAGAATTTTGCATGGTAGATTATTGAAATTGGAAGGAGTAATTGAGGAGTACCAATATGGCTTTACTAAGGCGAAATCAACAACGGACTCAATCAACATACTGAAGCAAATAATAGAGAAGGCATTAGAATTTAGCACCTACGTAGAAATGTTGTTTATAGATTTTAAGCAAGCCTTTGACACGATAAAGACAAGCCTTTTAAAGGCACTTGTACCAGCTAAATTTGTGGGACTGATAAAAATTACTTTAGACGATACAAAAGTCAAGATAAGAACCAGTGTGGGGGAGACAAAGGAATTTGAAACTAATCGAAGGGTGTGACACGGAGACTGTTTGTCAGCAACATTCTTCAACTTAGCGTTTGAGTATGTAACCCGAAAAATTAACAGAACTGGAAATATAAGAAACAGAAGTGGTCAGATAATAGATTTTATGCAAATGACCTGGTTATCATAACTAGAAATAGAAAAATAATGGAATAATTATATACAGAAATAGAAACAGAGGGTAAGAAAATAGGGCTGGAAATGAACATGCAAAAAACGAAACTTATGAAAATAGGTGAAAGGATGACTGGGGTATTGGAAAATATTGCAGGCAACACCTGTGAGGTAGTTGGGAAAATCAAAGATCTATGAGTGACGGTTACGAATGTGGGCGAGACTGAAGAAGAAATAAGGGCGAAAATACAGGCTGCGAAAAAAGCATATTACGTGAATAAGAGTGATGCAAAATAGCATCTATCGCTGAAGACAAAAGTAAAAGTATACAAAACGGTAAAGAGACCCACCATGACATATGCGTCGGAAGTAATGGTACTAACGCAGAAGGATCAGAAGGCATTACAAGTGCAGGAAAGGAAAATAATGATGTGCAGTATTGGGACCAGTAAAAGTAAATGAAAACGAATACAGAAGGAAAACAAACGCGGAAATCTTGGAAGCTCTAGGAGGAGAGGATATCGTTAAAGCTACCAAGGTACAGAGATTCGATGGTTGGCCCATAGATACAGAAAAAGGCCGGAAGCGTGTGTGAGAGCAGTGACAGAATGGAATCGGGAGTAAAAGGAGCCAAAGGTCGGCCCAGGACAAGATGGTTAGCACAGCACATTCAGAAGGTGGGGGTAACAAGGTGGAAACCACTAACAGTGTACAGGAAAAAGTGGAAGTCTTCCTACTACGAGAATTGCTTGGGGGTTCTAAACAAATAACAGCCACCGTCGCCACGCCGCTTGATACTGCGGCAGAAATCGCAGTTTTAATGATAACACCTGGTATAAGGTGTGTAACTAGTAAATCCATGACATAAATAATTTATAACCGTATCTGTCATACATTCAATTTACGTAGAATATGAATTATTGCTAGTGTGAAATAAAAGAAGCGCCATTTTTACGGAAATTCAGTGTATTTATTGCCGTATATGGGTAGAAAATGTATCTATAATAATATTTGAATCGTCATTGTACGTGTTAAAAGTGGGGATCGCTAGATTCGGAAATCGGTAATTTGAAGATCATAATTACATTCAATTAACTGCAATTTTGGCTAATCTAAAGTTAGTTAGTTTTTAACAAAACCTATTTTGTAAATTTAACACCTGTCGATCCCTCAGTTATATATTTAACAAACTAAGAAAGCTCCTCCCTTGAACATGTTTATACTGTGAAGGAGTGTTGAGATTCTCAAACTGATACTCATTTATGTTTCATAGCAAATAATACCATATAAGTATTTATACAAAGATAGTTTTATATCAAGACTTTTTTCATGTATAGATTCAAATTTTTATTGTATATGCTTAAGTATGCGTGTGTTGGCATGTCGTTACACTTTTATCTACATATTTGATTGTGTCAAATTAATATTTAAATATCAATGAGAAAGAATTAGTTCTAAGACGAAAATGTATTTGACTGGATACCCCTGGGTAGTATTTTATGTTTGTTGTAGTTCATTGTAGATCGTGAATGGCTACCGACGAAGCCAGACCCGATACTTCCCGTATGTGTTTCAATTACGATGTGGGGTAGCGCAACGTATTATGCGTGAACAGGAAGGATTATAAAACTTCGGGTCGTAAGCGTGAGTCCACACACAGCGTTTTCACAGCGGACCGTTTCTGCATTGCGTTACCGACTAGCAAGCACAACACATGTATTTAAATGAGACTGTTGACACATGCCGGTTACGTGAGGTTGGAGACAGTCTCATTGAAATACATGTGTTGTGCTTGCTATAGCCAGTATCACAACACAGAAATGGTCGTTGTGAAAATGATATGTGTGAACTCCCGCTTAGAAAAGCACAAAACGGAACCAGAAAACAATTAAATCAAAATTTACACACTCACCTTCGTATATTAACGCGGTTTCATTTTCATGTCTGTTTGCGATTTCTTCAAAGAGCTTGTGCAATAGATTCGGATTGAAGTAACTAGTTGGTCCTTTGATGACAGACAAGTCGGGAAGGGAACCCATCTGAAAAACAAAATTATAAAATATTTTAAATGCATTTAATCTTGGCTCAAATGTATTTTACTGTGCTTCTTCCAATTATTATCAGGAAGATGGTTATAAATCTTTATTCCAAGGATGCCAATACTATTAGCTGTAATTAGCTGTCAGTTTGTAAGTTATGCTTCATTATGTGTATTTTAAGGAGTCTCGTACTGTAGAAGTGTTGTAGGTTATTAGCAATTAATATATTATTTTTATTCTTATGTACATATGTAAACAGCGGTTCCAAGAATAAACAATTTAAACAAAGTTAATATTTTAATGAAACGAGATGGTTTCTACAAGATGTTTAGATAGATCAGTAACATAGAGATTAATAATTGAAATACATAATAGTAAATAATGAATTAATAGTGATATCGTTGTAAAAAAATAATGAACAGAAACGCATAGGATCGGGTTGCTTGTGCAAATGGTGCGCGTATCTTCCTTACTTGATGATGAAGCAAAAAGTATTCTACTTCACTCCACCTCAATATTTAAATTAATTAAATACCACATTTCTTTTAGCATTTGTAAGATTTGTCTTTTGTCCGTTACTAAGTTTGTTATGTCTAATAATATATTGACTGCAGCTTTCAAATATATATTTTATGGTAGAGATGGCATAGACAAACTAAAGCTTTGCTTTTTAATACTTTAGCACTTTAATTACCTATACAAATATTTCCCTTTTATGTCGACAAAATTGTGTCAGAACTTATCCTAATTTAACTTAAGTATGTGTTTTGACAACAAGTTATATATTCAAATTAATCCTAAAATTAGCTGTTTAGCAATGCAAATTAACAGAAATAAGTTCACCGGAAAGTCGATAACTAATTATAATCACTGTAATTTATTGTCACTCATTGTCCTTGTTCGTCAATTTATGTAAATACCAGAAATACATATTTAACGAAATTAGGACGGTAAACAATTGTGACAATTTTTAATAATTTTAATTTCTATGATCGGAAATAACCTTACAGTTTTTCAATGGAATACAATTTTTTCTCCTAGTATATACCTTGAACGAATTTTCGTGAAGTCAAGGTATCCATTTTCCTAGGTTGATTATGAAAATATTTAGTAAAAAAGAAACTATTTCTGAGTCACCTTAATTGATTATGTAGCTACGGTACAGTCAAGGGCGTAATTACAAAGTTTATTTTGATGTGGTAATATATTTTTGGAAGACTGACTAAAGGCAATCAGCTCTTGGTCAAGACAATGAGGATTGGTTATTAGTTATTTATTACCGTCTTTAGTAATCAGAATTATAGGTTTCCGTTAACATTGAAAGAAGTAGCAGCCAGTGGAAAAATACCAGCTACCTGTGTGTACTACAGATATAAAAAAACATTTATTTATTTTTGTTTTATTTTTTTTAAACGGTAAATCAAACAATATTTCATTTTAAAATTTCATACCTCGCTTCTCTTAACTGTCGGAGTTTCTTCGTTTAGAGATAATTCCATTAAATTATGATGATCTTTCTATTCTTAAAATTTTGTTTCACATATTGAAAACAAGTTGTGTAATGTACAATAATAACTATAAATCATAATTTAATACTAATTAAACGACGAAGAACCGCCAGTAACCGTCAATAGTTGTTATCTGTAACGCCGCATTTAGACTCGGTACTTGCACGCTCGCACTACAGATGGAGTGGCAATATAAATATTAATATAAATAACTTATTTAATAAATTACTTATTTTACTAGTTTGACAGCATATAGCACATATTAGAAGTACAATGAGAAAAACACAAATTCACTAGCATCCTTCACCATATGAATAATTTTCTGTTATGTTCATGCTGTTAGATTCGTTATATATATTACATATGCATATATAGGTTCATAACTTCAATGATGTGCCTCTCTGCAACCATCAAGAAAAGTAATCATGCAAAATTTTCATAATAGTTTATAAATACTTACAAAAGCTTTTGTAAGTAATGTACCTATATACTATCAGCTAACTTACTGTATCTCCTAACAAATTGCTCATTTTTTATAGTATTTAAACGAGTTTTAACCATCCATTCAAGTCAGAGGCACAATGAGATGTTGACTTACGCACTTACAAATACTAACTGACATGATATTAACCCACATATTATGAACTGATAAATAGTTCAAAACTCCAATACACACATGTCATTGTGAATCGGATTAATATGTATTTAAATCAAATATTGCGTAACTTCCTATTCAACATTCAATGTTATCATCTGCTTATCTCGTAAAGGACAGTTGAACTAAAATATAATAATAACTATATTATTTTTTTGCTTACTTACTATACCGTATACATAGATGGATTACTCAATAAGTAATACATAAAGCAAATAAAACTAATTTTACTAAATGGCTACGCCGATTTATTATTAGGGCTCCTTAACTTTACTTTTTGCTTCTTTGTACAAATCCATTGCCTCTCTATTTGTGCGTCTTTTCTATTCACCTTCTAATGTTCTTACACCTCCAGCAATGTCTCTCTCAAAATTTCTTTTCCAGTTTTTGGATGCCTTTTCATATCATTGTCCCTATCTAGCTGGCATATATGTAGTACCACTGGTTGTTCGTAACTACTTTTCATAGATTTTTTTTGCCCTTGATACTTGTGATAATACTGCTGTAACTTTATTTCTCTGCAGGATTTCCCTTATCTATTCTTCTTGATTCTCTATTGTTACTGATGTTATTCCTAGATATTCAAATTCTATCAAATTGGTACGTTATTTCTACTGTATTTAACCGTTTATCTGTTATTTCTAACCGCATCGCCATGTATTTGTTTGTTTGCTCTTTGTATTCATCTGGTTCTATATGGGCCTAGAACCAAATATTTCGAAAGCTTGGGGATGTACCCAAGTATCTTCCAGGCGGAAATACACGCTATTGAAAAGCAGCCAAAATGGTTTGGGAGTGTCTACAAAAACTAAACGAGCTAGGCAAAAAGAACAAGGTAACCCTATTGTGGGTTCCGGGATACACAGGAGTGGAAGGAAACGGGATAAGTAGCAGCATAATACTGGAGAAACTCAGAAATGAAGTAGAGAGAAGTTAGCTTATTATTACTTGCAATACTAGATCAAATGAGTTCGTCGAGAAGGTCATTTTGTTTGAAACTTTTTCTAACTATAAATTGCTTTGCATAATTGCCATCTATTAAAATTTTGTTTCAGATTTATCATCTGTTTTCAGGATTTCTATTATATCAAGCGCTCCATATAATCTTTCCCTAGAAATCGGGCCATATGCCTACTTAAAGTCAATAAAGAGCATTATCACGTTTAGATTTTGTTCGAAGCTATTACTTTGGATTTATTTTAATATGAGAACTCGATCCACTGTGGCTCTCCCACGCATAAAATAAAGCGCAAACAAGCAATAAGATTGCTTTTATCAATATGTTAGTAATAAGTAAAGACCGGATTATATGCCGAGAAAAACTGAAATATATGCATATATATGCATAAATTTGGGCCAAATATGCAAAAAAAAATGCAAAACTTTTACTTAAAATAAATAAAAGCAGAAATTGAAACATGAACTTTACACAAAATTTTCTTACAACATATATTTAAAACAATTTATAATTAAATATTTTTCAAAATTGTGTAAAAAAAAAGTACATATATGTTTAGAAATTTTTACAAAGAAAAACTTCATCCAACATCTACAGACGTAATTGGTGCATTTTTAAACTTTGCAGTGCATTCTAAACTAAAATTGAAGTCGAAATCATTTACTGTTTCACCTTTAAAAAATTTATTCATTTTGTTCAATTTTAGAATTACCTATAGTACCTTCTTACATTACAAATTCTTCTACTATTTCTACTGATTCTGAGAACGACATCCCATGTGTTTCTAGTTTACAAATGAAACTTGAAACAAAGCTATAATTTGACTTAATATACAGAAGTTTTGTGGCAATTCTGTTGATGTTTATTATTATCTTTTTACAATTTGCTAGAGAAATGCAGCTACCAGTAGCTTCAACAATTACATTTTTTATTTCTTCAAAATCAACGGTGTAAAAAATTGCAGCTTCTAACCAGAGAAAAGATGTAATAATCAGTTCAGGAGGCAACTGAACACCAGGAAATCGCTCCTTATAAAATTAGATTTGCACAGGCGCTTTTAAAAATGCTTTTCTGACATTGCTAATTAAATCATTCACCAAAGGGAATTGATTCCTAATGTCTTCAGCTACATGATTGCACCCAGCTGAGCAAGTGGTATGAATAATGTTACCATAAAAAACTTTTAAATTTTGCCGGGCTTTTATCACATGTTTGGTGCAGCGTCGAGCAACATTAGTAAAATCTTTTCACAAGGTAAAAAAAAAAAATTTATAACCCTTCTTGAATGAATTGGGCAATTGTTACATTATTTGTTTTTTGAAGTTGTTTACACAAAATTAAATATGATTTGCCTAAAATATTTTCATGAAGAATTCCTATTAATTAAATGAGCAATATAACGGTCACACCTATCCGTACCTTCATCTAGCATTAAATAAATAAAATTATTCGCTACCAATTGTTGTATTCCTGACATTGTTTACTGGTAAGAAGACGTGACATACTTTTTCGTAACGTACTTTCGTCAGGTATATTATGTTTCCAATACTTCTGTAGAAACGATTTCAAATTAAAATTATTTAATTTTTCTAATAGTATGTTAGACTTCTTGTTCTAATTTTTGTGAATTCGATGCTACACATTGACGTATAGATTGCTGTAAACACGGGGATCGCTCCAGTTTTTGACATTTTTCATATGTGAAGGAGTTTTAGGGTGTTGATCAATCAGGTATTTTCTCTCAGAAGACACTTTCAACAACTATTACGCTGACTCACCAGTACTGTAGAGGCGGGAATGTGCTCTACAGTTCGGTACCGCAAAAGAACGATATTTTTTCGTTTACTTTATATTCGTCTGATTTCATAATGTGGTCGTATTATCCTTAAGCACAGCTTTAAATAATCACCGAACTATTCCAAACGGACTTTAAAACGCCGCATGTCGATATTTTCAGGGCCGCCGCAAGCGGGCGTGCAAGGCGTGCACCGCACGCGGGCGGCATACTCAGGGGGGCGGCAAATTTAGGTTATAATCAGTACAGCATTAACAGCAATATGAATGTTATTACACTTATCACGTGTGTACAATTTTTGTAAATCTCTTATACAGTCATTATTAAAACGTCTATGTAAGAGCTTTTAACGCGTCCACATCGAGTTTAATAAACAAATTTCGAGTTGTTTATATAGATAATATACAGATATCGTAAGAAAACGCAACGCATATTACGATAATAGTTATTAGGCACTCAATGTAGATCGTGCGACTGACAAAATACCGACTTTGTTTTAATATTTAGATTTTGTTCTTGATTCTTTTGGCCACTTAAGGATAATATAGGTAAAACGTTAGAAATACGACGTTTCGGTTTATTTCTAAACTTCTAAATAAAGTCCAATTTTTCGATCCGATGCCACTAATAAAGCAAAATATATTTTAAAATACAATAATTACACAAATTATATTATATACAAAATATTCAGACAAAGAATTTTCCTTTTTTATAATAAATCAACAAGAAACACGAAAAATAACCAAACAATTGCAAAATATATAAAAATTCCTTGTAAAACATTTATCCGAAAAAATAAATCAAATTTTCAAGCCTTATAATTTTAGAATAGCAAATCAAAATAATAACAAATTTCTAAACCAAATCTATATAATAAAAAATTGAAAAAATAAAACGTCACACGTTGCATATAAGATTGACTAAAAATTGTAATGGTGTACATATTGGTGAAACCATGCAATATTTAGAAAACAGAACGAAAGAACATAAATATAGCGAAAATCTTACAGCACTAATGAAACATGAAATAACTCAAAATCATTCTTTTGATTTTGACAACATAACAATTCAAATTTATAAACATAAAAGTGCAGTTAGTGATAAAACAGATACACAATATTTTACCAAACTATATATGTAATTTAATTTTATAATTAAACACAATATTTTTTTGGAAATTACTTATAAAATTTAAAAACGTTTTTCATATTTACAAAAAGAAAAAATCAAACCAGAATATTTTACAGCGCAATCTTTATATAAAACACAGTTTTCAAAATTACATATTAAAACAAACAATGATTTTATCATTTATCAAACAAACAAGTTTATTTACAATTTTAACATCATTTTTTAAAATATTTTTATAAATGTACTCGAGAAAGTTTTAATAATAAACCGAAACGTCGTATTTCTAAAGTCTATTATTATTATTAAGTGACCAAAAGAACCAAGAACAAAATATAAATACTTATACTGGTCAAGAAAAGAAGATTTTAAACAAATCTTTAATGTTGGTTTTTTTATTATTTAAAACTGATGTGTAGGAATTATTGTCCTTTTAAAGCATGGACAACGACTTGATTTCCTTATGCACAATCTCATTTTTATATTTTTACACGCAGTAAACGAAAGCTTTGAGTTACTACATGTATGTAACCATAAATTATTATAATGAAAATGTTAAAATATTGTGAAGTATCTCCCTGTATATATTTGTGTATTTAATTTGGAGTGCAGCCAAAAATCTTTGTTTTTGCATCTTTACACCTACTATGTATAGTGATTTTGTCCGATTTCTTTAAACTAAATAACCTTCATTTTTGACATATCACGTACAATCTGATGCTTTTAATTAATTGAGACATAGTGCATAATTATAATAAATTGTTTGATTTTAAAAAGTACTTTTTTATACGCCCATATGTAACAAATTTAAAAGTCCTTATGTGAAACTTCATTTGGGGAAACAAGAGGAGGGGGTGGGGGCGGCTTAGTCTACATTGCACGCGGGCGTTCAGGCGGCTGGCGGCGGGCCTGGATATTTTCAATAGTGTTTTACATGATGCGCGCACAAACTCGAAACAAGTTTCGATTATATTTATATAGATATGATCTAATATTATAATATATAATACGTATGTTAAATAGAAACTAAAATGACGAAAGCATAAGATATGCTAACCTTAAAACCTCCAGTAGGTGCAATTTCGGAATATTTGTATAACTTAGTAGGAGAAAAAAGTATATATACATGCAATTGTGCCACATTTATCTGATTTATAATTGCAACCAATCGCACAAGTGTAGTTTTGAGATATTACACGCAGTCTCCTAATTGAAACAACCTACTTTTACAAATTCCCAAGCAGTAAGCTTCGCAGATAAAATCGTCGGTCCAAGAAATGAAAGGAAATTACTATTCCTAGTATTTTCAACTCAATTCTCGCCATAAAAACAAACTGTACGAATTTTATATCAGATATATAATTTTCCGTGTGAGTTATTTCGTGATTTGTAAGTATGTTAATAAAAAAAATTGTCGTAGTGTATCTATCTCAGTTCCAACTTTACATAAATGGTATGCTTATAAAAGCTATAAATATCGGTATTTTATGCCATTTATTAACTATTCATAGCAAAAAATGGACACTAAACGTTGTACAATAGTGGGGATATATCTTTTGTTAGAAAACAAACAATAAATTTTTTACATTTTTGTTGTTCTTATTACGTAATAGTGTTTCAACAGAAAGCAAGTATATACCTACAACGTTAATCACATAATATACAGGTATCCCGCAGTCAATTGGCCAAACTTCAAAGTGAAAGTACACGAGTAAACTTTTGTTTAATACATATTCTGAACATGCAAATTTTGTAGTATTTAGCTGTATAAACAGCTATTAAATTTCCTAAACTTTTTCTTAAACACTCATGTTCTAAACTTTTTAGAGTTTCGTATTAAATTAGAAATTTAACTGTGTACCTAAATGCATGATAGTTAAAGTTTAAGGCTTAGAAACAATTTTGTAAGTTTACCAGTTTATTAAAAATGTCAATAAAGTCCTAAACTTTGGAAAGGTTTATTATGCGTACAAGTTATGTGTACATGTGATATACAGGGTTTTCCACGGTAGCCGTTCCTTAGAAGTTTCCGAGGTTAGAAAAAACCTGGAACTCTGAATTTTTGGAATCCGGGGCTATTCAAGATTCTCTTTCATTTTAAAATATTTTCAGGGTCTTACCACTTTCGGTTATACCGGAAGTCGCCATAAACTTTCTTATTTTAAATGGAACACCCTGTATATTATTTCATTTTTAAATTCATTTTTTTTTAATCAGTTAGCAAACAGTGTATATACATACATTTTTCAATTATTAATACCTATTCTCTCGAATTGTATTTTCTTAGTACTTCTTAATAATTATCTATCTGTTTCTGCATAGTATTAATAAATTAAAATTATAATTATTGGCCTTTATTATCAGATCTATAAAAGTTGCCAGCTGTAAATCGAAAACTAAAGCAAATTGATACGCTATTAAATGTAGCTAAAACCTTCTTAAAGAATATTGTAAACTTATATATTATGTAATTAAAAATTATTAATGATACAACAAGAAGAAATCTTAGGTTAATTGAAGGTTATAAGAAGCTAATTGCCGAAAAAGGTCAAAAATAATACTGTTTAACGTGTTGCGCAAGATTACCTTTTCCAATTCAACGAATTCGGACGAAATACGATGCAATAACAATAAATGTGTAATACTGACCTCGACTACATATGTTTAAACTTATAAAAAATAAACTACACTGCTCAACAATTGCTTAGTATCAAATATATTTGTTGCGATTTTTCAAGTTGTATTTTTTACATATGTAAACATGAACGAAACAGACACCAAAAAAAAAACCAGGATAATAAAAGGTGAATTTATTCATTTAACTCAGTATTTTATTCTTAATATTTTTTTAATCCAAAAATTATAAAAAAACGTTAATATATCACAATATCACCATCAAAGTTCCATATTTATAAATCTGTAGTAGCACTACAATAGAATTTTGTTCCACAGTACTTTTTAATCTAAACAAGCATGAGATTCTCAAAAGAAATTCAAAAAAATCAGAATAGTGCAATGAGAATAGTTTTAAAATGTATTATAGATATACCTCAGTTAGATATATGTTAATTACACTTAATTTAATGAATGTCCGTCGAAGAATGTTATTTAAGAGTCTATTATTTCTAAATAAAATGAAAAATATTCTACTCCCAAACTATCTCAGTGAAATATTAAATACGATTCAAGATACTCATACATACAGTATTAGAAACTACAATGAATTTTATATTACTCCCAACAATTGAACACAAACTTCCAAAACCTTATTTGTAAATGGTCTCCTGTTATGTAATGCTTTGCCATATGAAATTAAAACTAGCAATAACAATATTAGTACCTTTGTATACGCATTACGCATTCGTTGACCACTGCAATTAATTCATTGTATTGCTTTTATATTAGGTAAATATCTTTATTTTTTATTTTGTTGTATATCTTTAGCTAAATTACTGTGTATCTTTCTACCTATCATTGCATAATTTGTAGCATATCTGCGAACTGCAATCGCTTTAGATGCATTTTTCATTAAAATCTAACACAAAAGTACTTTTTAATATGAAAGAACCAGAACTAATAGTATAAAGAAACAAGATATCAGAAATTAATCATAAACTTTTTGGGTGCAGTTTACAAAAACAGCCACAAAAACAATTACATCGTTCCAATAAAGGCAGTTCAAAAACATACTTTTAAATTTATTTCATTTTAATCAAAACTACCACACAATATTACTTTGATCTCTTAACAATTATTGTTGAGCACTTTAGATATCTATAACAGTTTATTATTTTTCTTCAAACATAATTTCTTGAAAATAATTTCCCAATAATTAATTCATTTCATTTAAATGAGATTGCAAGAGTAATTCTCAAAATTGTCGGCCTAATAAATTCTTAGTTATCAGAAAGCAAAAACCTAAAACGAGATAGTCATATTTATACACATATATACTTTATGCTTGATTAATGTTTAATTACCATTAATCAAGCACAAAGTCAATTTGAACTCGATACATGTGTTTTTATCTGAATTGACTATGTATAAATATAAAAAAAAAGGTTAAATACCCAGCTTTATCGTCTGGTGGAATATGGTAAAAAAGCATATCAATTATACAATTATAGCAATTCAAGCCACAACTGAAATAAAAACACTTGTGATATGTGTATTAGTAAATTACGATATTTTTTTTCTGATCCATTTAGCAAGAAATTGAAAGTATCTTAGAACTGCCGACATGGAAATACGTTAACGCAACCTTGAAGATTTCTCTTTGCGGAGCAAATTAAGTAACGCTTCGTTCGTACGCAGAAAGTTAGCGATACAACTGGCGATTGCGTTAGGTCAATGATATTACTCATAAACAAATCGCTAATTTCATTGTTTGCCAAACGATGTTTACTAACAAAACAATCAAGCAATAAACATGCCGCTTTAATACGAATTTTCCTTGTTGGAAATTCTGAATACACATGCGTTGCATATTAATCTGTCTAAAGTATTCGTAATTGATACAACTAATATAAACCTAAGAACGTAAACTAGAAATGAAAAGAAAAACGCCTGGTTTTTTTTCATTTCTAGATTGCTACAATTAACAAAGTATTTCTTCTTTGCAATTTGCAAAAAATACTATATAATTTAAATTAATACATCTATATAGCAAAAGTGGGACTTTAATTTCTTTAATTGAACTACATTCGTATAAGCTTTGACGTTTTCAAATTCAACCAGCGCATTTACACCGTATTTTTTTATATTTCATCTCCAAGCTCTCTTAACACCGTTAAACAACCCTTATCTCACGATAATTACGCCTTGTTTTTACCATTCTACTCCAGAACTGGTATTAAATTGCAAAGAAAGACCGCTTCACGTTAATATGAAAACCGCTAGACGATTTTAATAACGGATGCGTTTTATAATTGAAGTACATTTTTTAAAAATTTAGGTAAATATACAGTGTGACCCCGGATGGAATGAACAGGGGGGGGGGGGGGAATTTATTTGTAGCTTAACGAAAAAATGTCATTCTTTATAAAAAAATTTGCTTGTTTCAAAATAACCAATTCTGAAACAAAAATTTAAATATTTTTTTTAGCAGCTCAGAAAATTACAAAAACACAAATGTTATGGAACTAGTGAGGTCTCTTATAACTTTGCAATTCAAAAATTTCAACAGAAGTTTCCTAATGTTCACGTGTGCGTTAATGCTTTACGAAATTTGGTAGAAAAATTTGAAAGAAGAGGTAGCGTACACACTGAGAAAAATTAAAATGTCGGAACAACAAAAATTATTATTTTGAATTTCTTGCATTCATTCAACTAGTTTTGGTTTAAAGCAACACATTCAAGTTTTATTCGAAAACAGCAACCACGTTGGAAGAAAATGCATATTGTATTATACATGTTAATTTATACAATTATTTGCTTTAAACGTCCGTCCGTGAAACTATAAGTTTAGTTACCTGAATGCGTATGTGCCGATTTGAAACAACATTTATTTTCGTTTTTGAACGACCTTTGATGTTGTTTCACACAAAACTAAAAATACGAAAATGAAATATATTTGATTATTAACTCAAACAGCAGTAGTACTTAGAATAAAATACACTTAAATTTTCGTTGACTACTCAAAACGTGCTATTGTCATTGGTTAAATCTATACTTCCAATTTTGAACCAAAATAGTTTAGGTAACGGTCAGGTTATTGGATGAACCACCATTGTAGGTTGTTTCAGCAACATTAGTGCAACTAATTCTGCGCAATTGATTTAAACATTCTGGCGGTTTGAGCATATAATTTAAATACAAAAAATTGTCGAGTGAACCAATTATTGATTGAATGAACCAATGAACGCATCTCTTTTTCTCAGTGCACGACATCAAGAAAAGAAAAAGGATGCACGATGAAGTAGATGCTGCTACAATACTGATTCTAGATTCTGCAGAAACATGTCCAAAATTATCCTATTATTATTATATTATATAAAAACATGAAACTTTTTTGCTTTAAAAAGAATATTTAGCTTTTTGCTTTAGAATTGGCGGTTTTGAGACTAGCAAACCGTGATATAAGAAACTCCGATTTAACCGTATAAACCAGGCTAATTCGTAGCGTGTTCTATGGAAACCGTCTACCGCGTTGTATGGAAACCGCGCTATAAGAAACTCGGAATTAGTACAAATCACATCATTCGTACCGCGTTATATGGAGACCAATAAATACAAAAGACAAGATAAATTATAAATTATTTTTATGGAATTGAAGAGTTCATATAAGGATTAATAAAAAAATTGAACAAAAACTAAACTAAAAGACTGTTTTCCAACAAAAACAACAAAGACTTTTCTAAAATTATTTATTTTTCAACACTCATTCTCGCTGTCAGATATAAGTCGCCTAACTCGTCTTCTTTTAATGGGCAAAATGTCTTCCTCACTTGGTTCCTCTTCACATAGGTTTTCGATTGTAGCTTTTTTTTCTAACTCCACTAAAACCTCTCTATAGGGAGCTAAGCAATTTCTTAACTCTCTTTTAAACTTTGCGCTGCGCACCGTTGAACGATCAGTTTGAATGAAATGAAGTTCTAATTCTTTAGCCAAATTTAGCCCTTTTTTCACATCTTGTAAATCGAGATTTGGCACCCATTCGTTTTCCTTATTTTCGTTTACTAATGCATTTGAGGTGGGTGCATCAATTAATTCCATCAGTTCTTCCTCATTTAAAGTTTCTTCCCCGAGTACTAGTTCTCTTATATCCTGATGGTTTACTGCAAATTCTTCATCGCTTAAACGAGAAGCAATGTTTACTATTTCTGTAACTGGGAGTGAAATTGTAGAATCATCTTGTATTGCTTGAACCATTTGAGGTAAAAGAGGTTTCCAACACGCATTAAGCGTTGATGCTTTAATATCCGCGCAAGCCGATGACACGGTTCTAATACAATCTAAACTAGAAAATTCCATCCACAGTTGAGTAAGAGTTTTATTTTCACTATTTTCTAATCTGTCGAAAATGGTTTGGAAAAGTTGGCGTGTGTAGTACATTTTTAAAGTTTGAATGACTCCTTGGTCCAAAGGTTGTATTAATGACGTGCAGTTAGGAGGAAGGAAGACACTTTTCACATTTGGATGATCCAGTTCTATGTTGTGGCAACCAGCATTATCAAGAACCAATAAAATTTTGAAATACAAATTTTTTTCCATCGTATAGGTTTCCACTGCCGGGATAAAACAATTATAAAACCAATCCTTAAATAAATCTTGAGTCATGCAAACTTTCTTATTAGATCGCCAGAATACAGGCAATTAGGTCTTATTAATGTTTTTCATTACACGGGGAGTTGAAGAACGATTTATTATCATTGGTTTTATCATCAGGCTCCCCGATAGATTGCTGCACATATAAAGAGTGATACGTTCTTTTGAAAGTTTAAACCCCTGAGCACGCCTTTGATTTTTCAGAATGAAGGTCCTAGATGGTAGCTTTTTCCAATATAATTCTGTTGAACCTAAACCGCGCTGTAAGAGTACCGCGTTATGGGAGGGCTGTCGCAATTTCAGCTCCGCGTTCTATGGAAACCGCGTTCTGAGAGTACCGCGTTATAGGAGGGTTGACTGTATTTAAATTCACCCGATTTAATTCCCTGGTAAGATTAGGCGTGTAGTACAACTCGATTGTTTTGTATGTTATTGTTGAAAAAAAGAATATTTTCTTATCAGATTTTCTAGAAAAGATAAAATTTGCAAAAACATGTTTGCCTTAAATACCCGTTATAAGTACCTATCTTTAATATGTCAAAAATTTATATAAATATTTACTAATAATTTTCAGGGAAAGAAGATTAATTAGAAAAATCATTTTTCTTATATTTTGCTCAAAACAATGACGTTTTTTGATTTGATATTTTGCAAGAATATGATAACCTTCTACAACTTTTATTTTAAATTCATATACAACTAGTCTCATACAAAAATAACGTAGAAGAAAATAGCACTTGATTTCTCTGACGATTGTAAAAAATAATATGCTTGCAGCCGACGTTTTAGCAAGATGATAATAATGCTTTATAGTATGTATTATAGAACGTAAATGTATCTACAATTGACTATTATGCTTTGTACTTCCATAAAAAGTTGTTAATAAAAGCTCTTGAAGTTAATTATGGTTACTTGACTTTAGTGTACACTAACTATGACGTTTAAAGCATAATTCTGAAGCGATTACATACATATACACTTATATTGATACCAATACTTAATTTAAATGTCAATAGATTTCAGTCTTAGAGGCAAAAGAAATATCATAAATTCTGGGAAAATGCCATAAAGATACAAAAAAAATAATAATAATAAAAACAAACGAATCATCTTCTACTAGTGTAAACACATCGAGTATACAAGTTCAATGATAAATGTCTAAAGTGATATAAGTACAATCGTGGAATGTTTATCTAAAAATAATTAACTCTAACAAATTAACCTTGACATTTTCATTACGTTTACCATCTGTCTAACGTCTCAAAAAGGTTTTCTTCAGTAAAAGTAACATTACGGAATGAATTTAGCATTAATGTTCATTGTAGTTCGTGATCAACAATATCATTACAGTAAAATATTAGTAATTAAGATTGCTTATAACTACAGTTGAGGACACCAGTGCATAGAATATTTTTTTTTCGTTTTGAGTTATGTATTGGTATGTAAACCTCCCGACTTAATTAATGTCGTCGTCTAAAACGCAGTGATAATCAAAACTACTCACTATTTGCAGGTAGGAGATTTATTGGGATATTTACGTGTAAGTGTAAGTACCTGGCAATTATGCAAATCAGGTAGGAGAATTGAGATTATTTAGTATGTAATGAAAATATATAAACCTATATGTTTGAAAATACCCTTTTCACAGCTTGGAGGCGATTGGCAACTTTACATATTAACGTATATAAGAATAATCAACTAAACTATAGATGACAAATTAAGTAGCATTCATTATTTCGGTACTTTATAGGTATAATAAACTATTCAGAAAGAAATCAAGTTGATATTCTTATAAAGTTCAATATTTACATTAAATTTTGTATAATTAACTTGTTAATAGTTATTTTAATAGGAAGCACGGAACTATAAAGTAATACTTCATAAATTCTCCGATAATTTAAATAATGTTTTATCACTACCACCAGAGTACAGTAAAGTAACGCATTGGTAAGATTTGTGTTTTGTATGAAAATAAAAACATTTTTGGTGTGGTTGTATTATTTTTATTTCAAAATGCCATGCTCACTTCGGAGCAAACTTATTTTAGGTGACTATCTTTGTGAAATAGTTGTAAGCACAAATTACAATTTGTAGTTATGTAATTGCTATTATACACGGTGGCCAGAAAAGGGCGGATAATCGCAAGGTAGAACGATTCTTTGTTCAATTCTGAGGCGATAATCTTAATCCAAAAAAGTTATACGGTCCTTCCTTAAGGCATACGAGACCATCAAACCTTAAGATGTACGGCTAAAATTTAGCAACATTCGTCAAATTTATCTATGTAAAATCATTGTGGTGAAATTTAGAAATGGAATTATCTCAAATGCATTGATGTAACTAATAGATTAATACCAATGGTTTACATTTTTAACATTTCTTCATTGGCGTTTTTTAAATTAAAGTACATATTGGCAACGTGGTACTGTAAGGCTGCTTGTTTAAAAGTAATAAGTAGTTGTCAATTTTTGACGTTTCTCATGTGACATTTGGCTGTTGAAATAAGATCAACATTTTGTGCTGTTCTTAATACTGAACAATGCTTACCTTTGGAGAATACGCCCATGTATATGGTATTCGGATTTTGCAATGGAAATGCAAACTTGGCAAAAGTGGAATATCAAATACGGTATCCACAACGGCGACATCCGTTAATCCATAATTTTCATTTTTGGGCGGACGAAAATCCCAAAGCAGTAAGGTAAATTTGACATCAGAGAAGATTTTCGGTAGGTAAATGTTTGGCTGGGGATTTTAAATCTCCGAGTTGTTGGACCAGTATTTCTTCCAAATCGTCTAAATGGAATTCAGTACGTTAACGTTTTAGAAGAAGTGCTGGATAATATTCCATTGAATTTGAGACCCAACATGTTCTACATGCATGACGGGGAAATGCCAGAATTTCGAGGGATTGGTTAAACGAACACTTTCCAAATCGGTGGATAGCGCGTAACGGTCCAATAGCATGGCCAGCAAGATCTCCCCATATTAATCCTCTGGACTTTTTCGTTTGGGGGTTTTTAAAGGAAAAGCTCTATGCAACGCCTCCAGCTAACGAAAAGGATGTAATTAATAAAATTACGGCGGCAGTTCGATTAATCACCCCCGATATGTTGGAGCGCGTTTTGAATTCGCTTCCTCGAAGATTGGAATTATGTCTGGAAACTGATGGCTACCAATTTGAACAGTTTTTTTTCATATTATCTTTAAATTTCAATAAAATTTTTATCCATGTTAACATAAAATTCTTACTAATTTGCGTATGTACCTGATTTATAGTAAATAATAAAATGATTTCTGCCACAGTACTTGTCTGATTAGGTGTTGCCAAATTTACAATTCTTTTAAGCTGCTCGTGTGACTTAAGAAAACACTGTACTACTTTTATCAATTAAGATTGTCACTCAGAATTAAACAAAGATTTGGCCTGCGTGGTGTTTGTCCGCATTTTTCTGGCCACCGTGTATAATATAATAAAAGCCCAAACAAACAATGGGGTCAAATATTACAAAATAAAAAGAATATTCCATAAAAATTAAGAAATAAATAAAAATGTAAACTCAGACTTTCGCAGGTAGAAGTTTACAGAAGAAAAGTTCAGTCATTATAGTGAATTGGTTCTTAAGTTTTTGAAGAATTTAAAATTTTAAAGAAAGGGTATATCAGAAGTTGAATAGACTTAAAAACTATATGTTGCCTTGTTATGTATGTATTACAAAATTTATTCTGATTTTAATATATAGGTACCATTTTTTCACCACAGAAATCGTTAGTATGACATTTTCTTGATCAATTAATAATTATAAGATAATTATTATATTCATTGATCATAAATACATAGAATAACTAACAATAAGATAATGCTGCTACTTGACAAATATTTCCCATATATAATAATAGGTTCATCAAGGTCAACTAATGTGCAGAATTAAACTAAATTAATTAAAAATTCATTAGTAATTTTTAAACTACATACAAATTGAACTAGAAATAGAAAATTGCACGTAAACTCGAACAACAAAAATATTAGTCACGTCTAAGGAAACAATCATTTCAATTTTACACACCTAGAAAGCTTGTTTTTCTTTTTAGAAGATTAAAAACTTTATTAATCAAAGAACATGTGCTCGTGAAAACCGTAAAATAAACAATTACAACAAATTAAAATTCAAGTTAAAATTAAAATATTAATAAAACCCGCTACTTTAAACACGAAATAAACAAAAGGAAGTTTCATGTCAAATAAATATATCAAGAAGTTCTTTGCTCATTATTTATTATTATTTCGTTTTTATATTATTGTTGCTTTGTAGTGAGCATGTCACTTAATAAAATAGTATAACTAACATAAGTCAAATACTGTTTTTATTTTTTTAAGTTCGTACACCAATTTTACGCCTTGCTTACCCGTAAGTAAATTATAACGCAATGGTAAATCCAAATAATTAAACTTTATTCACATCTTAATCTAAAATATTACTAAAATCAAGAAGGTCGAAGGTCGGAACTTCTCATCTAGGGTGGGGAACCTGGGGTCCTGTACCCTTTCATCTCTGATAAAGCGGCACGATCAAGCCGCGGGGTGTGAAAAGAAAAATTTGTATTTTAAAATTACACTGATCGGGTTGTTGGATGATCGTTTAAGTGCGAAAAAATGAAATTAATAAATAATTTCGTCTCATTTGGTGAAAAAGAAGGCGGTCGTCAGGGCGCTAGGCGTTAGCTGTTTCAAGGAAACCAGCTAGACGTCTGACTCGAGCGAGAGGAGGTGGACGATCCTGAGGGACGACGACCGCCTGAACACTAAAATCAATAAACTATTACAATAGTTAATGTTTGTTAAACCTATATTGAAGAACTTAATTTCTTTTCGAATAAATAACTAACTATATTCACTCGAAACGAATGTTTTCAGCTTGGATAGTAGTCAGAACGCGAAGTAGACATGCTGGCTCGTTTGCTTATATGCCAGCAGTGTCAGTTAGTTTGATGCTACATGTTAACGCTACAGATGCTGCAAAAATTTAGTAGTAAATACTAGTTTTTCTTATTGGTGAAATAACTTTGCCTAGAAACCACCTTAGCATAACAGGTAGGTGTTTTGAAATTTTATATAATATAGGTTGAACCTGGCACAAGGGTGTATCAAAACTATAGTGCCCCAACTTTACAAACGGCACTACTACAAATTAGAAAAGGTCAAATAAGCATACGGGACGCTGCGCTGCCCAGATTTATGGCATTCCAAAGACAACATTATCAAGGCATAAAAGAGGTCAAGTAAAAACGCAAGGAGGTCAGACAGTTCGCAACGGACGAAACTCAAGTGGTTGGTTTGATCAACCACGTTTTATAAGTTGGTTCGAAAGTGTTGCCCTTCCTTATTTTAAGAAACAGCCTGCGCCAAGAGTTGCAATAGGTGATAACCTCTGCAGTCACTAGACGTCACAATTGTCGCGCCATTGAAAAAAGCTTGGAGACGTGCGCTGGAAAACTGGAAGAAAAAATGTAAGGGTCCCATACCCAAACAATATTTTCCTTCTTTGCTGAATAAAACGCTTAATAATTTAGTGACCATGAGTGAAAATATAAGAAAAGGATTTACTGGTGTGGGACTTATTCCACTAGATAGAAATCAAAATTTAAAGCGGTTACCCAAACCAATAAATGAAGACCAAAATCCTCATTATAGGACTGCCGAGGTTAATATATCGTCGTGTGTCCTTTGGTGCGTAACCGTTCCGCTCTATTGAGGCGTGTCTCCGTTGGGAGAAGGACACACGACGATATATTAACCCCGGATCAGGATAAACTAGTCACTTCACTTCTGAATAAGATCACAAGATGATCGAAACGTCAAGCAATGCAAACTTTCTACACGGCAGAGAACCCGAGAACCGAAGAGCAGCCATTCACTCTTCTTCTTTGATGGTCTCTTATTAAAGGTCTTTCCATGAGTCTTCGTGGTTGTGTTGTTCCAGTATTGTTTATGTTCCTCTTTGACCCATCTCCTTACCTACTCTCATGCTGTGTTTTTGGACACTCGTAGAAGAGCTTCTGGTGTTATAAATAAAGGCGATGATCCCTTCCTTACCAACTTGTCGGCTTTTTCGTTTCCTTGGATTCCCGAATGTCCGGGCACAAACAGCAAAGTAACTTTATTGTAAAGTCCTGCAGGCTATTCCACAATAAAGTGAATGTTAAACATTATGGTATGTGTATCCCTGATAGGAGGCTTAACTTTACCCTTTTTTTCTTATCGTGTCATATTTGCTCCTTGAAATGTGTTCATCAGGCCAATTGTGTACTATTGAGCAAAGGAAAATGTGTAATATAGTATCGCATTTACCCTGTTTCCTTTTTGTCGCAGAGCCAAGATGGTTTTAAAGAACAAACGAAAACAACTGATAACGGAATATATATATATGTAGGTACAAGTTATGATTTTATTCAAACCATTGCGTATGTTAATATATCTTCAGCAATTTATCTGTATTTTTATGCATTTGCTCTATGAGTATTATATATTTGTTGGGAAATGGTATCACATTTGCCGCGATAATTGTGATATAGTGACATAGTTTTAAAAAAAAATACATATATTATCTGGACAATAAAATTAGCAAAACTTAAATATAGGACAAGCTCAAAACCTTGATAGATAAACGACTTAATTGTAAGTAGTATTTAAAATCGACCTATTCAAATTCTATATCATATTTACCTAACTGCACCTTATTATATTTTGCTTACTTATATTTGTAAATATATTTTATAGAATCATATACATTTAAATACCAATGTTATTGATTTTGAGATAAATAAATAAAAATTCTGTATAATCACAAATTTTCTTAGTTTCCTCTAGAGATATTTTACGAAACACTGTATTTTAAGGGTACAGGCGGAGATTCAAAAGACTCATTTTCTATTGCTGTGGAAAAAATAAAAAGGGTTGATTAAATTATATATTAATTATGTATATTATGTAATTATATATAAAATCAAGAGTGACCAAAATATTTCTTATAATTTTCTTGTTATTAACTTCTAATATTCTATTTTCGATAATTTTTTTTATATCACTGTTCATTATTTATTTTTATTTATCATCTTAATATGCAAAATAACCCAGGTTGTTTCGTACACTTAAATTTCTTAATTCGAACTGTATTATCACTTTGTAAACTTCGCTTACAAAATGTTCGGAGAAAATAAAGCAATACGATTCGAATCCAGTTTATTGACATTGAGAACAATGTCATAATGCACTTTCTTTTGGGGAAATACGACTAATTTATTTATGCAAGAATATTTCCTATAGCCAAAAGCATTGAAAATTGACATTTAAAATGCAAACAGCATATTTAAAAAAATTAGTGTCATTGTAAATATAAGAACACACATATTTAATGAGAAACAAACTTAAATTGCAAATTATACAAGGATTTATTCAATAACGCGGTATTTAATAAAATTACTAATTCAAAGCGCGCAAATCATAATTAATAATAATACACATGAACGTGTTTGAATTCTACTGGCGAAACTGGAAATATGTAAATATAAAATTTAAAATCCCTACTCACGTTAGAAAAAAATAGTGTCAGGCCTTCAAATCCGTTCCGATAAACAGCGCTAACGAAAACCGACACCAACAATAAAGTCAACGCACGATAGAACTACTGGTAAAATGAGAAACTGCCTGCAACAGCCTAATTTATTGCATTTACCGCTGAAGACACCCAAGAGGGGGCACACATTGATAAACACTCTGAGGAAGGTGCGGGAGAAAGACGACGCCAATTGGCCAAGGAAGTGGGGAACGGAAAAATTCAATTTACTAACGTGTGTATGTCTCCAACTGTTAAATAATTTAGTCTCGAAACAAACGTGCGATAACAATTTTATTTTATTTATAAATACTTAATTCAGCACGCATTTAAAATGTATGTATTAATCTATGTACTTTACATTTTCCCACGTTATCTACACTTATCTACAATAATTATTATTCATTATAAATGTTTCCTATTACTGTAACACTCCGTGGATTCCCCTATAAATCAGGGTGTCGAGTAAACAAATGGTGGCTTCTGCAATACGCAAACGATTGCTACTGAAATCGCGGAGATTCCAAGAATGTTAACGTTCAGAGTTCAATAACAACAACAAACTATTGTGGATTGATTTTAATCGTAATCGTGTATGATTCTATTTCGACGAAATTCACTCGTATGTACCATTCATTCAAACGCAATTCAAAGCGGGAAAACGATTATTAAATCTTCTATTACCCAAGCTATTAAACCAATTAGCTTTGTTATTAATTTTATTAACCCAATTGTGATTTGCTTACCTCAATTAGTGACGTTGTGACACACCCCTGCGGAAGTAAATCACTACACAATGTAATTTAATTCAATTTAGAGGCACTTGGTATTTATTCCTCCAACTATACACACTGTATACAGAAGATTTGTAGCAGCGATTTTGTCGTAAGGTAAAATATAATGCTCCAAATATATTGTTACTTTTCCAAGTAAAATTATTTAGACATCATACTTTACCTACATGAGAGTCCAACTTCGACAAACCGAAATAATATCCTCACTGATACCGGTACCTCCGAACATATATACATAACATGTGCACATATGAAAACTGGTACCACAAAACAAGTGAGTTACCTTAGGGTGGGGATCAGGCATGAAGGAATCTTCTATGTTTTGGTTTCTTTTTTGCTTTAAGTATCAGTCGGATTACTTCAGCGAACAACGACATCATACAAAATGCCCATATATTACTATAGTTTAGTACAACTTTTAAAGAAAGCATTGCCCTTTTGAAGATCGTACAAATCTACTTAAGTACTTATTTTTATATGTTGTCGCTCTGAACAGCTTGACAATGATTATGTTGACATTTCATAAACGTCAATCCTGAACTTTTTTTATATTTATGGGTTATAATAACTCCAATATTAATGGAAATGTAGGCTTTATTATACACTCCTAAGTATATTTAAAATGTTTCAGCAGTATTTTCTTCCTTCATCAGTTAAATTTCTTTGTGTCAATTATAAAAATTGTCAACAATCATCAATTTATCATGAAGCTATCTTAATGGAAGCGCCGATATAATTTATTTCACTAACCACTACGTAGTTTTCTATATTATCGAACTCGGCTTCTTTTATTGAAAAGCTAATTACAAAAAAAAAGACCATTAGACCAACAACTTTAAAACATGTCTTACAGATAGGGATTCAAAACAGTTATGATAAAGATTTCGTTTCTAAAAACAGTTAGGAAGAACCGTTACTTTCCATAAAAGTTATATTTAGAACCGAATTTCATGAAAATATCGGTTTCGATTACGGTGATAATATCGGTTCTTTTTCGGTTTTATATCGGTTATTTAACTTCCCCGTCGTTGACTTTGCAGAGATTAAGTCTGTATATGCACCACTATTTGCAATAAGCCGACAGAATTACTACTAACATACAATAACAAATCATACCTAAACTAAATCCGATATAGAACCGAAAATAACCGATATGAAAACCGATATATAACTAAAATGAAACCAGTATAGAATTGAAAAGAACCGATATAAAACCGTAACCGATATATAACAGTTTTTCACAGTTATTTTTGGAACCTTTTTAATCCATGGTTACAAAGAAATTTTTTTAATATCTCTGGTGTTACAAGGAGTTGAAATGCACATAAACTAAAATCACTGGAACAAATGTCGTATAAACAAAACTACCTGGAACACGAGGTCTAATTGTGGGTTGCAATTTCCAATGACATAAACAAATAAGATTCTTGGCATAAATGTAATTAGAGTAAATTATTAAAATAAAAAATCTCCTGCAATTAAAGAGTCAAATTAGTTAGGAAAAACCAGATAATAGTAAAAAGTAAACAAAACGTAAACTTTGTTTATTCTCTTAGAACACAATTTGCATTCACATCTGCATGTATTAGGTACGGTTTTGTAATCAACAAGTAAATAATTAATATAATTATCTTTTGCAAGGTGTATCTTCATAAAGTTGCGTCTATTGCCTCAACTCATCTTTATGATATTATAATTTCAAGGTAATTACTGAAAAATTTATGGATGCAGTATTGCTATAAAATTAATTTTCATTATATTCCGCCGCAGATATTGTCAACATTGCGAGATATGTAACAAAAGATAACAGTTTATTAAAACAATAATACATAATTTATGCAAATAAATACTAGGAATCAACAGTAAGTAATTAATAATACATGTGGGGCAATGTCTCAGCTTACAGGAGGCAGCGGTCCGTATGTAACATCCATAAAAGCATGATTACCTAATACCTAACAATAAAGAATGATGCAGTACTTTAAAGAAATTGCATCAATATCTGTATTGAACATTTATAGTAAATGTTAATTTGAACGTAATCTACATAGGAAAAAAAAAACATGCACATTTCAAAACAATTGTAAAGTCTGATACAACAAATTGTAAACACAACTTTTATTAAAATTTCTTGCAGAATTGTTAGCAAAAATTATTGCATTTTTTCCAACACAACTGACAATTCTGTTGTACAAATTAATGTTGACATATTAAGCTAGATATAAAAAATAGCATAAAATACAGGCCATTTGTTGTCACTAAATAGTACATTTACCCCAGTGGTATAATAATTGCAGTTCAAAAAATCGTCAAAAAATCTTTTACAGGATATCCATTTCATCATATGCAATACATTTACTAGTTGTAAAATATTGCAGCATTTCACCATATTGCCCTACAATATTCTCTAAGAATTTTATTGCTCTTTTTTCTAACTGTGGTATAGGAAACTGCAGTGATATTGTTTGAAACTTTCAAACTTGGAAGCAAACAAAATTGGAAAATTTAAAAATTAAAAAATCGAAAAATTTAAAGTTGGAGTAGAAGAGATGTCATGAGCATCAGAGCGCTGAACAATTCCACTTGTAATCGCTTTCAAATGATTTGTCACATTTCAACTCATAACTAGAGTTACGAGTTACTCCGATAAATCATGCCGATTGTTGTAGTTAGTAATTCCAATGAACTGCGCGAACGGGTACATAATTAGGAATATGCATAAATACGTCAGCTAAATCACTTGAAACTGAAGATCCTTAAAAGAGAGCAAGTGGAGTTGAAAGATTAAATCATTTCAATAATTCGATTAGAGTTGGGTTCTACTAGCTGAACTGCACACTTATGATTATGATACAAGTGTGCAGTTTCAAAACTTCCAAGCCATTTTCTGAAATACTTGAGTTAACTACATACATGCCCAACACTGCTTGCTGGCATGCATTCAAGCACGTAAATAGTTTTCCAATTACATTTTAATTTAAGAAATAATTTAGGAACATTTCCTTTAATTTTATTCATCGTTTATACTTTATACACGTTATTTCTTCAATTTTAACACTTCAATTGTATGTACCAACGTTCGACCAGTACTAATGTTGAACAATGCGAATCGAACGGCACAGTATATAGTAATGCTTGGATTTAAGGAACTTTAGCGATACTGGGCGACGAAGTAGTCAGGTTCAGACCGGGCAGGCGATGTCCATAGGGTAAGGTTTTTATCCCCACTGCTGTGGTCGCTAGTTGTGGACGGCCTGCTGGTTACCATTGAAGCATTGATCAATACTCAATAATACCATTGAAGCCCTGGAGCCTAGGTGCAAGCCTATGCCTGGTGTAGGAAGGAAAACCTGAACATTAATCCGAACAAAACTACAATAGTGCCGTTCACCATGAATATGAGAGCGGAGTACTTAGTACCACCCACTATTCAAGGTCTGCAACTTGAATTTGCTGATAATGTAAAATATTTAGGCATGTTATTTGATAAGACACGAACCTGGAATCCACATTCGGCAAATATTACACTCAAGGTGAGGCTATCCTTCTAGACTTGCCGAAGAATATGTGGGAAATCTTGGGGAATATCCGCAATACGTTCAACCTTAACCTATGGAGCGATAGCATGATGGAATAAAGTGCAGTAAGCCAGAACCACAGCAAAACTTGCACCCATACAAAGGACTGCAAGTATGGCAAACACGGGAGCTATGCCTTCTTCACCGCCATTGGCATTGGAAATTCTTCTGCACTTACCACCCTTACACATAGTTGTGGAGGGGGGGGGGGCAGATAAGCTACATACCGCACATAGTGAATCAATCGCCACACACTCATATGTGTATAGCTAACAAGCTGCTTGAATTTCTCACTTCTGACAGTATGCTGAGAATGCCATCGAACCTGATGACGGGTCTAAAACAGAGCAACATGTAAGCGCAGAAATATTCTGTCGTAATGCAAGACTTAGTAAACACACTAAACACTATAACCTGGAACAAGACACAACGATACTTCAGGATGAAATTTATGGCATTGAGATGTGTGCTACAGACATATTGAATAAAACCATCAGACGCAAATCAATAAAAACTTCCAGTAACTGTCAGGCGGTGCTGAAAGACCTAGAGGCGCATAAATGCGACTCGAAGCTGATCTGAAACTGTAAAACCACTCTATATATATAGGGGACGGCAAATAATCTATCCCTAATTTGAGCTGGACACTCATTCTAGGAAATGAGGAACGAGACACTCTTGCGAAAGGAGGTGCTGCGCTTTATTTCCAGGGGTCAGAATCTACGGTTGGCATAGCACCTACGATAGCTAAACAACAAGTCGCTTTCTAGGCAAAGCAGAGAGTACTTCAACATTGGAACAACTGTCCTGGTTTAGTACATGTGAAAGAGTGCATTTCATCTGATCATGTTAAAATCAATTAACTTGACCGTAAAAGTAATTGTTTCTGTCGCTGCAAACTCAGAAACCAGCTGCACAGAATCGGGCTCTCTGAGGGGACTGAATGCCGAATGAATTACGAATTACGCAAAGAATTGTTTGCTATTCAAATTGATTTTACTTGGTTTATATAAGTGTATTATATATTGTATTAATGTACTGTATTTTATAAAATTCTGACAAATAATTTACATGATCGTATAGATTTAATAAACTAACAGTAGATATGACAGTGTACTAGTATTTTTCAAACTAGAGTTCGTCGCTGGGAATTTTTAATTCGACCGTATCTATGGTAAAATATTTCCTATTTCTACTTGGTGTTACCCGGAAAAGTTTTCCTTTGTAATGGGTAGTTTGTCGAAAACAAAAAAGGAAATGTCTTCTTGTTCGATCTTCTGGGAAGTATAGTATCTCTTCGAAACATTTTATCTAGAAATTTCTATCTATTAATTAAATTCCATTAGCATATACATATAATTTACTTTGCTATCAATACATGTACTTTTTCTGCAGTCTGGAAATCTGCTAGAGTTATTCCGGTATTTAAAAAACATGATAAGTCCTCTTTAGATAATTACAGACCGATATCGATCTTGTCAAATTTTGCAAAACTTTTTGAAATCATTATTTATTCATGTTTATATCACAACACCAAAGCTTAAATATCTCCTCATCAACATGGTTTCATTCGCGCTAGATCCACTGTAACGAACTTGGTGTCTATTACGCAACTTATCACGGAGCAACTTGACGCCCAACGCCAAATCGATGCCATATACACAGATTTCACCAAAGCTCTTGACATAATTGATCATGTTATCTTACTACAAAAACTATCAACGTCTGGGTTAAGTTCATCTTTACTATCACTTATAAAATCCTACTTGACAAGAAGAAGCCACTACATTTTCTATAATGGTTATAAGTCATGTCAGTATTGTCCTTCATCGGAGGTACCGCAGGTTTCACATCCAGGGCCACTGCTTTTTGTTCTTTTTATTAACGATTTACTCAGCTCCCTATCTTGTTCAGTACCTACTTGCCTACGCTGACGATATAAAAATTTATTCAGTTGTTGAAACTTGGAATGATGTTTCACACCTACAATGCAATTTGAATAAAATAGCTCAATGGTGCTCTAACTTTAGATTAAAACTAAATGTGAATAAATGCTCATATACTTGCTATACCAGGAAAGTAAATTCCATCGATTCTATATTGTAAAAGATCTCGGTGTTTTATTCGACTCGCGTCTTACATTTGTGCCTCACATTACAAATTTATGTGCTTCTGTCTCTAAAACACTGGGTTTCATATTACGCACATCCAAATTTTTCAATAATATCAATTTGTGGAAGATATTGTACTTTACCTATGTTGTCAGCAGGATGCTGTTCTCTAGTCTCCACATTACACCTACCTCCAACTATCCATTGAGAAAGTTCAACGTCGGTTCTTAAAATATCTTTCTTTTAAATTGGACAATGTTTATCCGCAAAGAGGAACCGATTATTGTTCACTTCTTCAAGACATGGTATAACGTCACTGGAACACAGGCGGGAAATGCTTGGAGCCAAGTCATTGTGGAAGCTTATTCATGGTGTAACCGACTGTTCTTTTCTCCTTTCTAAAATCAATTTTCTCGTGCCTCGTATTTCCTCTCGCTGTCATTCCACTTTTGTTTTTCCTTTTCCCCGTACAAATATCCTACTTAATTTTCCTTTATCAACGATATGTCAAATGGCTGACATTTATTACAAGGGCATATTTTACAACGACATTAACTATAAGTTAATTTTCATAATTTAATTTTTTTGATTTACTCTTCTTCATTTCCATTTATAGATATTTTTTGTCATAGTATTGTATTTTATGTATTTATGTGTCTATGTATTATGTATGTTTACCCTGTAAATGATTTAAATCGTTGGATAATAAATTCTATTATTATTATTATTATTATTATTAAAATTCTGACAGTGTTCGTTCCATAGCAGATTAGGCTCAAATATTATACCAAAGAAGTTTACGGAAGTCGCCTCCTGCAGATTTGTGTCGCTTAAAGAAATATTTGTAATATCTGTACGCCTGTGTATAGTTTCAAAAAACATATACTTCGTTTTTTCTAAGCTTAAGGTTAGCTTATTTGTCTCAAACCATTCTGTTAGAGTGTAAAGCGGTGTATCTGTAATAAATTCTGTATCATCATTGGTAGTTAGTACGGAAATATCATCGGCATACACAGTCACATAAATATCAGATGGAAAAATCACAATATCATTGATATACAAATGGAACAATGCGGGCCCCAAAACAGAACATTGTGGAACACCCATCATAACCGGCAATGCATATAATCGAGCAGTCTCAAACTCGCCAGAGTTCTTAATGTGTTTAATCTTCACGAATTAAATACGACCAAACAAGTAAGATGCAAACCAGTTTGCTACCATCCCCCTAATACCATATAGCTGTAATTTCATCGGATTGTCATATTGTACCCAAATCAAAGGCCTTTTGAAATTCACAAAAGATACCTAGAACAGATTTTCTGTTTTCAATACACTCCAGTACGTTGTTGTAAAAATTTATGAGAGCAGTAGTTATCGACTTTCCTTTTCTAAAACCGTGTTGAAATTTGGTCAAAATATGGTGCTTAGTATGGTGCTATTTATATATCTATATAATATTTGATTGACTGAAGCAAATCGTCTTTTCTTAAACTTTCTTAAAGAAACGATTTTAAAATAATTTTATTATTTACTTCGCAGTTTTTCCTGTGAATCATGAATTAACGATTTATTCTTCAGGAAAATTGATAGCCGTGGGTGCTAAAACAAACGCCATAAATTTGTAATTAGCCGCTTCAACGAATGCAACACCTGATAAAACCAGCCTATTACTCTTAGAATGGATGCATAAAAACAGCCTCCACATTCCTTTAACTGCGTATACGTCAGTAGTAGGTACATAAATAAGCGTGAATCTTTTAATTACTTTCTACGAAATTCACTGATCACCTTACATCTCACAGCCATGTTATTTGATGTCGATATTAATTACATATTATTGGTTTATCGTCGTAGGAAATACGCACAAGAAAATTTCCCAAATTTTTAGGTTGAGTAACTTCCAAGAAACTCAACAGTTATACCTATAATTCTACAGCAACCAACAGATGGGTTAAAATGTGTCTACGTAATGTTGGCGTGCGTCTAATTGGAAATCAAGTTACAATTAGCGTATAATTATCAGCCATTAGCAAGGTACCATTCATTAATATGTTCTAATGACACTAACGTAGGCATTAATATATGTATGTATATGCATATAGGTTTAAAATATTATATGGAGCAGTAAACTCCAGATAAACGTGTGAATTATAACGAAATAGAAAAAGTACCTGCATTTCATGAAGTATATATGTAACTTAATGTGGCTTAAGTATTTGTTCAAGTGTTGGTGGACATATTAGTATTTATAGTGATATCTTTTATGCGTCTAGCGTTCACCTGTTTCTTATAATTAAATGACGTTAAAAGGATCACGTGTTCTATGTTCCAATACCAACTTGTATGACAAATCCCAAGCTGCACACAAGTAGGAATAACAGTGTATCATTAACATTAAATGGCCAACCTAATTGCAATATTTCATGTGTGTGGTACATTTTTTTCACTAGATATTTAACTATATACTCATAATTGTGTACCTATAGTAAAATTAAAAGTAGAGTAATACCCCTACATCGCGTTTAAGGGAAAACCTGTTTCCTGAACAGGTACAACATACTAAACCACTAAAGACTGACCCTACAAACACTCTAGTAAGTTTTGATGTTACATCGCTATTTACCAACATACCTACAGAGGACGCACTGACCATATTCGCAGAACTTGGTCTGTAAAAAGACATCATCGAATTAGTAAAGCTATATTTATCTACTACACATTTCTTGTACAATGACAAGTATTGCGAGCAGAAGAATGAAACAGCAATGGGAAGTCCTTTATTTTTTGCAATAGCCAATTTGTTTATGGATTTGAAGAAGAAGCCATAAATTTCAGGGAAACGAAGCCGAAGTGCTGGTTGCAATATATCGACGGTACTTTTATAACATGGCAACACAGAGATGAGAAATTGCAAAAATTCTAGGAACACATCAACACACAGCACGAATCCATTAAATTCACCATGGAGAAAGAAAAAAAAATGGAAATCTGCCTTTCCTAGATGTAATAGTGAAGAGATTGGAAGAGGGAATACTATAACACGCATATCGATAAATATCTACATGCGAGATCTTACCATCATCCGATTCAGAAGACGACAGCAATTATTATCCAGAGTCGAAACCATGTCGGCCAATGGAGAATCAGTTCAGTTATCCTGAAAAAGCCGCACATTACAATTGCAGCAAATTGTAAAATAAGATAGATACCTTTTAGGCTTGTCCATGACTCTTTGACCAAAACGATTACACCCATTGTATAACAGCTACATATCGTTTATCAGAAAAAGATATTTTAATTCTGAATATCATTGATCAAAAAAAAATTATCAATTAGGAATCGAAAATAAGATCTCGGAAACCAGAATAATCAAGTCATTGTCAGTGTTTACTTATAGAAACATCAAATCAGCATAGTGACCTCAGAACCTTAGAGCATCGATATTAAGTTATCGCGGCAGCCAAACAAATTGCTGAGTTATCAAAAAATACCAAAACCAAAATAAACAATGTATACATACAGTTGGTGGCCAATAAATTAGGTACACTCATTTAACTTAAATATTATTTAGAAGACGAGTATTGGGAACAAAATAGTAGCTTCTTTACATACCTACTGTTTCTTTCATGGTGTTAGAATTTCTCGGAACTAATCCCGATTAAAAACTATTGGATTCTTTGACAATTCAAAATAATCCAACTTTAACCATATGAAAAAGCTAAATAGAAAGAATATGGCAAAACGCTTCAGATATTAAATAAAAAATCGAAATATACTGACAGAATGTCAAGCCGAGTAGCAAAAGTGCTAAAGGTTACAAAATTACAAATTACAAAATAAGAAGCGCTTGTGTGTTCATGATATAAAATTCCTGTTTTGTTGTTGAATTGCAGTAAAAAAGTTGAATACGATATAGTTTCTGTTTCATTGGCCATCTGTCTATAATACCTACGCTTTGACATAACATGTTGAGTTAAAATTTTGATATATTGATATTGCAGAAACCTTTTTAACATGCACAAAAAGCTAGATGTTGTTGAATGTGTTTTTAAAGATTTTGATTTTGGAATTATCCTATTAATATCAGATTACATAAATTTAAAAAAAATATAAATTTTTAAAATTATGCTTCTCAATCATTAAGTATTTTTCCTTTTTGTAAGTATTTATACTAAAAAAAAACATCGATTCAATAGAAGGTGTTATCTACTCTCTTAGAGTCCACTAGCCTAAGTTTTCTTTAAAAAACAAGTTGTACATACCTGTTTAATAATTACTGGCGTGTTTACAAACGCCAGTAATGCAATTAAAATTTCATAAAAGCTGGGAAACCCGAAAATTAAATACAATTATATGTTAAACTAATTATTTTTTATGTGAATATTAGTCACTGAAATTTGAATTTAAATTTTATTATTTATTCTGATAATTATTTCTTCCTCTTTTGCAACAATATATGTTCACTTACTGTTGTAAGATATCCACTTTAAGTTGTACACATACATATTTGTTCTTCATCCGCAACAATAGAATTATTCCAGGAAAACCTTCAGTCTTTATACTATTATAAGAAAAATCATTGGAAACCTTGATCAAATAGAAATTTGTAGTAGCTATATGAAATAAATGAAAGGACTAAAAATATAAATCCTTAAAAAATAAAATAAGTATTCTAAAACATTCTAGAAATGGTAAAACAAACCAATTAAGGAAAACAAAAAATTTACTGATCGTACCGTACGTTTTGCTAGTTATATATGCATGGATGCACATATGTATGTTTTTGCACCAAATCTATGCTCTAATATGTATAATTATCGCATAATTTAAATCTAATTGACATTCAAAGGTTTACGAGAATTGAAAAATGGAGGTTTACAATCCAAAAAAAAAATGTATTGCCTTCATTTCCATTAATGCCTATTTCTTTAAGGCTGCGTAGCTATCCCTCACTTTTCCTAACACGAACTATATAATTACTTTAATACGCTCTAATGTATTAGGAGAAATTTTCTTAAGTAGAGAAGTAATTATGTAATTTATAATTACCATTTTCAATTTAAACTTTATTATTCTAAACTAAACAATTCAAATTGAAGACAAGATAATTATTTGTATATTAAATTTGTGATAATCTGTCACTGCATTTTAACAGTTTATCAGCCTGTATGTAGTAATCTTTCTGAATACGTCGCTGTAAACCACCCGTGCTCGAGAAGTATTATAGCGGTTGGGTAGCATTTATTTTCTGAAAATTGGGTGCTAATAAATAAGTCAAATCGTTATATCTATGGACAGACTATACGTACTACCCCCTGACAAATGTATTGAATATGAGATCACTGTCTTACAATTGTTGAGAGAATCGGTGAAATTAAAATTTAGAAAGAAATGTGTTGTTCTAAAAAGAAATAGCACCTGTTACGATCTTGGTTATTCTCCAAAACGTATTCGTCGGAGATTCGTTTAATTTCACTTTCGGGGCGCATCGCTAATAGAACAACGCATAGTGGTTTAGAGTTGCGTTTTTGCGGAAAATAATCTTTGAATTAGTGAAAATTAAAACTCGCAATTTTTATTATTATAAGAAGGTATTTTTGCGCTTTCAACAACATAAATAAATGAAAGCATAGCTGTTTAATTTGGGGAGAAAAAAAATAGTAAAAGATAAAATTGTCGGACTATGTCACTTATATTTATGTATAATTATCAAATACTTCTGTAATGCTATATGAGGTATAATATTAATATTTATACTAATATAAATTATTCATAAAAAAAAAAGCCTTGAAAAAGAAATTTAATATATAAAATTGTTTAATATTTTTGCGTTCTGTCATAGGTAATAATGCCCCAGGTTAGCTATTTTGGATATATATTGTTGCTAAATGATTATAGCTAGTACATCGGACCATTTTATTTGCATATAATTACCCAAGTTTCAAATTGGAGCCTCCTATCAAATAGGAGGAGTACAATTATTATTTCTTAACAAGCATGGGATATACTCCGTATGACTTCTCTTTACAAGTCACTTTGCCTTAACATGTTTCTCTATTTATCTTTCCTGGTGAGGATTAACTTGAACAAAAGCAGTGTTGTTTTTCTATCCCTTCATCTCCCCCCAGACCTCCTAGAAACGCAGCCTTAAGAAGATCTAATACACTAAGTACTTGAATTTGAGAGAAGTTTTAATTGGCCTATCTTAGAATTCAGCCGGCCATGTTATCTTTATGTGTACCAGAGATCAGAGATACTGCGCTTACATAAACAAATTACAGTTAACGGGTGACATTTGTATTAATTTGCTCAATTTGTTGTCTGAAAGGGATATAAGTCGAATTTTAAATTGTTTTGGAATCGATAGAGATGAAAAGTCGGCATTTTAGTCGTTAAACACAATTAAAAGCTGCTGACATGATATAGGATGGCATGACTATCTAGAATAGTGGCGAGTAGGTTTATAAACGCACTAGTGCGTTAATAACTCAATACCACACTGCGTCGCCGTCTCTTTTAGCTTTATTGTAACATCAAAGTAGAAAATAGACCTGTTAAAGCACTGGTGGGACTTTTACCGGAATGTAATATGGGCCATTAATGTGCAAATTAGAAAAGATACTAAAAAAAATTAACGTGCCACTGTGACTTGCAATGCTCATACATTCAAACTTGTACCCGCATTACGACAAACGTCATTATTACACTCGTGTCTTAATGTACTATTTTATTTTCATTTTAGAACAGACAGTGCCATCTACGTTTGAAAAGTCGATGTTTGAAACTGTTTTGAAAGCAATGAACTGTTTCGCTTTAGCCCACTCTTAACAGTGTATGATTTGATTGCTTGGTTTTCCCTGTTCTATTTTATCAAATTAAGCAAACAGTAGGCAAAAAAAACTTTTTCTCTTATGTCGTCCTTTCAAATAAATTATATTTGGAACGATAGATCCTTTTTCGAGTTTTATTGCATCTCTTTCAGGGAAACGGCAGTTTTGACAATAAAGCGAAAGAAATGTTCTGTCATAAAATTAACTGTAATTTCTTAAATATATGTATAAAAGAAAATAAACGTGTACTACCACAGACAAGAGACAGAAGTTATTCAACCGGTTTGAAGTACCTTTGGTTGGAGTTCAGATGGCGCGTCAGGTTTGGCGTGCCCATTAATTTTTTTTAATAATGTTGCATTGTAATTTCTTAATTTTGATTGGTTTTACTTTGTTATTAACTGCCAAGTTTATTTCAGAATCTACAACCAACATAGCTCGCATTCCAATGAATATTTGGCGGTATTTAATTTCATTCATCAGTACTTTTATACTATCGCCGCCAGATGTCAGCACCATACGCAGCTCGGTTGAATAACTATAAAATATATAACTATCACACTGACAAAAGTCAATGCTAGGTTTTTCCACTATCACCAAACAACAATAAACCTAGCATTGACTTTTGTCAGTGTGATAGTTATTGTTACACCAAAGGTTCCAAAACCCAATTACTGGATAAAATATATAAACAAGGCCATCAGCTAGATAGGGCGACTAGAATTGTTCATAGGGCTGATACCAGATGTCACTATAAGTAACGTTTGCACATAATTTTATATATCGCTAAAAGAGCGCCAACAGCCAACAGCATCACGCCCGGACACAGTACAATGTTGCCACTGCTCTTGTAGACAGCGCGCCGACAAAGCTGTTGCATCAAAAGGACATCGCCGCTAATCCGCTTATTTAAAATACGTGGTATTTTTTATAAAAACATGGCAAATCTTGGTATCAACTTTCCTTTGGCGAATTTTTTCTTCAAACTCGGTTGTTCAGGTTTATTTCTTTTACCCTGCCATTCGTTTATTATTCCCGTTATTAAAATAAAAAACGGACATTTTTTGCTTTAAGTTGTTATTATGTCGCATACATCGTTCACGACTATTGTCGAATTACCATATTTTAAAAACTATATACCATTAAAAGTTTAAATTAGGTGAACATTTATGTGGAAACAGGAGTTTTAGATGGGAAAAATTTGATTTTATTTTATTTGAATTAGTATGGCAGGCATAACACAATGAGCCCGGTAAGGTAGCCTAAGTGCACGTGGTTACCACCTTCCCCGGCAATAAGTGCAATTATTTGAATTGTGGAAGATCTAAGAAAAGAATTCCGAATTTAAATATGTTTAGATTTCCTGTGCGTGATGAGAATTTACTTGCACAATGGATTAAAAATTCAAAAAAATCATATGATATTTTATTCAAGAGTATTCGAAACAATTTATTAACAGTCACTTTTAAACAAGGTACTTCAACAATAAGTTTTGATGCTCTACAGCAGACATATTTCATAGATCGGAATTCCACCACTGCTAGTGCTCTCAAAAAACGGACAAGCATATTAATCCAACTTCTTTCGAAAAAATATCGTGGAAAGTGGCATTACAAATTTTTTCCAACGCATTGGCATAGGCTGTAAGAACGTGTGCGGTAAATTGGCAAATTAATTCTAAAATCGTCTTAGATACCGCATAGTTCTTACAATAGATGAACAATTTGTTTGATACCTTGAATAATAAACTGATGTACCAAAAGAATCCGTACAGTTGCAGATTAAGTAATACATTTTAATTTGAGCAACGGAATTTCTCAAAACTATGACAAAAATTGACAGGAATGGTAGGGAAAGTAGACTGTGATTCAAACTACAACGGCATTTCTAAAATTGTATGAAGTCGAGAAGGGCAAAGGTATACTTAACTAACAGACTAAATCAGGATGCCATGAAAAATTTCTTTTCCGTCATTACACAACATGGAGCATAGAATCTTTACCCAACTGCAAAGGCTTTTCGTTTATCTTTTCGGATAGAAACCGTTGCAAAACTTCTAAAATCTGCAAAATCTTCAAACTGCGAACCAGATTTGATTGTTTGTTTACAAGTAAAACAGGATCTGATCACTACTACCTAATCTAGTAGTGATAATCGCATTATGTTAGTGTTTTTTCAATGTTTCACAAAGATGTTTGGTCGTTATTTTCCCATTTTTTTTATTGAGGACAACATTTAGTTCCGCTGTGATGCAGATTAAATATCATTAAATATCTTACATGCACACGAATACCGTGTATATTTCATACCTTTTAATTACGTTATCTAATGTGAAAATGAATCAAAATTATAGACAACGTCGCACATAATTCGCGTATTTTAGCGGCGCCATGGCGTGCCGATTAGTCAAGTTGAGGTATATATATATATAGCACAGGGAAGCAGCGGCAGAAGTTCTGCTTCCTTTTATGCTTCCAAAAAATTACATTTAGCTGACATTCTGTATATTCTCTTGTCTGTGGCAAATTTCATTATAAAATAAAGCAAGATTTGTTTTGTTTATGAGAAGCGAGTGTAAAATTATTTCCTTGCTTTAGCCGTATTTACTTGTAGATTTATTTTTATATCCACCTATAATATAATAATATAAAATTACTCTAACATTAAGTATAATTTACTTTCTAAAACGTTTATTTATATTTCTTTTAATTCACATCGCATACGAAATGTAAAAGAATATTTCGATAAACTTCCCCTACCAAAAGAAAAAAAACCTATTCCTTACCGTTTGACAAAAAACGCTCCATCGTCCAATCAGAATCCTGGATTTTCACAAAGCAAGCGTGCGTTTTTAAAACGAGATGAGTGGCGTCGGTTTTCGTTTTCCACAATCTTTGGTTAGTTAAACGTGAATTAATTAAACTATAATGTGCCGAAATAGACTCAAACGCCAGATACAGCAGTGCGTGCAATTAAATCGTGTTAGAACTTCATTTGGGACGACTTTTTTTCTGCGAAACGCATTCATTGAGGGTGAGTAAATTGTATCGTCTTTAATTCCAGTTCGCTCTGATATTTTATGTGTATCTTTAACGTATTTTAATACATCTACTACCTAACCGTATTCGTATATATCGCGATTAAGAAATGTCTTTCTATATAATATTCTCATGTAATTTTTTTCAAATCTTATTTTCGAAATTCTACTGGCTGGTTTTCTTTGCGAATGTAAGGCAGCTGTTTTTTTATTTGTGTTTGGTATCGGTTTTCTTGTTTTAAATTTAAAGTTATGTATAAAAATTAATAAATGTTTAATGAAAAATCTATATATATTTATACATGTGTATAACACACTTTATTTCATCCTTTATTTGCCCGCAAAATAGTTTTAAAATCGCAATAGACACCGACGCAGAAATCCATTTATACTACAAAGAAATGCAATGATAGAATCGACAGAAAGCGATAGATGTTTATACAGAAAACATGGTTTAGGTACTTCCATATTTATTTTACTTGTCGTATCTTTTCTCCTAAAAAAAACTTCGTATCTGTTTGCACATTGTTTGACAAAAAACAGTGTTATGCGCGCGCCCATACAACGTGAAAGCGTGGATTTCTAACAAAGCAAGCGTGTCTTTTTAAATCGAACGGCGGTGGTATTTTCGTTCTCCACACTTTTTGATTAGTTAAAGGTGAATTAATTAAACTATAATGTGGCGAAATAGACTCAAACGCGAGATACAGTAATGCGTGCAGTTAAATCGTGTTAGAACTTGACTTGGGACAACTTTTTTTTACTGCGAAACACGTTCATTGAGGGTGAGTAAATTGTATCGTGTTTAACTCTAATTCGCTCTGATATTTTATGTGTATATAATAAATGCTTTCCTGTTAATCACTGTAATTAATATGAGACAATTCATATATTAAAAATTTTACCTGGTGTGGAAATTTTTAGTTAATTTAATTTAATGATTTCACACTGTAAGAAGCGCATTCATTGCGTACATTTATATAGTATTTTAAAACATATCTCAATTTTGTAAAACAACTTGAATATAGAAAAAAACGGATAATTATCCAGACATTGGCAGCATTAGTGTATTGATAATTACCAGATGTGGTAGAAATATATGTAAGTTAAACAACCCGGTTGGAAATTGGTTAACAAAAAATTTTCTTTTCTTCAAAACACTTTTACTTAGAACACCAATTTTGTATTTAACTTTTTTTACAATTGTACTTTCACGGATTCCTGTTGGATCCGTTGACAACTACTAGGAAGTACACTGCACCACTTGTAAATGTAGACTTGTCATATGTTTGTTACCTACTTTTATATGATAATATGCTGAGATAACTATTCTTAGAAGTTATAATATTTATGCCAGATGGATGCTTACGCAGCACATAACTCCTCGTCCCTGAAGATGCAAATTTATCGACTAAATAGGAGGTAAATTTAGCATTTCAATAGAATCTTTTTTAATTGATTGATTTTGTTTTTGTTGGCAATAAGCCGTTTTATTCTTATCAGTCGAAGTAATACAGAGCGTTTTTATTATATTAAAATGTAATATGTTAAGCCTCGGACACATCCCAGTAACATTTCCATTCGCACGCTTTATCGAGAATTTCTGTCGATGCGTGCAAAAAGTATAAGCGATCTACAGCGTCTACATTTGTTGCAAACACATCGAAGGAAATCCTTGGCTGTGCCACCGAATAACTTAAACTTAAAACATATATCTGCATTGTATAAATTCTAAACAATTATATTTATTGCTTGCAGGGTTAGCCAATCAAGATCTTCGTAAATAGGTAGGTATGAAGATGAAGAGGACATCTCAGCAACGAGCGCAGAATTGAAGGTACCTAGACTAAATTTATTATTTAATTCTTAAAACACTCGCCTTCAGCTGGACTAATTTACATCTTTGCTAGATATGTGGTTGCATTTTTTTCTAATTGATTATGACGCGTAATGAGCATGACATGACTTGACACGACATTATTACTACTTCGACCGGACTATGTGGTGCGTCAAGCACATTACACACATTTTCAGTTAATGGGTGACTGTGGGGTTAGTAACTGCTATCACTTTGCGTTTGGAGGTATCTTTCAAATTGTTATTGCGTTTTCTGCATAAGAGAGTGTAATAATGTGCTGACTGATATTCTCATCAACCTTCTAGAGTACACGAACGACGGGGGTAGACACTTCCTGGGGGCACCTGGGTGCTTGCACTTGGGTGATCCTCGCGAAAGCGTGGGTGGACAGATCATGTCTGTTTACCCCGGGAAGGTGTAGATCTCTGCAGTTGATTCCGACTCGCCCCCTTTATGTGCCGGTGATATGGGCTTGATGCGATTGAGCTCCAGGATGGACAGCCCTTGTACTTCTGCTACATTGTTTGCTGCTCCATCTGTACTCTCGTGGATTCCTGTTTCCACCGGACGCTTCTTGTTAGTGGTTATTAGTTCTTGATCCCGTTTTCTGTGGACATGACAATGACACTGAAAGTTGACTTACTAAATGTTTACTAATGCTCATTTTAATTTTCAATATTATAGTAGCAGTAATAGTGATAGGAACAATTGCGACCATACCTAAAAAGATGTAGAATAGTTTATTTTAGGTTATAAAAAATGCGCGCTTTAATAAAATGACTAACTTGAAACCGGTAAATATTTAGTGGAATTATAATTGCGCATTCTTGAGTCTATTAAAATGCAAGTTACGAAAAATAATAGTCCAGCGATTTCTGTTTTCCAAATTTTTAATTAGATATAGCTAGCTGTTATGTTTGCGCAATTAGTGTAATAATAAAGAAGTTATTATTATTATGCAAAAATATTGATCGTGGCGCCACGCACTCACTATAGTCACTATAATCTGTGCTATAATGTTCGAAACAAATATCTGATTTGCATACAGTTTACTTCAATTTGATTTTACTTAACTATATATGTGGGTAGTGATGATGACAGGAACAATTGCTATCTTTTTTTGTTTATGTATACGTTTTTATTAATAATGATTTTATTTAACTATGTATGTGGGTAGTATAGTGATTACAGGAACAATTGCTATCTTTTTTTTGTTTATGTACAGGTTTTTATTAATAATGATTCTATTGAACTATGTATGTGGGTAGTATAGTGATTACAGGAACAATTGCTATCTTTTTTTTGTTTATGTACAGGTTTTTATTAATAATGATTCTATTGAACTATGTATGTGGGTACTATACTGATTACAGGAACAATTGCTATCTTTTTTTTGTTTGTGTACAGGTTTTTATTAATAATGATTCTATTGAACTATGTATGTGGGTAGTATACTGATTACAGGAACAATTGCTATCCTTTTTTTGTTTATGTACAGGTTTTTATTAATAATGATTCTATTGAACTATGTATGTGGGTACTATACTGATTACAGGAACAATTGCTATCTTTTTTTTGTTTATGTACAGGTTTTTATTAATAATGATTCTATTGAACTATGTATGTGGGTAGTATACTGATTACAGGAACAATTGCTATCTCTTTTTTTGTTTGTGTACAGGTTTTTATTAATAATGATTCTATTGAACTATGTATGTACATGGGTACTATACTGATTACAGGAACAATTGCTATCTTTTTTTTTGCTTGTGTACAGGTTTTTATCAATAATGATTCTATTGAACTATGTATGTGGGTAGTATAGTGATTACAGGAACAATTGCTATCTTTTTTTTGTTTATGTACAGGTTTTTATTAATAATGATTCTATTGAACTATGTATGTGGGTACTATACTGATTACAGGAACAATTGCTATCTTTTTTTTGTTTGTGTACAGGTTTTTATTAATAATGATTCTATTGAACTATGTATGTGGGTAGTATACTGATTACAGGAACAATTGCTATCCTTTTTTTGTTTATGTACAGGTTTTTATTAATAATGATTCTATTGAACTATGTATGTGGGTAGTATACTGATTACAGGAACAATTGCTATCTCTTTTTTTGTTTGTGTACAGGTTTTTATTAATAATGATTCTATTGAACTATGTATGTGGGTAGTATACTGATTACAGGAACAATTGCTATCTTGTTTTTGTTTATATACAGGTTTTTATTAATAATGATTCTATTGAACTATGTATGTGGGTACTATACTGATTACACGAACAATTGCTATCTTTTTTTTGTTTATGTACAGGTTTTTATTAATAATGATTCTATTGAACTATGTATGTACATGGGTACTATACTGATTACAGGAACAATTGCTATCTTTTTTTTTGCTTGTGTACAGGTTTTTATCAATAATGATTCTATTGAACTATGTATGTGGGTAGTATAGTGATTACAGGAACAATTGCTATCTTTTTTTTGTTTATGTACAGGTTTTTATTAATAATGATTCTATTGAACTATGTATGTGGGTACTATACTGATTACAGGAACAATTGCTATCTTTTTTTTGTTTGTGTACAGGTTTTTATTAATAATGATTCTATTGAACTATGTATGTGGGTAGTATACTGATTACAGGAACAATTGCTATCCTTTTTTTGTTTATGTACAGGTTTTTATTAATAATGATTCTATTGAACTATGTATGTGGGTACTATACTGATTACAGGAACAATTGCTATCTTTTTTTTGTTTATGTACAGGTTTTTATTAATAATGATTCTATTGAACTATGTATGTGGGTAGTATACTGATTACAGGAACAATTGCTATCTCTTTTTTTGTTTGTGTACAGGTTTTTATTAATAATGATTCTATTGAACTATGTATGTGGGTAGTATACTGATTACAGGAACAATTGCTATCTTGTTTTTGTTTATATACAGGTTTTTATTAATAATGATTCTATTGAACTATGTATGTGGGTACTATACTGATTACACGAACAATTGCTATCTTTTTTTTGTTTATGTACAGGTTTTTATTAATAATGATTCTATTGAACTATGTATGTGGGTAGTAAACTGATTACACGAAGAATTGCTGTAATTTCATGTTTATCGTTGAAGTTGTCTGTTTTGAAAATATACGATAAGGAATTGACAAGCGATCCGCCAAGTCCCGGAAGCACTCGACATCAATGCTTTTCTGGATCCAGAGATAATGTGATCGTGATCCCAACAGCCAGCTACTCATTCGATGGTGTTCGCATGCGAAGGAGATGGCAACAGCACAGGATAGGATCCCTTTCCTCACTAGCAGCATGTAAGTGCTGGATTAGTAGAAACATATTTATTTTCCCATTTATTTACCCATTAAGTCACACATACCAATATGCATGAAAGCCTATGAAAAAATTTCAGAGGTGACTTACACCTGATGCAATTTTTAACGCCCTTACATGTATAGGACGCGGTAAATGCTAACCTAAAGAAATTTTAGATAAAAAGTGGGTGCAAAATGTTGCGATCTGGTGACTGCAGACGAAATTAAATATTTGATTATGATTTCAAGTAACATCTAAAAACAACTTACATACTTACTACATTAATAGAGAATAGACGGTTTTCTTTGTTTGTTGATGAACTGGCCCGCAAATACTCAACTACGATTATCAATTATCAACATATTTTTCTGTCAAATAATAAAAATCTAAACAATTTATTTCTTTAGTTTTCGAAATAATATTTTCAACAAATTTGTTCTCTTATAGACATTGTAAAAGGCATCGCATTTTTCCTTACTTTTATCTCATTTTGCATTTCTCCTTAGTATATAGCACAAAGATTTCAAATAAGTATCTCTCTAGATCTAGAATATATATATTCTCTGTCCAATTGCTTTTCAAAAATTATCTCCCACAATGTGCAATGTATTCGTTCTGCTGATTGATAATCCGGAATAATTAGGTGAATGACACAGTAAATAAGAAAAGGATACTCCATTTATATTTAAAAAATGCAAAATGCAGAGATACAACAAAGAAAAAATATTTTATTTTTGGGTCTTTGTCAACCTGTGAGACGGTTGCTTCGATTTTGGCAAACAGATTAATAAATCCGTAACGGAAATTCAAGCATCATTCAGAAGTCAACATATTTTAAAGCGCCTCTTGCAAATTTGTAAAAATAATCAGACATTTTCTGACGTTAATAATGAAAAAAATCAAATAAGTAGTAACAAATAATTTCCAATAAATAACATAGTAGTGTTTGGTACACAAAATTGCTATATTGAGTTGCCGCTTCAATTCACATAATCACAATTTCCATCGCCGCAAATCGTCATCATTTACTCATGCGCATATTAAGCGCTCTTTTAAATGGATTTGATTATGTGGTATGATCTTATTTTCAACAAGATTACTCTTCACGCGATGGATAACGTTATAATATTCCAATGCGTTTTCTGCTGCTTGGGAATCCTTATTATGACCAAGTGGAAAGTAGAGATGTAGGAAGCGTTCCATTGCTATTATTAAAATACCTAGTCCTCATTGCTTTTGTTACTGTCAAAGACGCAGACCCCAGTATCTTCAGTTCAGTTACAGTAGTTTATTGCTGCGTCTTTGTCCACCAGAGATACATAAGTGACAATGGGTCTAGCCACCACTTGTTATGTCCAATACGCCCCTTGTTTTAATCCTCATAAGCTGTAATTACAAAAAAGTGATGTTTTACATTCTTATTTCAGATGCAGAGGATGGTGGTTTGAAGTTTCAGTTGTCCAAGGCTTCGTGGTCCAAGGTTCCGAGGTCCAAGGTTCCGTGGTCCAAGGCTCCGAGCTCCAAGGTTCCGTGATCCAAGGCTCCGTGGTCCAAGGCTCCTAGGTCCAAGGTTCTGTGGTCCAAGGTTTCGAGGTCCAAGGTTCCGTGGTACAAGATCCGTCCCAGGTTAGCTGATATATGTGGAGAATATCCCGGCGATGAAGATAGCCATGATGGCAGCGATGACTTATGACGTAAGTAGACTGTATTTTTTTTATAATTATTAATGACGTGTAATAATATTCGCTAATGTAGTTTTCCCATATTTTTAATTTGTAACTACTTTCTCACATTCCATGCCATTTGTAATTCATTTGACGGCCATAAGTATATTATATCCGTATATTAGTTATTCCGGAAAATATTACCGTTATATCATTTTCCTTCTGGATAAATATTTCTGGTATTACTCTTCGTTTGTGTGCGGATTTTTAAATTTCTCTCGCTTTTATTTCTGGAGATATATCGGCTTTTTATAATTGTCCGATTCAATCGGTTTTTTCCATTTAACGGGAAAGGTATTAACTTTAGCTATTTCTGCTTCTGCATATGTATTTTGTATATTGTTGCTTGACCAATTACGAACTTTCAAATTTATATCGGTTTTATTTCCGAAGAAATGGCAATTTCTTTATATAGCTGAAGAGCTACAGTGTAGCTACATGTAACTAGAGTTGCGTAATTCTCGTTGCGGGTATATATTTTCATTACCATTTCTCATCCCTGTGCCGTTTTTTAAATTTTTTCTTTCTTATTTCCGGAGATACATTGGCTTTTTGTAATTGCCTGCATGGAACCCGGATTCAATCTGTTGCTTCCATTTATCGTGAAAGGTATTAACTTTAGCTTTTCTGCTTCCGGATATGTATTTTGGATATGGTTGCTTAACTACCTAAAAATTTTCAAACCTGTGTTGGTTTTTCTCTTTTTTTTTTCGAAATAAAAGCCATTTTTTAGGTTGCTGAAACTACGAGTTCGACTAGTTTTTCCCACTTATTCTGGATATTATTAGAGTTGGATAATTCTCCTTCAGGGTGCAGATTTCTATAGTATCATTCCTCACCCCATTTCTAAATTTCTTTCGCTCTTATTTCCGGGATATATTGGCATTTTATAATTGCCCGAAACCCGGATTCAATCGGTTTTTTCATTTATCGTGAAAGGTATTAAATTTAGCTTAGCTATTTCTGCTTCTGCATATATATTTTGGATATGGTTGCTTAACCAATTACGATTTTTCAAATTTATATCGGTTTTATTTCCGAAGAAATGGGCATCTTTCTATGTCGCTGAAACTCCGAGTGCGACTAGTTTTTCCCAGTTATTCCGGAAATTATTACAGTTAGATCATTTTGCTTCTGGATATATATTTCTGGTATCAGTCCCCACCTGTGTACCGATTTTTAAATTTCTCTCGCTTTCATTTCTGGAGATATATTGGCGTTTTATAATTCCCCGAAACCCGGATTCAATCGGTCTTTTCCTATTTATCGTGGTGAATCGTGAATAAAGAGAGATATGCATGCGCATTTATTATTGCGGCTCTCTATAATTTTTTGCAGAAATAGTAAATTCTCACTAACATATATTTCTGCTTTTTAGATTTGAAACATTTTGAGGAAGGAAGATAGACGTTCACCTTGGGGAGCCTGACGAATGGTTGCGAGAAAACTGCTACATCAAGGAAGAAGGATTAATTAAGAAGTATTTTAATTTAAAATTATGTTAGTTTCTTATTGTTAGTTTGGTATAGGAGTAACGTTTATTTGTGCTTTTGCAATTTTCTCTCATTATTTATGCAGTTTTTTTTTCACAGTGACTCAGGAATATAGGTACCATATTTCTGATTTACATCTAATGTAATTTAATTTAAATTCGCCATATTTGATTTATTGGAATGTCGGTTTTTTTCTTATTCATTTATAATAATCTCGAGAATCAAGAATAAAATTAAAAATCTATGCTATATTGTTTCCCCACTGTTTCCACTGAGCAAGACAATAATCGTTGCCGAAACGTTTGAAAACAAATTTGATTTCTTATAAACAAATGTAGAGTAAAAAGAAGCCGATAGATTCCAATAAAGCAATTCTTTTATTTTAAGAACAGAATTCAAATATATATATATATATTTTAAATTAATTTTATTTTGATTTTGTGGAATGGGGTATATGTGCGCTCATGTTTTTTCTTTTGTTCGCGATTCACTGTTGTACTGCGTCTGTCTACCCGATTTTTTTTTTCTTAGCTAAGTTTTCGCATAGTTTAGTAGTTATTAGTGGTTCAATTTCCTTTTGGAAGTATCTTTCAGCGTGTTATTGCGTTTTCGGCGTAAGAGAGTGTAATAATGTGGCGACTGACATGCTCATCGACTTTCTAGAGTGCATGGATGACGGGGAACGGGGATAGAGAGCTCCTTGGTAGACATATACTAAGTTAACTGTTTATCCTGGGAGGGGTAGATCTCGCAGCTGGTTCTTTCTCGCCTTTTTTCACCGATATTATATAGGCTGAAGTGACGAGACTTCTTCATGAAAGGGCGGTAGAGTGTCCGTAAGCACTTTCTGCAAAGGGGCCAGGTGCCTGCTAATGTCTTGTTGCCGTTCGCTCTGGGTCTTCCTGTTCCCACCGGACGCTTCTTATTAGTGGTTGGATATCTTCTGATCTCGTTATCTGTGTAGTTACTTACATTATGTAGTTGTTAGCGTTTGTTAGTTCTAGTGTAACTAGTTAGGGTTGATAGGTTGATAATAGATATATGCAGTATTATTGTCCGTCCTAAATTTTTAACTTTAACGGGAAGTACGTGAATGTACATTATACCCCTTTTATATCTTTTCTATGTAACCGTTTAATAAATGTTCTGGTTTATTTAACACTTCCGGATGTAATTGTTTAATAAATGTTCTTATTTGGCGATTTTGGATGTAATTGTTGAACAGTAAGTTATAATAAACATGTTGTATTGTGTTGTGTAATTATTTCATTAATAACCTCAATCTTGTTTCCATGATCAGTGAACTATTTAGAGTCTATTATATCATATCACAGACAAGAGAACATATTCTCTTGTCTGTGATGAAACATAACCAGTGCAGTGGTGCCAGAAGTAGAGATTTCTCTGTCCACCTTGGGCAGTGACTATATATAGGGTAAACGATACAGTTATTGACACTTTAGTCAATAACTTCTGATAAAATTTAAATATTCACCTTATAAAGTAAAAAGTGTTGGTTTTAGTTGTTCCAAAGTATAAATGGCTCTATGCTGTTTTGAATAAAACAGATACAATCATAAGAAAACAACTAAACTGCATTATTATTATTATTATTAGTTCACCGTTCGTATTTATAGTTATTGACATGGTAAAAACTATTATTGACACTAACCGATATAGTTATTGACATAGATCTATCTCTTTTTTTAATTATGTACTAAAAAGAAACAGAAAAATATTAAAAGAATACGTACAATTCGAACCTAGATTAGAAATTTTACAGAAGTATAAAGTATAGGTACAAGATTATTATTTATAAATTAATAGAAAAATTAATAATTATTACTGCAAGTGTTACACTTAAAAACAGAAGGCATATTGCTTAAATCTATGATCTTATGTTTAACTAAACATGCGAAATGATATTTTCTTCGACAAGAAATGCATTTCAATCCGCGGTTGCCTAAGATTTTATGTACACAGATATGACATAAGCCTGTTAAGTTCTGGACTATATTGTACTTAAATAACTCTTGCACATTAGGCAACGTGACTTCCGCATTCGTGTTTTCTTTATAAAATATATTTAAATCATGGTCTTCTTTGGGTAGCTCAGAATCTTTATTTTCAGTTTTCACTGGAGGCAATATCATTACATTAGATAGGATTTGAATGCCTTTACTTTTTGGTATTCCTGCCGCTTCTGCTCTAGTCTCACCCTTTACATTTGCCTTCGCACAGTGTTTTTTCATCACTCTTTTTTTATTTGTTTCGTACTCTTTCTTCTTATTTTCTCTAATTTCTTGATTTTCAATTCTTTTTCTTTTTCGTTCTTCCTTTAATCGTTCGTTCTCTTTCGTCACTTCAATTTTTCTACATTGGATATCCTGCCACTTGGCTGCAGTTATAACAAATGGCACACGTTCCGAATTTTGTTTTCCTTTCCTTTCAGGTGTCACTGGCCAATATAAAACATTGTCTATCTTAACACCAGTTTGTAGTGATTTAGCCGAATCCTTCACTGGCGTAGTTTCTACGTCATGCTCTTTTGTTTCACTTGCACTATTAATTAATATATTATCTGCAAATGGTTCAGATATGTTATCAAGCGCTGAAGTAGAAGGTATATCGTTTTTGAGATTCATTTGTACTCCACAACCATTTGGATCAGTCACATAATTATTAATTAATGGCGTATCTTCATAAATAATCTCCATATTCGAAATATCAAACAACTCTGAATTTACGCTTTGGTCATTGGGTACTTGGTTACCTTCCCCGTCAGGATTAATCAGGTTAGTTTTTCCAGTAGCACTTTTTGGAGTATTTTTGTCAGGTGCCTCATTAATATTGTGAAAAAATTTCCACATATCGTATAATTTATTGAACGACTCGTTTTCTTGCATTTTAGAAAACGTTTCAAACTTTGCCAGAAGTTCTTTACCAACGATGTTTCTGAATGTCCCATAATTCATTTTCACGGTGGGCTCAATATTAGTAGTTCTTGGTAACTGAGTAGATTTTCCTAGACATTTGCTATAGTCTAATGAATCCGGATTCCAGGGGAATAAGCCGCACGCTCGAAATCCGTTTCTCAGAATGTCTGTATTTAAATGATTGTCAATAGCCAATTTTAATATGGGCGCAAATTTTTCTTTGGTCAGTGATTGGGATGGATTACTTCTTCGCCATTCGTTTACTCCCTTCTTCCAACCATTTTTGAGTGGTTTGAATGCCGCAACATCTGCTGGCTGTAATAACCGCGTTGCATTCGGATACAACGCGATAAGTATAATTTCTAATTGAGAACATAAAATACTTAAATTGTAAGTCATATGTGTAGAATGTCCATCCACAAATAATATAATTGGGAATTTAGTGTTACGTTTCTTTAGATACGGATACAAAACTTGGGAAATATACTCGTAGAAGACTTCCGCCTTCATCCAGCCGTTGTCGCTGATACCATATCCCCAGTCAGCAGGCAAACTTTTGGATATCTCAAGCGTTCGCCTTTTATTTGGATAAATTACCATTGGCGGTGTTACTTCACCGGTGGCGGAAAAGGTGAACATAACAGTCAACGTAGATTTAGCTAGTCCAATATCAACTTCATATACATTGCGTGTACCTTTAAGTGCTACAACTCTTTGACCTTTAGGGCACAATTGAAAATTAGACTCGTCCCCATTAAAAATGCGGGATGGATCTTGTAAAATATTCATATATCCCTCTTGAGTAAGGTATTCAGAGATTGAATTAAACCATTTGCGAATATCAGATTCGCTTACTGTCGAGCTTGCAGCTGTGACAGCTTCTGAAGTTCTAAAACAAAGTTGAGGGTGACGCCTAAAAAATGCCTTGAACCATCCGTCACCTGGGGTATTATTTTTAAAAGGATTTTTTCTTGGAGCTATGTCCAGGAATTCCTTCACACTAGCTGCAATATCGTCTTTACGACGTGGAAATCCCTTTTTAGCAGTCACATCCAACCATCTACATAAAGTTAGTTCTTCTTCCGATGTTAGTATGGGAGAAGGCCCGTGATTTATTTTAACGAAGTTTTCGCTTAAACGAAAAATTATTGTAGTTCGAGGAACTCCGTATACTACAGAAGCGCGTTTTTTTGACATGCCTTGCTTTACAGCATCTACAGCCAACCTAACGTTTTCTTCCGTGTACCTTTTATGGTACGCAGCCCCTCCTTCTACGCGTGGCATCTTACTGAAGGGGAGAAAAAATAGCTGATGATAAGTAGCTACTGAACTAACTACTGAAGCACAGAATTCTTATCTTCCCGGAATTTATAACTATCTATTTACATTTGCACACAGTGATTGACACCTTCTTTTTATAGTTATTGACATGGTGTCAACAACTGTTTGCAGGTAAATAACAGCAACGGTAATAAATTTTAACCATGTCTTATGAATTTTTGAGATATTTTTATACAATATTTAGAAAAATTAAAAATTTCTGCTATACGACAGTTATTGACATGGGGTGTCAATAACTGAAATGTGTCCGTTTTTTTGTACAGTTATTGACACTCATAAAAAAGGCGGCAAAATATCATTAAATGATATTTTTAGGTTAAGTTTTGTGCTCTGCTATACTTCTTTACTACATAAACGAGTAACTTTAACTCATATCACCTTGCAAGTACTTTCAAAAGCTTGTGCTCTAACATGCACTTCCTTAACAAAATCACAATAACTTACCAATATTAGCAAGATACACTGCACTACGACATTGACACCTGTCTTAGGTACATCTAACGCCAACCCACTAAACCGAAATTTTGCCAATTTGAGTTCAAATAAGGAGTGTCTCGAACACTGCAATTAACTAAAGCTAAATTCATTCCCATCCCTTAATAATTCAGTTTCTATTTGAGCATGTCAATAACTCCCGGGGTGTCAATAACTATACCGTTTACCCTATGTAGAAATTAAAATATTGGCAGATCACATCGGTAGATGTTGAAAGAACTTTTTCATTGTACAAACATATTTTTACAGACAGAAGGCAAACATTTTTATTGGAAAATTTTGAAAAATATATCGTTATAAATGCATTTTATACTATTTCAGGTTGAAAATTTTACCTATAATGTTTTTCTTTTAATTTTACTTAAAATAAATAATTTTTGTAAGAGTCGGCGTTTCTTTATTTCCATTTTTCCATGTTATATTCAAGGCATATAATTGCCATGTTTCGACAAATAACCTCTTTCATTTATTTCAAATAAAAGTATTTTTAGTTGCTAACAGTATGTACATGTTGTAAATATCATTCACTAATAAGCAATATCAATAGGTAGGTATTAATATTGACAGCATTGGTGTTTTTTTTGACTGGTAAGGGCTGCAATAAAGAAACGCATCTCTTAGATATATTTAATTTCTAAAATTTCTATTCCGTACTCGTCATTGCATAAAAAGAATATACTGCCGCCGACGGAAGACAAGTGTTCTTCGCATTTTACATCTACATCTACATTGATAACAATGTCTTCATAATAACATGGAATTGTTGAATATTTTTAATTTGAAAGGGCTAATGAATGATTTTATAGCTTTCATTACTTTATTATTATCATTAATTAACATCTTTGAAAAATCATTTGAACGCGTTAAATATACGCGGAAAGTAAGACTACGAATTATACATAAAAACAAAAATACAAAAAAAAATCAATTTTCAATTTTTTAATATACGAATTTAAGTAGTATTATTTTTATTTTATATATCTTTACATGTATGTAAGTACCTATTAAAGCAAAATCTGTAACATAAAATATATATTCTGTTTTGGTATAAATTCCATGCATATCTATTGAATATATATTATGTTGATATTTGATCCATTTATTCTAAATATGTTTACAAAAAATAACTGTTTATTAAAGAAAAATAATTCTTGGAACAAACTAAAAAATCACATTTTCCATTGTTATATCATCACGTTATATCTATTGTGGTGCTAGTTATTCTTTCATAGATGGCGCTGCCTTACAAAATATTTTTTTGTTTGCGTCGAAACTTACGATTATTTACTAGGTTGGACATACAGTCGCCATCTGTAGGCAACTTTTCGAATTATTCTGCTTTTATGCTTACTTGGTTTGTCTCCATAGAAAAGGGTTAGTATAGAGCGGAATCTTTTGTATATAGAAACGTTCGCGTGCGTTCGCTCCATCTAATGAGTTTTGCGGGAACTATTCACAAAGGCGGTAATTTTTAGATGTTTTATTCTTGAAGATTCTTGCAACAATTTAGATCTCCTTTTTAATGGATTTTTGTTGATAAAAATGAAATTTTGCATCTGTGCACTTTGTATGCCGCGTATTTTTTTTTTAAGTAAGTGTCGTTTGCGCAGAAGAAAATACGATTGCAGTTCTGGAATCATTCTCCATCTTTTTTGCGAAAATATCGTAAATCAGAGTTGCTTGGCTATTCTTAACGATGGAACACCAACATTTTATATATACTTTTACATGTAAATATGCGTCCAAAAGACGTATAGTTACTATTCCAGGATTAAATGTATAGCTACATACTGCAATATACTTACAAATATATTACTTTAGAAAACTAAAATCTCAAAATAAAGTCTTTTCTATAAACACAAAAAAAAACACTTCCAAACGTAAAAAATACTTTAAAGATATAAAACTAAAACAGCGGATATTAATATTATTATAGAAATTTGACACGTGCGTCAACAACAAGATGACAAGATGAAAAAAACAAGTGATATAATTTCATAAATATTACAACAGACAATATATTACTGAAGATATAGTATTGCGCTCCCATCTATAGAGTTTTGCGGGAACTTGCACCGCTGGGACGTTTGAACAGATTTAAGTTACTACCCCGTGGTTAGTCTCCTTATATATAGTCACTGACCTTGGGATTTTTCAATGAGGTAGAAATCTAAGGGCAGTTTTTTTAAATTCACTAATTTGTAAGGAAATTACAAGTTCTAATTAAATTAAAATATTTTTCACAAACTTTATAGCTATTTTGTGAATTCCTTCACTCAAGTGACAGCAACGCAAAAATATGCATTACCATTAGACACGGCAAATGCATTATTCATGATATGTTCTCTTGTCTGTGGTAAATCCCAAATTTCTCGAATTGGTTTAAATCTGCAAAGTTTGTAATTTTATCATTTCTCTGTTTCTGTTATGTAATATTATTGCACCTTGCGAATTTTGATTATATCTAGAATAAATAATTGGATATCTATTTAATTTTTATCCATAGGATGTTATAGTTGTTTATGAAGCAGTTTATCTTTTTTTTTTGCTTATTTTTTGTTTAAATAATTGTTAAAGCAAACGACACATATCTTTTCAGAATTTATTCTAAAATTTTAGTACATTGCTGTAGAGTTATTTTCATAACACTTCAGTCTTTATTCACCAGTGATGACCGTTTAAAATTAAATGCGGAGGTCCATATAAGCCATGCATTAGCAAAATTGAGGTTCCTTTGCTTATCTAACTCGAAAGAATCGATGTAGTTGCTAGCAGGGCTGACGATCTTCAAGTTGCAAAACAGTTGGTTGAAATGATGAGGTGTAGGCACGGAATTTAGAATTTCTAATTTATTAAAATAAAATATTTATATATTAAAACTTGTGCTAAAAGAAAATATACATTATCATCATCTTATGTGCATAATTAAACAATAACTATTTATTAACATCCTATTTTTATACTCGAATTCTTTTTTTATGTTGAATGTTAATTTGATTATTATTTCCTTTTTATTATTATGTAACAATATACACATTTATAAAAACATAATATCTTTACACCACCGAAATTTTATCCTGAAATAAAATGATAAGGATGAATGAATAAATTATAATATAATATTTACAAGATTGTATAACATAGATACAAATATATATAGTACGGGGGCAGTTTATGTACGATCTCTTATTAAGTCGAATTGCTTTTAATGTTGATACATACATTCTAAATCGTAACATTTAAAAGTTGATGGGTTTGCCGAAAGCAGCTGCCAAATTAGCTTCGCGGAGCGCTTCTGCGCATGTCGGATGGGCGTGGCAAGTTCTAGCGACATCTTCCGCAGCTGCGCCGTACTCCTGAGCCAGAACTGCTTCATTTATAAGTTCACCAGCGGACGGACCAATGATATGTGTACCTAGAATTCTATCGGTGGCCTTATCCGAAAGTACTTTTACGAAGCCGTCGGTTTCGTTGTTCGTCTTCGCCCTAGAATTGGCCATGAAGGGGAATTTGCCTATTTTGTATTCAATTCCTTCGCTTTTCAGATCTTCTTCAGATCGCCCAACCCAAGCCACCTCTGGATGTGTGTATATTACAGATGGAATGCAATTGTAATCGATATGTACCGGTCCTCCTTTAATACCTTCTACGCAGACGATACCTGTAGAATAATTACATTTTCCAACCATTAGTGGTACAAAAATACTACTGAAAAATAGTTTAAAATGACCGGTATAAGTGTTTTGATATTTGTTTTTTTTTGGTTTTTAGGTCACTTAATAAAATAGTAATATACACTAGAGGAGAAAAGTTAAGTAACTCGACAAAATATGACAAAATACAAAAATAAAAAAACACATACATGGATTATAATATCAATTTAGGTAATATATAGTCTTACATAGTAAAAAATATATTTGATATTACATACTTTGATTCACAAATTTATTTTGCAATGTAGTGAAAGATGTACAATTTGGAAGTGACGTAAGGTAAGCAACTTAAATTTTTTTGTAACAAATAAATACTACGATTTTGTGGAATACCCTTAACTTTTAATGATGGCTGCGCACCGTTTAGACATTGACTCTATCAAATTGTGTAGAATATGTGAATCAATTTGTTGTCACTCTGTTGACAGCTTTAAAAGTTTGTCGCCGTTCCTATATTTTTTTTAGTATGGCTTATTTTTCTTTTTAAAATCTCCCATAAGTTTTCAATAGAATTGTGAGCACGGGATTGACTTGCCCAAGAAACAACACTAACTTCTTGCTCAGTTAGCCACTCCTAGCAGTACGCTAGGGTCGTTATCATGCTGAAGCTGCCATCGAAGTGGCATATTCGATTCAGGAAATTTCAGCTTCCATCTTTTTATACATAAATCGTTTTATAATACCATTTATGCGATGTAGAAGACCCATTCCTGGTACAGTGAAACCTCGCTACAACGGACACTCACGGGGCCGACTGATTTGTTCGTTACAGAGGGGTGTCCGTTGAAGAGAAGTGCACAAAAATGTTTATTAAAAAGTTAATGTGCACATGTATATATAAAAATAAGTTTATTGAAATTCATTTTAATATGTACACTGTAAGAAAAATTTCATTAAGGGAAAATTTGTTAGAGTTACATTTATTTATGTTTAAATGACATACAATACTGGTTGATTTAACAAACTGTACCATAAACAAGCTTAGTTAGGTGGAATTTTGTTGATATATGCAACACCTTTGTCAATTTAGTGACATTCAGAAAATTAGTAATGTACATAATGTAATGTTGCTGTTTGAGCTAAAAAAATTGTTAACCTTTACAAAGCGTTTCGGTAACAACTTTGGATAGTTGTTACGTTAACAACTCGTTTCTGGACCTTCTGTAGCAACAAGATTTTATAAGTTTAGGGAAGTGATTTGATAATTTTCAAAGTCTCCTTTGATAAACCCTTCAATATTGTCCTAGACTGAAATGAGCGCAGAGCAAAACATAAACTAGATATTCGGAACCAAATCTGGTGTGCAGGGATCAAACAGAAGCACGAGTTCTGGAGCTAGTATATGCAGTGATACCCTGAAAAAAAATATATGGCATTTCCACACACACCGGAAATACTAGCAATAGAGACATGTGCTCGAAGGACATTGAAGAAACAACCAAAAGGTCAACTGATTCATATCCTATCGGATAGTCACGCGGCCCTCAAGACATTAGCATCTTATGAGATAACCTCGAAACTAACTTGTGACTGTCTGGAAAACCTAAGAACCTCAGCTAAACACAACAAAATCACTTTGGTGTGAGTGTCTGGGCATAAGGCCATATCAGGCAACGAATCAACAAATATGCTTGCAAAGGAAGGCTCTGAAATAGTATTTACTAGACTTGAATCTGGTCCAGCGATAACCAAGAAAGCGAAGCGTGGTGCAGTAACTGAGTGCATTACAAAAAAAAAATCACCAGGTACACTGGAAGATCGTTGAAGGGCAGGTACATAGCAAACGGATGATGGGGCAGCCATCACAGCATTTAGCTGCGCATGTGTTGGTTCTCACCCGAATACAGCTGAGAAGGGTGACAAGTTTTTAACAGGACACGGCTGTCTAAGGAAATATGTACCTATACAAAATTTACATCTTTAAAGATGAGTCTATTTGTAAATTATGCAATCTGGAGGATGACAGCGCACGACAGAGACTGCTAGTTTTGGCAACCTACTGACGGAACTGACGGAAAAGATTTACAACACAGGCTGTTTAGTAGCCCAGTTAAAGAGACTAACCTGTTTATGTAAAGAAAGTCACTAGGTACGGAATAATACAATAGGCATCAGGCCGTCGTGTTAATGAGATGATAAAAAGACCGGATTCGTATCCAGTGGCAAATCAAATCAAACCTATTTACGTCATATTGACATCACCGTGTAACCCGGCGTAAAATCCGCACGCCACCTAGGAGAGGTAAATCTATATCTTGGTGACGTGACTTAGGTTATACGTGTCCGTTGGAAAAGTATTTGTTGCAGAAAACGTTCAAATGCATTGGTTTTCCATAGTTTCGGGCCTGAAATTTTACAATTGTCCGTTAGGAAGGCCGTCCGTTGGAAAGGGGGTACATCAGTTTCCTATAGATACTTCCAGATCGGGGCATTAAAAATTGCCCGTTGAGAGGGGCGTCCGTGCCGAGCCGGGAATTTTAAAATTGTCGGTTAGGAGAGGTTTAACTGTATTTACAAATGTCGGAAATAAAATGCATATCCGCACTATTTATTGTGTGACAATGGGGGAAATTTATAGGAGTGTAGAATACGAACCAGAGGCCGACTTGCTACATGTGGGGACGGATTGAGCATGTAAATACTCTTATAGACACGGAGTCGGACGCGATTCTGGTATTTAGAAATGCCGAAAAAAAAAAAGCAAATTCGCGCTATTTATTAGGCAACAATGTAGGAAATCTAGAGGCGCGTAGAATACGAACCAGAGGCCGTTTCGACTTGCGAGGATCACAGTTTAAAAACGTTTCTCACATTTGACTCAAAAAAATCGAGCAACAAAGAAATCTTTATATAAAATACAAATCAAAAATTTCATATTAAAATAAAAAAATAATAATTTTATCATGTATCAAACGAAAAAATTATTTACAACATTTTAACGTTATTCTATACAATCATTTATAATTTGAAAATAACGTCACTTGGAAATGGTCAAAAATAAACCGAAATGTCGTTTTAAAGTTTTATGTACATTATTATTAAGTGACCAAAAACCAAGAAGAACAAATGTGTATCAATAACAAATCCTTACCTTCATCTTCTGCCTTATGCGCCAACATCGGCCCGTGTATGCAGTCACCAATCGCATATATGTTAGGAATCACGGTTTGAAATACTGAATTAACCGGAATACGTCCACGCTGATCTCTTTCGATTCCCAATTCCTCCAAACCAAGGTTTACTGTGTACGGCCTTCTGCCGATACAAACAAGCAATACCTCGCATTCCAACTGTAAGTTTGTAGTTATTTAAAATAGCTATTAAAAATATTAATTAAAAATACCTCTTCTTTTTTATCAGGATTCTTTACATCTTCAACGGCAACCTTTATGACGTCTCCAGATTTGGAGGCGGCTGTGACCTTGGTGCCCAATTTGAATTTCATCCCCTGCTTGGTCAATACCTTCTGAAAGGTAGTGGCAACTTCGCTGTCGATGCCAATTCCTCCAATCGAAGTCAAAAATTCTACCGCTGTGACCTCTGCACCTAAGCGCGACCAGACAGAACCCTGCAAGAAATATTTACGTCAATTAAAACAGTCTAACGTTTACATTTTTTTAACAAATTCTTATCGTTTGCTTTCCTTTCCTTATCTTGTCTAATTGATGATACAAAAACGAAAACAAAATTATGGTTACATGAAACTAGGTTGTTATAGCTTCAGATTTAAGAGGGGGCATTAAAAAGCAAGGATCAAAAGATGGCGCTGCCGTTCATATTTACAAACATCACTCATTTTAATCTTATTAGAATATATCTGGATTTGTACGGACGATTGTAGACATATTGTCCTGGTTTGGGCTTTTAATTTAACTTAATAACCGTGCAAACCGAGACGTAAGTTTGGAAAAACAAAAGTAATCCAGATCTAGGCGGCAATGTAAGGATTTTTATTTTAACTATTAATAATAACGACGGAGTGTTAAATTATTTTTGGAAATCAGAAGGGATCTGTAACCGACGTGTTCAATTATAAGCTAACAGTGAGCGTGGCAAATTGTCGTGCAAACGGTCGTAACAGCGAGATTACAATTTCCTTTGTTGTTAAATCGTTGAAATGAGTGTATAAAGAATGCTTATTGCCACTGCTGCCGGGTTCATTACTTAGTCGACTCGATAGTGTTTGCATCGTATAAGGAATCGGATATGTGCAAGAAATAAATACTATTTAAAACAGTTTTTCCTTTTAGAGACTTCTGTGTTTCTGTTGCGTAATCCTAACACAGACAGCTATAGTACAATTTAAAAATTAAAAGCAACATCTTTAGGAATAACATTGCATAATTAAATCGGTCTTTTAGGCAAACACTCTTTAATAAATTTTCCGTCATTCTTCATCTTATGCTAGTTCATTTAACATAATATATGTGTAGTAGTCCCAAAAAAAGTAAAATGATCAGCTGTCCATGGCATTGCTATGTTGGATTTACATTAGATATTTGACAGTATGGGTTCCTCTAAAGGTTTTCCGCCAAGGGAACTCCATTTTATTCTAGTTTTGTTTTGTATTCAGCCTATTTCAATTTGTTTGTTAATTATTTTAATTCAACAACAAATTACCTTTAGAATAAATAAATGTGTTATTCCTTGCTCTGGTTGGTAAATATAAACATTTTTGTACCAGTAATTTATAATAATAACAATATTACCGACGTTGATTCTTATAACTTTAGCAGAAGCAAGATAGATGGTACTTGCTCATGGCATTTTGTGGATTGTCTAAGGATGGGGTTATAAAATTTCTTTTGCTAGTCATCAATGCGTTTTAATAAAATTTTCGTTCCCTACTGATTATCATTAATATTTTCAAACTATGTCTTTACTGATGTTAGATAAAATAGCCTAAAACTGTATAAATTAACTATTATTTCAAGGCGAGAGTGCACAGCAACCCACCCTAACCTGCATACATACAATGATACTAAATAATAAACTTGAAAAGTATAATATAAAGTTTAATACTCCTAAAAAAATATATCAGAAAAGTATTCATGTCATTTGGTTTTGAATTATTCCTAAAAAATTAATATTTAATTTTTAGGGAATCGCTACGCGCGCCAGTTTAAGATTATATTTTAGATGAGCATACATAGATGGCGCTAACGGACAATGAATTGAACAACGAAGTTCACCCCCGAAACAACTGACGGCGGAATGGTTTTCTGTGTTCATCGCGTAAATAGAAGATCGGAATTAATGCGAGAAGTGTCGAGGTGGCTCGAGAAGTTTCTAGAAGTGCTCGCGCGTGATTTAAATACTCTGCAGCGCAATAGGCAGTGAGTTAGTCAATTCGAGATAGTAAAGCCGGTCAAATCGAAGAGTCGTACACGGATAGTAGAAATAACCAGTACCGTAAATAGTGGAAATAAATAATAACGTACATAACTGAATAGTTATTTAAATGATTTATTAATAATTAATTTGATATTTGGTTTGAGTTTTCTTTGACTTTGTCGTAAGTGTGAAAATAAATAAATATAACTTAATATATCGTCTGGATTGTTTCTTGAAACCCCAATAATCATCGAAAAACGTTACAATATTTGAATAAAAATGTAATGATACTGTATCTACCTCTTTCGGAAATTTGTCAAAAATATTATTACATAACAACAATTATTACAATACAACAATATTTTTAAATATATTAATCTACAAATATTTAAATGTGAAAAGATCATTGCAGTGATCAAGTGCATCTATTATAAATATTTTATATTCAGTTTAATTATCTAAAGCTATTTTAGTCACCATAATATCTGATAAATTATCAGATGCAGTACCCAAGTGCCCCAAGCTGAATTTAAATTTTGAAAATATTTAAAAGATCGCGTTTTTATTTTTTAAACACAGGTTTCTTTTGGAAACTCTGCAAATTAAAATTGCATTTCTAGATCCACATAGTTCCCCAAATTAAAACAAATAAGCACATTTCAACGAATAGTAGAAAATTTTAAGAAAAGTTAAAATAACATCCTCAATTATTAAAAGAATTATTTTTGATCCAACACCACGTGAATAAAAACCTAACTTTTAAAATGTTGACAATTTATTATATACTATTCAAGAAAGATATAGTAGTACCACTTACCAACTCTAGACCAATTACTCCAGCTCCAATAACAACTAATCTCTTCGGCACTTCTTTTAATGATAATGCTCCAGTCGAAGATACTATTTGCTGTTCATCGATCTAGAAGTTTTAAAAAGTTAAAAAATACACATAATTCAACAATTTATCAACTTATTTACAAAATTACCTCTATTCCTGGAAACGGTGTCACTTCTGAGCCTGTAGCAATCAAAATGTTCTTAGTAGCAACAACTTCCGAAGATCCATCCTCTTTTAATGCAGTTACTTGATTATGCGCAGTAATTTTTCCATGTCCTTTAATTAATGTAACCTTGTTTTTCTTGAAAAGTTGTGCAATACCCCCGGTCAGTGATTTGACGGATGTTGCCTTCGCATTCATTAAAGCATCCAAATCAAGTCTTATATTATCAACTGAAATATCCTATGTGAAATATTTGCAAAACTAGTAAGCTCATTATGAAAATTACCAAGTATTCCTCGGTTTTTAAAGTCCTTGTGTGCCATATGATAATAATGTGAATTGTTTAGCAATGATTTTGATGGAATACATCCGACATTCAAACAAGTTCCACCTAATGTGGGATCCTTTTCTATGCACACAGTCTATGAAAATATAAACACATAATAAAATAGCAATTACACATCCTGCATTATGAACATTTATATAAAAGTACCTTCAAACCGAGCTGTGCTGCTTTGATAGCAGCCACATAACCACCAGGACCTGAACCGATCACTACAATGTCTGCCTCTTCTCCTGATGAATAATTTCGTTGTAAACTAAATATTGCTCCTTTGTTACATCTTTTCATAGAATGGTTCTACAATATATAAATGGAAGTGTTAAAATGATAAAATAGAAATTCGATGTTGAGGTTATATTACGTAAATTTCAAATGATCTTTGACACGAGTAAAAATAAAATTACGGAGACATACCACATTAAAAGCATAATAAGTAATTTTCAATTACCTTCACAGAAGAACCCAGTAATCGTAAAACATGCGACTGCATCTTTATTATTCTAATATAACAGATAATCTCGCAGACGTCTCGCGACCTCGTAATGACCGGGACAAACTGACAAATTGTGAAAAGGATGTTCAACAAATAAATACAAAAGGCACTGAAAATTTATTTTATATTTCCTATGACAGTGTAATCAATATTCTAAATACTAAATGGTAACACTACTATTAGAAAACGTATTACTGCATAAAAAAATCAAGAATTTGATAAAAGGGTGTAACTTTTTCGAATTAAAAAGAATGCAAGTCTGACATGTATGTACTATTCAATTCAAAGAAATACAGTTGGCAGTATTTTTAAATTGTTCTTGACAGATTAGGACTTTTTTTTCAAAACATTTTATCTTGATTCTTCTTAAATAATCTTTTCACAGTTCATATCTAAGTATCGAACAGTCATAAAACTAAATTAATTGCTGGAAATTTACATGGCTTATAGATGGATATGAAATAACCATAGAAATAGACTGGGGAAAATGCGTTTTAAGTCTGCAGAATGTCTGCTAAAAAAGCAGCCATTTTGAAGGTTTGGTGAAAATTAATTCGATTTAGGATACAATTTACAAGAAACGTGCGTTATTCTTTTTAATTAAACAATATTGTTTCGAAAACTGCTCGAAATATTGTTAAAACTGAGAAAAGCAGAAAAAAAGTGACATTAAGATTAAACATAAGAGAAACATTTAAACTTGTCAACATAAACAAAAGAGAACAATCAGTCATGAGAAAAATGCAATAATACAACAATAAGTTCGAACGGTATGCTCGATTGCATGCGATTTGTCGGTTTGGGAGAATATACTGTGGGGTGGACATTCAACTCGTCAAGTAGCCAAATAAATAAACTACTATTTAAATTATGTACACTTACGCCACATATTTAGGCAACCTAAAAACCAAGAACAGTATTATTTTTTAATATTTATTTTTTATGTAATTTCGTGCTTGAAGCGTCATCTATTATTCAATAGAATATCACCGGCATCTAACACTTCTTACGGAGTTTATGATATCCCACATCATAGATAATCCCACATCCCAGTCTCAAGCGCTAATCACTTTTTAGATGAACCCTGTATAATTCATTGAATTTTTAAGTTTTTGTTTCAATTTCTATTTGTTTTTGCCAATACACTTTCCAAAATTTGTTACTTTCAATTTTTAATAATAAAATATTAAAAATATATTTTAATTTATAATTAATATCATATTTAGTTAAGACCCAGACGTATCGATTATATTTCGAAATGCCAATGATAATTGCAATTCTTGGAAGAGGTAATAATAAACGCGTTTCTTCTATGTAGAGGTCAAACGCGAAATCACCAGTAGTACGATGGTACGATTTTTTTCTTAATCAGGTAGTGTATCACCTGCAAAAAATACATGCACACGTAACTTAAAAACTGTTATAGGCATGCGCAATTACAAAACCACCTGTAGAACACCTAGAACGTTGTATATCAACGTTTGTTTCACCTAAAAGTTCATTGAACTACTTGGAAATATGTTCATTTTTGTAGTTTCATAGCAAAAACTGTGAAGTCCGTAATGGATATTGATATTCTGTCTGACGTTACGTGTAACTTATTTAAACTAAAAAGATAAACCGGCAATGCAAGTGAAAGCCTGTCTAAGGTGGGTTAACAAGTCATTATCTTATGTGGCAGATAGGTAGATAAGATCGCTTAATGTAAACATACAATTTTTTTTTGTTAACCTGTCCATACGTTTGTTGTGTTTGTATTTTCCAGTGCAAATATGTACAGTGTATAAAATGAACATCAATGACATTAAATCCAACAAAATGCATGATTTGTTTATGCAAGTTTTAAAAAACCGTGACTTATCTAGAGCGGGAGATTTGTTTTCGGTACCAGATGTAGTTATCGTCAATGATTTAACACAAGTGGTGAGTGAAATTTTAATATTAGTTACTTTTAAAAACAATAAAATAAATTAATATTTTATTTAGTGAAAAAAGATTTTTTCTTTGTGTGTCTTTTACATGTGGATTTAAATTGGCTAGATTTACGAAAAAATGAGAATTTTGTTTTAATTCATTTAAAAAAAAAACATTTCAATAAATTCATTACACTAAGTCTAACCTCTATACCATTTAGAAATGCTCTATTTATACATAACATTAATTCAGTATTATAAAGTAGCATCTGATATATAACTTGTATTATTGTACTGGTGAATATTTATATTCTGAAATGAAACTACTAACTTTCAGCTTACTGAAATCACAGCTATAGCATCACTACCTGATTACGCACATAATGATAACGACCAAAGCGTTGTTGAGATATGTGTAACTCGTGTAACATCATGTATAAGAGAGACTGGCAGTGTGGAACAGCATTGCGATGCTCTGGTGACATTGCTGGAGTCGTGTCTGCATCACAATTTACAACTGTCAGCACGAGGTGAAGATCCTCCTCATGCCAAAATATCTAGTGATATAATATCATGTATTTTTTTAGTAAGTTTTTATAGACCAAGTACAGAGCTTATGGGGGGTATATACACTGTTGTCAGATCTATATTTTGGTAGGAAATTTAGATTTATAAGTGTTTAACTCTCTGAAGTCACTAGATGTCAATTTCACAAGTGTAAAATTAACATAAAAGTTACTAGAAACTATACCAGGAAATTTGAATTTTGATTAGTGGGATGTTATGACAACTGAAAAATATAATAATTATCTTGAATTCAATCATCATTCCAGTGATTTATACACAGTTTACAGTTCATCTCTTACTCATGAATATGTAAACAAAGAATAGCTGGAGACCAATGTTTCACAAACATAAATTTTTAGAAAAAATACAACATTGCAAAATATAGAAAAGGATCAATTTACAAAAGTCACAAAGTTAATAATGTGTAATTAAATTAATGGCCAAATTCAGCGGCTTACAGTTTTTTATTTAATTTTGTTTATAGTTGCAACGTTTCAACGTCCATCTGTCGTCATTTTCATGCAATTAAACAATTTAAATAAACTATGTCATCGTACATAAATTAAAATTAAGAATCGCAATATATTAATAAGGGATGTATGTTGCCCATAAGAACCTGTACTTGTAGGTTGCCCTAGACCCTCTATAGTTGAGCTTATTTCTTCTGCAATTAATTTTCAATTTATAATTTGTAGAATTATAGCAAAAAATCTGTGATGCAACGTGCCTTACCAGTTGCCGTAAAATTTTTACATAAAGGCAATCGAGAATTATCAAGGAATATGGCTTCATATTTATCATTAGCTGCAATAGATCATGCCACATTACTCAGTCCACATGTACAACCAATTATGGACTCGATTATATCAGGTAGGAGTGTTTATGCATTCTTTCTTTTATTATTTCAGACTGTCCTTTATAGCAATAATTTTTACAGGAGTGTTCTGTTTATATATTCATTATATGTTTTATAACTCTGTTTTTATTATAATTCTATTGATTTTCCGGTTACAACTGATTAACACATAATTTTATTAATAAATTCATCTTTTAAAATTTTTCCTATTTACATTATTTGTTATAAAAAATAATACCAAAGTTGAAATACTTTGCTCATAACCAAGAACGCCTTCTATACATTCCAAAGCTCTTGATTTTAATGTTTAATTTCAGCAACAAATATATAGTGTTGTCAAAAAGTTTGGTGAGAACCTGTTTAGACAAAAAACGGATTTTTTTAATATTCTGTTACTAATAAATGAGGCAACTTCGATTTCTTTAAGTGATAGTTTAGTTCTAGAAAGCCGGAACACATTTCAATTTTAATCACTCACAGACATATGTAACTTTGTACGCCAATTTTTCGGTAGGAACTGATGACAGAGTATAATATGATTTTTAATTCCCAAAATTGATTAATGTTTGTAATATCAAGCAGTAACTGCAAAAATCATTGCGTTGGTGGTTAAAAAGAAGATGCAGGCTGTGAAATTGAGACATGTAATAGGTTTGCCTTGAATTGTCAGTATGGAGTTTATGAGAAATTCGTAATACTTACACTGTCAAATCCTTCAATTCAGCATGACTATTAGTGGCAAAAATACAAGAGAATTAAACAATAAATGTTACTTTAAAAAATTTAATGCAAGATATGAATATAAGCTCGTGGTACCGTTTCTTACATTCTGAATATAAAAGAGACAAACATATTGTAAAACATGAAAGGGTAAAAGGTTAAAACTTTGTGATTTACCCTTTAAACCTAGTTGGAAAAATGTTGAACCTGTAAATTACATATATAATTTCAATGTCTTATAATTAGAGAAGGGTTATTCTGTACTATTATAGTTTTTAAATATTTGATTGTGATTAACCTCCTGACAATTTTCCGAATATGACGTAGATCTGAAGATGATCTTTAAGTGTCGAAATATGTAATTTAATTTTTATAATATACAGTACGTCAAAAAAGTAATGCAACCTGCTTATAGCTTATTAAATACCAACTGTTTGAAAAATGACCTTAATAAGAGATGTTTGGTAATTTGTTTCGTATTCATTGATATAACGGCAGTTGTCTTTTATTTATTATAATTTATAGCTCGTAAACGCTTTGAGATAGGTATAGGGAAATGAGTGTGAAAGTTTTATGAAATTTAATAAGGAATCCAATCATGATAAGAAATGCAGGTTGTTCCCTTTGAATTAAAAAAGTTGTTATCAGGTTTAAGTAGAAGCGACAACACTGCATGGATGAAAATATTTTAGAAACGTACTTCACCTCGAATAACTTGCACATACAAAATTTGGATTACTTCTGGTAATTGATTCACCATTGACAGTTTTTCAACATCTTATTGTGGACTTGGAGGGTGCTTTGCAAACATACATTCACTCGAACGGTTTATGATTCTTTAATTACAAACATTTCACTTGAAATAACAATAATAAACGATTCCACTCAACTCTATCAGATCAACTCTCCATCAGTATATGCACTGTTTAAACAAAAATTCCGCCATTACTCCCTCTTGCCAACCGCGTAGACATCATTTACATCATTCTTTTAAAATTAACCTAATACTTTTACTGTTCTTTAGATTGAAGATGCATTTGAGTGTTTGTCAGGCATATCCGTTGAGCTAAATCTCAAAAAAGAAATTGACCAGAGCAAGATTTGAACTCACGACCCTCAATCATTCATACTACTGCTAAATTTGTTACAGGCAACTATCCGCTATGTCGAGTTTTGGCACAAATCTATGAAGTATCTCCGGAACCGTTGCAAGGACACGCAATGGCATTAGTCTCTCTTTTACCCCTCTGTGATAATCAAGAAAAACTAGCTCTATTGCATTTATTTTCGCTAATCGCTAAGGACAATCCGACCGTACGATGTAGACATATAAATGATGTTAAAGTATGCTTATAATTGTGGTTGTAGCTGTTAGAAGCTAGCGTTCCGCAGTTATGTGAATACTTAAGCAGTTCGGTCACAGCTGCCCCGACGTTGCAAGTATTTTTGCACATGGCCGAAAAGAAACCGTCGCTATTGGCTGATCACGTTCCAGCTATGAAGCAATCCGCCCAACGCCATCCACAAACGGTCTGTTTGGCAGCGCAGGTCATTGGTGCCGTTGGAAAATTAAGTAAGGTAAAGATAGCGAGCATATTTAATCGTCCGGTAATCGGTTTGCTTTTAATGACGACTTTGTTCTAGGCCAGAGCGCAAGATGCGTTAAATTTTGTATTGGAGTATTTGCCGAAAGCCGACAGAGGATCTCAAAGTACGTTATTGCGCGAAGCTACGCTATTGTGCAGTTCATATCCGGTATTGTTCTCTTTATTTACCGACAAAGTATTGGCCGGTGTTAGGAAACACCAGGCGAGGTAATTCCTACAGTCCCAAACAATTATCTGGGAAATTAAATCCGAAAATTCCAGTACGACTCAGACAAATCAGGTAATTCCGGTTTCGCAAGCTCAAAATCAAGTGACATCTGGTGGCGTAACCATCGTGAAAGTGGGAGGTACTCAAACTCAAACGACTCCGGCACCTCAAGGTGGTTACACCAGGCGAGCAAAACTAGGCGACTCTAGAAGCACGGGAAGGTTGCATACCGCCGCCAATAATAATACTCACAGAAGCATGACGAGGCTAAACATTGCAGGTTAGTAATTTTGTTTAGTTTTGCGGTGAATATGTGTGTAACGGTAAAATCTTTGCAGGGGGGTCCGTAGGGGGTTTACATAAAAGTATGACCAGATTGAGTTCATCGCAACAAATAAATGCTATACCGGTTCCACCGATAGCAGCACCAACCCCACCACTGGCGAATAATGTTATCGTAACGGGCACTAATAAATGGGGTATACCTAACATGAGGGTGTTGAGTGGTGGGGTGACGGTGACGACGATTTCTCCTCCTCGAATGCAGAGGCCACACAGTCAAGGTCCTTTAACTCTTATTAGCTCATCGGCATCACATACGAATCACGTAAGTTTCCAATATGCTTTTGTTTTATAGCACTGAATGTACCGGGTGATTCAGTAAGGGTGGCGACCGGCTGTATCTCGGAAACTGCTATGCTTAGAGCTTCGGGACAAAAAAATTCATAACCAATGTGGCCACCAGAAATGTCCGAAAATTATTTTCATGTTCGAAATTTTACCGCTAGGTGGCGTATCTGCTATGTTCAATCATAAAATCAGTATTATCTCAGAAAATTGCAGGTTGAGCTATAGTTTTGAATGGACCGTTCGAAAGCTGAGTTGATGTCGCATTATTTTGTTTAATGACTTTTTTTCATATCTGCCATAATAAGGAGCGGGGAAGCCAATCAATTGTTCAATATGTAAATTTTAATATCTCCTGAACCATTCAACCAATCTGAAAGTTTTTGGACTCGTTCGATTGAGCATTTCATGGGTTTTTTCTAGAAAAATTGTCGTTCTAGCATTTAGTTTGAAATAGGTAAACTACAGGGTGTTTTCTGTAGTGATAACATATTTTGGTGAATTTCAAGAAAAAATTAAATGTAACCGTGCTATTTAATTACCAGTGTCGCAAGCTAAATTAAATTGTTGAAATTTCAGTGAAAACCGCAAATTAATATCTCTATCCGTTCTCGATTTATCGCCAAAAGAATGCAATTTGTAACAAAAATCAACTGCGGCCATGAAAGTAGCGGACGCGACGGGTGGTTTCCATGGAAACTGCGAAACTATCAGATTGTTTATTGCTTATATCAGCTAAAAATAGTCAAAACTGAATGGAATAAATTATTAACGAGAATAATAACAGCAAAAAGAAAATATCTAACCAAAAATTTTAATTATAAATGTTCGGAATGTTTACCATCACTGGCCACCCACAGTCTGTTACTATCGTTATCGTAAGTTTCATCCTTACCATGTCATCAACCAATGTCATTACATCAAGAATTAAAGGATGGCGATTTTGACCATGCAGTATGCGCTATTGGTCAGAAAGCAATCCTCACTGGTTACGCGAAGTTCAATTTCAAAATCGTTGGCGTGTTAATGTTTGGTGTGAATTTTTGGGGGAAAATTATTGGTCCTTACTTTTTTGAACAGCGTTTAAATGGTGTGGCTATTTTTTGGGAAATATATTGCCCTTATTGTTCGAAGATAGTTCCCTGGAGACAAGAATGGGTATGTGGATTCAGCAGGATGGTTTCCCGGTGCATTATGCGCGAAGTGTCCAGGCATTTTTAAATAACCGTTCCCAAATGAACTGGGGTAGCATTTTTTCTTGGCCGCCGATGTCCCGCGATCTCACAGTAATTGATTTTTATTCATGGAGTAGACTTAAAGATATAGTATATAAAGACCGCCCAACAACACCTGATAATATGAAACAAAGAATTCGAGAAGCCGTCAGAAATATTTCCATTGCCGAGGTAGACCCGAGTGTATTATCCACAAGTAACAGACTCAATTTGTGGGTTGCCAGTGATGGTAGACATTCCGAACATTTATAATTAAAATTTTTGGTTAGATATTTTCTCTTTGTTGTTATTATTCTCGTTAATAATGTATTCCATTCAGTTTTGACTATTTTTAGCTGATATAAGCAATAAACAATCTGAGTTTCGTAGTTTCCATGGAAACCATACGTCGCGTCGCCTACTTTCATGGCCGCAGTTGATTTTTGTTACAAATTTCATTCTTTTGGCGATAAATCGAGAACGGATAGAGATATTAAGATGCGGTTTTCACTGAAATTTCAACAATTTAATTTAAATGCTAGAACGAAAATTTTTCTAGAAAAAACCCAGGAAATGCTCAATCGAACGAGTCCAAAAATTTTCAGATTGGTTGAATGGTTCAGGAGATATTAAAATTTACATATTGAACAATTGATTGGCTTCCCCGCTCCTTATTATGGCAGATACGAAAAAAAGTCATTAAACAAAATAATGGGACATCAACTCAGCTTTCGAACGGTCCATTCAAAACTATAGCTCAATCTGCAATTTTCTGAGATAATACTGATTCTATGATTGAACATAGCAGATACGCCCCCTAGCGGTAAAATTTCGAACATGAAAATAATTTTCGGATATTTCTGGTGGCCACATTGGTTATGAATTTTTTTGTCCCGAAGCTCTAGGCATAGCAGTTTCCGAGATACAGCCGGTCGCCACCCTTACTGAATCACCCGGTACTCTTAATTCTTCTTTTACTTCTTATACTCTCTGATTGGTGCGTCTGTGGCATAAATATTTTGGTCTTCACTGCGCAAGCGCAACAATACATCGCGCTCAATTTTGCTTTTATGTCTCGATAATATTTATTATAACGCATTGATTCCTAACGTCCATGTATCTTCTTATTAATCGCTTCAACGTGTTGGCATTTTCTTGTATGTCTAAGATTGAGTTGATCAATCTAAGATATTAGACGATTAATAAATTAACGTTTAAAAATATCCCCCTAGTTAGCGATGTTGGAGAAAGTAACGAGTTAATTGACTGATACTCTCACGTACCAAATAAGTGTTTATTTGTTGTTGAGGCGAATTATGGATAAATTTGGGTGTGCGCATAACGCTGCTGATACTAAAAGGATGAACAATGAAATGATATATTTGCTCGAACACCCTAGAAACTTTTTGAACAGATACGATTCAGAATAATAACCTCTTCCAATTGGATTAAGATCACAGTTATATTCTTAACACTGTGTGACCCATAGCTGTTGCATAGTTATCGATGCCGTTTTCAGGTTGTGGTTTATTTCGTCTTACTATCTCAAGCAACTTTAACATTTCTGGATGATGATGATTTGAGCTGAAGAAGGTTGGAACCTTAATGTAATGAAACCTAAATGTAAGCCATAGTCGCATTTCTAGAATAAAGAAGTGGATTCTTTTCCACACAGTTGCACGCGCTGTTACGTCAGGACTTCCTAAAGTAACAAATGACGAAGAGGATGCAGCTTTGGTTGACTACATCCTCTTCGTCAAATTGCAAATTTCCCTGGTTCAATAAGAACTGCTTGATGAAAAATAAGAGCAGCTGACTTATCTAGCAGAAGTGCTGCCACAAAGCTTTTTTTTAACAGTAGCACTGAAAGAAAACAGGGTTGGATTTGCTTGCACTTCAACATTTGAATGAAGGTCCCGACTTTTGGAACAAAGTTGTGTTTTCTGACGAAAAAGTCTTCAAGTCTTGTTATGATGGCGGAATCCGTGTGTATAGACCAAGAAATGAAAGATATAGTGAAAGATATACACACCAGTTGGAAGTTCTCACTAAACATATTGGCCTGGATTAATACGGGTGGTCAGCGGATACGCTTCGAAATTAACGAAAGGCTGACTGGTGTAGTTAATAGTTTATACATTCTAGAAAACGTAATGTTACCAAGTGTAACAGAAAGCTTTATCGATGGAAATTTCATCTTTCAGCAGGACAATTGTCCCAGCCACACTAGCAGAATAGTGCAGAATTGGTTATGAGTCAATAATATTGACGTATTGGAGTGCCCTTCGTGTAGCCCAGACCTAAGTCCTACTGAAAATGTGTGGAGTTTAATTGTGGAGAAAATTTGTTCATGCAATATGGTTCCCAGAAGTAGGGAAGAATTGTGGAGAGCAGTTCAGCAGACTTGGTTAGAACTGAATGAAGAACATGTAATAAATGCAGTTCTATCAACGAACAGAAGACTGATAAACGTAATAGAAATGAATGGTGCCACCACTAAATGTTAAAAACTGTTAAGACAATTTTGCTCTATTTTAATAATGAAACTTTTACTCGTAACACTGTTCGAAAGGTTATGACCAGGCACCGGACAAACGCCGGCAGTATTGCATCACGCCGACGGTCGCACAGGGTCGCCCGTGCATTATACGGCTCCGATAAGCGAACTGCAAGTTAGTATGCCAACGACAGTCAGCAGTTGTGCACGTCCTATCTTGCTCTATACCGTGTCAATCGTTGAATACACAATTTGTCTCGTTTTTTTAATATATAATCTGTATTAGAGGAAAATTTAGAATATGTTTTAATAATTAATATAAATAAATTATGCCTCTAATATGAGTATACGCAAAAAATGGGTGCTGTATTAATTTAGCTTATACGTTTTTAATATCTTGATTCCATTTTACACAGTACATCAAAAAGTATACAAAAACGCCTATTCAAATTTACACATGAAGAAGACCTCGCAGACTTTTTTGTAGCGCTATAACTTTCGTATACTATAGCTTCAGTAGCTTTGCAAATATTTTCACGTGCTGTACTTTTTGGTCCAACGTTTAGCGGCCTTTCCGCAGATTTGATTAAAATACAGCATATTAACCATCAGAAAGGTTCAAGCTTTCCAACGGTAAAGAATTTTGTAAATTGGTGCAGTAGTTTTTGAGATATTGAATTTTATTTATAACGCGCCAGAGCGAACCGATTTTATTCTTCGGCATTATACCGCTACGCCACTGGTAAGTTAATCTTTGTCGCGGCGTCGTTCACGTCGAAATTTGAAACAGTTAGTCAAACACATACATATAATGCAAGCGCATACTCGGGCCGCTCTCGATTTCACATACCGCAGCTGGGCCAGCAGAGCGACTGCGATTCAATCAATGCGCGCGCAATAGTGCCTGGGCGTCTGTCCGGTCACTGGTTATGACACATAATTAATGTGATAAACATGGGTTGATAATTCGGTGCTTTATTGTGATCTGTAGACTGCGATAAACGAAGTAAAGTATGCGTTCAACGACAACATGGGTGACGAGTTAACGACTATTAAATATTAGAAATAACCAGTAAACTAGATAACGGCGGTGTTTCCAAATTAATGGCCGTCCCTGTACGTTTGATCAAAATTCATTTGTAATGCGCTGTAATTTAATTATTTTGTTGGAATTGTACGCTACGCAGTTAATTTGTGAATAATTCCACCGATAAGCAACTCCTTGCTGGTGGGCTGTTAGTTACGTTGCTCATTGCATGTTGTAATAATTTTTAATAATATTTACTGCATTTTTGCTTTAAGAAAAGTTTGTAATGCACGTATGGCTGTACAGAATTAAAGAAATTAAATTAAAATTAAACTCCCCAATTCAATGTATTTCCCAAATCAATGTTTACTTGTTTGTTTCTGTACCTGACATGTTTGTAAAATGCGGAAATACGCAATAAAGACTAATCGTTTCAGAGCTATTGCTCTAAACTTGACTAAAAATTGCTCCAAATGCGCTCTGATTGTTCTTATCCTACATCTGAAGCATAAATGTCGATACTTTAAAATGGGAAACGCTATGAGACTCCATTAGCTCCAAACTTGTATAATGTGTTGCTTACCAAATCCGAAATACGAATTTGTAGGTCGGCCAATCGGCTTGTTAATAACAACTCAACTGTTACGTTCCGTTACTATAACTAAATATGCATGAGAAAAGCAGAAAAACGATTTAGTTTTGAACAATCTTGACCAGAAATACAGTTTAATATCGATATATATATGAAATCTTGCTCTTTGTCCGACCTCGAAATTCATAGATACCTTGGAGACGGTAGGCAACACATTATGTAGTCGAGTGTCAGATTTTCTAAAATTTGCAGATTACAATCAATCCTGTTCAGGTGACAAGTTCTTTAGGTAGTACAAATACAAACTCTGTAACGGTCAGTTCGATGTACAATGGCCCGGTATCCAGCGGTCAAGTTTCTGTCCTTACAAGCGGAAGTAGCAATGTTACCAGTCAGACAATACTAGTTGGTTCAAATAATCACGTTTCTGTATCGGATTCTATTTCGAGTAATTTGACAACCGTTATGGGTAGTGGTAGGTACCTCTTGTCTATTCTCTATCAAGCAATTGGAAGAAAGTCTAGTTTTTCGTTTCTATAGGACACGTTAACGTGACCGGACCGACAACCGTTACGTCTAGAAGAACGAATAATACGAGCGTCACGTTATTGAACGCTAATCAGAGTATAGCGTCGCAACGCGTTAGCGTTTTTGAACCGTACCCGATGCGAGACACGATACAACACTTTTGCGAGAAACATCTGGATAAGATCAAGGCGTACATGGAGAAAGTATCCGTGAAGATACCCCCACCAGTCAAGTGTACGATCGAGGAGAAACGACAGAAGAAGTCCGCCAAATTGCATTTCGCTTGTCAAACTAGAGGGCAGCACTGTTTGTATTCAAGGACGTTCTTTACCATGCGTACTCGAAACCCGAGAATATGGATTCACTTGATGTTCATTGCGTTGCAAGTAAGTAGGAGGGAGTGTATTGCTACTGCAATTTAGTAGTAGCTGTATTCAATTTTGAAATATTTTTAATTTACTTTGTAATTAATTTTCTTCGTTGAATCTATTTTAATTGTTAAAGGCAAAATCACCACACGCCCTGAGTTCGAGAGATCCAAGCGTCACCAGTTTGAAACATTGTTGGGATATGCTCAAGTGTGAAAACAAAACCTTCTTGACTGTCGTCACAAGCGCGTTTCCGTGCTCGAAGGACCAAGATACTATCCTAAACGAATTGAGGCATTCGGGATTCTTCGACGTATTTCAGTTATGTCCAGGCAACGTGGGAGGCTCTGCAGATCAGCTGGAAGCAGATGTATTTCAGTGGGGTTGCTTTCTGTGTGCTCACCCGGAAAGAGCAGTTGGTTTTTTGCGAGGTAAGATGGAAGCCATTTATTCTTATCGTGATGTTAGTCGTTAGTTTAATGTCACAACGTTTTAGGTAACAAAATCTGACGAATCGTTTAAAAATCTTCCGGAAAATTATTTATTTTAAATGAAATGATGTTCTTTTCCTTACAAGTTCTGTGTATAGTTGCGCTCATTTTTGTTTGTAGAAGATTTTGTGTACATTGCAGAATTTAGTTTGCCCATATACAACATATACCATATCTTTAAATGCCTGTGCATGCGTGCTATTTTAGAAATTTTCCTAAAACAGAAAAAACTGATTTGGTGATTGTGTGGCATTTGCGCAGCTGCAAATTTCTTTAACCATAGTGCAATACTTACAAATCCGTGTGCGTACATACTTTCTTGTGTCAAACATGCCCTGGCAAATCGCGATAAATATGCAGACTACCAGCATCACCTCCAAGACACCAGAACAAAAACGAAATTAATGTTTTTATTCCACTGGGTGTGTAAATGTGAAACGAGCACAAACAGCAACTGCATCAAACTTTACAATAAGAGCGTGTCCAGTGTCACATCACAGTAGCCTGTATACGTTCTGTAATGGTTAAGAACCGTACTGCAATACAATTACTTTCACTTGACAGAAACCCTGCCCCCACGCGCAGCTTAAGTCACTAGCTCGAAGAGGCGGGCGAAGCTCGCTGAATGAACAGCGTACAGTACTTTAGATACATATTACAATAAAAACTGAATTTCGTGGAGGTGGTGCGATTTATAACGATTCTCAATATTCCTTCGGATGTGTCCTACTCCATTGAGCACGCCTTCTTTCTATCTCGCTTCAGCCAGCTTCTATTCAGTTGTGAAGTTTTAAACTGTGATTTAAATTAGTGTTCAATTAATATAAGTCGTAAATCGTTTTAAAGTGTAGTGTTTGTTTCTACATCTTAACAATTTTTAATATTCATTTAATGTGTTATAATATTTAATACGTATAATCGCGTGACGTTGTAACTACAAATTGTAATTACATACATAAAATATAACACAATACAATGCAAATAAATATTTCAGTGCAATTAGAGGACGGATTGTCATCAAACTTTAGGAAACAGTGAAGGAAAGCATGCAATAGATTTTTATGCACAAATATGCTACTCCCCCTCCCGGAAAGATGCTATCTGTCTAAGTACGTTAGTAATTAGAGAATTTTAAAAGTAGTCAGACGAAAAAAAGTCGCGAATGCAAGAAATAAGAAAGTAGGAGCCGTTTTTCAGTTATTTTAAGGAGAATGTTTGCAATTACATGTTGTCCGAGTTAAGAGACAGGAAATATGAAATAGCTATTATTAGAGAGCGGTAGGTGTCATTTACAGCGCGACAATTCAGTTGAAAACAGAAAGAGTTCGAGCGCTGTAAGTGGCCTACCGCATAACATTTGTACTAAATGTCTTGACTGAGAAAATATTTTGAAAATTTTATTTAAGAAATTATAATGTAACAGTTGTTAGATGTGAATTGTTATTACTGCATTTTGACAACTCGCCTGTCTGTAAAAGTGAATCTTTTTATGATTTAATAATAAACAGTAATAAAAATACCGGTAAATGTGTTTTTTTTTTAACTAAATTAAAGGAAATTGTGTATAGTTTCCATTGGAAGCAACTGTAAAACGAGAAAAAAATGCAGTGGGATGTAAAATCATTCAATTACAGTTCAAACAGCCAAAAGATAAAACAAGAAAGGTAACTTTTTGTCTGCGGCTTTGATGATTGTGTTGCCGAAAAGTTACCATCAGAGGTATTACATTATTTTAGCACCAAATAGCTCAACTTTCTGTTTTATGTTAAACCGATCATAAAGAACAATTGTTAGATAAGGAACTAAAGTCAAAATGGCGGTTACACATACATGCGCGCGCAAAGAATAATCTAACTGATATGTTTCTCAGTTTTTCTATTTGAAGACGAATAACTTCCAACCACAAAACAATTCGATCTAGCATCTTGTATGAACTGTAATTAAAACAGGATCAACGTCAGAACAATGACTGCAGTGGCGCCCTCAATTTAAATTAACAGACTGGCGTAATTCTCGCTGAAGTCGTACTCTTGGACTCGCTATAAATGACAGTGACCCTTCTTGTCTTTCTCTCCCCTGGTTCAATGTGTAAAATGAACTTACTGTTGCGTTGTTTGACAGCTACGTTTAGGTACAGTTGACGAGGCTAAAAAATTATAAAAGGAAGATTAGAAAGATACAGGGATGATTGCGAGGAGAGGGTGAGAGTAAATACATACATTGGTTTCCTATATTTTCTGATCAGGACATTTTAAAATTGTCCCTATAGAAAGAGGTTTCACTGTATATAAAATAATAAATTTGTTACAGGTGATGCACAGCCAGTTATTGAAGGACAATTGAAAGAAAAGAAAGGTAGATGGAGGCTATTTAGGCGATGGAGAACAAGATATTTTACACTGTCTGGCGCGCATTTATCTTGCCGTGGTTCTGTGAGTATACAACTTTGTAAAAATGTTTTCTTTTTATTTTGATGTCTGCTTTGAAAAGTTTTTAAATATCTTTTTTAAAGTATAGGCTAATGTACAAGCATGATGTTTCTGTTCCGTTCGATAAATCGCCGTACGAAATTTTATGACTCGCAATGTCCCTCCATACAGTTACTAGGCTAATTGTAGGGGCGCAAGAGACTGAATGGAGGGACATTCCGAGTAATAAAGATTGGTACGGCTTTTTTTTTATGTAAACTGAATATTTTATTTCTTTTACAATTAGTTGTGTTTCGCATACGATTGCACAAAGCTGTCTTCATTTTAAGGTTTTTCTAATTGTTCTAATGTTTCTACTAAAACGTCCCTATTTTACACTACTTCAGAGCGGCGGCGAAAGCATCGACATAAACCAGATACAGTCAGTAAAAGTATCGAGGGGGGCGAGGAATATCCCTAAAGCTTTCGAGATCTTCACAGGGAATCAGACGCTTATATTAAAACCGAAAGACGGGAAGAATGCCGAAGAATGGGTCCAGTGTCTCAGTATCGTGGTAGCGCATTCTCATGCGAAAGAATTACCTGCGAAAAGTAATTCTTTACCAGGACGAGGTATCGGTGCTAGTCGTACAGCTATATGAGATAATTTTTTCAAATAAATGTCATTTTCTTACGTTTTATATAACAGTAAACTATAATAATTGTACTTAAATATGCGTTTGCCAGTTTTTCTTTCTAACTGTATATTCATCGTTATATTTTAAACAGTTAATACGTTGAATATATTAATGATGAAGAGATCTCCATGAAATAAACGATATTACTTTGTGTGTTTCAAGCAGAAAACCATATGTAATTATTATATATGAAATACTCGAGATTCAAATACAGTTATTAATAATTCTGGTTATTAAGAATATGTAACTTTTAATAACGTGATTATTCGGCAATTAAATATGATACTTAGTATATAAGTACATAAACTAAATTAACAACCCATAGGATTTATTTAATAAGTGAAAACAGTATTGTATTCTGTCTTGACTTTGTTAAATAGGCTCGTATTCAATAAGCATAATTTATTTTCTGGACAATGTTGCATAGTAACCTTATGCATGACTATCTTATTATTAATTGATAATTTGTTCGATTTATATCACAGCGATTCTACAAAGCTGACTTTCTTTCTATATTATATTCACCTCGTCTAGTATTCAAATTCTGATCTCAAGCCATGTGTTGTGAATTTTTTTTTATATGTTAATCAAACATTCAACATTTTCCAGAAGTAAAATAAAAACTTTTAAAAGACTGGATGCTTCGAAGCTGCTATATTCTTTTTTGTGATGAAACAACTAATGCAATCGTTCTTCCAATAACCCAGCGTGTACATTTTGTAATAATAGCTGGAAATAAAGATATTTTGTACGATACTAAAGTTTACAAATTGATCCGACACTTGTATATTTTATATGATATGTAATTTACAATATTTTGTTAGTTGTTTTGTATTATTCTAATGAAACATACATTCCAATATTATTTAGTACATATATTATATATATTTTATTCTATTGTTAAATTAAATATTTTAAATATATGTTCTTTTTTGTTTTATTTTATCTTTTATTCATTCAGTTCTTAGTTATTTTTAAGTACTATAGATAAAACAAACTCTAATTTTAGCATTGTGATATCATTATTTTATTACAAATTTTAGATTAAATAATAATTAATGTTCCATGATAAAATCTGCTACATATAAAACTCTTATTTTCTAACCGGTTTTTAATCCAAAGAAATTAATAAAAATCACAATAGAGACGGTTTCTTATATACAGGTATGACGGATATTTAACACGGCACAAATCCATTCGCAAAAGAAATTACCTGAACCAGTTAAAGGTAAATAATAATTATTGTTCATATATAAGTTTTTGTGTACGAATAAAAGTACATTTTATCTTATCAACGAATAAATTATTGCCGGTTTTTAAAGTAGAAAATTGGATAAAGATTGCAATTATAAATTGCATTTAACAGGTGGATGGATTGTAATTTGTGTTTAGAACATAATGGACTGTTATTTTTAACTTTAAGCTTTTAAATTCAAGAATAACAAACCATGACACAATATCGTTCTGCTACCTAACTTTTATAGTGTTGCTAGACAGAAAATTGCGTTATCCGAACTATGATTGTGTTTGAGTGGTAAATTCTTTTTTATATTTTAAAATGACAAATGTGAATCCACGTAGTGGAATATTTAAGTTTTTATTTTCTTTGCAAAAAAAGCAAATAAATCTTCCTTCTTCCTGTACCACAAAACTTCTAGGCCTGGTTAAAAATCCTAATGTCTGGCAGCGCTGCTTTTATGCCAAATGCATGAAAATAGAGTAGGCGGTTTGACCAATGTGCATCCTGTTTTAGAGCTACAGAGTGGTAGCATCCATTTTGAAGGTTGCTTCTGAAGTACAACGATGTTTGTGGAAGCCTTTAGCGTTTCTACATTCTGACGAGTATTTTCTTGTTTTTTCATACACTTTAGTTAAGATGTCTTATGCAACTCCTGACCAAATGTGTTCTCTATTCTACATCGAATTGAATTTGGGCAATCACCAACTTTGAAAATGGCTGCCTTCAGATCAGAACAGTTGAGCAAACTTGAAATGCATTCCCCTCCCTCACTATATTTCTATGGCCAAACGCCGCTATAGATGATGCCCCACCAGTGCAGGAGTCGTTGAACTGTATCCTAGGGAACTGGAACGGTTGTGAAGCAGTGCTCCAGATAGGCAACCATGATTACTGATCTATATCTATTTCTTTCTAACACATTACGATATACCTCATAAAAATAAATGTCAAAAAGCCCTTTAAATTGATACAGTTCTATAGCACGAGTACGCATGCACATTCAATTTAAATGCAATTAGAAATAAGAAGTAAGAAAACAGAACGCAATCATATATTTAATTTATATATAAAAATATAAAACAATACAAGGTTTTAATATTTTGTAGCACCACTTCTGGCTTGAATGACGGCTCTTAATCGCCTAGGTATTGATTTTATTAATTTTGCTGTATAATTTGGGTTGTCCCACTCTACTTTCAACCTATTCTCTAGCTCTGTTTTGTTTTTTATATAATGCTTTCTGATCTGTTGGTTCAGATGATTCAACAGATTTTCTATGGGGTCGATTACAGAATGTTTCGGATCGTTATCCTGATAGAAGCTGTAATCATCCTCGTTTCTCTGCACTTTGATTAGTATTTTTTTTTAATGTGTTCACGTAACATATTTATTATACCTGGAATAATGACAAAATTTTCCACGCTGTTGCCGACGTGCAACCCTGTACCATAAAGCACCAATTTCCGTGTTTAACAGTACCTCTTGGATGCTCCTTTTTTCCTCCACACCAGGTGACGCCCATCACACCCAAACACACAATATTTACTTTCGTCCGTAAAAATTACCTTATTTCAAAACTAGAAAAGCATTAACGTATTGCCTAGCAAACTCTAGACGCTTGAAAATTTCGTCATTATTCCAGGTATAATGGATAAATATGTTTACTTTGACACATTAAAAGAAAATATTAATAAAAAGTACAGAGAAACTTCGAATCGGGGGTAATTTTACAATTATATTTCATTTGCTATACTGTACGAATACTTTTGCCGACTGCTGTATGTATAAATATATGTATAAAACGTTAGTTGTCAATTAAATTATATTTGATGTTTTGTATTAAATTATTGTTAGGCAGCATAGACTACCAGACTCTTTCGAGATGTTTTCGCCACACATATATTCTATTACGAAATCCACAAATATAAATAGCAGTTATATCGTTATCAAGAAAAAAATATAAAATATTTTGCTTTCAAGTACCATGTAAAGAGAATCCTCACACTAAACTTTACATGTATCCTTCACAAAAAATCAAATAGAGATCCTAATCAGCAATTTGTAAATGATATTTAAATTTAAAATCTTGAAATAATTTTGCTTATCTGCTTTTATATTTACAAAATGTTTATTAGGGATTTGAATAATATTGCGGTTCTAAATAAATGAATAAAAACACTGAAGTATTTATAAAAGTATGTATTGTATTACAATCAGAAAAATCTACATCACCTATTGGCTACAAGAATATTGTATTATTGGTAATCAGGTATACAATATAATAAACTATTAATGTAATGTTAAGAAACAAACTAAAAATATAGACATTGTGGCATCTATAACAACAAAAACAAATCTTACTTATTAAGGGAAACCAATTGTTTTTCGAAACCAACATTTGGTTTTATGCACGGCCTAACTTGTTTCACCATATCATATGCTATATTATATTCTAATTCATATTCCAACATTAAATAACCGATTACTATAGCTGATGATCGTGACACACCTGCATTGCAGTGAATTAATATGTTTTTACACTCGTTCACAGCATGTTTAATATATGGTATGCAGTGCAATCTAAGAATTTTGATAATATCTGTTTCGGGCAAATCTAAACATTCAACAAAATTGTAGTCGATGTTTGGATATTTATATGAAGGCACTATACCGATACTTAACACATATGATATGTTATATTTTAATAAGACGTCCTGTTCACAACAGTCCTGAGAGCCTAAATAAATATTAGTCGTTACTAATGCTGGGATGTTATCGGGTTTAGTGTCGATTACAAAGCCAGCAGTATTTGAAATTGCACATATTCCTTCGTTGTTCTCGATGAATCTGCGACCATCAGCACAAGTAATTACAGTGTTGGTGTTTTTTAACAGTTTCTTTTTATTTTTCAATGCTTCTAACAAACTCATACTGTTGAATTAAAATTTAGGTAGTAAAATTTATTGTTGAATATATAATTACAAAAAAGAACAAGTTAACTACTTAAAAACGCCACTAATCCAAGTAGTAAGTTATAATAATATTGAATTTATTACTTATTTATCGGCAGAATGGGAACGACTTCTAGATTTGCTCCGGTCTTTACTTCCTGAACGTGATCTCGAGTGGGAACGATCCTTTGACATATCCCTTGAAGGAGGGGAACGCTTACGTTCTGACCGCGATCTTGATCGTGAGATAGATCTAGTTTTCGAAAGGGATTTAGACCTGGATTTCGAATGGTTCTTTGTTCTAGAGTTAGAACGGGATCGGTCTATGGATTTCTTGCGGGAATTAGATCGGGATCGTGATTTGCTGCGATCTCTCCCGTTTGGTGAACGTGACCTGGATTTGCTTCCGGATTTCGAGCGGGTGCGTGAACGTTTCGCTGAACGGCTCCTGGATCGGCTGCGGCTGCTGTAGGAACCTGAACGGCTCTTGCGGTTGCTCTTGTCCTCAACTAAACGGATCCTCCGGCCATTTATTTCGGTGTCGTCGAGCTTCTCGAGGGCATTTTTCATGTCAGAATAAGAGGCGAACTCGACAACGCCCTCATTTCGATGCTGCTTATGCGCGTCGGCATAGGTGACTTCGCCAGCTTGTCTCATATAATCTTTTAGATCCTGCCAACTCACACGGGAGGAAAGATTCTCAACAATAAGGCGGTGATTAGTACGTGTAGGGGGGCCATAACGTTCATGGGAGCGGTAGTCATTGCGGCTGGACCATTGGTCACGCCCTCTGGGGGTCCCACGGGCCTTTTCCACAGTCACACGCTCCCCTAAAATTTTTTTACCATTTAATTCATACACTGCATCGTCGGCATCGCGATAATCATCAAACTCAACAAAACCATATCCATTTTTTATTAGAACATCACGCATACGACCGTAACCTCTGAAAAACCGCTCCAGGTCCCGCTCAGTGGTACCGTAAGGCAGCCCTCCTACATATACTCGTGTCCCTACCATACTATAAAGAAAAATTTAACAGACTCACTTCTCAACCGTGGCCTTAAACGTCTGGATATCGCACTCTTTATAAGCTACTTCGCAAAGATATAAACCAGAAGCCGGTGCCGGTTTAATCCGAGGATCCCACGAATTATGCGAAGGAATTTCTAGCATAAATTTTATATCTCTAGATGTCACTTTACCTTGAGCAACAGCAATTAATGCACCGACCGTCCTGCGGACCTGTATAAATACGAAACACAGTTATAAAACAAGTTTAAATACCTTCAATCAACGAATTATCTCAGCAACAGAGAGAGGTGCCATTTTGGATCATTTCCCTCCAAGTGCAACGCTTTTTGAGGTTAAGAAACGTGTCCAAATCGTTTGCCAAGTTAACTAAACAACAATCTGACTGAAAATTAAATAATATAACAAAAAATAATTACTTTTCTCGACGATTAACACTACACTTTAGCCGAAAAATACGTTTTATCAAAATGAACAACAGCCAACTTATCAAGCCGTAGCGAAATCTAGAAAACACGCAACCAAGTGAAGTTTGTTCGTATCCGTTTCCGTATTTACCACAACATTACAGCGCATTCAGCAGATTTCCCGGTAATGATATCTTGATATCTACAATATACTCGTTATTTTATGCCGGATGTAACCTATCGCGGATGAAATAAGCAGCATTAATAGAAATAAAAACCGCTTACTTTTATTTTCTCTTTTCACAAAGAAAATAATTTATGTATTCTGTTCAGGGTTGCCAATGGTATGGTAAATGGCACGATAAGAAATGTTCAAGATAATTGAACTTTTATATTTAGCCTTTAAATCAATTTTTTATATGCAATTAGTAATACCAATGAATTTGTAGTGTCCGATATCACATAGCACTAATTAAATTTCCTGCACACGTGCGTTAAAAAAATCAGTAAACTCCCAAAGCAAGCAGTCACCCTTAATTAATTATTATTCAACAGTTTGGATGTATTTTTGACCTCTATATTTTCAATGTCTCATTCAAATGCGACTTGTAAACGAGTATTTTTAAAATCAAATATGACTTATAACAAAATCTAAAACTTTAATGATAAATGGAGTAAACACTACTGGGAATTATATTTCTCTTTCAATTAATATTAATTAAAATGTTGTATTTAAGGTGTTAGATTCTTTGTGTTATTATTCCAATTTCTCTTGATAATTTCAATTTAATAAATTTAGATTGCGGTGCTGAGAAAATTACTAGAGCTTAGAATAATTTGCCCTCAAAATGTTGGCGACCCTGAGCGCGTTCTTGGGAATTTGTTTTTTATATGTTACTACTCTAGTGATAAACAGATCACGCGATGTTGCTGACGTAAATGACAAATTTTAAATAAAAATAATCAAATTACGATATCCTAAAATCCATATTCCTACCTGGTTATATAAAAATCCCGAAGATTTGCATATAATGTGATAATATTTGTAGTCCTCGATTTTATTGTCGATACAATATGGCCAGCTATAAGAACAGTAGCACGTCGGATTCACTTCTATGATTTCTAACCTATCAATAAATCTTCTGGTTATTTTATTTGGTTGTTTGGATCCTCTACCCATGAACGTGCGAAAATCATGTAAACCCAAAAATAATCGAGAAGCATCTTTTAACTTATCCATGTCAAATGTACTAGTACTACAAAATTCTTTCGGTAAGAGCATGCAGTTAGGTTATTTTATAACACATACCATAAATACAAAGCCCTGTTAAATTCCTCAATCGGAATGTGGTATTTAAGAGAAGCCGCATGTAAACTCTCTGATTTTACAACTACTAGTCTATATAAATAGGTCCTTGCTATGGCATTCACGCGACAATGAAAGCTGTTCGGAACTAAGAAAGTACTTAAAATTCTTATTGGCAGATTTTGTTTTTGGAAATATTTATTTAAAGATAGAGTTACAAAAGTTGGTTCGTATGGCTGTTCATTGTATCTAAGCATATCGACATGCATCGTACTATGCATTGCATGTACACCAGCATCGGTTCTAAAATAATTATATTAAGTATGTTTTGTAAATTGTATGATATCCAAATATTTACCGGCTTGACGTAACTACCCGTGTGCTGTTTTTTGGCTTTAATAGCTTTAATCCTATCTCGATTTGTCCTTGTATAGTTAGAGGATCATCTACCAATGCTAAATTGTAAGGTACTTGCTTTTGTGCACCTCTAAAATGTAATTGTTTTGTGTTATTTAGACATATTCGTATAAATAAACAAACCGGAAATTTGTGCCAATGTAAGATAAATTTAAGAGATATCTATTCATGTTTGTATTTGATAGCTTCCTTACGTTTTAAGATTTTAAGGTTATGATATAACGCATGCGGTTCATAATGAAAATATTTCAACCAATAATAGGTAGACGCTAAGGTCACATGATCTGTTATAAACATTCTCTTGTTTATTTTGGGTACCAGCTCCTAGCAGAGCGGCACAGCACGAACTTCGACGTCAGTTCAGTGCGGTATCTTGAGTTGAATTCTCGTTCAACAGAGCTGCATATTCCTTTTGATTTTTATTAGAGAACTTGTATGCCCGTGCGTTCGATTCCTCTGGTCGTTTTCAATTATTTTAAACAAATAAAGAATAACTGTAATGTATAACTCATTGTAAATTCCAAATAATAACCTAAATGTGTCGTAACTTAACGCTTTTGTTCTATGAAGAAATTAGTTCCAATGAGAATGTGTGAACTAAACAAGGGTGAAAAATAAATGGTTTTGTGTTATATAACTGTTCCGTCAATTGGAGATTACTAATCAGATTATTTACCGTTTCATCTTACTGCAATAATTCCACATGTTTGGGGTTTTAAAACGACGTTGGAAGCCTAAAAGGTAGGTATGTCATAAGTTCAACACGTTTCCTTTTTTTTAATTTATCCAGTTGATCCTGACCTGGATGCTAAAACCTAGTTTGCTTACTTGGGAACGTCCTGGTCCTCCAGCTGATATTGATCCAAACAAGCCGGTTGGATCATGCCCTACACAACCTCAGCTGTTTCCATATTAGTTTCTTAAGCGTGTGATATATTTATAGCTACATAATTTTGTATTTCAATTGTCAGTGAGGTTAATTCAACAATTCGCATTTTCTAAAATTTCTGAAAATGGTATGGAAACAAAAAACGATAAAATGCGAAGATATAAATTAACGCCTAAATTCTTTTGATTTGTTTATCCTACGCAAAATAGATAAATAAGCAAGTAACTCCGGTATTTGTGAGCCAAATGATTTAATATACCTACACCTATTGTACACATGTTTACTAAGTTGGAACTACAAGTTAGGTAATTTACCTACGTAACTAAAATAAACAATAAAAGGTTTATGTTATAAAAATGGTTTTTAATTGTTATTTCATTCCAAAATTGCTTTAAGGAGTGTAAGTGGAACACCTTTAATTGCAGTATTTTATGGTTATTTAATATCATGGTTTACCTATTTATTGGATGGATCTATGAGACCGAATGGTGTAGTACAGCATAAAAATTGGTTGCGGTCAGTACCGTAAGAAAGTAACTTGTTTAACCATATCAGGCTATACTCAAGTATCATAAATCGTGCGACTGCTGGATGTAATTCAATTGTTTCACCGATTGTTCACCTGCCCCATATAAATTACGGCCCATTCATATACGTTCATTCAATACATTTTTTTTCTGCTCATCTCTACAATTCTGTCCTACTCTTCAAATCGTGAACGCAGCTTAAAATATTCCACTTTTTCGAATCCTATATTCGATTTAGTGTGACTGCTTCTGATTTTTCACTTCATGAAGAGTCAGTTTTACAGCAGATTTTGTAACTAAGGCATGCGAACAGATGCAATCACTTTAAAATCACTATATACTTATGTACATACATAGCTACCTATTTGTTGGAATTATATTTTTCCCAGATGCATACGCCATATACGAAATGAAATTAGATTGTAGATCACTTAGTTCAAAGCAATAGTTTAATGGGATACATTAGTTGTTATATAGGTTGATTGCCTTCGAATGCTTTCTGAACAATCTTGTTGCTGAGGTAGCTCAACTTCATTAGAATGGATTTTAGCAGTAGATTTAATTTTTTATAGACAATTCAAAGCAGTATAAATTACTTATACCAGTATTTATTTACCTCATATTTTTGAATTGAAAGCGTTTTACTCCTCTTGTGGATTTTTCATCTCTGGTCAGAGCTTCAAATACATTTAATTTGATTTTATTCCAAAGAGTGCAAAAGATTAACACAATTGTAAATGTTTCAAAAACGGTTGAGATAGTCAATACAAAGTGAACATAAATTATAAGTTCATTAAACGCATTAAAATGTGACTGTTTCATTCAAAATATAAGAAGGCTGATGATATCAACATTCTGTACACCGAAAGTGCTATAAAGTTGAAAATATATGCCATAATAAAGTACCGGATTTGAGGCGCCCCGCTATTTAGAATATAATATAAGAAAAAGCAAAGAAAAGGGTTTGAACATTTATTTGTATATTATATTATACCTACTTTAATGAAATGTCGGTCAATAGGCCACCCTTAGTTGCGATACATAAGTCTCCCCATTTGACAGCATTTTCAATTGTTCGAAACAAAATATTGGGCGTTTAGAGCCACTGCTGCATGACGGATATTATCTTCTACCTGCCATATGGTTTGAAGGTTATTAGCATATACCTTTTCTTTGAGGTAGGTTGGATATGCTAAATCATCAAATCGAGAAATTAGGCTGGTAGGGAACATGTTTCCCAACATTGCCATGGGCTGTTGCACCATCTTGTTGCAGTGACATATCCTCCAGTTTCGCTCTTTTAATTGGGGTGCAAAAAAATTCCCCAACATCGCTCTATAGCGCTCTCCGTTGATTGCAATAGCAATACCTCCCATCATGTTGAAAGAAATATGGACTTATCACACCTTGCGCAAAAATTCCGCATCATACCGTGACTCATTCAGAGGATGTAACGATCTTTCCTGAATAATATGAGGGTGTTCTGTATCCCAGAAGGGATAGTTCTGTTTATTCACAAATCCATTTAAATGGAAATGTGGTCGCCCTAATTGTAAAACCACCTAACTCCAATTATTAGGAAAATCGGGATTTTATCACCACCTGGAGATTTTGTCGACTAGAAGGAACTCTCCAATTCCAATAACTTTCCTATGTTTTGAGAATCACATAAAACAATATACTTCTTCCTGTTTATTGTGCTGAGTGTAAATTGAGTTTTTGTAATGAAATAAAACTGCTATGATAAGCCAAGGTAGGTACCTGTAGTTTGAAAGTATAATAGATAGACAAACACGGAGCTGTCTCAAATATTATTTTTTGCTTTGATTTAAAATTTTGCCAACCATTCTCTATTTGTCCGTGCAATAAAGTTCTGAATATTTCTTTTTTTGCTATGGCAGTGAGGCTTGCTCGTAACAATTGTTAGCGAACTTTTCTATCAACTTACACCACCTACAGCATCAGCCTCTATATAGCTTTTCAAAATTTTATGTTTTTACTTGGATGCTTGAAGTTACATATTGCAGACAAGTTAAAATGTTAAACGTGTAAAAGCTAGAATTACAAAAACTGTTTATATCAGGAGTACAAGGTACAAAAATGTAAAAAATAGTGGGTTCGATTTAGTGGATAATCCGGACTATTGGATTTTCAGGGTATTATTTACTGATGTTACTTTAGCCTATATAGCACACCTATTTTGTCTTTTAATTTTTGTCATATTAAGTAGTACTAGTGCATTTTTTTAATTCAGATTTGTCGCTTATGTTTGAATGAATTATCAACATATTGATCTTTATGAAGCAAAAAGAACTGGTCCAAGGATAGAACCTTGTAGTACATCCCATTAGCTGCTCCGACTGCTTACTATAGTGATTCATTTTACGTTTTAATTTATACCTTTAGTGACCCGCTTTGATATAACGTCAAAAAATTGGCATAAGATTTTAAGATTCCATCCATCTGGTGACCGTTTTTACATTAGAAAATGCTAATTATGATCAAACCGTGTCAGTAGCAGTTCTATAGCGATTCGCCGACGAGAGCACACCATATGCTTCGAATACGGTCGAAGAGAGCATATAAACGCAGATTATTGAAGACGTTAACCTCGAAACTCGCATTGATTATACACCCGTGAACTGGTAACGCAATAGGCACGTCCAGCTGGCGACTGTAGACAGTCTGGAGTCGGAGAAACCGTAAATGCATACACACACCGCAGATCGGTTTCAATTCACCGTTGAAATAAAAGTTAATTATCTACGCCGGTAATTAATTTATAAATGGTCGAGTCGCGTATAAGTTCTGATTTTATCGAACGTTAAATAAAGTCGGTTTGCTCTCTGCAGATTTATCTGCCGCTTCATGCGTGGGCTTCAATTGCACAAAGTACGATGTTTCCCATTTACGCTAATGTTTATTTTATTGCTTAATTTGTTTTATTATTGACGCTACCCATTCTGCTGCGTTGGATGTTTTATGATCTGTGATTTTTATTTGATTTGGACATGTTGCTTAATTCAGGGAAAGATATTGGATTCTGCAACGAGGCTTTCTTCATTTATTTTGTGCTCATTTCATACCTTTTTAAGGATGTTTGCTCTGTATATGCAATTTTATTTGTTGTTGCTTTATTTGACAAAATGCATAAGGTGGGTATATCCTGTTTCAATAGCTATTGCGCAAATCAATGCGATCCACATGCAATAGTGTATTTTAAAACACAAGTGTCACAATGACGTTTAGTACGAGCATTACATGTCATTGTTTCACACGTTTTTTACAGTATTTTTTCTAATTTGCACATTAATCGCCTATATTACGTTCCGGCAAGAGTTCCCCCCACCACGTTAATATCTCATTACAGCACAGTATGCTGTAATAGCCATATCAGCACTGCGTCGTCTTTTGTTTTAGCTTTATTACAACATCCAATTAGAAAAACACCTTTTATAATTCTACTATCACATGTACAATGCTGCCTCTACATTTTTTTTTTGACATTGGGATATTGATATATGTATTGGTAATGCAAATCAATCCCTTTTGTGCAGTTTAAATAGTCAAAGAATACAATGATATTGAACTTAGTAGGTGCTTGCTAGATATATTGCGATATTGTAGATTATATTGTCAACATTTTATTTGTATTATCAATTGGCAAGATTGGACAAGTACAGGGAATAAGTATGTATATAAGATATTGTTATTCTGCTGGTAATAAAGTCATATCTTTTATATGAATAATTCCAGTGTACCTATATATATTTACTTACTTAATTATAATACATGCTGTAAAAATTTTGATAAAATGTTTACAGCATGTTCAAACGATAGATTGATTGACTAATAGCGATTGTATATTTTGCGTTTCTTTCCCATCACTTTAAGGGAAAATATATATATAAGTAGGTTAGTGCAACTTAAGCCAGTATAAGTTTCGGAGCGCCAAATAATAGGTAAAGCAGTTTTCCGACAGAAGGATTTCTTTTTTGTTAATTTGGAAGTGCAAAAGATATGAAGATGTAATAGATTTTCTATTCCAGTATATACATCGATTTGAAATTTAAAAGAAGAAATAGCTTAGAAACAATAAACCCTATTTCGAGACTTTGCATACAGGCGTCCCAACTAATATGCGCACCATACATGAGACAAAATGTACATGACGTCAAGGTCTGCTTCCTTAAGAAAATAATAAGGAAAATTAAGGATGCTGTAGGGAAAAATTGAAAATGTTCAAATGTTTGTTTCGGATACATGATACTGACATAGTGCTTTGACATTGTAAAAGTACAGTATTCAAATTTTCATGAAACTTATGTTGTGTTCATGTACTTCCAGTTTTTATCGTATTCTAATAATAATCTATTTCTACTATTTATTGCTACTATTTATCTTCACTCGTCTTTCATCGTATACAACTCCTCGATTTGACCCGCTTTGCTGTCTCAAACCAACTAATTCTGCCCAATCGCAGCGTCGTATTTAAATCTCGCGCGACTACTTTTACAAATTTCTCGTGGCGCGTCCTCTGATGTTTCGTACATGAACTTCGTGGTTCAATTCATTGTCCGTTAGCGCTATCTACTGGAGCCAATCGAAAGTGCAATTTTGATCTGGCGCGCGTAACAATAATAAAACAAAAGAATAACTCAAACAATTGTACATGTCTATTTACTACTTCACAATTCTTACAATTTATACTGCTATTCTTACTGTTGAATTATATATAATTACTTTTGTAAAATATCTTCATCTAATCTACGAAATTTCCTCAGTGCACAGGCAAGCTTCTAGTTTTTTTCACATAAGTCAATTGGGGTTAAATCATAGAAACGTGCAGGTCATAAAATGTGATCCTGATTACCTACACATTTGTTACCAAATCTGTTATTTAACACGTTGACACGTTTTTTTTTTTTTGCCTAGATCGTCACGCATATTTTGTCTCATCTCTTATCGTTTACAAGATCTCAATAGCAATTAGCAATAAGTAATTAATAGTAACATATTTTGAGAAAAAGAAAACAGGTATTAACACATTTGCTATCAAACAAAATTTTTTTATTTGTTGTTATTTGTTAGAAATAATATACTAGTCCTAATTTATTTTAGAAAGCACTGACGTTTCAGTAGACTTTTTCGGGCATCCAAAATTTATAATAGTCTCGAATATATACTTTCTCTTATTTGTTTTATAAAGTAGTTTTACTTTTACTGATTCCAGCGGCATAAGAAAGTTGCAGATATATTTTAATCCATAGATCGAATTAGTATTTTAATATCTTGGTTTATATCATTAAAAAAAATGTCGTTATAAATGCACCGATAAAATTATATTTGTATAGTTAATGGCTACTTAACCTAAATGTAAATTAATCACTTTGCGGTTTTGTTTTGTTTATATTTATGCACACTGAGTCAGCACTTTCTTCGCTTTATATTCATACACCAAAAAACTCTTCTCTTTGATTGATTTATTTATAGACTATATATCTACCAAAAAATAGTATCGCTCAAGCTTTCAGTTGTGTTTGTAAAGTTCTTTTTTCTGAACTGTTATATGTTTGAAGCGGGAATACTGATGCTAATTAGATTTTCTTTTGGTAAATCGTTCTTGGTGAATATAGAATTTTGCTTATCAGCGGACTTAAATATTTCTAACTGTGTATATAGTGAGCGCCACCTACGTAGCATTTGACAGTATGCATGGCTCAGCTTGCAGATCGCATAAAGCCGATGGCGATGAAAAAATAGACGCATAAACACACGAAAACCTTGAAGTGTGTATTAATACCGCGGCTCTATTTATAGCAGATGAAAATTCTGTTCCTCTTAAATTGAAATTCTACAAATACTTGCTGTTTTGAAAAGGTTATTTTGCTGCGACAGTTGGTAATACTGATTTTTAGTTTCTATTTCTTATTTGGGAACGTAATTTAGTGATAATGAATAAAAAAATCACGAGGAAGTGGTCCATGTGTTTATTCAGATTTACAACATTCTTAACATACTTAGCTTAACGTTTTGATGTTTTTTTTTTTTATAATTTTCATCTTTTTCAAAAACACATTTATTTAATTTTAACTCATAATCATTTTATTTCTTTTAGTATAATATATTTCTTAATTAAGATCTTTAAAATAATTATTCTACTGTGACAATAGTTGAAACGTTAAATAATTTTGAAGGACAATCCCAACACTTTAAAAGTCTGTAGCAGTAGAATTCTGTTGCTTTAAAGTGTTATGATTGTCCTTAAAATTTATCCTTCTTTCTTCCAAATTTTCTTATGCGATTTATTATTGCATATTTCTTATTTATAAGGTTTGAAATAGCAAATCAAAATAATAATAAATTACAAAATCAAATTTACACAAAATTAAAATCGAAAACTGAAAAAATAAAACATCACATATAGTATATAAAATAAATTGTCAAAATTGTAATGGTGTATATATCGGTGAAACTATGCAATATTTAGAAAATAGAATAAAAGGACACAAATATGTATAACAAAAATCTTACAGCTTTAAAAAAACATGAAATAACACAAAATCATACATTTGATTTTAACAATGTATCAATCCTAAACCAAGAACAAAACTATAAAGCACGAACTATACTTGAAATAATCCAAATTTATAAAAATAATAATTCCATAAATAATAAAACTGACACACAATTTTTCATTAAACTTTATAACTTAATTCTATAAATGAAATTTTAATAAAAATTTAGTAACGTTTTTCATATTTAACCATAACCTACCATAACTAATACAACTGACACAATTCACAAAACAATCTTTATATAAAACATTTCAAAACTCTTTCAAATTAAAACAAAAAACAAACTGATTTTATCAATAAAACAAAAAATAATATTTTTATACATCAAAATTTTATTTTCTACATTATTAATTTTTAAAATGTAAATGATTAAGGTTTTATCATTAAACCGAAACGTTTTACTCACTCTAATAGTTGTCTAACTATATGACTTTAAAAACCAAGAAGATCGACACATACTTAAAATTTATTTGACTATTGTCACAGTTGAATAATTATTTAATGATACTAATTAGAAAAAAATATTGCAAGAGAAGAAATAAAATTGTTATCAGTTAAAATTAAATAAATGTAGGTTTGAAAAAGATAGAAATTATAAAAAAACCATCGAAACATTAAGCTAACTAGGTATGTTAAGAATGTTGTAAATTTGAATAAACATATAGGCCATTACCTCATGATATTTTATTCATTGTGATACGATTGGAAAACGAAGGATATTTCCTGCACCACAATAATTTGATAATATACACAAATAAATACCTTTTACAGTTCCTATATTGTATTAAGGGAGAATTAAAATCATTTAGTTCGGTGTATCTAGGTAATTTTAACATCATATAATTGCATCAAATTAAATTGCCAGTTTTGGTTAGCGTAATCCTAATTTCTTAATAACTCCCCTGTGTCAAATGAACAACACTTATTGCTTTTTTTCTAAGACGGTTGATAAGTGATAAAACCTAAGCAGCAAGTGCTTATCAGGCATCTCCGTAGAGCCAAATCTCCGTCCTAATAATCAGTACGATTCGGTTATCGTAAATGACCAAAGTGAGATTTGAACCCTGGACCTCATGACTGATAGTCAAGCGTGCAAGCCACTAGATTATCAGCCGATTTAAGTGAACTATTGGAATTGTTAAATGAAATGGACGTAACAACATAATATGATTGCTAGATTTTAATATAATTTTGGTTAGCTCGACAATATTTTGTCAACAAAACCTGTTTTGTTAATTTAATATTTGAAGTTCCTTCAAAACGCATACAGTGTGTCCCACATGTATTTTCCTACACATTTACTCGGAAACTAATAGAGATAAAAAGTTGCAGAAAAATCCACGAGACGATATTATACATCAAATTCTGCCATTATAACAGACTTTAATTTTTTTAAATTGCACCCCTAATTTTTTTCGCAAGTTTTCGGTAGCTACCGGGCTTGTTTTGAATAGTTGCACACAAGAAATCCTAACGGGATGGGAGGAGAAAATGACTAGGAGAGTAGTGGGAGGAAAGAAAAGGGTAAGGAAAGATATATAAGATGAACCAGTACAGAAATATAGAGTATCTACAAAGAACCGACGATTGACATGGTGGTAAAACGTAGGACACTGCAATGGCTGGGTCACCTAGAGCGAATTGCGGAAGATAGATTAGTGAAAGATACAGCTTGGGGCTAAGACGTAGGAAAAGATTGAGGGAAGCAGCGCTAGCTGATTTAAGAAAGAATGAGATAATGGAATGGAGGGATAGCGCTAAAGACAGAATAGTTTCCGACAAAATAGAATCTGGTAAATACTATCACAGTATGTTTATTACAAAATATTGTTTTATGTATGTACAAATATATTTTCCCTCTATAACATTTTATATTCGTTGAATAATAGATATAAATAATATCTTCTGTAGTATCTTATGCGAAAGCAACTGAAATATGCTTTGATAACACAATGAGTTGTTCATGTCTGGAAATATTTAATATTAACGACAAACAATTATTACCACAGTTTCGTTATCTCTATTTCATCATTTTTTTTTTGCCAATTATTGTGCTACTATACTATGACTGCTAGAGAGTTCTTTACCGACTTTCTTCTGTACAAAATTTTTACCAATAATTTAAAAGATAACATTTTGGTGATAAACAGCAAATTAAGCATTCTTGAAGGCTCCAGGAAACTAAAGACCCTAAGTTTAGAAGATTAGAAAATTTAGAACTTAATAAAGCTATTTACATGACATGGAAATATAAAAATATATTTACCAATTACAAGACTTCAAAATGATAACTCCGCCTATGTAAAAGAGTATTAAATTTTTCTCAATGAGAACGAATAAAAAAGTCAGAAGAACAAATTCTTTCAACATAACAAAAAAAAAAACAAATAATATTTTAAATAGAATTTTAGGAAATAATTCAAAAATAAAAAAAGATAACATTTTCCTTATTTCAGTATAGACTTATCGTTAAAAAATATAAGTAGATCCTATAAATATTCATAAATATGAATTATAGAAATTATGATTTTATGCTAATTGATGTCCTAATTAATAGCCCACAAAAGTTTTCTTTCAAACTTATCGACTACTTTTAGCCTGAAATTTATATCTCTCTACTAATATATTTTCAGTAGTTTTAATTTTCGTGGCAAAGAGACACGTAAACTGTAATTTAAACTGCAGTTAAAGCCTGTATTATTCAGTTATAGGTGCTACAAAAGATACAAAGCACACTCTCATTGATTTATGAATTAATAACATCACCAACAGATATTAATACTAACTTTATTGTTCAAATACCACTCGTAACGCTTTTAGGTGTTTTTCACTTAAAATTTTAAGTACCCTATTATGAACAGTAAAAGACATACATGCGCGTATATTAGTGTCAACACCCAGGAATATAAATTAATCTAATGGCGTCTGGTTACCTATTTTTAGCTTCAGTTCAGTAATTTAGAAAGGCCGATCACAGTTTCATGTAGGTAATTCGATATTATAGTTCGAAAATAAATTAGCCAGATTATTCCCTTGGTAAATTGAGACCTATCGGAAGTGCGAGCGACGATAAATCGAAAGGAAGTACTGTTTCCGAGGAATTTGACACTTTATATTTACATGTTTGGCGAGATAATTATAAATTGTGATAATAAGAGCAATGCCTTATACAAATGTTGCTCGTTTAAGACATACAGGATGTTCAAGTTAATAATTTTTTTTCTAAATTTCACAAGAATTCAGCAAGTTTTCATAGAATCAACGTGAAAATTGGTATTACTACGTTTCTCAGCATGATGAATAGGAATTTGTCATCAGTTGTACCGCTGTCCATAGAGGGCGCTAGTTACACCCTGCTGAATGGGTAAATCGAAGCTTGCCTTTTTTGTGTATGCAGAATCACATAAGCCGAACAGAAAATTTGAAAGAGCAACCTTTTTTACATGAAAAAAAAGCATACTTGTTTAATTTTGATATCTTGATCCGTTTTCGAGGTATTTGCATTCGAAAGTTTCAGTGCAGTCGTATTAACACAATTTTTGATCTTTAAATTACGAAGTTCAGGTAAATAATAAATAATAAAAAGAAATAATGCATACACACTCAATCATACTTTATCAGTAGAGTAATAACATAAAAATGGAAATAATATCTTATAAAATCAGCTTTCCAAAAGAGTAGTAAGCTGATACAACTGTCATTATAAACGCCCGCACATTATACTACTTGTGAATAACTTATTTAAAGCAACTGCTCGAAATGTCCACCACCCACTTCAATGTACTTCTCCATACGTTTTCTTGAAAATCTTCTTATGTTAAAAAACAGTCCTGCCTTAGTTCTGATTACATTGGCAGCTTCTTGAATTGTTTGAAGCAACTCTCTGCGAGAATCAATTCTGTCCTTTGTAGACTATTTGCTTCATACTAGACCAAACAGAGAAATCTAGGGGGTTAAAATCTGGTCGTGGCCAAGGAAATTTACTTCCATGATCAAACCATCGATGTGGAAACTGTTCGTTCAGATACTCGCGCACAGCCAGAGAAAAATGTGGTGGCGCTCCATCGTGTATAAACCACATATTTTGTCTTTGTTCAGGTGGTACATCTTCTAGCAGGCCATTTAAATTTTGTTCGAGAAAATTTAAGTATAGTTGACCGTTCAGATTCGGTGGAAGTTCAAAGAGAACAATGAAAAAATCAGATATCATCCCACACCAAATGTTTATTTTGAATTCGTGCTGGAAATGTCTTTCCCTTAATGCCTGTGGATTCTCAGATTCCCACAAATGACCTCTCTAGTTGAAAACTCCACGTCTACTAAACGTTGCTTCATCGGTGAAGAGAATTTTGTCAAGAAAATTTCGGCCTTCGTTGTGTTTCGGCTATAAAAACTGCGAAAATCGTAGACGTGCAGGAGGATCCTGAGGTAATAAATTCTACACAGGAGTGAAATGATAGAGGATAGAGTTTCTCTTTTAGTAAGGTTCTATTGATAGACGTTAACTTATTCTTGTCGCCGCACTTAAACGGCGGATTCTTACGCCTTGATTTTCGGCAATACGAATTAGAACTTCCTCTTCTTGTTCTACTGAAATTGTATTTGGAGCACCATTATAACGCTTAAGACGAAAACACCCAGTTTCTCCCAGGCGATTATAAAGATTTCTAAAATGTTTGTGATTTGGTTGTCTTCGGTTTGGATATAATTGTAAATATCTCCGGGCTGCAGCAAGTCCATTAAAATCTGTTTGAGCAAAAATCCAAATGATATCTCGCATTTCACTATTTGAAAAGTCATTATGCCGTGGCATTTTTTACTACTACTTATTATTGTACAAATGAGGGAGAAAAAGATAAGGCAACTTGCTTAGCACGTTTTGACACAACTTTAACAAACATAAATAATGATAGCTGTCAGATGGAGAAGCCAACTTTGTATTTTAAGAATTAAAAATTTACCATTTGATTTTTAAATTTAACGAAATGCACTGAAACTTTTGAATGCAAATATCTCGAAAACGGATCAAGATATCAAAATTAAACAAGTCTGTATTTTTCATGTAAAGGTTGCTCTTTTTAAATTTTTTGTTCGATTTATGTGATTCTGCATAAACAAGAAAGATAAGCGATAAGCTTCGATTTACCTATTCAGCAGAGTGTAGCTAGCGCTCTCTATGAGGAACGGTAAAAGTGATGACAAACTCCTATTCATCATCCTGAAAAACGTAGTAATACCAATTTTCACGTTCATTCTATGAAAACTTGCTGAATTATTGGGAAATTTAAAAATAAAATTATTAACTAGAGCATTCTGTATGTATTAAACGAGTAACATTTGTATAAGGGATGTTGCGCTCAATCCTCATGTAGGCTTTCCTATTCCTAATTTCCAGATTTCTCATTCTTAACGACTCACACAGTATATAGATTCCTATTTATTAGAATTTAACGATTTCCATATGAGAGGGCGCCACCCTCATTATTTCTTTTTGTGTTTTTCCACTTGAATAAATGAGAGAATGGTTTTAACCACCAACGTGTTTCTCCGAAACAAAAGTAAGAAGCCTTATCTCTCAGGATTTTTACTAATCTTTCAATTACCTAAAAATATCATTGGCGCTGCCAAAGCTTCAGGCTTTCATTTCTTGAGAAGCAATTATTTACACATTGAATTAAAAGTGATGTTATCGATACCATGTGAGAGAAGAGGTTGCGCTATCCACTTACAAATTTTATTTGATTTCCTGTACCTGGAATACAATACGATATTCCTGAATTCGAGCAACGTTCACACAATGTTAGAAACGTCAACACATCTACAAGTCACGTTTGAGTCACCGGTTATGCATTTCAAATCATGTTTACATATGGGCACGTGGCCAAGAATTAAAATAAGAACGGTTTGTGAAGCATTTAGAGTTGTTTTCAATGGGCTTATAAATAATAAGCATTGTTATTTAATGCAAAAATGACTGGTTTTATATGTTTATGCACGGGTATTGAATATATGTATGTTTCAAAAAGAAGAGCAAATGGCGGAAGTAGATAGCAATTGCAAGACGAGCTTTTAAAAAGCTGGATGGAGAGGATATATTCCCAGAAAATATTGAATTTCCATCATTCTGATATTCCTGATCAGAGAACACGCTTTTTATATTGTCTACCAATAAATTTGAACGCAATTGCTTGAAGATATAAAGTAGACAGACTGAAATCGTTTTCCACTTTTATCTATGTTATAAGATAGATAGAAAGATTTCAGTTTATAAATTAAATTTAACTTGTCAAGTCTTGGGAAGCCTACCCGTTTAAAATATATTCTTCACACTATAGAACACACAAACTTGTACTTTCAATATTTGTTCTATAGTTTTATATATATAGTTATATATTTTATAGTTCTTGTCATAGGGTTTTAAAACCAGTTGCTAGAGCAGTCGTTTTAAGTTAACAATCATTTCAACCAATATACACGTGTCTACTTTATATAGTTCAAGTAACTGCGTTCAAATTTTCTGCAAAATTAGGTTAATATATTTAAATAGTGCTAGAGTCAAAAAAAAAAACGACCACGATTTAGTTAAGTACATTAATTTACAATTCTTGGTTTGTGGCATATAAAGTTTTTATTCCTAGGTAATATATCTTTTAGGAGGTTTTTAGGTCCTAATATGAGGACTTTTTCTTACAATTAGTCTACTTCTGGGCAATTCTGTATTACTGGAATATTGAAAATGAAAGAAAACTGTTCTAAAGGACATATGTAGTGTCTGAAATCATCTTTTGTATAAAATATATTGCTTTGAATGTAATAAACCTAACTAAAGATCCTTCTAAAGTCTATTATTAGCAAAATAATTTCAACAGATTGGTAAATTGTGTTATTGAAAGTAAATAAAGAATCTGTCCATATTCCATAGTGACTTTCAACATTACTTATGGTAACCCAAGAAGCATGTGTTCCGATCGACGACAGTAGAACCATTAAGAGTGGAGGCTAGGGATCCACCCTTAGATTTGAGACGCAAATTTGTAGCCGTAAAGTATATTTTCCATTTAAATTTCATAGATAGGGTGTATTTGATACCTTTAATCAATAAGTTATTCAGGTTGTCTATGGTCAGTAGGTTTTGGAGTAAAAGAGGCTGCCCTTACAAGTGGAGGCTTTAAATTATGTTCGTAACTTCGATAATGTCATGATTAAAAGAGAAGACATTAACTGTGATTTCTTTGAGTTTATTAAGAAATTGGATGTTAGCTCCCCTATATATACAGGCGCTCCAACAAGTGATTCAATTAAGCATGCTAGTATTATAGCCCAAATTAATACAACTTTTATATATACAGATGCTTCGAAAAATAACAATGGGTATGGATGTGCTATTTATAATCAAAAAAACAACTTCAGCGGATCTTATAGACTGGTGGAAAATGTCTATATATTCACAGCTGAGGCAGAAGCTATATTAATCTGGCGTTGGACTAGAGAGGAGACCCCAATATCAACGGTGTTTGCATTATGTCCGATTCAAAAAGTGTATTATTAGCACTTTTAAACTAAACCCAATGAAATAGTCGATTCATTGGCTAAAGAATCGATCATCAATGGTTCTCCGATTAATGTAGGGATATTCTAGAGGGATTTGTTAAAAAAGGCTAAAGAAGAGTTAATACACTCCATCCATCCATCTATAAACAGCAGGGTATGGCATGAAAATCAAGCGATATCAAGGTATTTTTACTTCACCATTACAAGAATAAAATTTGGCCGTGGTCAGTTTTCAGCACATCTTTTTAAACTAAAAATTGTAGATTCACCTAAATGTGGTTGCCAAAATCTGTACTGTGATTTAAACCATCTGATATTGGAATGTGAGAAGTTTGCGCAACATAGGAAAGTGTTGTTAACATCTCTAATAAAATAAAAATAACTCAACCAACAAGCATTATTAAAATCTTGAGGCAAAATAATATTGAAATATTTAAACCAGTAATAGAGTTTATTAGAAATTCTAAAATTGTAATTTAGTTCTATATTAGCTATTCGATGTGTGTTTTCCTTTGTGGGGTTTCCTTTTATCCGTTGGCCTACTTATTGTTTTTGATAATAAAGCCGTTTCGATGGGCCCCGAAACGTGAGACCTTGTCCTTTGTTTTACCCTTAGTTTTAGGAAGTTCTTAAACGGTTGTTGATGGCACATGGGCTTGGTTCCCGAAACGCCTTTTAAAATAAATAAAAAAAAAGCATGTGTTGGATAAATTTTGTATTTGCTTGTTGTTTAATTTATGTAGTAAAACATGCAAGGCATAAAAGCTTAGAAAACTAAAATTGGTAATATCGTGAAATTAAATCCATAGTAATCAATATTTTTTAACGTATGGGTATAAAGTATTAGTAGGTGTTGTAGGTACTTGTATTTTACTCTGTGATGTTAGAAAGTAGATTATAGGTTGCGAGACTGTACGAAGCCGCCCTACAAAGTTATTAGCGCACCCACTTGTCTTATTTAATTATAAATTGGTACTTGCAACGGAGTTATGTAAGACGTGAAAGTTCAGAGATGAAGAGCAACATCGACATAATGGAAATAATCGCCGTTTACATCTGCATGTTTATAATTTGGATTAGGTGCAGTTGCGTTAGAAACCGAATCCCTCTTAAACTAATACCCACATAATGCGTCGCGTTCGTTCGGTATTTATTTTGTCGCTTAAGAATGTTAACGAGTGTTAAGATGTTTCATGTGTCACATGAACACCGCTAGAAAGCTGGGCTTTTTTTTATGGCGGCTTAAGATGGATTCATGATAAGTGGAATTCGTGATGTGTTTAACGTCTTCAGATAATTATCTTTCGCTTTCAATAGCGCTTTTGAAATCCTCATGCATTGTTACCATAATCAGCATCAACAAACCAAGTTAACCAAATAGGGTTAATAGGGTGTTAATACGTGTTAAGGAGAATAACACTGATTGGGAAATAAGTATATATTATGAATGTCTATCAAAAATATAAGAACACTGAATTACCTAACTTAATTTCCGTTAATTTTTAACATAACTTCTGAATGACGGGAGCTAGAGGGTCCCGCTTACTCTCAAAGGATTCGCAGCGACCAGGGGAACATTTTGGATAGTAGTAGAACAATCTCGGAAACGATTGGAGTTATTTATGTTTGCTTTGCAGCATTTCATTTTGCGTGTAAATACCCGTCCGGTGGGTCATATTAGAAGGCTCTAGCGCGAACTTAATTTTTCAAGATTTTAACTTCGAATATCTTAGAAACGGTTAGAAATATCGATTAACGCTTTTTACCATTCGATTCGTTGTCGAAAGACGCTTCCAGTGTACCATGAGGAGACGACGTACCACCACCAAACGTTAACAGAAAACCTTTGGTGACCAGACTCATAAAATTGGGGCAAATATTACTCTGCCCAATAGTGAATGCATTAGCATTAAACACTTCATTTCTACTAAATATGCATTAATTGCTCTAACCAACATGTTTCAGAAAAACGTCATTCTCATGAATTCTATTTAAATCATGTTGCAGAAATTTATTCGGAGAATATTAATCGTTTCCGTGAAGTGGTTGAAGTTTAGCAAAGTGAGATGGATGCAGAATGATATGATGTAATGCGTAACGTACTGAATGGTTTTGTGGTTTGGGATTTTCATTGCAGCAGGTAACTGCCCAGTGGCGGCTGGTACTAAACTGCACAAGGGCACGTGGCCGCCCAACAACCAAGATAAACACAGAAAGAAATTCGAAGGTAATTCAGTGCATTATTTTTACGTATTTTTATAACGATGGTATCAAAGTTCTTTTACGCACCACAGATACTAGCACATATGACACAACGCTCGCGACTATCTTCCGGGGCACGTTTTCCGATGTCCCTATTTCGAGTATGAATCGGCCGGCTCCGCTTGACTTCGCCATATGCGTTTAAATGTCTCATTCGGGCACAAAATTTCGTGTTTTCAGTTAACGTCGTGCATTCATGCAATGGGGCTGCATTGTTTTCGGCGTGTACCGGGCATGTGTGATTTCAAAAGTGTTTCAAAGTGACGTATATTGTTAATGATGGAAGTTATAATTGTGTGCAAAATCGTTTAAGAAACCCGCTGTTATTTGAGGAAAAACTTTTAATTAAGAAGAAAGGACGACCGATTTCTAATCTTCAAATAAACTACACTTCCACAAGTAAAACTCGAACTTACAATAGAGTATTCAATAAAAATATATATATATATAATATGCTGAAAAATAAACTATTTTGTTTTATCTGCTTACTTTTTAAGAAAGATGTTGGTGCGTGGAATAAACAAGGGTTAAATGATTTAAAGTATATGGCAGAGAGAGCAAAGAAACATGGAAATTCCGTTTCTCACATGAAACCATGCGTGGATTTTAGTGTTCTAGAGAAAGTGAACATACTCTTTTATTACTCACGAGCTGCCACTGTAACTGCCTAGTGCTAAATTAGGGATCCCCGTTTACTAAATCTAAAATTTGCTCTTGTACGGTGTGCCTTTGCCTTTGTTTACCAGCATTTAGATGACTTGGTGGAAACGAACCCGTTTCCCGAAGGCGTTGGTTAGCATTCGAAAGACATTTACTGTAGAATTCTTGCGATTTGCATGGGCAGCACGATATTCTCAAATTGCCTCGTCTGCGTTACAGGGTGGTCAATAAATGAAAAATTCATGTTAAATGGATGAAATATAAACAAAAACGCGGAAAAACCCATCAAGGAACTGAATAAACACTAAAATTGATAAATAACTAATTATTTGGAATTTCGAATGACAGAAAAACATGCAGGACTATCTATGATGCTCTCTTGAATACTGGATTCGCTACACTATGTTTTCATACGTATTTTCAATGAAAATATGTTACCTAATAAAAAGATGTTAAAATATTAATACTTTCGAGAATTCGTGTAATCAACTAAATATTAGATAATGTGGGTATGTCTTAATACTGTCTAGCATATGCTTTTAGTGACACAGATTTGATATTAACTTTATAATGACAAGGGAAATTACCTTGGCATATATTAAACTAATTACATTTTATATTAAAATTTGTTCATCACTGCAAAATAAAAGTAGGAGAGACCGGTATCAATTCGCACAGGTGCCAACTATAAGTTTGTTTGAGTTTGTGGCTCTTATCTGTCGGCGAAAACAAAAACCGCTTGGTAATCCAAACACTATAGTATGTTACTGCTGTGCAAAGGTTTCAATGAATAGTATATTTCAAATTAGTAATCGTTCGCATATATTTCTTGATCTAGAGCGGCTTGTAAATTAGACGTTATGTTTACGAAATTTTGCGACGAAGTGTTTGAGAACTAGTGGGGCCGATTGTAACACATTTGGTGTTGTTTGTAACATGTTGTAATATTGAAATCAGCATCTGAACAAACTCTGTTCTTATTACACCAATTACAATTATCGTTAAGCCAATACCCACAAAGGCAGACCCTAAGATTTGTTTGAAAAAGCTACTAGAGAAGTTATTGAGGGAAATGCTTCTGTCAGAGGTACTGTAAAAAAGTATGAAATGTGCCACAATAAAGTTTTTACAGGCGAACAAGAAAAATAACCGACTATTGCGAATCTTCCGCTAAGTTGTGTGTTAGACTATCACCCAAACAAATGCGCAAATTGGCATACCAGCATGCGAAACAATAAAACTGAAAATTTACTGAAAGGCCTTCCTAAGCCTTCGGCTTACAGCTTCTCTCAAGCGAAATAGCAATTTATCAATTCGCATTACCGAATCTACCAGTCTTGCGCGTGCAATAAATTTTAACCGAGAGAATGTTACTAATTTTTTTGACAACCTAGCTATTGTGATAAATAGATATCAGTTTATCCCAAATAACATTTTTAATGTAGCCACAGTGGGCTGCACAACTGTATACAACGCTAATAAAGTATTGCGACGAAAGGTATAAAACAAGTTTGAGGGATAGTGTCCCAAGAAGAAGAGAAAGTATTCTTCCAATGTTAATTTCCCCTCTAAAACGTTGCAGAGAACTTTTTGATCGCGATGGTCCTCCAGGTAGTATCATGGGCAGAAACAACTCTTGATAGATTTAAGAAGACTTTTTCATTTTTATCAAACATTTTGCAAAATTGCCAGACCCAGTGAAAAACAAAGTCTTACAGATCTTAGACAACCATAGTTCCCATGCCTTCATATAGAAAAAGGAAAGTGACGAACGGAGGCCATGTGCTTTGTGTGTTGTGGTCCCTACAGACAAGACAGGCTGCAGTGTAGACAATCTCGGGAATGGTTGCATGCTTCTTGTGCCAACAACGATCCATTGTTGATTTGTAATTTGCCAGTCTGATTAAGTAATTTTGATTGATTTCCTACCAAAATGTTACAAAAAATAAAAATATTTTTATATGAAATAATGTCCTGTTTTGTTTGCTAGAATAGATATTATATATATATATATAAATATTTTATTTAGTTTGCATTATAGATAACATTTATTTACCGTTCTGCCAATTTTTGCTAGACTCTGCTATCAGTAAGAGGCTGGCAAAATAATAAATTCTAAATTATGCTACAACTGACACCGGTCTCCCCTACATATAAAATTTATCCCGAGTATATCTCATATTGAAGAAAAGTAAAAATTTAAAATATGGTCGTATGGTTATCTAAAGTTATCTTACAGTTGCTAATTTATCCGTATAAGATTGAACACAATACAAAATATACCCCTGGATCTATAAAGACTTTTATCGTTCTAATTTAAACTAAAATCCAACTAACTAAATTACATAAAAATGTCCCATCCTACGAACTAAAGATGGAATCAATGATAATGTCTGAGGCAACACAAATTATTTGTTTTTTATTGAAGCCTGTTATAATTGCTTTTCCGCCGTGCACCTGCTCCTAACATATGCACCTACTTTCAATTGTATGTCAGGGCAAACATTGATCATCCGGCAGCCGGCAATAACTCATTCACCACCCAGAGTAGATATCAGAACGGCAGCTAGCTCCATATAGATTCCCTCAAAGAGCATTACGTAACCAATGCTCTACGTATGTATGTACCTATTTATGTATGCCTCTAAGATCGATACCGTGATTTACCGGCCATACAGGGCACAGTTACAAACAGAACATGGGCGAAACACTGTGAAGAGCTTGCTCAACTCGGCACCGGCACGTTGGCGATTGGGACAGGCACGTGGCCTAGATTCCCAGTGAGTCACACGGAGAGCGTGGAGAGCGGTGCCGTAGGGTCGGTGAACTTCTGGTGCAACGCGAGCTCAACTGCCAGACAGCGTGACGCCCCCTCTTCGCATATTTCATTGGGAATTAATACAATGTACTTGTCCGCGTACTCACGTTCGATGAATAGTATATTCTGCATAGTATGTATCGATATAATTTAATACCGTTGAAAGATTAGTTTAAGCCACAGCTATGCTTTGATAACATTTCAGATATATAGACTTTCGACTATTAATTGTTCCATATAGCATGAAGTTAGTAGGTATACGTGGAAGAAGAAAAAATAATCTTCTCCATCAAATATCTTTCTTATTATTTTTATTTAGCGAAAAATGCATTTGTGCGCCATGACTGTGTGGTCTCCTATTTATCTCTCCTGTGGACAATTAAACTAAATAAATAAATAAAAAGAAAAATCAACATATTCCCCTCGAGAACCAAATATAATTCCTAATTTTGTAAGCTATTTCGTCAAACTGCATTCCAGACAAATGGATTTTTATTGGGTTAAAAGCCATGCAGGACTCCAACCAAACGAATTGGTAGATCAGCTGGCCAAGCAAAGTATCACTTTGGGACAAGAATATCTACCTGCTCTCTGTCAGGCGTACTATAGATATTTCCAGGCGAAATATTTTATCGAACGGATGGGATATATATTGGAAAAATACTTATACCAGTGAGATGACGTAATACGCTTTTCTACATCCAAGCGTAAGACCCAAGTCTTGGTATACGGAATATTGCACTTCACGACATTATCGTGCGACCATGGCTAGATTAAAGTTTGGACACGGGCGAACCCGTCCCACTTACATAGAATGAACTTGAGTCGCCATCATGTGCATGTGGAGAAGCTATGCATGTTTAAATCATATATTCCTTGCATGCAGTCTACATATAGATAGTATTAATTTTTTATACAGTTTTTTAATTTCCGAATCAATTCCGCTCCCCACTAATATTGTATGTCTATTAAGTTTAAACAGGAAGAACATATGCGCTAAACTTTCTAATTTCCTAAAAAAGTGAATATCACTATATACACTCCGCCAAAAAAGTATCGCATAATTTAGTTTTGAATCATAAAAGTATCGCATAATCTTTGTTTGTAGCATAAAGTTGTAAATATACTTTAATGCGCTCTAAGATATAATTTCTATGATTGTTTAAATAAAATACAGGCCAAATAAAAACAAGAACTCATACTTGAGATTTTTATTAAAACAAGAAATTATAATTTTGGAAAGAAAAATGTCATAACAGTAGCTTTCAATACTGAGTATTGCCACCTCTGGCTCTTATGACCGCTCGCATACGGTTTGGCAGAGATTCGATTAACCTCCGTATATAAGCCTGATCCAAATTCTCCCACTCGTCACGGAGAGCATTTGCTAGTCCATGCAGGTCCGCTGGGGCAACATTTTGGGTTCGTACCCGTCAGTGAAGGAGGTCCCACACGTGCTCGATAGGGTTCATGTCCGGACTTACCGCAGGCCAATCTAAAACTGGAATACCAACATCGTTAAGGTATTCCTGGACGATTATTGCAACATGCGGTCGTGCATTATCGTGCATTAACATGAATTCGTTTCCTATCATTGGCGCATATGGTACTACATGTTCTTCTAAAATGTCCGTTATATACCTGTGGGCAGTCAGTGTACCTCTGTCTACTGGTACTAGCTCTGTACGACCTGTTAAACAGATGCCTCCCCAAACCATAATAGAGCCACCAGCGAAATTAGGTCTAGGTCTGATATTACACTGCGAATAGCGCTCACCGTCTCGTCTGTACACTGAGATACGCCTATCTGAGGTGTAAAGACCAAATCTTGACTCATCTGTGAAGAGTATATTGGCCCAGTCATTAATGTTTCAATTTACATGTTCTCTGGCAAACCTTAAGCGAGCCACTCGGTGGTTCCTAGTGAGACGAGGGGCTGTTACAGCTACTCTAGCTCTTAATCCACTCTGTCGTAACCTATTCCGAATAGTTTGAGTACTCACACGAGTATTTCTGACTCTAGCCAAGTCGTTCTGCAATTGTCTCGCAGTTACATGTCTTCGACGTAATGCTTGTAGTAGTAAATAGCGGTCATCTTGGCGAGTAGAACATCTTGGACGACCTGGTACAGGTCTTCTACTGTAAATGCCTGTTTCCCTATATCTGGCTACGGCTCTAGAAACACTTGACTGATTGATGTATAGGAAGACTTTCAATAAACAACTGAACAAACCTTACACATATGCATTTTTCTAAATGTGTTCTTTTAGAAAAAAAAAAGTAAAAACGCTAAGTTCCATTATTTTGTTAGTGTTTTTATAGTTCACATACACGAGGCAAACTTTTTGTGAACGTATAAAAATATCTTGGTTCATAAATGCCCTTTTTTAGTTTATGCGATACTTTTTTGGCGGAGTGTAGTTCAGTTATAATCTGTCTGGATTCCCTCCCATTGATTCCTTTGTGGGGTACCCGTTTCCCGTTGGCCGTTTTGTTGTGTGTTAAAGTCAGTCAGTTCGATAGGCCTCGAACTGTGAAGGGTGTGTCCCTGTTTTTTTTTCCTTTTTCCATATAGATTAAAGTAATTTTGGTGATGAATGGGCTATGATCTCGCAGGCCATATATGTATTAAAAAAAAAAGCAACTCACTTTCAATGTCTCATCACCTGACCCCACAGCTTAATCATTCTAAGGATACGAGTTAACTGCACACGGCACACGGCATATGAATCCAGGAGTCGTATTGATTGCAAATTACGGCTCTACAACATAATAGTAAAACGCGAATCTTGTCAACTGTCATACCAAGGAGGACAACTTCCTAATGATTTAAAATCATTCCGGGGGGCGCAGCAGCGACCTGTGTAATAAAACATTATTAGAATGAATCGATCCTAGCAACAAAAAATAATTAAAAGGGTTTAACACAAGCTTGGATAAATTCTGCAAATGTTTCCCTAAATTAATAGATAAATTATTGTTCATTTAGTTTTGTAATTACAGAAATATACTGCTTTTGAGTTCTGGTATGCAAATATTTTTGCGATGATTACAGTTACCTGTATAATTGCAGACTATAGACGTAATAGACGAACCTGTCGTTCATACTCACACTGCCAAAAGTTTAGTAAACAACAACGCTAAAAACATGTGTGATAAATTACAACAATCATATAAATAACAGAGAGAAATTCTATTTCATTAATAAATTATCATTCAGTCATGGCTCATTAGTAATTCTCGTTCTGTAATGTAAGTAAACATAATGATAAAATAATTTACATGTGTTATCGCCAGGAGTGTTAACAACTATTAACATCCTTTCTAAATAGCATAAGTACTTTCATGAACATTAGCGATTCGTGTTCTTATCATGAAAATAACATGGTCGAAAATTATAATGTTTGTTTCATTTATGGCATTGTTTTAGGGAAAGGAATGATGACATCATCTTAGCTTCTTGCTTAAATTTGAAATAAGTATGTATGACTGATTTCTATGATAAGCAATTGAAGGTTACTATGAACTGTGACGACGTAGGGTTATTACCTATGTAAGTATAAAGCAATATACAGTCCCAATTTTAATAGCCTTAAAAGAAAGTGTAGATATGTCTTTTATGGCCTGGGAGCAAAGCAATACCATAATGACTATTACAGAACTTGTAATACAGGATTTCTTATCTGTAAATTCAACGATTTTAAGAATACTTATAATTTTTTTACATATGGGGTGTGTAAACATTAATTCGACAATTAAAACCAAAATACACAGTTCCATTATATCTAATTTTATGTTTAAATCGCCAAATTTAGAAAGCAATTTTTTATCAATAATCTTGAACTTACAATTAGCACAAGGTGTGCATAAAAATCTCAGCCTACGTGCTTATAAAGTGCAGCTGATACAGGAATTGAGGTCGGTTGATCATGAACAACGCAGAACTTTCGTTTATTGGATGCTGGGAATACAGGCAGGATAAATTTCAAGAAATTACGCTGTATTTTTTCTAAAGCCAGTATATCAGATGTGTATAAAAGATACCATATCAGCGCAGCGTATTCAACTCTGCTTATAACATATGCAAAGTATAATGACTTAAGTAGAGATATACCCCGAAGCTAATTTGAAATGCGCATTATAAATTCCAGCCCCTTGTAGGTCTCAGCACAGACTGTGGTGATGTGGGGCTTGAACGTCATGCACAAATCGAATAACACACCAAGTTCTCGAACTTGGCAGTTTTAGAGCACTGCCATTAACATAGTATGATGATGTATAAGGTGAACGAGAACGGCTATAGGTGACCACACGACACTTATCAACATTTAGTCTCAGTGCAGATCTCTTGCACCACTCAACCAATATGTTAAAATTACGCTGAAGTTTGTTGATGTCAGTGATATTTGAAATTTCAAAATAAATTTGAAGAAGCAAGTCGTTAATATACATTACAAACAAAAGTGGGCCTAGGTTGGAACCTTGGAACTTTGGGGGAGACCAGAAGTCAAGGTATACCCATCAGATCGATCCCCATTATAAATCACGTAGCATTTCCGCTGAGATAGATAAGAACGTATAAGTTCTAAAGCAGATCGGATAAAACCAAACGCATCCAGTTTGCGAATCAGGCTCTCATGGTCGATCAGATCAAATGCCTTGGATAGATCTGTATAAATGACTTGTAGGTATTGTGATCATCAAAACAGCGACTATCACCGTTCTATTTGGACTTGATTCCCTCATCATCAACCTCAATTCTCACTCCTTAATGATAATTTTTTTGCTGCCTTCTCCATCCTATTGCATTGCATAATTATTTGACCTATAGCTCCTGTACTCTTTTTACAATATCTTACTTTAGCCAATTCCACATTCTGCATATAATTTTATTAATTTTCCTCCCACAAATGTTTGTTTAAGAATAAGTAAAAGTTAGGTTTGCAATTTATTGTTCCTAAACACTTTGGAAAACTGATGCAGGAAATTTTATGAGTGCGTATTTTGTCAAAAAACTGTGTATATATTACAGATGTATCACTTTTAGTATATGTTTTAATGTGTTATAACTTAGACAGCAGATTTTCTGACCGTCGCGTCGCACATTTGAGTCGAATGTATCGTGCTCCATTCATCTCATTTGTCAGCGATGGAGGTGGTCAGAAAATCCGCAGTCTAGCTATAAAGCGCTTTCGAAACGTACACCTACGAATTGACCTAAAATGCACAAGTGGAATAATAACAGTTGGTAATATGTATTAATATCATAACAGTACAGTTGCCGAGTATATGTAGATATTGCGCGCTTGTTACTGCTGCCTGTGGTTATATAATTGCATCTTCAGAATTGCTTGAATTGGTATTACGACATTGTGTCAAACAAACGCTCTTTGGGAGAATTATTTTTGTCTATACAGGGTTTTCCACGGTAGCCGTTCGTTAGAAGTTTCCGAGGTTAGAAAAAACCTGGAACTCTGAATTTTTGGAATCCGGGGCTATTCAAGATTCTCTTTCATTTTAAAATATTTTCAGGGTCTTACCACTTCCGGTTATACCGGAAGTCGCTATAAACTTTCTTATTTTAAGTGGAACACCATGTATATGATTTCATTTTTAAATTCCTGAGAAAATTTTATGATGAGTTCTAATAGGTTTCCCTATACCTATTTTCAACTGCTACTTAGATACCTTGATTTTTTTGAAAATTTTGAAAGATGTATCGTTATTTGCAACACAGTATCTTTTGCCCATTTTCGACTGGTAATAAACACTTCTAGGGTAGATGGAAGCACAAGAATGACACTTTCGAAATCGACATTGACAATTGATTTGTCGCATACAGGGTGTCCAAAACTGCATGACCAATTACCTTCAAAGTTGAAAAAGTTCATTTTTTCAAATAGAACACCCTGTATATTATTGGATGATCAGATGCAGAATTTAATTCTGCATCGATTCGCTATGACTTTCCCTATACCTATTTACAACGGTTTTCTTGTTATGTCAATATTTTCTGTTTTAATGTGATTTTTGACAGAAACTGAAACATCGTATGTGTTTCATTTTAATTAGAAAATGGAAACAAAACATGAACATACGAAAATTTGAAACGTAGTAACAAATGAAAAACAAAAAAATTAGGAACATAATGACAAGAAAAAATAAAATAAATTGAACGAAATAACTACAATAATTGTTCTATGTGACCACCATTTTGGTTCAAACACTGAATCACTCTATCATGTACTCCTCGCGAAACCGATCTCCGAAGTTCGTCTGGGGTTATATTGGTGAACGCATCGTGAACACGGTTCAATAGTTCCTCTCTCGTTAATACAGGTGTAGAGTACACTTGCTCTTTTATGCGACCCCACAGGTAATAGTCCAAGGGCGTCAAATCGGGTGATCTGGGTGGCCAGTTCCAGGGTCCCTGAGGACCAATCCACCGATCCTCGAACATCAACGTCAATTGTTGATGTACAGCTAGTGTGGAGTGCGCGGGAGCACCATCTAGTTGATACCAACTGTTTGCTCTCTCTCCTGGAGGTAGAGTATTTAAAAAATCACTAACAAATACGTGTGGATTATCTTGTGCCCAGTAGTGAATATTTTGACGATTTATAATTCCTTGCCTGCTGAATTTTGATTTGTCAGTCCAGATACTTTTATAAAGGAATCTTGGATCTTCTGTCATTTTTGTGCACATGAACTCGCAAAATGCGACGCGTCTTGCCTCATCACCAAGGCGTAAGCTTTGTACAGTTATTTCACAAAAAGGATGCATTTTGCGTTTTTTTAATATCCTATGAATTGAAATCAATTCCAGCACTGCTGCTGGAATTGAACTCCGTGGATAAGCTTGAAAATAAGCCAAAACATTCACCTCGTTAGCTTCATTATCTATTACTGGCTTTCGGTGATTCCCTATAGCTTTCAACAGAATCGCCAAATTCTTTTCCAAACTTTGAGCACTCTAATCGATAATCCATTTAATTACTTAACTTTGTTACTATACAAGAATCTCGTCAGATTATAAAATATCGTCTGAGTTCTTAAATACATATAGTACATGCTTATTATGTTTTATATATCTTAAAACAAAACAATTTCTAGTATTTAATTGCTAAATACTGCTGTAGCAATCTTATCTCATCATGATTTTATGAATTAACCCATAATATACCCGCACTATGTTAATAACACACATTCTATTACCAGTTTCATTAATTTCCTAATATCCGGTCCTGATGTACTTTCCCTCGCTTATCGCAGGGACAATTAGTAATCGCGTGAAAGTCGATTTATATTCCCGCATGTCAAAGGAAAGACGTATACGCAGGAGGAAAGATGAGTAATGAATACTGATAGTGATGCGTGAGTTTATATGTATGTATGTGTGGGGTAATTTAATTTTTAAACCGCTTTTTTGGCTTCTTTTTTCCACGCCGCCATCGACAATGATAAATGAATTACACGATGGTATACCCTCGACTTAGTTAATCGGAACCCCAAACGTGGAAAACATCGTAATCATTAATTAAACCCGGAATTCGAACTTCTGCTTCCAAGCCGTAGTTCAATCAAGCTGAATCAACACAGTCATTAGGCAGATGGAGTGTTAAGATGTGCTGGCTTTTTCTTTCCTAGAAGGAAGTGCTAATAGGTGTGTACGAAAATAACACCCTATAGATATATTTTAGGATATTTACATAAATGTGCCCACAACATACATATACTTACACATACAGCACCAGTTTTCGTCTTGTAGTCAGCCTATGTTACACGAACTCCAGCATCTAAACGTGGTTTAATATATCTATTACAGTAACGGCTCTTTTATTATACAGGATTACTACAAAAGAAATAGACACTTTCAATGTTTTATTAATCCAAAACTAATAACGTTGTTATGAATTTGTTTAAGCTATTTTATAAAGTGATTCTTAAAGTTTACTTTGGAAACTCAAATATGGGCTCCTCTTGTCACACGGCACACATCAAGGCGATAGTCTAGCCCATTCCAAACTCGGTGTAACATATCTGCATCGACACTTTCCACAGCTCTCGTGATGCGTTGTTTTAACTCATCTAAATCATTAGGAAGAGGAGAAAAAAAAATTGCACGGTGTAAGATCGGGGTTCCTTGGTGGCCACCGTACGAGAACGCGGTTGTCGGCTGCTGCACGGTCTATTCAGCGCTGTGGAAGTGTTTCGTCCCGATAATTTCTAACGACACGGTGCCAGTGAGGAGGTGCTCCATCCTGCTGGAAGATAAAGTTCCCTCCCGTCCTCATGCAGTTGAGGCATCAACCAATTGATCAACATTGGATAATATGTAGCTCCCGCTGCTGTGTTTTCTTCAAAAAAGAAAGGACCATACACCTTTGTGCGAGATACAGCACAGAACACATTCACTTTTGGAGAATCACGTAAATGCTCCACCAACACTCTCGGAGGTTCAGCCTCCCTATTTTGGACGTTGTGTTTATTCACCTTGCCACTTATGTAGAACGTTGACTCGTCACTGAAAATTATCCGCTAGCAAAACTCATCTTCATTACGTTGCGGCATTTCATTGCAGAAATCTTTACGTTTAAGCTTGTCATCTTCACGTAGATGGTTTACCAACTGCAATCGGTAAGGCGTCAGTTTAAGTCGTTTACATAAAATTTTCCACACAGTTGGTTGCGGAATTTGTAGTTCCAAACTTGCACGTGTTGTTGACTTTTGTGGACTTCGTTGGTAAACAGCACGAACACGTTCCACTGTTTCTTCTGATACACGAGGTCTTCCCGGACTTTTGCCTTTACATAAACACCCTGTCGTTTCAAATTTATTGTACCAATCGTAGATCGACTGTCTAGTAGACGGTGGTTTTCCAAAACGTGTTCGAAAATGTCGTTGGACAACAGTTACGGATTTCGTTTGGGCAAATTCATGCTTTCTCAATAGATTTGCAGGCATCGTAGCTATTATGCTTGCGCAGTACTACCAACTGTACTATCGAAACTTCTACAGTTCCTCAAACTAACAGTGCAAAATGCATGTTGATATCACAAATAACTTTTGTTTTATACAATACCAAAGGTGTCTATTTCTTTTATAGTAACGCTGTATTATAAATTATAAAGAACGTATAAGCACTTTTACAGATAAATCAGCGTGTCGATATGGTTATTCCACTTCAATTCCTCATCAACAGTAATCTCTGGTGTCTTAGAGCACTTGTCTAATTGGATAAGATTACCATTTAGGTAAAAGCTATCGATGTTATAGTTTTTAATGTTCTTAAATAAAAGACACTTAGTTCTATCAGCAGAAGGTTGGTGTTAGGTTAGTCAATCACACAATCGAATGTGAAGACAATTTGCAGTATCAAACAAATGTGAGTTAATAGTAGAACTGATCAGGATATTGATGTCATTCGCATAAAGGTGACGTTAGCAGTACACTCCAATTATCAAGTGAGATTATTAATAACAACTATTTGCGAGGGATTAGGTAGAGCTGCTGAATCAATGCAGAGGGATACTTCTGATTCTATAGTTATGTTGTGTTATAGTTATGATTATTAGGATGTTATGGTCGACATCATCAAATGCTCTCGACAAGTTATAAAACATAGCAAATGTGAAGATAATATACAGTGTGGTAACCACTCTTGGAATAACATTTTTCATGTTATCGTAAATTTTTAAGAAAAATGCGCCACCGTACCCGTCAAGTTTTAATTTTAAAGATACGCCTTCTGAATTAAATTTCGAAATATATAGGGTGATTCACGTAAATGTAACACAAAGTAGATAACCTTTTTTAAATCAATTTTGAAGTCTCCTTAATGAACTGATTTCAAGGACCTATAAAACTTTTGACCTAAGTCATTGATTACATTAATTGCAGGCATTAAGGCTATGATATTATGAAAAACAGAAATCAAGTTCAATTAGTAAAATTTATTTTTCATATTTCTATTCTTAAGCTAAATTCATTTTCTCTGTTGTGATTATGTGAAGGGCATTATTCATACCAAAATTGAATATTTCTTGAAACAGCATAAATTAATAATCCGAAGTTAAACGCAATACTAAGTCGCCAAGGATACGGAAGAATGAACGCTACCTGTATAGCTTCGTGAAAGCAATGTGAAAGATTTACTTCATACACAGCGTTTTATTCATGCAGATACACGATCACTCACGGACGAATATTCACATCATTCGGATAATGAAAGAAATAAAATGCCTGAAGCCGTATTATGATACTAAGGCTTTGTCCTAAATGATGCTGAACGCTTCCTTCTCAACATTTCACCTGGCGAATATTATGGTCAATATTTTTCATCATTGACAGCATGCTTGATATCTTTCTCTCGTTTTGTATATTTCGAAAGTTGTTTCTGTGCCTGTGCTTTCCGAAAGTAATTTTATTATATATGTATGTACACAGCATATTTAAAAGTGTTTATTAATTATAATGAAGTACATTAATTATATTAGCTTGAAATGTACCAAACAAAAGAATAATAAATTTCTCTTATTTTAGAGCGTTGAGACCCTTTTTCCTAAAAAAAAAAAATAATATAATATTAATAATAATATATATTTAATGCCCTACAGAACATATACACATTTCAATTACAGGACACTTTACAGTAAAACAAAACAAAAATTAATATGCATAAATCTAATACTAAATAACTATTTTAGAAAGATGTAGGAACACAGCTATAGAATTAAAGTTAAACGTAACATCAATTAATTATCCAAATTATAACATGTAGCGGTTGAAATAATCACTGACTTTGTTTTGAAAAGTACACATACTATCGTGGTGAATATGCACATCACCAGAAATGCTATAGTAGTTATAGCACATCACATACACGGGTGATCTAACCAATATATTGGTTTTAGGAAAAGGCAAGTAGAAAGTTGCAGATGGACGGCCTTGGAATTGCGGCACCGAAAAAGCCATGCGACTCAGCAGCCATGGGCTGTCAATTGCACTATTAAGAATTTTTTATAGAAAATTCAAGCTGATCGTCAAATCTCCTTTGAGCGACTTCCAATTGTCTCTTCTGTATTTGATAAATAGGGGACCATACAAGGCAGGCATACTCAAGTCGGGTTCTTACAAGAGAGAAGTAGAGTGTTTTTAAAGCGACGGTATTTGAAGAGGACTGACAATTCCTAATTCGATACCACGTTCGATACATGATCCGTAAACGATAATTTACAGTCGAAGAGCACTCCTAAATCCTTAACCAGGTCCACTCTTGTTATTTCGACGTTATTCAAGGAATATTTAAATATATTGGTTTGAAGTTTCCATGTGTAGCTAATGACCTTGCACTTGTCTAAGTTGAGAGGTAGGTTGTTTTGCTGGCACCATTCATAAATAGTTTTTAAATCTGTTTGGAGGATGTGACAGTTCAACCAGGTATTTTAACCTATTCAAGGAAGTTTTTGCCACAGTTTCGTGCTTTCTGTTACTCTGTTACACCATTTCACCAATTTAGAAAAAAAAAATCATTCGAAACAACAGGATTTTAAAAACTAGTAGTCCATAGATAAAGCTCAAAAAGATATTACAATACAATAAGGTCGTATAAGGTTTAACATCGGAATTAAATTCGTTCGTAAAAGTAGATATAATCTAAGTATATACGCATCAGCATTCTTGCGATATGAATATGAGGTGGTATTGACGAAACAGAGTGTTTCAAAACAACCTGACGTCCACCATGAAATATAGCCGTTCGAAAATAGATCACCTGGCGCACAATAGTTTCCTGGTACTACGATAAATTTCCTCGCAGCAGGTATGTATATACATATTTCGACGAGATATTTTAATGAGTAGGTATTTCAACTAGAAGTACAAAATCGTCACCATGACGTGGTCGTAATGAATTGCTAGTGAACCCGTGCCGTAAATAGCCCCGCTTATAAATTAAATTGTAAATCATTTGATTTTTAGCAGCTCCGCCGTGCTATTCGCCTTAATGCACACGGTCGCAAGTGAAAATGTACTCGAACGTCTGAGTAATGGTGTCACTATATCAATGATTCAAAGCCGATGGCGTTTGCGGCAGTTCGCACGGCGTTAGACGGCCGTAATTAATGCGCACCTATATGCAGGAACTGCGAGGAGCGAACTGGAAATAAACTCTTCGCAAACAAATTGATGTACGCGGTGAACGGATTCCAGTAACTAATAGTTACTGTCGTAAACGCTGAAAGAGCTTCGGTTGAAAGTGTGCCTTTACAACATAAAAGATGTACAAGTTTTAATAAACTCATTTTGCTACAAGAAAAATAAAATAATGTTTTATAAAAGTGCTACATGCATGTACGAATAATCGCAAAAGACAATTTTTGGGTTCACCGTCGTTTAAACGCACATAGGTCACTAAAACATCTAAACAATAATAAGAACTCTCTAAAAATTCTCCATTTTCTGTCTGAATCTTTAACTGGAAAAATAATTTAGCGCTGATGGTATTCGAAACTCCTAATAATAAAGTTCCTAATAAAAGTTATTAGCTGAATAACTTAAATAAATCTTCTTTTAATTATATTACCTAAATTGTTATTAGATATATTTGTTAACAGATTGAAATACCGGCCCTGTTGTAATTCATAATACATGAGCAATTGGCGGGCATAAATTACAGTAATATGTAGTAAATTTAGCGAATTAACATTGGGGTGCTTTGTATATACACTGATATATTACAACGGACATGGTGCATTTTAAAGGATAATCGCATATTCGTGCTATTGCTCTGTGAGAAATTCCATTAACCTTTACATAGAATATTAAAAAAATAAGTTAACATCTTTTATATCGTTGTTATTCATGGTAACTAATCCTATAACTTTTGCCATATCACGCTCTCATGGTGTTTCAACCAAAACTACAGGACACTTTCAAATATGTAATATGTGGAACAGTATACAGTACGTCTGAAAAGTCTGCAAATAACGAATTAAAATGAATTTTCTGACAAAAACGGTAAACTTTCTCTAGCATTTTTTTTTTAAATGGCTAACTTAATGACACAAGTGTCGTTTTTGTAATGAAGCTTTAAGAGTGCTGCAATATCGATGATTTTTTCAATAGCATCCGTCTAGCATTTTTATTTTACATTTTAGGTTTGGCTTATAATCAAAACGCGGATAGCGGCAGACACTATAAGCGACGATTCATATTGAGCCGGCGCATTATCAGGCGCGGCTCGTGCTCACGTCAGTCGGAGGCCATGACATTGATCGAACTTCTTCGTATAGCTTCGTAACATATAAACATATCAAAACGTATTTAACGAGAGCATACGAAGAACTACGGTCATTGTCATAGCCTTCGACTAACGTAAGCACGAGCCGCGCCTGCGCGTTATGCATACTTTAATACGAATTTTAACATATGCTACATTTGTTTAATTTCTTTCATTGAAATAATATATTTCCATAGAAGAAGAAGAAAATCATTCTTTTAAATAGTAGCAAAGTAATATTTCTTTCTATTAAAGAATCTTTTCTCTCAGTATGACAATATTGTACTTAAACAATATATATTATGCAAGTCCGTGTAAACAAAATTTAATCCCATTAATTATTAAAATATATTCTAAATTCTGATCTGTAAACTGAGTCCGTTTGCTTTAAGTACAGAAAAACTTCTTTCTACATCACAACTAGTGAAAGGTGCATATTTAAGGTATATTTTAAAATTATTATACATTCCATTGTCTTCGAACAGACATTTTTTATTATGTTTAAATCCGGATTACGTTTAAAAACTGCCCCATTTTTTTTGCGCAAACGTAGTCATTAGGATTTCGATACCTTCTTCTAGTTTTAAACTTTGAGTTTCCAAATATTTTAAATACTACTTATAGTTAGTTACATTAGATTTGTTCCCCTGCATAATTTAAATATACTTCTGCAGCGCTCCGATAGGCACCTTCTCCTAAATTGAAAGAACACCTGGTTGTTCTTTCAATTTAGGAGAAGGTGCCTATAAGTTTGAAATACAAATTGGCAAGTTCAACATAAGAACTTTCTATTCCTACAATTAAGCAATGTATTCTAAACGGGCCATATACTTTGTTAAAACTAATGTGTTGGCATAATTTTATATATTTATTAATTCACACAGAAAAAATCTTTTTGATGCACCATATTTTTCATTTTTTGAGTTAATATTTTGCCAATTTTTGATTAATTAACATTTTGCTATTCTTATATATGTAGATATTCACCCGTAAGTTTAAATAAATATTTTAGTTCCATTACCATATTTATTAAAATATCAGCCAATGTTATTTTCTATTTAAAATCGATAAACATTGCTTGATTTTGCACATTGTGACCCTCTTATAGCAAGTCTTGAAATTACCTAAATAATTGGCAACTATGCCTGGAATATTAATAACAAAAGTACCGGCTTTCAACGATGAAGAAATACATTCAAATGTTTGCATTTTTTATTTCGTATACATATGTATTTTGCTCGATTGCACAAGATAAGAAATATGTTATCTAAAGTATACATATGTATATAGTTACACAATACATTATTTACCAAGTTTAAAAATATTGCTGTAGCGAATCTATTTTGTATATTCAGCTCTGAATAATGGTAATCCTGGAAACGATTATGGAACGGTATTCGAGCGTATTGTAATGCAAAGTCTAATTTAAATAGTTTAGTAAATTCAAGCATACATATATGTTCAATTATTTCTTACACGTAATTGTGTCGTAAAACATGAATGATCCTCTAATTTCCACATATTTTTTTAGTCATGGAAAACATAATTTGTGGTAATGTATCCTGATAATTTAAAAATATTTATAGATAAGTCGGTAATAAAATGATAAAAATATTTGCAGAAATATATAAAACACCTTATTCTAAGGTATACTCACTAAATTTCTTTTTCTCCAAAACAAATATTTATTTTTATATCTTTCAAAATGCTGACTTTTAATTTCTCCTTACAATCTCACATTATGTTGATTAGGCAAATTACACCAGCTTGTAATCCATTTATTTTTGAACTATGCCAAACGAGGCTTAGTAATCAAATCTGGTTTCAGCAAGATGCAATTTCCTCCTCATTATGGAGTTAATACGTGATAAACTTTAATAAAGTATTTCCGCGGTCGTAAATATGTGCATAGGTCGGAGAAAATATGTTAAATTGTTAATGCTGCCGCCTGTGAACTAATCAGTTGTATTAGATTAAATTGTAATCGGTACAAGAACGGGATTTGCTTGCAGGAATATTCTGATTTAAGACGTCCATTTAGTAGTATAATAGGTATGTAATTATTGCTATCGATAACTTACTAATTTCGAGCTTTTTAACATATTGAAATGTTTCCCGTATTATTAATAATTAAAAGCTGTTTGTGTGCGGTAGGTAAGTTACTGCAGCAAAAGCCGCAAATATGAGGCTTTGCCATGTATAATTGCTAATCTGATATTCTGGATATTCAATTATATCATGTAAAAAGTTTTATTTTAATTGTACTATGTAATGTATAGCATACAATGTATACGTGGTCGATTTCTCGATTGGTAATTACTAGAGTTAGTGAGTACATATTTTATCCCGGGAGATTACATCACTGTAGCAGCATTTTATTATGTAGCTGCACTCTTGGCCGCTCGTACGATTTGCCACGAGTTAAATGGTGATACAAATTACGTCGATCGAAGCCACCAATCCGGGACGTGCACTACGTGACTTTGCAAATATTACATAACGTCGAAATATCTATTCACTATCTCTAGTAATTATTATTAAGTATACATAAAATCTTAAGGATTGTTATTGCATCGATATCAAATTCCCCGGTAATTTGTTGGATTTAATTCCACCAAAGCAGACTTTTGAACATCTAAATCACTTACACTCTTATGCGGAGCAATTTTGTTTTTACTATTTATAAAAGAAAATGTTGTTTCGAAACGTCAAGCCGTGTTATGACTAGTACTTAGGCGGAGCAGTATAATAATCCATTTTTGAATTGATTTTTACCGTTGTGTGTATGTAAGGTAAGTGTGATAGCACACTGCAACCTGAAAGATCTATTCCTGCTGTATTTACAGCTGGCCGTCCAGTCTGATTCCTTTTAAAAAGTGCAGAATGTCAGAAGGCTCCAGATTAGGTAACGCTCCCTCTACAATTTATCATGCTTCCTGCTACAAAGCCCTTAAGTTGCATTGTGCAGCGCAATTTGAGAGCAAGATATCTGTCCTGACAATCTACTACCTCTCTACCTTTTCCACCGTTTTCAGAAAGAATGATTTTAGGCTGATACATACAAACAATACTTTGAGATTTCCGATGTGTAGCATCCTTCTTCCCTGTTCTTGGTGTGAAAGTAACTTTGGCTATTCTTAAAACTTCTGGTATTAAACCCCAGTTCCAAACTACTCCCGCTTATCCGAATTATGTGTGGCAGGATTACATCCTGCACTTTCTGAAGTAAGACTGGAAGAATCTCATCTACTCCTGGTGTCTTGAAAAGCTTGAAGATGATAATGGCCCATTTTAGCTGTTTGCTACTACATATATGTCTAGCCATTGTTGTAATTTTCTTGATCCTCTGTGTTCCTCGTGTGAGTTTTCCAAGGTGATTATTATTTCTTCGGGAAAGTGAGTTTCTAGTAGTAGGAGAGCTTTTTCCTGTTCACTTTCAGTAAAGCTTCTATATGGTTTTCTTAGTGCCATTCCTGTATCGACTCGACTGTTATCGTTACCCTCAGAACAACTTAGTTTATTAGAAAAATGCGCCAGGGGGAGCTAGCGCTTAGGTAACGTGGATTAAACTGAAATGCGAATGTCGATAACATGGATTGAACACTCGGCAGATCATTTCCCTTCTTGATGTTCGACACGGTAACGAATCTAATGTGTCAAAGAATATTTCTCAGATATTGCCACGTAAGTTAATTTTAATTACCAGCACTGGCACAGTAGAATAATGCGCATACTGTTTTCGTGTTCTAACAAACAGAAACCATTTAACCGTTTTTGTTTGCTGTTTAGCGTACCCATCATCAGCTCGCGTGGGTGCACTTGGTATGATATTGTATTTAGTATATGTGCATGTGAGGTGTCGTTGTTAATAAATAGTGTAAACGTCAGTAAAACATTTTTGCTATATTGAATATCAAATTAGAAAATCAACCTTGTAGTCTGCCTACATTTAAAGAAAGCTAGTTTAAGTTAGAATCTATTGTATATTGAAATCTTCGAATTCCAACATCAAATTATTAGCTTTAATTTGATGTTGGAATTCGATAGCAGCTGTTACACCTTTGCCCTATTTAAATTTTGCAATGGTTTGGAAAAAAAGGCATAATTTTTGTGATAAGTTATTAAACACATTTGTGAAAATGAAGTGCAAAGTTAAACAAAGTTAAAAAGCCCTGAACTAACTAGATGTGACAATAATGCATGAACTATGGACAGGATGTTCTCAAAACATATTTTACGATTGCTCTAATAAACTAAAGCTTTTTTTCAATCATTGATATATAATAAACCACTTCTAACTTTTGTTTACATGTCAACTTGAATAGTGCAACATTTTAGGAATTCCTTTTTACATTTCTATTTCTACAAGAAAAGCTTTATCTATTTTTCTAGTTGACTTGAAAGTATATCTCTTATAAAGTTGATAGTATGTTTACTCACTTTGACTACACACACTTTCCACATCAACATGAGATGTATTCATTATTTCAGTGGAGGGATAATAAAGCCGATGAAAAGTTCCTAACGAAGTTAATTAACCGCAGCACTGATTCACCGCTGCTACTTTCTGAAGTGTACTTTAAATGTACCATAGTGTAATGTGAGATCTACCAATAGATCTCTCTTGCTCTAAGCACTCCTATTGTATGTATACCACTGACGTGTTCCCATCCCAGAAATGCAAATATTTGATTTTTCAAGTCTTTCAGTATTATTATGCGAGGTGTTGCTAACCGATTTTATATATTTTTCTGAAAAGCTATACGGATGTACTTAAATATATGTTATACACGTAAATTATATGCATATAAAGCTATTTTTGGAAGATATAACAGTAAACTTATATTATACTAAACGGTGAATCATGTTCGTTCTAATATTTATGTACGAACTTATGTTATTATATTTATTTAACAAAATTACAAAATATACTATGTATATTCTTATAGCCTAATATTTTTAGGAATCTGACCTTTAGAATTCAATGTGTACAGGTAATTTATTATCTTAACGATAATCTTTTAAACAACTATAACGAGGAAGCTGTAGTATGTGCACTATTTTAGCTTTAAATACGAGCAATGAATTTGCCATGTTAATTGGAAGCGCAAAACAATGCAACACTGTTGTGCAGGAAATATAGAAATGATGCTGAAAGGCAAATGTACAATTGTTTTGTGCTTTTATAGTCTATCGATGTTGGCAAAGTTAAAACGTCGTTATGAATTCTTTTTACTCTTTCCTTACTGGGGTAAAGCTGTTAATTTAATCCTCGAATAAAGCTATGTTTCTATTATTATTATTTTTATTATTGTAGGTATGTTGAAATAGGATTTTACCTAACTGTAGCTTTATGATGCAAGAAAATATTTAAATAGTAGAGAGATTTATTAATTAAATCACATTATCAAGACTGTGTGTGTGATTACCTATTCTGTTTCTTCACATTTCAATGTAAATCTATTTCATGTTTTCACACAGTCAAATTTTAAATAGAAATTACAATCATTTTTTGGTGTGTACCTATTATTACAATGAACTTCTTGGTTTTAAAGTCAGTATTTATAATTTTCTGTTTTAATATATAGAAAATGAAGAAAAATTAGAATGACATTCACGGATTCACGTATTATTATGAAGTGATCATTTACAACTTAAAGTAACGGTTAGAGTGTCATTAAGTCGTCCTTCATTATAACTTCCGTTTCTAGACACAGTTTTTCCTTACCAATAATTGCACAATCATTTGCTGCATGCCATTACTCTGCACTGATGTATTAGATTTTTTAGTTGTTCCATTAATATACGTCTCTTGTATATTATTGGAAGGTGTTGCTATTTGTGAGCAATATAATTATGAACAAATTAAATTCAAATAGGCATTACTTGAATTTTCCTTATCGCGGAATAATTAAGGAAATTCTCGGCTGGTTACACAAATATTTAATAGATCATTAACTTGAGTTGACATTCTGAACAATCATTAAGTTGAAGTATGTTTACGTGTTTTAAACGACATTAATTATACCTTAACGAACTTTCATATACAACTTATTAATAAGTACATACATGCTTTTCGACAATTTTATCTTAGATAATCGCTAATCAGTCAATTCCTATTAGTTCTGACACGAACTTACCATATACGTATGTATTATACTGTATTAATTACTTATTTGTGCAAGCATAACACTGCCGATTAGTAGGTCTAATAGAAAATTTTGATGTACGATCATGAAAATTAAACAAGAAAGCATTATTTAATCCAATGCTTATTATTTTTTATATCGTGAAGATTTTGATTTGCAAATTATGAAATAACGATTAGTAGGTTTAATAGAAAATTTTCATGTACTGTCATGAAAATTAAATGAGAAAACATTATTTAGTCTTATGGCTTATTATTTTTTATATATGTATAAGGTTAAAAGTCATAATAAACATATGTTCACAAATCAACCGTTAACGAGATAACAGCGAGTGTTCCTAGTAGTACATGGATATAACATATCCCAGTAAACAGGTGCTTATCAGCTATTGTTTTATGACAGTTTAATTTGACGTTTTGTGCAATTTGTAGCAATTACAATGGTTGCGTATTCTAATGCTGAAATGAGCCATATGGTGTTCATGTACGGTCGTGCTAATGGGAATTCTTTACAAGCACGTCGCTTCTATGCTGAAACGTTTCCTGATCGCCAACTGCCTTCGCATGTGATGTTTCAGACGGTGTTTCAACGACTAACAGAAACTGGTTCGTTTGAGAAGCGGTCTTTTGATACTGGACGGCAGAGATTAGCATGTACTCCACAGATAGAAGATCGAATTTTGAATATTATTGATGAAAATCCCGAAACTAGTGTTAGAAGAATTTCGACTCAAGTGGGTGTAAGCAGCAATCTTGTTTGGAGAACTCTTCATGAGCAACTCCTATACCCCTACCATATCCAACGGGTACAAGCCCTTACTGCTCCGGATTATCAAGCGAGAAGGGCTTTCTGTGAGTGGTTTTTGCGAACAGCTGCTGATCAGCCAGATTTCGCTGATAACATCCTTTTCACTGATGAAGCTGGTTTTACTAAAAATGGAATATTTAATTTCCACAACAATCACGTTTGGTGTGACGAGAATCCTCATGCTACCGTTGAAGCTCGGCACCAGCAACGTTTCTCTCTAAACATCTGGTTAGGCATGATAGGGGAACGGTTGCTAGGACCGATTGTTTTGCCACAACGCGTAACAGGTCCTGCATACCTCGAGTTCTTGGAAAATACTTTACCTGAACTTTTGGAAGATTTACCTATAAATCTAAGACTGAACCTCTGGTTTATGCAAGATGGAACTCCACCGCACTTTACGCGTGCTGTTAGGGAACATCTTAACAATGAATTTTCTCGGAGATGGATAGGGCGAGCAGGTCCCATTGCTTGGCCTCCAAGGTCCCCCGATCTAAACCCGTTGGACTTTAGTATCTGGGGTTATTTGAAAAGTTTAGTGTACGCAACACCGGTAAACGATCTTCCAGAGTTGCGCCAACGTATAGTACACTGTTGCCAGATAACACCAGAAAAACCCTTGTTTTTTGAAAGAGTGCGCGCTTCCTTTGAAAGCAGATGTAGATCCTGTGTCGAAATGGAAGGACGTCATTTTGAACATCTTCTTTAGTTATAATCTATTTTATGTTAAAATATAATAACATCTTAATAAAAACCACTAAAGCAAACTAATTCTGCATTTGCGATAAAATCGCTGTTATCTCGTAAACAGTTAATTTGTGGACATATGTTTATTATGACTTTTTACCTTCTTTTCGATCGTACTACATGCCCTTAAAATCTTTAAACGATGTTTCAAAACACCCTGTATTGAAATGCAGTCGTGAGGGGTCCGGATCCCAGCTGTCGGGTTGATCAGCCGATATGCACTCGTAACCGATAAGCCAGAATTTTGCCAAATCAAAAATTTCATTATGGAAGGTATGGTAAATGTTATATACCTATGTGAGTAGAATTACAAAAATGTCATTTCAAAATTTAAAAAAATCGTCACTATGTAATCATATTTTTCATGATACAAAGCATTTTCTCGTAAAGCTATTGTAAAGCTAATCCCAAAATTTGGGCAAAATGCCGAAGTTACTAATGTAAAATCGCCAGCTCGAACTCGTACGTACCGTCAGGCCAAACCGAAACATTGCCGTTGTTGCTGAAATTCACGCACAATTTATTTAACCCCTATTTAAAACTAAAATTGATAATTCTGTTTAGTTCTGTGTTGAATAATACGTAAATAATTGATTGTGAGAAGCAATTGCTCCATTTCAATGCGTAAATTGCTGTAGTATATCCTTTTTTAAAAGCTCCTGGTGTATGCTAAATTATAAAAATATTTCTACGTTGAAGAATGACGTCTAAACGGTAAACATGATGGCCCTTTTTTCACTATAAATATACATATAATAGAGCGCTCTTTATCTGATGTAACAGTAAATATTATATCTCTAAGTTATTATTTGTTATAATATGCCCAATTACATCATCAACTGATGGGTTATTTTGGTGTACGTTTACTGACAGTTATAGTCTTATAATGAGTACATGTGTGAAACCCGTTTTCAAGATAATGTCACATCGATAGATTAAGCCTCAAAATTACAACAATAACACATAAATCAGTCAGTACGACCGAATTTATACAAATAACTGTAAATCGTATCTCAGAAAATATCAAATAACGATTACTTATAGAATTACAAACAAATTATGGAAATGTTTTCTTTAAAACAGCTAACAACAAGATATAGTTTTCACTTCAGCGGAGTTATAAATGTGGCAGTTATTTATAAACGTATTTCACAAATAACAATAATGTAGAAGTTGTAAAACAATTCACGTTTGTACTAATTTTCATAGTTTAACTTTAATAATCATACCGTGTAGACGCAGTCGAGTTGTCGATTCATATGTATTAAATAGTAATGGCTGGTCGACTATAAGTAGGAGAGTCTATGTTAAACTTCTAGCACACTTGACTCCTAACTATTCTGTTTTCGTTATGCCTTAAGGATACTGGGTGAGTGCATGTATTTATCGTACACCATTCTTTACCGTTTTAAATTGTAATAGTTTACGCAATGTTTATTTATTATTTGTGCAGGATTACCTACTAAATCTAATATGACATGGTCTTCAGTACATCGGTATGATACACTTTCTATATTTACTGATATTACTGACGCGGTAAGCGAAATTGACGCGAGCAACTTGTTAAAGGACCACACACAACCAGCTCACAGTCGTCAGCACCATTAGACCGCGGATTATCATCTCTTTAGGCCGCTTTATAACATTGTGTTGCTGGCCGTACAAAGATAGGGATAACGAGCGGATAATGAAGCATCTGATTCCAGATCGCTCATGTCTGATTGCGGCGAGTTATTATATTGGTCTCGCGTGAGATTAAATATCTATCCGCAGGATAGTATTTTATACGGGGATCTGTCGGGGGATTCTGTAATTGTATACCTACACCTTAACCGGAGAGCTAAACACTTACTTTCGATAAATATTGATGTTATTCTTGACGACTATCGTAGATTAAATCGAATGATTCTCGCAACGCTTTGCCGTTTATCTAATTAATAACACTTGTCTACGGAGATTATAAGCTGTTGAAGGTTTATTTATATAATCGGAGAAACCGTTGGGAAATTCTTTTTTCCATATTACCCATAATAGGTGCTTAGTGTTTATATGTGAAAATGTTATTGCTGTGATGTATCGTTTGTGATAAAAGGATAGTTTGGAGTGTGTTTGAGTTATCGAGACGTTTCCCATGGGAAGAGTTTATAAGATACATCTATATGCAAATTATATTTAGAGATAGATGTTAATAGATTTGTATGATAATAACTAGTAATGGCCTAATCGATTGAAAGAAGCATTCGGTAGCGCTAAACGAATGCTAAACATTTTTTTCCTTCATGAATGGGAAATAGTTTTTTTTACCTCGTCATTTGTAAACTTAGCATTACCTGTCAACCAACGCAACGGTAGGTTAATGTTAACCTTCGGTCCATTCTTTAATGGTGGCACACTTAAAGCGAATAAGCCTGAAACTTTTTCGAGCACGTATTATTCCAAAAATTTAGAGTTTAAACATTAAAAGTACCTGATTTCAAATAGACGGAGCTTCACCATGTTCCACTGCAACTGTTATCACACGATTTATTAATGAAATATTTCCAGATCGCTGAATTGGTCGATTCGCCTTCATTGCTTGGCCACCATGCTTACTTCAACTGTCGCCAAATGTTTTCTTTCTTTGGAGTTATCCCAAATCTAAAATTTATAATAATATAACTATACAAAATATGAAGGAATTAAGGATCGCAGACTCACTACATGTAATGGATTGAACCTGAACTTCTTAGGTAGATCTGTGCAAGGTTTTTATAATCGGTTGGCGTATTCTGCGTGTAACGTGAAGAAGGTTTTCCAATTCATTTTCCACTATAAATTTCATTAAAATGATCGATTACAATTCTACCACTATGCGGCGTCTTATTGTAATATCAGAGTTGACCGTATTTCTAACGGAAGTTCGTTCATGTATTCGTATAATGCTCTCTTAAAAATTGTAGCCACCTTTTCGCCGTGAGTGTGCCTTCCTAAACTTTGGCTCCAATAATTAATCCATTAAGGATGTCACGCCACATTTATTCTCAAAACATTTTGAAAATTGGTTTCCCGAAGTCATTGAGGATTATGTTCTCACCAATAGTACAAATTCTAACCATTTACTTTTCCATTGTTATGAAATCGAGATTCGTATGACCATGTTATAACCCGTTCTTCAAATCTCGAGGAAGCAACGCTTGATTTAAGTGGATTTTAAACTGATGCAATTTATAACCTTTCAAACTCCGTTGAATTGACGAAAAAGAAATATCAGCTTCATCGGCTTTTTGCCGAATGGCTACGTGGGGATCAACACTTCCTCAAGCTGAAACTGCGATTGCATTGCCTTCATTTCTTCTAGTCCTCGGTCTAAAAGCGCTTCTCTTTTTGTTGAAACCCCAAAAATGCGCCCAACTTTCTTGCTAGTTTTGCAAATAACTTCTTAGATGCGTTTTTGACACATTCGTCTATAGTGGCCTCAGGTACCATTTCTTTGGCATTCCCCATAGATTAAAATCATATACAACTTCTGCTGGCTGCTCTTCGGTTCTCGGGTTCTCTGCCGTGTAGAAAGTTTAAATTACTTGACGTTACGATCATCTTGTCGTGATCTTCTTCAGAAGTGAAGTGACTAGTTTGTCCTGATCCAGGGTTAATATATGGTCCTGTGTCCGTTGCTGCGTAATCGTTCAGCTCTGTTGAGGCGTGTCCGTTGCTCTCCGTTGGGCTGTGAAGAATGATTTCCAGATACTTGGTAATTGTAGTCCGTCTTCTCTGTTGATATTGTTCGGATTTTTCTGTATTTCAATAGCTTCTCTGTACAATCTTCTCCAGTAATGTGGTTCCGTTGCTAGTTTCCTGCATTTGTCAAACTTGATTCCGTGTTTCGTGTTTGTTGAGTGTTCTGCTACTGCTGATTTGTCTGTGTATTCATACTTTGTATCTCGCATATGTTCTTTTAGCCTGATATTGATGTTTCTGCCTGTTTGTCCAATGTATACCTTTCCACAAGTGCAGGGTATCTCGTAGACTCCTGGATTTTGGAGCGGCGAGGTACGATCTTTCGGTGAAGGTAATTTTGTAGATAGTTTCTCTGGAGCATTGAAGATTACTTTGATTTTGTGTTTGCGCAGCTTTCTTCCAATTTTGTCAGTGCATCCTTTGATGTATGGCACGCAAGTCGTTCCAGTAGTAGTTGTTGTTTCTTCCTGTTGTTTTGGGTGTTTTGGTTGTTTGTTGATGGTAGCTGTGATGTCTTTGAGTCTGTAGTCGTTCTGTTGTAGTGTGTTCTTGAGATGTTGGAGTTCGGCTTCGAGGTGTTCTTCATCTGATATCGTCTTAGCTCTATGCACCAATGTGTTTAAAATTCCCCGTTTTTGTGCGGGGTGATGGTGAGAATTTGCATTGAGATAGCGATCCGTGTTGGTTGGTTTACGGTAAACCTGGTGTCCCAGTGTGTGGTTCTCTTTCCTCTTGAGTAGCACATCCAGAAAAGGTAAGGAGCCATCTTCTTCGAGTTCCATGGTAAATTGTATTTGGTTGTGTTGTTTGTTGAGGTGTTCCAGAAATTGAGGTAAAGTGTCAGTTCCATGCGGCCATATGACAAAGGTGTCGTCAACGTACCGATACCAGCACTTCGGTTTTAGTTCACTTGATGCAATGGCGGTGTCCTCGAATGCTTCCATAAAAATGTTAGCGAATACTGGAGATAAAGGTGATCCCATCGCGGCTCCTTCTATTTGTTCATACACTTCTCCGTCGAAGGTGAAATATGTTGAAGATGCGCAGAGTTCTATTAAATTTATGATGATTTCTTGGGAGCGTTGTCGGATGATGGTGACAGCTTCATCTATCGGGATATTAGTGAACAACGATTTGACGTCGAAGCTCACTAAAACGTCATTCTTCTCCACTTTGACATTCTTGACTTTTTCTATGAAATGCGCCGAATTCTTGATGTACGTCTCTGTTTTTCCCAAGAGTGGTTGAAGATTCTTGGCAAGGTATTTGGCTAAAGGATGCGTAGCCGAACCCCGAACCGAAGAGCAGCCAGCAACGACGGCCGTGAAAGCCTAAAGACTAATATACAACTTCTGTTGGTTTGAATACACAGTCATTTTTAAAAGAAATTTCCATTAAATGACGCGCCGTGATATTTATTGTTGACGGTTTATAGTTAATTGAAATTATTTTGATTGATATTCTGATATAATTATCTCACAAACGCAATACAAATACTTAATTTTCAAAATTAAATTCAAATATTTATTTAAGAAACGACAAATATGAGTAATTTAAAATTCAGTATTAAATGTCATAATTTCAAAATTTTACAAACACAATCAAGCATAATTGTGAATCGTTATTTTATTAAAGCATGTCGTAATTTATTTAGTAGTTTTCTTTACATACAGAAAACAAATATTAAAAGATTCAAGAAATTTAAATTATAATTAAAATATGTCTGTCAAGTTGCTGAGATCTAGCAAGAAAAACAGAAAAGTTAACTCTTATCATTTAGCATAGAGACCTGTAAACTTAATTGTCAGACAAATTTGTAATTAATTGATTTATTAAACCTGACTATTGTAAAATTAGTGTAAAAGAAACAATATTTGAACAAATTGAACAGTTTAATTGCGTTACGTAACACCGGAAGATTCTCCGAAGGACCTGCATGAAAGCGGTTGAATAAATCCAGTTTCGAAGCAATCCAGCGGCATAAGATTGTTTGGAATGAAGTCCTAGTAACCTATGGGAAAAAGCAAAGAGGTTTGTTTAAGAATTTGAGTCGAGAGGGTGAAAAAATAGCGTGGGTAGATAGGCGCGTGAAAATTTGGGTTATTAAAACTTAATATAAATGTTTTAACAAGAAAAATCTATTACCTACATGTAAATTAATGTAGTAAAGATAACTCACCTGAATGTGACAGTGTATATTTCCGAGATCGATTCTTACTTCAAATCAAGATTATTATATCCAGTAAAGCAGATCTCATCACCAAGCGACCGACCGAGTCACAATTCGAATCCAGATATCGAGAAAAGGCCGAATCCAATAGAGAAGAAGTTTCTATCAGGATACCAGGCTAGCAATAGAATTTTATTAAACTACTTACAAATCTATTCAAATTATGCTTTATGACGTGAAAAACCAACTGTGAATAGTGAATATATTTTTTATAAAAAGGTATTTTACCTGTCGGAACGTAAGGATCTCATTGGACCTTTTGTAGAGACTAGGTATAGTAACCAGAAGATAAGATTTCACGTTACATCATATTTATTTATCGAATTTTGTCGACTTTACCAGTTAAGATCATTCAGAGTTTCTGTATATTCATTTGTTCACAATCTGGAAGTTTAAAACCGGTCAATAGTTTTAAATTTTACTTAGATTAACATTTTAGTCAGAGCTGGAACAATAATGATGGGTAAGTCGATCATTGTTTTGTTAATAGAGTTAATTTTATTCTTTTTCTGATTTTGAATCACGAATTACGAATGTGCTTAATGTATTAATCCAGAAGATATCTTATTTGAATGTAAATTGTTTAATTTACCTGAATATTTGTGGTTTTTTTGAAAATGTCCATCATTTTTCTCACACATCACAGATATATCGACAAACACAACTTTGGCGGTAACAATTCGTTACCAACAAGTTATTTTTAAATTTTAACCGTAATTTTCCAATGTATCCAACGTAAATAAGTTTCCAAATAAGGCGGCAATAAGCTAGATTTAAAATTTCAAGGTGATTCTCGTTTTGAATGGACAGTAGGTTTTGTCATCGCATTTATGAATATATATGGTTTTTATACTTTTTCCCAAAAGCAAAAAAAGGTGGGCGAGTACTAAACTGAATCACCCGGTATATGCAAAGCTATGCTAAAAGCTGTTGAATCTAAATTCTTAAGTGAACCAGTTTGTTTTTGCGTTTCGCAATTACGGACGCAATAGAGCAACATTAAGCTATAAATAGCTTTAATAACCTTCACTTTTAATTAAGTTTGTGGCCGTTGGAAATGCGTCCAACTTGCCGCATCGCATAACAAAGCTTTACGCGCACCAATACACCTATAAGCCATTAATTTTCGTATCGCAAAAACTACCTGTTCCTCCGATTCAACGATAATTGCACGGTAACTGTTAAACGGTTATAACAGAATTCACGCTTCGTTGTGCAAATATTAACAATTTACATAATAATTACGTGAGCGCCGGCCGGGTTATGACTTTTGTTGCGTGTTGTTCAACTTTAACAAAGGGTGCTGTATAGATGTAGCGGTGGATACACATCGCTCTCGGTGTTCATGATCTGTGAACGCACGCACTCGCACGTGAAGAGCAAGGTGCACGTCCGGTCCGGCGCAAATGGAGTTTGTTTATTTATTTATTTTTCCGAGCTTTCGAAGCGCGTACTTTTTAATGGTGGTCGCAATTCAGCATGAATTATTTATGCCTTATTGTATGGTCGCGTTGCGCGAACTTCAGATCGTTCGGATACTCCATTAATTATGGAGCGGGGAATAAAGGATGGTTTATTCGTGGCCGAACGATAACGAATCGATCGTTGGTTCCATTTGTCTGGTTCGGATAAATAAGTCTTCTTCGGTTGCGCCGTGTACAGATACTAATTATTGGAACATTGATAGGTTTACGATGATAAATTGTAAGTTTTTCAACAAATATAGAGGTTTACAGGTGCATGTTATTTCTATAAGAATTTTGAAATGTAATATTCAATTTTAAAGAGATTAGAACAATTTTTAAAATCTCCTAGCTAATATACAAAACGCTATGTTACTGTACAAAACACGACGAGACGAAAAGATATAAAGGTTTAGGAGAAGATAACTTAATAGTGGACGGTAAACTTATCATGGAGTAACACTTTAGAGTATTATGAACTATGAAACAGTAAAGAACAACGTGCAAATTTCATATTTGAAGTTCCGGTGCTATTACAAACAACTTTTACGTGTGAGATTTTTAATTTACTTTTCAATAATTGGTAGTTTACTCTTAATGCAATTTCACGTTTTCTTATTTTTTGACCACTCTGTAAGTGTAATCAACATTTCGATTAGTGCTGCAGATATCCGACAAAATTGAGATCCGGATATCCGGATCAAAAACTATCCGGATATCCGAATCCTTGTATCCGGATCCGCTATCCGAAACCTCGGATCCGGACCCGCTATCCGATACCTCAGATCCGGATCCGCTATCCGAAGCCTCAGATCCGGATCCGCTATCCGATACTTCAGATCCGGATCCGCTATCCGATAACTCAGATCCGGATCCGCTATCTGAAGCCACAGATCCGAATCCGCTATCCGAAACCTCGGATCCGGATCCGCTTCTTGAATTCGGATATACTATTCGGTGCTGGGATCTAGATCCGATAACTATACATAAAACATACAAATTATTATCGAACAACAGAACGGTAATTACTAATTACTAAATGGTAATTAATTTAATGGTAATTACTATTACCATTCATTTGTTCGATAATAATTTGTACGGTTACTTTAATGGTAATTAATTTAATGGTAATTACTAATTACCATTCAGTTGTTCGATAATAATTTTTACGTTTTATGTCAGTTATCGGATCTAGATCCCAGCACCGAATAGTACACCCGAATTCAAGAAGCGGATCCGGATCCGAGATTACGGATAGCGGATCCGGATCTGAGGCTTCGGATAGCGGATCCGGATCTAAGGTATCGGATAGCGGATCCGGATCCGAGGTTTCGGATAGCGGATCCGGATAGCACTCAGATCCGGATATCCGGATAGTAAATTATCCGGATCCAAAATTATCCGGATCCTGATAACAGCTCTAATTTCGATTACCGTAAAATCCTATCTAAAGTAAGCAAAACTTTTTATGAGGAATTATTTTTTCTGTGAAAACAAAAACCATATAATTTATAAGTGTTGTTAGGTCTATCAGGGGACACACTGTATATTTGCATGTCCATAATTAGGTGTTTGTTGTAGAAAAAGTACCACAATTTGTAGTACTTCCTAAGTGTTTTATTTTCTAAATACTATGAAAGTCCGAAGCTACTAGCTTCGACATTACATTAGTCTTTCTCAAAATCGATAGATCATAATCTTCAGTTTTTTCACATTTCCATATAACATTCCAACCGCATTGCATATGTATTTAAAACTAACAAGTGTTCATATTGCGGTGTTATAGTTTATCTAATAGCGTTTTCGACTTATTGCACTTTACGCGTGGAGTATATCTTACTAATATTATGTATTAAAATAAGATGGAAATACAATCAGTGCATAAAAGTGCAATAAGTCGAAAATGCTATAACATTTACTTAGTCTCGGTGCACATTAGATAGAACATAGCTATCTAGTTATTTACAACATTGCGCCTTGTATGTAATAAAGAAAGTTAAAGAAACATTATATTGCATCGCCTAAAGAAGACATCAAGTCACAAAGGTACATGTAACTTTCTATCCACCTCCAGATAATTACTTGATTACAAGGTACCTTTTCTCGCATGTATCCTCTATAAACTAATCATTTTAACAGTATTTGTCATTAAATCCTTCTATACGGATAATATTAGCGAAAACCAGCCATTACGGGCATGAATATTCTCCTTTAATCACTTAATTAATACATTGGGAAATATCGAAGGCGTACTTCTTCTGCTGAGAAAGAAACTAATAATATCTTGTGAAATAAGAAACGGTTTAAAGTATGCGCCTAGCTATTGTAAAGTTATAGTCATTAATATAAGAGTTAAGTGCTGGCTGTTATAATTATTTATTTACGTTAGTTTTATATTTTGTTTTAGTGTATTGTCTATTTTAAATCTGTATGCGTGTGTTAAAAACAGAGCTGCTACTGACATGGATACACTCTTAAGTACAATGGTGTAGTAATTTATTTTGGAAAGTAGTATTCGAGTAAACTTGCACCTGACACCCACAAAAAATTTGAAAGACGTTGATTAATGCATCTCCAAAATATGATTCAGTAAATTTAAATTATTTGTTATTTTTATAACCATAATTCATTAATGAAAGTATGAGCCTTTCTGTATGCACCTATGTAAATATCATACATATTTTATAACGTTTAATTTATTTTAAGAAATTCTAAATACCCGTAATCCATGATTACATTGGGAATATTTATTATCCGAACTAATTCTCTAATTTATCTTCCTTGTTTATTTATGGTTATCATTAGTGTGCGTTCGGTATGAATATGATAGAATTAATTAGAATGAAAAATGTCATTATTCATGCTTCGTAACACACACATATCCCATTTACCACTAACACGTCAAAGTGAAATATCACCACCTGTCTTCACTTTATCAAGGTTATAACTTGTCGACAAAAAGTCTAACTGTTCCTGGCCTTACATACCAACGCTAGTTAAGCCCCTGTTTACGTGTTGTAAGCGTCTATCATTGAAAAGTAAACATTTGTCTCCGTACTCGGTCAATTTAATCTTTTGCCTTTCGTGTACTGTTATAATGGAATCTGCTTTACGCTGGGGGGTAACTAACTGTAGTTAGCGAATAATTTCCGAATTTCTTTGCTATTAGAAATATATGTTTAATCATTACTCAATATTAGTTTATTAATCCAGATATGGCCAATGTACTACATATAGTACAGAGCTAACAAGCTTTTTTGTTACACAAAACGCAAAAATCTGTAAAGTTTATTGCAACACTTTTAAAAAAAAAGTCCTCTAGGTTTCTCTTATCTTGTCTAAAGATAAATTCTGCAAATAACCCAAAAAATGACATTCTTTCAGTGACTTTGTTTTTGCTTTTTCTATGATGTTTCTGCAAATAAAAATAAAGTGTACCGCTTCATTCCTTCGCAGTTGAAAATTGAGCATAGAGAATGAAGAAATATCTCGAAAAAGAAAATAGAAATCCTTGTTTCCATACATCTCCCAAATTGTTGATGCATATTGCAATAATAAGTGATGTTTTCTATTTTTGTTTTCAGGTGAGTTCGCTAAAACTATTATTAGTGGATTACTGTAAGTATTACATTCTAATAAATAACATAGGGCAATAAAGATAGTGGTAAGATACTTACACTACAGGGTTCCTTTCCAACATCTTTCGATTACATAGTAAGCATTTTCAGATAATAAACTTTATTGATGTTATTTTTTACTTGAAGATGATTACTGTGTAATCGAAACATGTTGTGAAAAAGGTTTTTACTAAATACAACTGATTTAATAATAGAACAATTTATTTTTCATTTAAGTATATCATAAAATGATATTTTTATTCAAGATGTCCGATTTGCCATTCAGTTTTCATTCATTCATTCATTCATAACGTAGGGTGGACACCTTTAGTCCAGGCACTTGAGCTAGGAGCTCATTGTTACCGTCCCTATTAAATCTCTTACTTCCACTCGAGCAGCTTGGTGTTCTCTATAAAGCCCAGTATCTTGCCCAGTGGAAACTTGAGAACCTTCGAGAGCTCCAATAGATCCTCCCCGAAATGTTTCTGTCGGAGTACTTTCAACTCCTCACATGTGCAGATTACATGTAAATTCGTTTCCTCCTATAGCTCGGATCTTCTGCACCATGATTCGCTTACTCGACCTGTGTTATACAGATGGTTTTTCAGGGGACAGTATTCAGTTACCAGCCCAGTAATGGTTTTAGCTTCTTTCTTGCTGCGTCTAAGTAGGTTATCAGGGAACTTAGCATCCTCATCCATTGCCATCTATGCCAGTCAGTTTATGAATATCTTGCATAAAATTTATTTTTCGTTTAATATAATAATTTGACAAGCTCTACCTTCTTTGTTGCACCACCCCACAATGACAACACAATCTCTGAGGGCTTATAAAATAAGGCACATTGTCGAAAAGGGTGAATGTCAAAATGTTGACAAAATGCATAGGAAGAAAAGCAGAAACTTTTTGGGTCTACTTAAAGAATTTAAAAATTTCCTCATCAGATTTGGCCATACGTACAAATTTCATTTATTAGCACTGAAAATTTGGAAAATCTCGAGGGGAAAAGCTACGGATTTTAACTTTAACGTGTTTATCTCTAAATTTTAATAAAATTAAGTCTTGTGGGCAAACATGTGAAAAAAGGTTTCCTTAACTCAATAGAATATTTTTTTTGTCTTTATTGTGGTTGAATTACTTTTCGTGAAGAACTCCTCGATAATAAAATGCTGATATTTTCCATTCTGCAGTGGACGCGACAATTAATTGAACCATTTGGCAAGTTGTTAGTGATAGTTTAACTGTTTTTGGAAAAACTACAACTCCGTTCAATTTAACTCTCTAAAATTTTTATGTGTGTAAATTGAAACCTTCTGTGGATTTTTTTTGTGCTTTTCGGGAGTTCCCATAAGCCGTCTGTGATATTAATAACATATAAATTAAGATCTCCTATAACCTAGGGTAAAATATGGACACTGCTTCACGTTTGGGGGCCTATCGAAACGACTTTAACTACACAGACAAACACACGTTAGGCCATTGGAAAGACAGCAAAAACCCACATAGGAACAAACAAAGGATAGCTAAATAACTATTTTCGTAGCTTTGATGTATTTTATTAATGCTCTGTATACATAGATATTATCCTCTTTCAGAATTTGCACCATATTCGTCGGTTGCTGAACCTTCAGCCTCGTTAGTTCCCTTAACATTTCCTTTCTGTCGTTAGTATAGTTGCCGCATTCTAAAATCAAGTGGTTGATGTCTCCATTTACCATTCCGCAACTGAAAGCTAGTGATTCCTTCAGGTGTAACCTATAAAGAAGTGCTGGAAACTACCCATGTCCAAATTTTAGCCGTGCAATGGTAGTATAAAACCACCTGGAAACCGAATGTTTTGAGTACCATGCTCTGTTATTTATTAATTAGGGTGGATTAATCCGTATTGGGTTGATCTTTGGTCGTTAATCCGCTGCCATCGATTTTGCCATTCTATGTAAATTCTTATTCTTACTAATCGCTTGTAGATCATTCCAGCTGAAGTTTACATTACAGAGTGTCTACTCCGCAACTGCTCTTTTAGCAAGTTCTTCCACTATCTGGTTCGGTCTGATATCAACTTGCCTTTTGATCGATATAAATACTATACTATTTTCTGAGCGTTTTAATTTCCCAGCTTCAACTACTATTTTTTGTACAGTAGGGTGCATAGCTTCTAGGTTTTCATTTAACATGGCTTTAAGATCAACAATGGCTTTTGATCATAAGGGTCTATTTTGTCTATTCTAATAGATCAAATAAATTAAACCATTCAAGATATTAAGTTCAAAACGGAATAGAAAATACCATCTCGAAACGATTCAGTAATTTATCCAAAGTTTCAACTTAGTGCCCAATTCTTAAGCTGAGACATTTTAAACAATTTATTCATTCATATTGTCGAACTGAATTTTTCAAAAAAAAGCTTAATATCAAAGTCCTTCTTATCTTCCTCATTAAGTTATTCCATACTTTCCTCTTGCTGTAATGTTTTTTTTTTGTCTTTCGTCCTCTCTGCAAATTATTCCACGTGTTGCGAAAAACTAAATGAATCGATAAGACCTACATAATTTAAAATAAGGAAGTTTATATTTTGTCAGTCTTGTTTTAGAGCTAAAATTATTTGCTTCAGACACTAGTTTATTATAACTACGCTGTAACTTAAAAAATTAAATGCCTACTAGAAGTCTAAAACCTTCTAATGAGCTAATTCAGTAGAACATAAAAATAGCAGCGTCTATCTCTTCATTTCGATATTAGGTCTAGACGTTCTAACGAATATAATATGACAGTATTATGAGTATCTCATTATTTCTAGTAAACTCTGTTCAATTATTCTGTTAGCAGAACAGCAAGTTTCAATATCCCAACTCACATATATTGTTTCATCGATGAATGGTGTACTGTTTTATTTAAAATTTTAATTTTGTTTTACGTCAGAATCATGAACCATCGCATCTATGTATTTAATTTACAGAAAAAAATAAAAACAAATCATTCAAATTGGCGCCAGACTGTTTTATATTCTGTGTTTTAAATACTAATTGTAAGTGGGAAACAACTCGTTAGAGATATGTAATTCGTATTCTAATGTTTTAATCCATCAATCCAGAGCGACGATATCCGTTACATCGAATTACCAGCGCATAATTAATCATAAGTATAAGACGCGTAGGCCTCTAATCTTAATTTAAATTCACCTAAGATTATAGTCCTTGCCCTATATGGAGAATTTTCTAAATTGGTGTGTAGCGGTGCTCGTGGTCGGATAACAATAAAGTCAGGGTGTGTGATTCTCTCTTCGCCCCTATAATTATTCGTGAGATAATGGGTCATGGTTTATGCCGTCGGGGATGCGTCCCGCTTTATATCGATCATCCATATAGTATAATATGTGATGTAGTAACTACGCCCTGCCGACTGACTGAACTGGAACTAAATAGGTTGGTGTTCGTTCGACCGATGTTGCTTTAATTTTATTTGCCCGGTGCGTAAGGAAATACGCTTTCGGAATCATTGAATGTGGTTAGTTGTATTCGTATGGTTCCGTTCACCGACTTCGAAAATAAATCATAAGAAACGGTGTGTTTGAAGGAGAAACTTTAGAATGTGGGTGATGTTTTGGTTTTGTAGAAATAAATAATTAGATTGCATAACTTGCCCAGCTTTATTAATTACACCTGCAGTAATCTAAAAAAAAGTCGGAGCTATTATATTATATAGTGTTATTCACGCTATACGGCACGAAATATCGAGGCTGAAATTCATGACGATCAAAAAGCTTTACTTTTGAATATATGGGCGTCTATTATGGTTACTTTTTAAAATTATTTTCATATTACACACGATGTAGCAGGGCTACAACAGCAATAATGGTAATAACATATCAACCATAACATAACACAGCAACAAAATTTGTATTCGGAACAGATGTTCGAAATATCATTCCTACGTTTTCAGACACTTACATATATATTCTTTTTTGAAAACAATTGCTAACTCTGGACAACATTTGCGGGTTTACACTTGCAAAAGCGTGGCTTATGCTTATTTTCATATCACGTGGTGTTTTCGAAGAAGTATTGTATATCCTACAATTCATTCCTTTTATGTATCCCCATAAAAAGAAATCTGACAGAGTTGTAAGTTTGCACTTAAAAATAGCGGAACCTCGCGATGATAATGAGACGGAGTGCCATCCAATTGAAGCCTTATACTTGTTCTGATGTTTAAAGGGACTTGTTCTAATAATACTGGAAGTTGGTGTAAAAGAAAATCAAACCACTATGGGAAAAACATACTCATCATAATAAAATGATAATGATGATGGCAAAAACATACTTTACAGAATAGATCTGATATTTCTAAATAAAATAGATAACTAGATGCATTAGAACTTTATATTATTTGCCTATTAGGGGGTATTCCGAAAAATTTAAAAAGGGCTTACAGGCGGTGCTGTTTTAAATAATTAAATATTAATAATATAATCAATTAATTAAACAAAAATTAAAAACCAATCCATAGTTACTACACGAACAACTCATTAGTTTAAATGTAAGGTGCAATATAACCCCTTAAATTTTTCCAAATACCTCCCATTAGACAAATACTGTAAACTATTATCTTTCACAGGCAAGCAGTATAGCAAACCCTTATAATCCGATTAGTACGAATTGATGTCATTTTAAAATATCGTGACGGCGACTGTACTACAATACTATATAATTACAACATTACATTTATTTGCCATGCATTTACACAAAAAAGCGTATAAGTATACCTGCCAGACTTTGAATTACTGGATTCTCATTTCCGTTCTATAGGTTATAAAATTTTTATTGCTACCCATTTAATTTAATTTTCTTATTTCCTGTTCGTTTGGTATCCGTAATTTTCTTTATTTTGCTTTTCATATTATTAATTTTTTTTAATACTTGTTCACTATCTAAATTTTGTTGTATATTCTTGTTATAACTATCGGTTAATTTTTTAAGGGCTTTGTCATTTGCAAACTTGATGGTAAGTGTCATTTTTTTATCCAGAAGTATCTTGTAATCTTCTAGCATTATAGCTACTGCTAATTGTATGTCCTCCGTTTGGGATTCCTCTTCATGAGACATACCTTCATCTCAAGACATTTTTACACAACCACGAATACACTATCACTTCAATATGTACATGTAACAATTTAACTGACAACCAAGAAAAGTACCAAATGATATTCCAGGCTGTCTTGACAATTTTGTGTAACAACAACGATGAAACAGAGAATCTAATAAACTTGTCATAATCTGTTCCCGAGTAAACGGAGTGGGATAGATGCTAAACATGTTGAAGCATATACAGGCTGGGGCAGAAAAACCTATCCGATTTCAAAACGTTATAAAGTTAAAACCACTCAACTTGACAAAATTTTTTTTTTATTAACATATCGCAAATTTTATGCCATTTTCAAATTTAACATCGCGCTTTTGTTATTGAGCGGTTTATCGAAAACGGCGGTTCGATAATTGCTACACAACGTGCGTTTCGAATTCATTTCGGACTCGGGCGTCATGATCCTGTTCCACATCACGCTACGATTAAAGTGTGGGTGTCAAATTTTCGACAGACGGGATCAGCATTGAAAAAGAAGTCGCCTGGACGTCCCAGGACAGCAACAGGACCTGAAAACGTGGCCAATGTGCGAGCCGCGATTGAAGATTCCCCGCGTCGTTCGGCGCGAAAACATTCGCTCGCTTTGGCGATTTCCAACCGCAGTATTCGGCGAATTTTGCACCGGGACCTCAAAATGCATCCCTACAAAATGGTTGTTGCACAGGAATTAAGTGAAAGGGATTTTGAAACCCGTACGAACCTTTGTCGCGATCTCCGAGAACTCCCAAACGACGATGTTGTGCTCTTCACGGACGAAGCCCATTTTCACCTTTGTGGCGCCGTAAACAGGCAAAATTTTCGATATTGGAGTGACGAAAATCCTCGGGAAATCCATCAGGAACCCCTCCATAGCCCAAAAGTGACTGTGTGGTGTGCTCTTTCCCGCCTAGGCGTCTGAGGGCCTTACTTTTTTGAAGAAAATGGGCAAACCGTAACGGTCAACAGCGAGCGCTATTGTTTCATGCTGGAAAATTTTCTTCGACCCAAAATGGTGGAAATTGGCGTGGAAAATGTGTGGTTTCAACAGGATGGTGCAACCGCCCACACATCGCGACGATCAATGGACGTTCTCAGGGAAATGTTTCCCGGACGCCTCATTTCTCTGAGAGGTGATCTTGGCTGGCCGCCGCGCTCACCGGATCTCAATCCATGTGACTTCTTCCTTTGGGGTTACCTCAAATCGAGGGTATTCCAGCATCGACCAAGGACCTTTCTTGCTTTACGAAGGGAAATTGCTCGGGCAATTGAAGAAATTCCTGTGGAAATGACGGTGAAAGTCATGGAAAGCTACCGCGAGCGCCTAAATCAGTGTATCCGCTCCCAAGGACGACATTTAAGTGATGTGCTTTTCAAAACTTAAATTTGAAAATGGCATAAAATTTGCGATATGTTAATAAAGAAAAAAATTTGTCAAGTTGAGTGGTTTTAATTTTATAACGTTTTGAAATCGGATAGGTTTTTCTGCCCCACCCTGTACTACGGACTAAAAGTAGCTACTACAAACAGTGTAGTAAATACTTCGACGTTAGGCAAATACTACCAGAACCGACCAGATGATTCATGTTGGAGCAGTTACTTCGAAGCAGATTCTTACATTTGTAGTATTAGCATGTACTTTGTTTTTATTCATACCACACATTGTTTACCGATATACGGTCTCTGGCCAAACTATTAGACACACTTGAATTTTTTTCGGTTATTTCGACTGTTGACTGAACAATCATTATTTTGTTGTAAAAATATTTTATTTTTTTAATTTGCAATCTTAGTAGCTAAACAAACAGAATAAAATTGATTTAAACAGTAAAATATATATATATACTTTAAGGAAAAACTTCATTCGTATAAATTTTACAAGAAAATCAATACATGTCTGGAATCGTCACCCACCTATGCAGAAGACCGTTTAGAGCTGCGTTAGTAGCATGCCACGGCGAATTGAAGCGTTAATCGCCGCTAAAGGTGGCTCCACCAAATAGTCCAAAAGCATCCAAAACAGAGCGAATAGGGTGCTGTGTTTTGAATGACACGGGTGCTTTTTTAAATTTTCCAGTTGCGCAATTTTGCAATTTTTTAACTTTTCGACTTTTCACTTTCACTTTTCCACTATCCTACTTTTCTAGTTTCAAACTTTTAAACTGTTTGCCGAACCGTGTGCCAAATCGTTTGCCAAACCGTTTGGGAGTTTGGAAGTTTGAAGGTTTTAAAGTTTGAAAGTTTGGCATTTTAAGAGTTTGCCAGTTTGAGAGTTTGAAAGTTTGATGGTTTGGCAGTTTGAAAGTAGTATTATTAACAACATAACATGTAGACAATGAATTATCATTTGCGACCTGAAGGTATTTTCCCAATTTCTGTTAACTGTTCTGAAGGATTCCTACAGTTTCATTCACATTTGCACAAACTTTGCTTTTGTCATCCTGATTTTGGCACCGCTGTCCGGCTTTTTTTCCACACTACTCCAGAAATAACTGCTTAAACTTGAAATTCCTTTTTAATACGTTATTTTACTTTTATGTTTATCCACTTTGTAAACAGAAAACTAGACACAACAATACTTATAGAATAAAAATTATTCTGAGATGTTTGAAATTGATTACTGTGTTGAGAATACCGATGACTACCGAATATTAAAATGACCTGCAAGTAATTTCTTCACGATATAATTACCATCAAATTACGTTTGAAGCTTTCGTAATTTTACGGTAGCACTTGACAAAATCAATTTCGCATCGACGAAGTTTACTGTGCCAGTAATCTGTTTAATTCGACTAATTACTAATTTGTAAGTACGTGCCCGACGCTCGTTCCGATTATAGACTCGAACGAAACGCTTATTATTTTCGTTATGCTCGATCGGGCTGCCAATTAAAATATTTTACGTACAGAATGCCGAACGCTACGCGACCGGGACGTCCAGCAGCGTCTCCTCGCCGATAAAACAGGTGGAACAATTACCGGTGACATACGCGTTGCTGAAACTCCGTTCTCTACTGCGCACCTGCACGCTGTTAAAATAGCTTTATAATCGCCTGTCGCTAAGGATTAATATTAATACCTGAACTGCGGGTCGTAAATATTTTTTATTATTTTACCGGGGACACTTTTATGTGTATATAGAGTGTGTACGCAGACTGTTTTCGGAACGTTCACCTCGAGTATGAATTTTAGACATTCATAGTTTACCTTTAAAGTAAGAAGTTTAAGTATTAAGCGCGCTGGTAATGTTTGTAAAATAAGGTTGTATGGTGGTGGTTGTTGTTGTGTCGGTAATATTGATAATTCATTTACATTACTGGAACCTTTACAAATCTACATTATGATTATTCACAAGAAAGAAAATTCCAAAAACATACATAGTAGTGATGGGCGAATAGTAATAATCTGCTATATTAATAAATAGTGTAATAAATATAATGCATAGGTATGTAAATATATCTTTCATACTAACAATTAACTATTAAAGTACTCCTGTTAACCCTAGTTTCATACTAAACGTCATACTAGCGGTTTACCACTAACAAAATGACAATGCCGGGCTATTCGATTGCGAGCCTCGACGTTAAAAACCTTTTTATGCAAAATCACAGGCAAGGAATGATGCGCGCCGATCTTTTACGAGAAAAAGCCTGGGAAGTTGGCTATAATTACAGGAGCCGGAAGAGCTGCAGTTCGAGTCAGTACAGCGACCTATACCGATTTCAGATCATTCTTACCAACCTACCTATTTATATTCATTTTTTCGCGAATTCTTAAGTGAAATTCTGAGTGTCGCTAATTGCTTTAGAAAAGATGTACACATTTTTTATGTTATAATATTTGTTACTTAATATTGGTGCTGACCTCTAGTGGTATAAAAATAAATGAATCACAAACAATTGCAATACATATCTCCCACAAGTTATAGTTTTCATTTGCTGCGTTTACAGTGCGTAACTGTGCCTAAGCAGTTTGGGAACTGTTGATAATTCGTCTCAAATTATGTTCAAAACTAAGAGCTCGCACGTTTATCACTAGCCGTCACTGGCACCGGCGAATTAATTGGAAAATTGCATATAATTGCAAATTAATGCTAAATATAGGAACTTGTGTTTTTTTTTGCGGAAAAAACAATTTACATATTTTTGATAGGTAGGTACTTATAGGTTTTATTGCAAGTTCAAAACACTCGACGTCGCGTCGTGTCGGCGTGATGCTCCTTCCCCCTCTTTTCCATTCGACTGGTATCCCAACAATCTGCTTTAGCCTGCATGCGGTGGCATCTGAGCGAGCATTGTTTATTTGTAATGCTTTGAGTACTCACTTGCTTTATAAAAACCTTTTTGGTTCGTTAAGTTTTAAAATGGAACGTCATAAGAAAGAGTTAATAGATCGAATAGAAGACTTTGGAAAGGATGGTCTGTACCTGTCAGATACAAATATTGTGATGTGCAGGTATTGTAACATTCGACTGGAAGGTGACAAAAAGGTTTGTGCCATTGTGTGTGAAATCTGAGAAAATTTATACAAAGCAAGAGTTAAAAAATAAGCCATTGTAGTGGAAGCAGACGAAACTTCAGATAAGCAAGAAAGGTGTGTTTTCGCTATCCTTTTTACAACTATCGACTCCAAGGTGACTCAAGAATATTGTTTTAGCAAGTGTCAACTTTCTTGATACTGCCAATGCATCAATATACTCTCAATCAATTATTGATACGCTGAAAGGTTATGAAATTGATTATTCCCAAGTAAAACGGCTGGTATCAGATTCAACACGTTTCAACCTTTTGAAAATTGTGATTGGAGAACATATTCTACATTACCAGTGCTGGGCTCATTAAGTTAATCTTATTGGCGAGGTCTTTGTCAGCGAATTTAAGGAGCTAAATATGATTGTAGCAAAAGTTATGTTAGCTTTCCTTCTTTCAAGGAAAATGGAAAATTCTTACTTGAAGTACTTGAAGGAAAACGTGCCTATCTGCCAGCAAAACTTTATTCAGCACCTGTTGTCACCCGATGAAACTTTTGGTTCATAAAGTTACGCTGATGAAACTTTCAACCATAAACTCAAAATTCAAATTTGTCTCCCATCTAAATTTGTTTTATAAATTTAATTTGTCTTCTTTCTAAATGGTAAACATTTATTTCATTTGTGTAACAGAGCAATATTTTGTGACCATTTTTGTTCCATATAGTCATCGCTATCATATATGCACACTATTAAAAAATACCTCTGGAACAATAAGAACTCTGTTCTCTCTACTTTATAGAATACCAAAACTGCATGTAGGTATGTACCAAGTTGTCCTCGTGTTTTTATTACCCAGTTTTTAAGGTAAAGTTACTAAGCGATTACGCCTGTTTGATCAAAGCAGCGAATACAAGGTCGCTGAACTATAATAAGCGGCGGCGGCGTTTGTCTGCGCCGGTCAGAAGAAATTCTGTAACAGCATGATTAATAATGTATTATTGCGGTGTAACTGTGTAACGCCACATAATTCGTTGTTTGTAAACTTCAACAATATCCAGTATTCTATAAGGACACTTCTGTCTAACGAGATTTATACTAAATAATGCGGATCAAGTTTATTGCTTTATGACGTTAAGATGATTGATGTGAGCAGTTGAAAGATTATACCGAAATTATAATTGACTTTAATGCCATTTTCGTATTTCTTTGCTAGACTTATGTCGTGCCGATGTCATTTCACGGTCGTTTATACTGTCTAAAGATATCGATCTATTATAATTCGCTTTAACTAATTTCAATTGGTCAAGGGCAATTCTATGAATTTTGAACGGCATTCCTTCCTTAATAATGGAACATTTTGTCCATATGACCTTAGGTATACTGCGTCTATGCTAACTATAATTGTAGACACCAATTAGCCACCGGTTTCATATATTTTTCTTCTTATAATTTTAAATTTATTTTGTGATAACAGTCTATATGCAATTTAAACCTCTGCTTAACAAGTTTAGATTTTACAGGTTTAAAGTTATTTCGAAAGTTTTATAGTTACCTTCTTTTATGTCGTGGCAGTTTCGCAATTTCTACCTATTTTATTGTCACGAATGTATTAGCTAAGATAACGATTAGCAGTCACCATGAAGGGTGCAATGAATTTATGTACCGTGAAATCAGGAAACACTACTTAACCCAGCATTTATGCAAGTGTTGCAGTTGCTCGCAAAGAGCTGTCACACAATTCAATAATTGCACAATCGAATTAACAGTACACACTTTGATTGTACAAGGTTAGAATCACTGAAAGGATATAAATAATGTTGCTTATCGGCGAGGAAAGAGTTTGTGCTGTAGTATTATTTAATTGGAGAGCTATATGAAGGAGTAGCGATTACATCAGACTCTTAGGCCGTAAATCTTATGTACGATTAGATAGATGTCCGCTATAAATATTCTACGTTGCGATAGTTAATCGGATATGGCCAGGCGGCACTTTATAAATAATTAATTGAAATTATAGGTCCCGGAGAATAACAAATCGTAACTAATCAATAATTGTTACGCGTGGATACGTGTTTGGAGTAGGTACAAGGTGGGATTACCAAAAATGGTCAGTAGGAAGTAATCAATTACAACTATTGCGCATTGTGAACATAGGTACATATGCACAACAGCGTTTTTTATTTCAATTTGTGTGAATACATGTTTAAATGTAGTTGCTCCCGCGTTTCTGTTATTCTTATTTGGTGTCGATGATACCAAAGCCATCTTTCAGTAAAATATGTTGTTTAGAAATTAAACAAATGTCTGTGATTTCGTTATCTTTGTAACTTCTATTAATCCAATATTGAAAGCCAATAATATGAATTTAATAATACTATACAGGAAAAGGTAATTATTAATATTTCAATTTAATTCAATAATTGAAAGCCACCAAGCATGAAAGGCTCTATAAGGCTTCCTTCTCCACGGTCCAACATACACATTAAAAAACTTTTGAAGATGGTCTGCTAATATTTGTCATCAATCTTCTTAATGAAGCACCCAGTTGAGCAGCTTTCCTAAACACCAATAAAATTCGATTATCTAGGTACAATCCTAAGTAAATTACATATTTAACTACTTTTGAAGTATATAGTAACCGTTTCAGTTACCTGCTCTCATACCAATTAGAGGAATCCTACGTGTAGTCATTAGTCATTAGCACAGTTGTATTATAAGCTGCTAGTTTCAAGGCATGCTCCTCCATTCAAGTATTAACTCGTCTCATAACATGATTAATTTTTCTCTGTATATTCTCGAAGTCTTTGACAACAGTTACTGTTCCAATGTCATTAGCATACCCTTCAAATTTGTATCATCCAGTATTTGCATATGAAATACATTATCATAATTTGCGTTCCATAGATCAGGCCCTAAAATTGACCCTGGAGGCACTCCCACCTTCACTAATCGCGTTTCATACCGCTCAGTATGGAATATAACTCATATAATACAATAGCTAAAATAATGGAGGAGTCATTCAATTGTATACCTGGTTAACGCAATTGAATCACGCTTCTACGGTTTTTCTAAATTGTTTGAGAAAGTCGTTAGTTTATATATGTTCTTTACTAAATATGATTTGATAAATAAACATCAGCATGATTTTCTGAAGGATAAAGGTATCGATACAGCGCTATTTGAGTTTGTTTGGAATGTTGTTTACACCGTGGAGAATAAGCAGGTTCCATGTGGTTTTCATGTTGGATCTTGCGAGGGTCGTTTGACAGCATAGATCATCAGAAATTATTCCAAGAATTGGAATGCTACGGGATTAGAGGAAGTGCCTTCTTATGGTTCAAATCTTACCTTTCGAATAGCAAGCAAACAGTGTATTTATATATGATATTGTTGTTAATAGGGGTATCCCACAGGGTAGCGTCTTAGGGCTTTTCTTATTTGTTATATATTTCCATGATATCTATGCTGTCAAATATGTCGGCGATTCACACTCGATAACTATTAATTACGTAGATAACACTTCCATACTGATTGTGGAAAATGACATTAAGTTCTTTAATCGCCAGGGAGTATAGCTATATGCAGAGTGTAGAACACTGGCTCTCCCAAAACCATTTGACTCTTAATCACAAGACGTACGAAGAGTAAATAAAGTACTTATCCTGGTGCTATTATGCTTAACAACTTCGCATATCCCATTCAAAATAAAATTCGTATGTTAGGTATTATGATAGACGATTCTTTAAAATAGAGAGAACACATAGATGTTATTTGTAAGAAGCTAGGCAGTTTCTACTATGCTCTTCGTCAGCTGAAAGATCTAGTAAGCAATAATATCTTACGTAGTTGCTGTCATGCTCAGTTGAAATATGGAATTATTGTTTGGGGTGGCAGTAGTGACGTACACCGTCTCTTTGTGTTGCAGAAACGAATCTGAAGAGCTAAAAATTGCAATAAACCGTTTATTTATTTAATTATTATTTTGATTTTAGTAGATCATATAAGAGAAAACAAAAACAAAGCGAAAGAATTTCTAATCTAGGGTACATAAATTCTCCATGCGCTTAGATATAAAATCATGTCGACTGATACAAATGCGTACATTTAAACAGGAAACATTACTTTGAGCAACCAAGAGGTACGGCACTATCAAAAGGAAACATTAATATCGCGGTGCGAGAGTTGTTTTACATTTGACAATCTATTAGTCGCAACAAGCTGCATTCGTATATCCGCGTATTTTTAAAAGGACGTTGCCAATATACAGGAACAGCTGGCGATGGTCTTTTATTGTAGCCAGCGCAAAGACACTGGCTTCGCGCCGGCGGTTATTCGTGCGCGTTGCGTAACTATTTTATATTCGTGTGTGCTCCAGAAACGTCGGATAATTAAAGTCGAAAACTGAATCATGTGTTGTCACGATTCTGTGCAGAAAACAGGAAACGGACTGTGCGGCAACGCAGTCGACCAAACGATACAGTTTAATTTGTTATGACAGTTCAACGGTACTTTCGACACCGGCAATGTCCGCTCTACTCATTATAGGTTCGGGGTAATTAAGTTCGCCATGATTGCCTCTCAAATACATTAAAAGTAATTGCGATCCGCAAATGCGGTTCTCGGGCGGATTTTATTGTTTTCGAATATAATAAAATCGTTTTATATCTTCCTCGTTGGTATTAGGTACACATTTACACATGTGTGTAAGGTATATTTATGACGGCATGTTGTCTGAATGTAGTTTCATTAATGCTCCGTTTAATGGGCGAGAAAAATACCGGATCGATTATTAATCGATTCCAAAAGAGTATGGCAAAAATTAGTTACAGATACTGCAACAATAGAAAAACTAAAAATGTAAATCTTGAAACTAATGCCACTGATAAATTCACAGTTCATTGTTATGAAAAATTTTTGTGCTATGTATATTTGCTAGCATATTAATGTTATTGGAATTTATTCGTTTTGTACCATCCTTTTTCAGCCAATAAAATGTGAAGTAATGGAATACATAAATAGAACGTTTTTTTAAGAATTAAAAATCGTTTGAGATTGCATCTATTTTCTTATTAATTAAGATATTTAATTTGAAACTTGCGGATTTGTTTCTTGCCAATTTATCTGAAGTTTCTAAATAAAGTAATGTTAATTACTGGAGGCAATAAATATTTAATATGGTTACTACGCCGGGTGTAATCAAATTCAAATGGAAAATATTTTATAGTACGTTGGCGGTTATTTTCTCTTAAATATTTCGTCTTTCTTCATATACATTTCCAAGTGTTATTTCCATAGCATTCTTTATCAATGCATAACACCAATTATTAATATAGGAGTGACAAATATAGTTTGGGGAACAGGTATACTATAATGTTTTTATTCAAAATAAATAAATAGCTGTTATTACTTTGTGTAGTGTATATCTTTTTGGGTACATGTAAACTCGGCCGATTGTAATTTTTTAAACCATACTTGCAACAAGGACGGCCTAAGTAAAGTCGGCCGGTCTGAAAAAATTAGAACTCGGCCGTATTGAAGCGACACCTGTCGGTGGCTTCTGAAATCAGAAGCAGCAACGCGTTTGTTCATGCGCACAGCGCATACAACCTAAATGTAGACATAATTTGTAATATAATTACGTCTACTGAACGTTTAGTTTACGTTTAATTTATATAAACGTCGAGTTTTTTTTTACCTTCATGGGCGGGTTTATTCCGTAAAGCAACTCGGCCAGAATACCTGTTGTGCCCCCATATGTTGCTTTAGCCTTCTCGACCTGGTTGCACCCGAACGAAGAGGTCCGCAAATTGGTCAAGAGTAAGTTTGCTTAAACTCGGTTCGTTTGCTCCCACAGTTTCTGCACAGAAGAGGGTCCACTCGCCCCATGCGGCGTAAGTGTTTGTTCAGTGCACAGTGACTAGTTAAAACTCCCGTAAGTAGTCTTAGTCTGTTCCTGGTCATAAAGACTGCCTTGCGGAGTCTTTCCTAGCCTGAATCAACAAAATAAAATCTAAAAGCACCCAAGATCATTATGGTATTTCTACTCATTTGCTAAAACAAATTGCTTCTGGTATCATCGACCCGCTTGTCACAATTATAAACAGTTCTCCTATGGAGGGAGTGTACCCCAAACAATTTAAAATAGCAAAAGTGCTACCAATACACAAAAGGGGTGCTCTCAATGAGCTTAGTAATTATACACCGATATCCATACTACCTACCTTCTCAAAAGTGTTTGAGTTAATTGTTGCAAACAGATTAATTCGCTTTTTCGACAAAAATAATATTATCACCAAAAATCAACATGGTTTCCGTGAAGGTAAATCTGTATCCACTGGGCTAACCGAGGTGATAAATGCGGTCCTGGATGCACTGGACAGTGAGGAGTATGTTCGTCTGACTTGCTGCGATTTGAGTCGGGCGTTCGACACCGTTGATCACCAACTGCTGATGGATAAATTATCATACTATGGAATACGCGGTAATGCCTACAACCTATTACAATCATATCTATCAGGGAGACAGCAGTCTGTACAGATGGGATCACGGCTATCATCGATGAGTGCCACTAAACGCGGCGTACCACAGGGATCCATTCTGGGACCCTTGCTGTTTGTGATATATATCAACGACCTGGATGCCAATCTCTCAACGGACTGACGTGCCTTTATGCGGACGATACGTCGTTGGTTGTGAAAAGTAAAACTAAGGATATGTTACTAGAGAAAGCCGATAAAGTAATGAAGGAAGCTGAAAACTGGTTTGCAGTAAATAAACTGAAGCTCAACCCAAGCAAAACAGAACATCTCGATTTTTCACTCAGTACACGAACCATTAACAGCAGCATTAAAATATTGGGAATACATTTGGACAGTAAACTGAATTGGTCTACCCACATAAATCAACTAGCTGCAAAGCTAACGTCGGCAGTCTATAGCATAAGGAGAATAAGACATATATCTAGGTACCAGGCCGCCAGGGTGGCGTATTTTGCCAACTTTCACAGTGTGGCCGTCTATGGCATCCAGTTCTGGGGAGCAGCATCGGATGCGGAGCGGGTATTCCTTCTTCAAAAGAGGGCTATGAGGGCACTTTGTAATATAAGTGGTAGAGCATCATGTAGAGAAGCGTTCAAGCGGGAGCGGATACTTACCTTGCCTGCGATGTATATACTTACCGTTGCTAAATCCATACATTCCAATCAAGCTTACTACATGAAAAACGGTGATACACACAACTATAATACCCGCGGCAAAGGACATTTCAAAATACCGTATCATCGCATCAACGCCACACAGAAAAGTGCCGAGTATTGGGCAACAAAAATTCTTAACAAATTGCCTGACAGTATAAGGTGCCTCCCAAGTGACAAGTTTGCTAACTCTTTAAAGACATACTTATTGAACAAAGTTATTTACACGCTTGACGAATTTCTAAACTGTGAAATAATTTACTGACATTTGTACATATGTAACCATATACAATGTCTTTGTCTCTTACACTTGTATGCTATTTGTGATTTTCTCTTTTCACTCAATTTTGACAAATTATTGTATAGTTATACAATAAATACATATTATTATTATTATTATTATGAATGAATCCTTTTTGTCAATGTTTCTGACCGTCTTGGAGAAAGTTGATGTCAAAGTTTCGAAAAATTAAGCTCAGCAATTAATTTCAAAATACCTTGTTTATAAAAGGATCTCTTTTTGTTCGCAGATCAAAGACGTGAATAAAAATGTAATAAACCTAAATAATTGTAAATAAAATATTTCTTTGTAACGAAACAAATAACTGCGCGCTCGATTTCTAAGCCGATAGACTTTCTGGACCTTATAGAGTGTTACAGATGGCTCATCAATCCATCAATGATTTGTTTCACGAAAGACGCAGCTCTGAATATTGTAAGATGTGAATAGAAAGCGATTATCTGTACAATACAAACTGCAATTTAAATCTAACTAGCATTAAGCCTACTTTACGAGTACCAATTTGTAAAAGAGAGACAGAAACTACATCTGCTTATTATGCGAGGAGCCAACGAGTCTAGCAAACAATCAAAGGTGATTGCCTATCTATCTCGATCTAAATGCAATTAAACAACTCTTCTGGTATAAATCTCTAGCGACCCAGCACCTGACGGAAGAATTTGCACAATCGTATTTGTTTTGTCTCGCTTGTCCCTTCACTATTCCGTAATCATTTGTTATTCAACAGATAGATGTGGAAACACATAACTAGTTATATACATAATTATATATGTAGGTATATAAATATGAATTAATGAGATATAATTCAACGGTCGTAAAGAATCTTTTATTAATTGCGATGATAAATTATTTCGTGTGTACGTACGCACAAGTGTTGGTTGCTTCGTGCATCAGACGTCGGAGCCAAGTTGTGTCAATTAACCACTTCTGAAACGGAATTCCTATAAATAACTGTGGATTCTTGAGAATGGTTCCATTTTATGAATGCCTTTCGATGCGGCTATGCTATACCTATCGGTTCTTCCATGTCTATTGGCGTGTTTTGTAATTGAGATTGCTATCTGCGTTGTTGAAACTGTAAAACAATTAATTACTTTCACTCGTGCCTATATAAACCTTTAATTTTGTAGCATTAAACTTAATTTTCCATGAAATTATTCACTGTTTGATCAACTTCTTCCTGTGAAAAGTCTATACATTAACCTATTTCTTGGAAATTATTCGAAGTGGTATGCTGGGAGTAGTTTAGTAAACAGATCCTTATTTCCATCAACTCAAAACACATTGTTTTCTCCACAAAAGTACAAATAGTTTCTACATTATCACAAATTTTCGTTACAAAGGGTAGGGTAAAACGCCCAATAAATGACCGTTTAAGCATACAGCTATGTAATAATTCGTATAGTAAATTATACATATAGATGTTACAATTTGTAGTAGCTTAACCATAAAGTTTAATGTGTGTAATTTTAAATTAATTAAATCACTGTTATGGGTATTTTTTTTTAAATATTTTTTTCGCACTGAAATGATTCTTCATGTAAGAAAACCCAGTAAATGACTAAAAATGTCCAGTTAATGACCACTTAAATGAACAAGAGGAACATACAGATAATATATATTTCAAAAATAGTGTTAATAATATAATATAATAGACTTATAATGGACTCCAATGCACCCTCTATAAACGGCCATTGCATCGGGGTGTTCATTATAAGCTCATGATGTTGTATTTCTCTATTTCTGGAACAGTGCATGTGTTACCACGGCTACTAAGTAATTGCGAAGGCTCAATGTTTTCTATTATGTTTTTTTATATACCATATTTGGTCCACTGGGTTTGGTTTCCACTTCTTGGTTCTACTACTCTTACTTCATATTCTTGTTCGTTTCCTGGAAATAGATTTTCATATCTGCTATTAAAGTAACTTTTCCTAGGTTTGGAGCTGGTTCAGATTCATTGTTTTCTTCTCTTATAGCGTCGTTTGCCACTAGGTCTTAGTTTGGTTGGGTTAAAACTTCTATTTTATTAATATTTGTATATTAATATTATATATTTGACGATATCGGTCATTCAATAGCAAAATAAATTATTATGTAACCAGTAGTTTACCAGCTCTCAAATTTGTTAATTTTATAGAAATCCATGTGAAACATATTTATATTACTATAACAAGATTAGTATAAATAATAATTTGTCACATTTTGTAAACTGATTCAACTTTACTTACCTTTTCAACAGGCTTTGAAAAGGTAAGATTACCTAAAATCTTTGAAACAATGTGCAATGAACACAAAACGTGCGGAAGATATTTTCACAGTACTCATGCCATAAAATTTTAAAAGTTTCTCTCACAGCATCCTTCAATTAACTCTTTAGAGTAAAGTGCAATGACTTAAAAGTTATTCATTGGTTTGGAAACATAAAGACGGCCTTACACTAAAATTCGAGCGTTTGAGATGACTGTTTATCCTTTTGAATTATGGCATACATATCAGATTATTCAGAGTACGCTTTTGAACAATATGGCATCAATTATTAAGGCGATAGAATCAGTACTTTTTAAGTTATCAGGGAAGGAAAAGGTGCGACCGGTGCAGACCCAAAATTGTTGTCTTGCACAAGTACAGTGATTTATTTCAGGTTCAGGATATATATCAGTGGGCTTGAAAGAACTACATTTTATAAGTCATGTTTTCAGAATTATTGTGAACCATAAATAAATAACATTATATGAAGATTATAATTCCATTATTTCACATTGTTTAATTCCATTTATGGCTTGGGTTACTAGGTCAATCGCGAAAACGTAATAAAAAAACCTTATTTAATTACAATCCATTAGGAGAGGAAACACGACCACTTCCGCTTCAAAATTACTTTTCTACTTCGAAGACATTTCACAGCTAATTATGGCTGCAACGTGGGTGGAGGCCATCACCTACTTACAATTAGATGAAAGGTGAGTTCCTTTCATCTAATTGTTGATAATGGTGGTAATAAATACGTTTAAAATTCTACCGAATTCCTTTGTTTGGCGGATAATTAGAACAATGCATCGGAGAGGAAGACCGTTATTCAGTGAAGCACCGGAAGAAGAAAAAATAGAAAAGAAGTGCGTGCGACCAAATCCTCTTTCCACATATTGTTTCTGTTCCCCTGTGTCAATTTCACATATCCCTGTACCGTGTAATTAAGACCGTGAACGCGTGAATTCGGAACACGCAAACGGTTTACTGTGTAATGGAATAATTAATATGTGATGTAGGTGTCGAATCAGACTAACAAAACTAATTAACTCCCATGTCTTAATAATGAAGCTGCTATGAGTCCCCGTCTCTCCGTGTGAAAGAGAGTTCGTTGTATATTCTCGGACGTGGATGTTTATGTAACGGCTTAATTATAGATTTTCGTGCATGTCGGAAAATTTTTTTGATTAGGAGCGGATTCCGTGAGATGTCTCTAACGAGCAGTGAAATTATCTGTTAAATCCTATTTCTGTAGGACAGATAGTTGGGCTTATAAATAATTAATGAGAATTATAGTGATTATGTAACAAGGACAACTGATTTCTTTCCTTCTTGAGTATGGATCGTTGCATTTATATTAGGAAGGCTGACAGAGTGTAGAGATCCTATTTTAATCGATTTTATGTTAGCTTGAAATTTACGAGAAAAATATACACTCGAGAATTCGATAATATTGTCTCATAACAGAATCAAGCCATTGAAACCTCTCATCTATCTTCCCATTGTAAGTTTTACCATTTAATCCCAGAGCTTAACGCAAACCTGAATATTTTCTTTTGTGCTGCAGTTTTCTCCATTGCGGAATTTATAAGACAGATAGCATAGTATAGCAAGTCCTTGCGATGCCAAACTTCTGCAATAGCACAATATGTGTTTCGCAATCTCGGTTTTACATTCGCAAAAACAACGCATGCCAATGTTGATTTTGCCACTAGTTAGCCTTAAATCTGGTAGGTTCTTGTTGATATTTAGCAAAGGGTTGATCTGCTTTTTGGATACTACTTTTGAAGTTTCTTTACAGAGGCGTACACATTGTTGGAGCTCCTTCTAGATCTGGATTTTGAAGACGCCTAAACTGTCTGTGCTCATCCCTTGTTGGGAAGTAGATCAGCCATCTTGTGACCTTTAATGTGAGAGTATGCTGGGATTCAAACTAGAATAACTCTATGATCAGTAAAATTTGGATCTGGTTATTAGTGCATATCGGGATGTAATACCCATTATTACTTTCTTGAGTTTTTTGTCGGTGCAGATACCTATGACAAATTATTTCCACATGAAAGATGGTCAAGGTTTGCCTGAAAGCTATTGCGAATTGGCAGTTTGGACCAATAAGTCCCTGGATTCTGGATTCTAGGTCGTGAAAGGTGGTAACCACATGCACTTAGACCACCCTTACCGGGCCCATTGTGCTACTTCCCCTAGGCGGTGTCGCTCGCCTACAGTGTATCCAAACCTGCCTAAACTGAGCATGAGCGTCTCGTCTTCTTGGTAACATGCCCGGCGCAGTGGGCTGTTAGTCAAACCCATGTTTAGCTTGCAGTGGCCAGTCAAAAGCCCCACAACTTGACATAGGTTACTGCGAGAGAGCTGCCGGCAGTATCTTGCTGCCTTCGGTGATGGCTTGAGGATGGTTTCACGCGCTTGACGGCAAGTGGTTATGGACTTCCACCTATTCTGGTGAAGAGTGTCAGTCCATTGCTTTATTATGGTGTTGAGTGTAGCTGACGAAATAGGAAGAGCAGGTTCCGGCCTCACAAAGTGGGAGCGCGACCCTCGCCCTGCCAGCTCATCGGCAGCCTCGTTACCTAGATTTCTTATATGACCTTTAACCCACATTAGCGTCAAGGCATTATCGATAGCGACCGCTTCTAGGGCATTGGGACACTATGATTATTAAGAACCTTAAGAGCGGCCTGACTGTCACTATAAAAAGACAAAACGCCGTCCCTAAATGCCTTTTGCTAGAATTTCTCCGGCATTGTGCAGGATCGCCAGCATATCGGTTTGAAAAACTGTGGCAAATCTGCCCAGTGCCAGTTCTAAATTAAGTTCAAGATCCGAAGAGAAAACTCCAATTCCAACCCCTAACATTTGTTTTGCCCCGCAGCTAATTGTATACTGTAGCAGAGCTCTTTTAAATCTTATCACTTTAAGCGGGGCTTTAAAATTGCTCGATGACTTTTGTCTGTGAGTAGTGAGGACAGCGGTTTTCTCTATCTGCAGATTGATATCTAATGTTACCTCCAAGGCTACAGTTGGGTAGGTGCATATTGCATCTGTAATTTCCAAGTTATTCTGTGCAGTGTTTGCATAATTTAGCTTGCGCTAGTTTATCTAGTTTTGTTTGGCTACGACACTATGCATGGTGACCATGCGCCTTATAACGACCTAATATAACTATATACAGGGTGAGGCATATGAACCTAACGATTTTTAAACATCGTTGGTCGCTTACTGATTGAGCTGAGCGCGTGGAGTATAAAAGGGGAGAGATGAGCGTGTTTCATGCGTTCGTTTTAGAGATATTTTTTAAAACTGCAGAATCTGTCATTGTAACACAAAGATTATTTCGCCAATACTTAAATGTTCATAAACATGGCGCGGTCTCTAGATGTAACACCATTAACCTGTGGACGCAGAATTTTCGGGAGAGTGGTTCGTCATTAAAACACAAGCCGCCAGGTCATGTTCGTACAATTCGAATAGGGGAGAACATTGCGAATGTGAGAATAGCAATTTTCAGTAGACACACCGTTGCGTTAGAAATTTCAAGTCAAAGACTACGTCGAGTGTTGCATAAGGACCTAAACTTTCTTCATTTAATTCAACGTGTGACTTTTTCGGAACAATTTCTTGAAATTTTAATAGAAAAGTGTGTGTTGAATCGTCCACTCATGCCAGATGAGGCCCATTTCGAATTATCTGGTAGGGTTAATAAACAAAATTTTACATACTGGGCACCTGAAAATCCAAGGAAAGTTCACTAGTGTCCCCTTCACAGTCAAAGAGTAACTGTTTGGTGTGGCGTAACATCATTTGGAATATTGGGCCTTTACTTCTTTCAAAACAATGTAGGGCCTGCTGTTACGGTTACGTCATACTGTTACGTAAAAATGTTGCGTGATTTTCTGTAGCATCAATTGCGTCGAGTGAATGAATTTGAAAAATCATGAATGAATTTGGTCGAAACACTTTATGATTTCAGCAAGATTCTCTGACATCACACACGGCAAGGGCAACAATTACTATTTTGCGAGAAATGTTCCCTGGACATTTGGGTTCACGATATGACGATGCCCCTTATCCTGCACGTTCTCTCGATTTGACATTTTGTGATTACTGCTTATGGGGTTACCTCAAACGGAAAGTATACACCCCTCGGCCCGATACTATTCAAAGCTTACAATAATAAATAAGAGACGAAAGTGCAACTATTCCTGTGCCAGATGATTGTAATGTGAAATCGGCGAGGAACATTAGAACAGTGTGTAAGAAACGATGGAACCATCTCATAGATGTTCTATATAAAAAGTAAAATCGTCAGATTTCTATGTCCCACCTATATAATCCCAAATCACCAATTTTTTTTTGGCAAGATCAATATTCTATTGTTGCTTCATGAGTAAATAGCCTCCAGATATTTCACTTCGTTGGAGTTTCCCAGCTGTTAACCTTTCGAAAATACTTTATCCAAACAGTCATTGGCAAGATTGAGGCCAATTTGCACAGGATTTGAGAAGGTGTTGTCACACACTAAAAAATATTTGCAATTCCTACGGAAAATTCCAGTAATGTATAGGGTAAATTTACCAAAAATTAGGAAATATACCTAAAGTTTTCTAGTAAATTTTAAATTTTGGCAATTTTACCTTATACGTTAGTGGAATTTTCCGTAGGAATTGCATATATTTTTTAGTGTGCATGTTTGCCTTTGATCGTAATAACATCCATCGTGCAGTTTCTTGAATAAATCATTAACAACCAGGCACCACATCAGAGGATAACACTCCCGCTGAGTGGATCCGCTCTCTATCCCAAAGGTTTTTGAATTACTGCCCCATTGCGCAATTATCTTACAATCTTTTACCATGACGCATATCCATCTGATAGAGGGCTCGAGTCTCTTAGACCTCATAGCCGTGATTGATTCACATGAGATATTTCTTTATTGCTGAAGGTTCATTTCTCATTTCAAAGTTTTTACCAGATGATGCACAGCTGTTCCAGTGTATTAATCTTTTCCATAAGTATGCATATATATTGATGCAAGTCGAGTGACAACCTTCCAACTAGAAAAATTTACAAGCTTATTACTGCAAGCCACAATAATTTGGTGATTTGCTGTTTGCAGAATAAAAGAAGAATGTTTAGTCTTTGTTCCGAAAGTATACAAACGCCATTCCGGCAGAATTGGTAGCTGCTGCATGAAAGGCAAATAACTGTGTTTCCATAAGGATTATTCCTATAAAGTAAATAAAAAGGAAAAATACCTAATCTTACTGAATAAATCATTTCCAACTATACTTGAAATTATTTCATCATTGTTCCGGAGTACCTAGCTATTTATATCGTTCAGTATTTATATCAAGAACGACCAGGTGGGCCTTTACTTCCAATATGCAATGAATAATAAACACAATAATATCGGCTCACTTATATTTATGTCTACGAGCATCTAAGTTTGGTTCGGGCCGCCCAGAATAAGGTGACTGACGTGCCGGTCGAAATCCGATTCGGATGTGATTCAATAACGATACAATGAAGCGCATTTGCATTCAGAAATGACTTGCTTACTCTTACTATATTACGCAGTGCAGTCGCCTATCGGGTGGGCAGCAAACGTACAGGTAGAATAAATTAGTTTTAACGTAAAATGCTTATTGGATGTTAGGATTGTATTATTTGGCTATTGACTTTTTGGCGTCTTACTAAACTTGAATCGCTGGGCGCGCCGTGTCTTCGTCACTCGAATCGTTTGAGATTATTGTGAGCGAAACTAAATATCGCATCTAATGGGACAACGACATCATAGTTTATGGCTTCTCGGAGTATGATGAATACATGGACTTTGAAGATATTAATAAATTGTTTAAATCTATTGAATCGGGTGCTTGCGAAATTCAACGCAATTATGTTATGCGTGTGGGAGCTAGAATCAAATAGAAGCATTTAACTCGATCGACCACAGAATGCTCCTAGCTAAATTGGATGGTATTGGCTTTGGGCCGCCGGTGTTGCTGAAGTCGACGGACTCATATTTAGTAAACAGCGGAGCTTACGTTTTCTATAATGGATACTCTTCTTATGAGTTCTTACTGACATCTGGAGTGCCATAAGGATCGTATCTTGGCCCTTTATCATTATTTAATATTTATATTAATTATTCGTTAAATAGCCTAAACTTTCAGGTACTAGCGTATGCAGATGATCTGATAATTTTTAGTACAATTGAGAATGTCACTGATTGCATAAACCTGCAAACTAGCTTACTACTTATTAACAGTTGGTGTTTATTGAATAACATATCGTTGAACGTGGGGAAATGTTCTGTTATTTCATATATAAGATGCTTGAATCCTATCATCCATCAATATACAGTTGCATCAGAACTTGTTACCAGAAGACATTGTGTGCGTTATTTGGGCGTGCTATTTGATGCTCAATTGACATTTTCGGACCACATAACAATCACGTGCTCAGGAGCTGCAAAACCATTAGGTTTAGAGACAAGATCGTGCCATCCTTTTAATAATCTCCAGGCTATTAAATCTGTTTATTTTGCTTTGGTTTAAAGCATGTTGGAGTACCTATGTATCAATTAAATGGTATCCCTATTGTACACATCAGTTGTTGGCAAGTCATAGAGTACAGAACCGCTTTTTAAATTATAATGCTTTGTTGTCGCAATATAACTTTCATAGTTTATCTGATAGGCAGGACAGATACAGATGTAGCTTTATGTTCAATTTAATTGCAGGTGTTGTTGATTCGGCATCTCCGTGTGTAGATTTTAATGTGCCCGCGCTTAACACCCGTTCCACAGATTACTTGCGCCTTCCTACTGCCTAAAACCAACGTTGTAGTTAAATCTCCGGCGTTTCACATGATGAGAAATGTTAACAGATTTTATAATTAATATTGTTTTGCAATGTTTTATCTTTATTTTATATCTTTCTTTAGTTTTGAACTTTATGCACCAGTTTAGTTTATTTATTTACAGTTATCATGATTATTATTATTGCTTAAGGTTGTGCACTTCTGTCATTTATTTTCTTTTATGGTTATGTTTATACTATATCAATTTTCTGTGTTTGCTTTTTCATAGTTAGCGTTATTTTAACTTTATTTAGGTAACCAATTTTGTTTTGTTTTGTAAGCACAGTTTCGCATTTATTTGCTGTCCTGTAAGTAGTGTAAGACTGTTGGACAAATATAGTTTATTATTATTATTATCCTCTTTCATACAAATCTGAAGGGGTGGACTTGATATTGGATATAAAAAAGAAACTTAGTGTGGGTAGACAAACATTGAATTTTTGTTGTAGCATATACCAAGTTGTGAAAATTGCTACTAAATGTACTATCAACTTGACGCGAATAATATATACTACAACGGGATTAGCATATACATAAATCCCAATTTTTTTCCAACACAAAAACGATCCAATACATTCTCAATACTTCCAATCCATACTCAAGTAAGCTCAAACGAAATGTTATAAGTTTAATTGTGTAATAAATGACCCATTAAGTTATTACATCGCTTTTTCTGCCCTACACAGATATTAATTGTGCCTGGAATTCGGAATGCAAGTGCAATATATCATTTTTCCGTTGGAGACTAAGAGCAAATTATTACCGTCATTAGTAAAAGAGCGTATACCGACAGAATAATTAACGTTCTTATCATACGTTATATATAATAACAGCTGCCATTGTGTAAATACACCGGCAGAAACTTATTCCTATGTGCAATTTAATAAATCCCCGGAATTTTTGTATTCTATAATGAATGCGGCTTAATGCTGTGGTATTTAATTGCCACTTAATGCTGATATTGAAATAGGTATGCCAAACGTCACGGATGTTATGTGGAATTCATCAATAGGCATTTTTTTTAAGTTTTATTGGCACTATTACAAAAAACAAATATTGTGGTTTGATTCTAGTGACCATATCCGTTGAGAGCAGACTTACTATGTGTGAAATTACTAGATTAAAAGAAAAGAAATCAATGAAGTAGTGCAGAATCCAGAAAATTTACTAATGTAGTAATGAGAAAAAAATTAAAAGTAATGTCAATTATTAATCGTGTGATCAGCTGATGACTAATATATACAAATAAATTATAGTCCAATATTTTTAGCAATTTAACCTACTTTAACAGTCTTAATATATATTAACACAATCCCAGGAATGATGTTTAGAAAGGCTTATTTTTCAAACTTGAATTTGTCTCTGGAGTATAAATTTAATCTGTTGTCTATTTCCTTCTTACCTACTTTTTTGTGTACTTTATATTTATTTATTGAATTCAGATTATTACATACAGCAACACGTGCTTGTAATTATAATTACCTGTATACCCCCTTGTGTAAAAATTTACAAACTTTTATGTAAAATACATTCTTTTGAATATCATATTTTCAAACTACGTAATTCAGTTAATTTTTCAACAACTTGCAAAGATAATAAAATAACAACCAAATCGACCAGCCTAAGACTATATAATTACATTCTTCTATCTTGTTTATGTCGTCAACAATCACAAACTGATGCAAAAATAAACGAAAGTTTCTTACAAAAAAAATTGTAGTATTTATATATCTGTCGTGATGCATTCTTCTCATTCTTTTAGTATCGTTTCTTTTTTTTTCTTAATGCTTTAAGTACTGAAAGTAAGTTGTTAAATATTTTAATAGTTTCAAGACAATGGTTTTTATTACCTACAGTGAATTTGAGTTGAAATAGCTGCTTTACCTTCTATTGTAATTATATAGTAGCGATCCACAAGCAAATATTTGTTCAAGGTTTAGTGGATATTTATTTGACACAAATTTGTTTTTACTTATTTTATTCAGTAATCGATTTTGAAACTTTTATAATAAATAGAAGCAATTCACATTAGTGCCTTCCCATAAGCAACTATTTCATAAAGAATTATACTAACAATACGAAAAAGTCCATAATAAATAGATCTCGACGTGCAACATGATTTTGGCTATTTTACGGAATATAAAAATTAAATATTTTGACATTTAGATTACGTACTTCAGATGTCGTACTTGTTATTTGTTTGTTTTATTCATTCCTTTTATATTTGTTACTTATGGAGTATTGAAATACATAGAGTTTATCGTTCAATTACTGGTAGAATGCTTTATAAACGAATAAACTTCTATATTTTTATCTAAACTGGGCTACAAAATTAATTTTTCTGACCTATCAAAATAAAAATCATAGGTTTGCCTTTTTTTAACACATTACAAATAAAATCCATTATAAAATAGTAAAATTTAAATTTTTCATTCATTAGAAAAACAAAAAAGAACAACTTTTGAAAATAACAACAAATTAAAATTAATTGTACATAAAGAAAATGTAAATTTCGTAACGTTGAACTAAAACTAAAAAAAGTAATTCGTTAACCCATATTACCACGACGAGCCCCTATTACGGGTGCCATATGATCGGGCATGCTCAACACTCCTTGAGTAATTTGGTCCTATTCCGCAATGAGTGCTTCTGCTAACCTGTCAAAAGTTGGAAACTCCGTATGGTTGCAGTGAACACGAGGCCCCAGATCACAAGCGTATTCTATGGAATTTATTTCAGAGCTGCTGCTGGTGGCCATGCGAACAACGAAATTCTAACTTCTTGTGAGTAAGCCCGCTCTCATTGTGTGTGAACGTCGCTCAACTTTTGCAAGAGCTGCATTTGAAGAAGTCGATTTTGGAAGTGATTTGTTGTTCTTGGTCTGGCTTGTCCTGGCCTTCTTATTTCCCGAAACCTTTGCAAGGCATTTGTATTTGTGATGTCACGCACATTTAGTCCATTATTTTGTAGTAACTTAAGCAACTTCCCTATGCCTTTCTTTCTTGTTTTTGGGGTGCGTTATGTTATTTTATTATAAGTAATAGTCCACAAAATTCACAGTGGTTATGAAGTTATAGTGAAGAGTCGGAGGATATGTCTGGCGCTTCCCCAAAAATAATTTTTGTAATTGACGAAAGAATTTGTATCAAGCTGTGAAGCGGTAAATTGCTCTATATAAAACCAGTTTTAAAGCTGAATTTGGAATTTTATTTCTTTCAAAGGTGTTGACAATACTTATGCACACGTAATATATATCTATACTGGTTCTAATAAAATTTGCCACCGTCTAAAAGTATTTCTAGCAGCATCTCGTGACACACTTCAAGTGTGTTCACCTTCCCTGAGGCTATAAATCATCTTAAGATTAAGCCGTGTCCGTAAATAACGAATTTTAACAGGTATTTTGCGGACGTCCCGTCATTCGGAGTTAAATCGTGCCGAGCGCCGGAGCATCAGCGGCTGCCGCTTCGCTATAATACATATTCATTAAGCCGCCGAACTCGTACTGTTAAGAGCTGGGGGAAATTATGGACCGGCGTTTTGATGTCGTGCCGTCTTTAAAGTTTTGTTTCAGGGGAGTAGTCGGTCGTTTTGTCTGTCGACTGCCTTCGGAAAATTTCAGGCGGGCTCTGGGAGCGACGACGGCAAATTTCGCAACTGTTCGCGCAGAAAATTGATGGGTGTTTTCACAGTGCGGCGAACAAAAGTGTTGTTCCAGTTCTGACTTTCCGTGAGGAATGAGCTATTTCGCTAAAGTAAACACGGCGTCTATTGAAGATGTGTACTTTAAAAGATTAGGTATTTCAGCTTCTCGTTTCCACTGCTCCAGTTACGTACATCTTTAGACGTATATAGGTGGTAATAAACACATTTTCACATCAATCTTTTCTGCTGTGAGATTTTAGTTTTTCGAGTTTCCGTGTTATCTTAGACATATTGTTAGGAAGTCAAACATTAGGTTTTTTTTTTACGAACGGTAGTCCGAAGAACCGAATATTTAAAAGTTTATTAGAAGTTCTTATTATCATAAAAGCTTTACTAAGCCGATCAGTAGTTTAAAGTACGGCTTGGGCAAATGATACATCTGGTCGCCGCATGGTGGCAACACTGTGCACTATTGTGACAGTTGACATGTCATAGCAGAGCTTTTAATTTTTTTTTATAAAAGTTTGAATTTTTGTGACAAGTAAGATATAGATATTAGAAGCAACTTCCATGATCACATAAAATAGTTTGTTTTACACAGGATAAACAAAGCGATGAAGGTGAATAGTTTAATTGTGATATTAGATTAGATTAGATTAGATTAGCATTGGGGTGGCCTATCGACCTATTTCACCGCGACCTTTTCAGATCTATTGTGATCCCCTTTTTTCCTAGAGGACGCTCTTTAATTTTGCCCTCTTAATTAGGCCTATCATCTTTGAGAGCGGCTTCTGTGGGGTTCACCTCCCCCATAATTGTGATATTTGAAGAATGGAATTTTACATAAAATTGCTTTTGTACGGTACTTTGAAGTGCCGTCAAGTTACAAATATTGTAGCAAAATGGAAGAACCACAGCCAGTACAGACGTTCCAGTGACATTCTTATCAATGTTGATTATTATTTACAAATTTTTTAATCAACGTTAAAGAACGTGCAAATGTGTGGAAACTTAAAAGACCGTGAGACCGTGACAGATATAGAGCTTTTGAAAACAATAGGATTTACCAGATGACCAACAAAATGATACTGACATTGAAAGTGATATGAGGACTCGGGACAAAGTGTAATTGTTTCTGAAAAATTAGAGCAATATAAATTAGGAAAATAAGATATTGAATTCATAGCAGTTTGAGAAGAATCGGAAGATTGGAAGACGAAATAAGGATACCAGAAAAATGTAATTGTGGGAAAAATAGGTCAAAATCCCAAGAAACGGATAATATGAATCGAAGGTGGAGAAATGGGAGCTTTCGAGTTCTATATCAACTTGTCAGTATCACAAATAGGTAGTGTGTGACACACACCTACTGAGTTTTAATTCTTTATTTGCAAATCTAGTTGAGCGTTCAAATCTATATATGCTGTGTTATACTTAGATTTTATGTTCAAAACAAAAGTTTTGTCAAAATTTTTGTTTTTTACTTAATGTACAAGGGTCAAAACCGAAAAGTTTTAGATATCTTGACTATTTTTATTAGGTAAAAGACCTGGCAAATCAACAAAATATTAACATACAATCTTTATAGTTTTGAAACAATACACGTTTTAATCTTTTTTATCTGAGAACCATTAAAAATTCCGGCGTTAAGTTTTTCTGTATGTAGGCCAGCTACTTTTCATACTATGTATGCAAGACATGGTCAATTCTGATCGTTGAGCTCCTAAAAACTGTTTCATAAACCCTAGTTTTATATGCAATGGATGAAATATGATTTCGATCGTTCCAGAAGGGGTAACGAATTACACATTTTTCCCAACAACCATTTACTTCGTCCATAGGCTACTCTCTTCTCTTCCAGTGACCTCATTTGGCTCTGCCGTCCCAGTGGCACCAGCAGGAAGCAAGCCTAGCACTGAGCAAGAACGAAGTTTTATCATTTTTAAATCAGCACAAATTATCCATTGGTGTTATTGGTATCGTATCTACTCTAATCTACTCTTTTCGTAAAACAAACAATTGTTATTTCTTACCATCCTGCTTAAGGACCAACATTAACTATGTATACAATTACAAATAAATAAACAGACGTCAATTACCGGGAACACATTCGGGAAGGCCAATTTAAGTGAGAAGTACAATAAAATGCAAGATTCTCGCATTGAGAGAGATAGGAGATGTGCAATAGAAAGTAATTTTTGTTTTACGATGAAGTACATTTTATTTCAATCTATATAGAAGTAAATAATTCAAAGTTCTTTTTTTGTAAAACCGAGACCTCGAACGAGGTTATCTGATTCCTTTTATTTAAAACAGTGCGGATATGAAGACTACACACTAAAAAATATATGCAATTTCTACGGAAAATTCCAGTAACGTATAAGGTAAAATTGCCAAAAATTGGGAAATTTACTAGAAAACTTTAGGTATATTTTCTAATTTTTGGTAAATTTACCCTATACATTACTGGAATTTTCCATAGGAATTGCAAATATTTTTTAGTGTGTAATTATCGAGATTTCATGGGAGCAATGTACACCACAAAAGATTAATGGAGTGATGCAGACTGTTGCTGAATGTCCGGGTACTTCTCATCACAAAGAATGTCTCCATCATGTTTGCTAAAAATTCTCAAAAAAAGATTTGCAAATATCCCTTTATAAAATTCAATTGACTCAAGAAAATGACAATGAACAGCGACGAGATTTTATACAGCTCGATATAGACGACCACCATTTTCTGAAAAAAATCATAATGAGCGATGAAGCGCATTTTGACTTGACTGACTTTGCTAATAAACAGAATAGCCCCTGTTGGAGCACTGAAAACACTGAGTTGATACATCATATACCACCACACTCTCGTACAGTAACTGCCTGTTGCGCCAACTGGCTCGACAGAATTGTGGGGCCATATTTCTTTGAGGATTCTAGAGACAATGTTGTAACAGTTACTGGTTACTGCTACTGAAGAGTGTTGGTCAAGTTTCTTGTTCCCGGATTAGACGAATTAGGCATACATGACATTTGGTTTCAACAAGACGGTGCCACATAGCTTCGTGCTATGATGCAAATTGTGGGAACCATTATTGCACAACCGAATAATGTAAGGGCTATTTTTTTTTCAAGGTCCGATCGGTCGTGAAAGTAGATGGGCAATTCAGAATAAGCGAAGAGGAATGTTGTCATCAGGCATTGTTCTTCTTCATGACAACGCTCGGCCCCATACTGCAAATGCAACAAAGAACCTCCTGCAGCGTTTTGGATGGGAACTATTCGATCACCCTCCATACAGCCCGGACTTAGCTCCTTCCGATTTTCATCTGTTTCCTCGCTTGAAAAAGAGCTTAGGGGGACACCATTTTGCTACAGACAATGAGCTGCACACCAGCGTACAAACTTGGATGAAAGTACAGGCGGCTACCTTCTATGGAGAAGGGATTGAAAAGTTGATACCACGCTACGAAAAATGCCTACATCGGAACGGCGACTATGTAGAGAAGTAGATGGGAGGTGTATCTAAATGTTACAAATAAAACATGTTTGAATTTCACTGTGGTTTTAATTTCACGACCGATCGGACCTTGAAAAGAAAATAGCCCTCGTAAAAAAAGTGGTAAGATTGATTTGCTTTCACAATCCCTGATTTGATACCTCCAGATTTCTTCCTATGGGAGTATATAAAGGAAAAGGTGGACCCCAACAAACCAACTACAAACCCGATGCTAAAATGCAACATTCAAAACGAAATTGCTGAAATAACACCAGAAATTGTTACGGAAAATGCGCTTACGCTACTGCCAGAGGCGTCCACTTGACCGATGTCATATTCCGTACATAATGTTAAAGACCTTATAATCAAACAATAAAATATAAATTATAAAATTGTGTTTCGTTTAAAAGTTAATAAGAAAAAAACATGTATAGGTTACATTGTATCTGATGGTTATTATTGCATCTTGTTCCTAATAGTCCCTACAGTAATACGCATGTGATCGAATATATATATTTTGTTAGTGGCTATTTCCTTTTAACTTTTTTTCCAACTAATACTGTTCTAACGTATCTATTAGTTGACTTTCAACAAACACTATTAATAACACCAGTATGTTCATAGATTATAGATTGGGTGACTGTGTTACGAGCAAGTGGAAGTCCTTAGATAAAATATGAACTGGAACTTTACGACGCAGTTTTATAGTGACTCATTAAAAACAAATATAGTTTTATGCTTTTACAAGTAGTTTTTCGAAAGGCGATACGATTTCATTGGAAAACATCTAGCTAAACGCAGGCTGAACACTGGCAATTTGATAATCTTAAAAGCTAAGATATATCGTTCGTTACGCTTAGTGAATAATATTGAATATATATGTGCTTGGTTTCCATGTAAACACATGGAGGAATATCTATTTACTCCTGCGTAAAAAGCAAATAATATTCTATAGGAGCGACAGTAAAAGAAATTGGATTTTTAAATAATCTACTGAATAATAAAGCGATCTTTTGATGTTAAAATAAGTGGGACAAGTGTATTTTTGGTGAAAGTACGATATGTCTTGCAGTAAATGATTGGTTCACTTCTTCAGAGCCAGGAAAATTATTGGGAAATTGAAAATAACAGTACTACGAAATAACAGTAAGGCCTGTCATTTCTTTCAGTCTCTTTCCTCTTGGATTTACCAGAAATTATATTCTTATTTCACATATGCGAAAGGAGAACCGTGCTGTGTTTCTTCCATGCAATTTTTTATAATAAAACAAAAGGCGGTATGAATGCCTTTGACTATAAATGTTCCTTCTATAAAGTTGGAGTACAGTGGATATCGCAGGAATCAACGTTAACGTAATTCATGATAGTATACTTAGAAACAATAAAACAAAATGCCGAACTTTCACTCACTCGTGTCCTACGGAATTATCGCTTGGGGAGCTTCTTCTAAAGTGGGACGGGTGTTTAGGTTGCAGAAGAAAGCATTGCGTATCATGTTGGGCATGCGTAACGGTTCCAGCTGCCGTAGGTTGTTTTCAGATATCGGGGTGATGACGTTGAGTGGTGTTTTTATATTTCAATTGTTAATGTATGCTAAGGACAATATTAGCGATATACCAAAATTAAATCAATTTCACTCATACCACACCAGAAACTCACACATATTGGAAGTCCCGCGGCATAGACTAGCACTTAGTGAGCGAAACCCTCGTTATTTGGCCGTAAAGGCTTACAATAAGCTTCCAGAATGTTATAAACAAATGCCACAAAATATGTTTCGCTGTAATATAAGACGTTTACTGCTCTCCAAGGGTTACTATACGTTTAAGGAATACTTAGACGATTCGAGTGTGTAGTTCTTGATACCATAGTTGTTAATTCTTTAATAATTATGTTTCTTTAGATTTACCTGTTTTAAATAATATATCTAATGCATCGGAGATCTGCATATATATTAGGGTGGCCCATCTTTATATGGGGTAAATTTTTTTCGGGTATTTTTTAAGTCTCACCCCACGAAAATGTACTATTATACTAGAAATAATTTATGTTAAAGTTTCAGATAATTCGGTGAACGGTAACCCGTGCCGCATTCAGGTAGAAATTTGTAGATAAGATTTTGTTACGGTAATACGGATTTATATGCACTAACAAAATAGTACTAACAATACAAATTTCTACCTGCGCCGGTTTACCTCTTTTCTCATAATATTTTATAGGTATAATTATTTCCTAGAAATTATTTGTTTTGGAATATTTATAACTCTGGAAATATAATATAATGCACCTACGGTAGGTTTTTATGTCAGTTTGCAATTGTGCTTTACACAGGTGACATAATAAGTTCTAGCGTACGTTCCTTTTTGAAAAAGCATTTAACGATGGCTGATGTTAGATCCTTACGAAAGGATACTTTCATTTACTTAGTTGGACACTATTCATCACAAATAATTGGCAATAAATTGCCGTCCAATAGACAAGTATTACAAGTGCTCTTTTATAACATTCGTGAAGTGAAGCTAAGTGTACATGAAAGTGCTAAATTAACAATAAAAGAGGTGTCAGTTTTTTGGGATAAAGCTCGTATTCCATCACGTCAGGATTTTCATTGTGTTAAACAACTAGATAAACTTTATGCAGAGTGGAGGAACTTACAAAAATCGGCTAAAAGGGCCAGTGCGGGAGGCAAAGAAAAAGTTTTCGTTGAAAAATTGGACGATCTCTTTGACATTTCTCATGCAAATGCATTGCAGTTGATGAAAATAGATGAAGATAAGCAGTTTTTAATTAACCAAAGAAAAAAGGGACGACCTGGATTTATGCATGGTATTGATTACCAACTTGCTTCTCAAGAAAAATCAGCTGAGGAGAAATTACAGAAATTATCCGAACGAATGCAACGAAGTCAACAAGAAAAAGCTAGATTAGAGGAAACAATCACCTGTCCATCATCAAGCAGTAATTCAGCCGACTCCAACGTAAATGAAGATGAAATAATCGAAGCCCAGGAAGAGTTATTAGAAGACCAGCCTGGCCCGTCACAGCCAAAAAAGAGGAGATTGTATGGAACATGTAACATCATCACACCAAAAATAGCCGCTGCATTTGATGCTTGCAAAATAAGCGACAGGTACGGAGTCCATATTTTGACGGCAGTAGCAGAAGCATTAGGACATGACACCACATCTTTGTCCATCAGCAGAACCACACTTCAGCGCTCTAGACAACGCATCCGCAAAGAAAGAGCTGAAATATTAAAGACTACCTTCGGTAATTCTGAATTGCTGGCCCCAGTCATCCATTGGGATGGAAAACTTTTACCTTCTCTCTCTGGAATGGAAAATGTCGATAGACTTGCTATCTTAGTTACTAGTGGAGATATTGAAAAACTACTTGGAGTACCAGCTTTGCCCAATTCAACTGGAAGAGAACAGGCTAACGCAGTTTATGATGTGCTTTGTGAATGGGATTTGGAAGACAGGGTAATAGCTTTGTGTTGTGATACAACAGCATCAAACATGGGTTATTTAAATGGGGCAGCCACGCTATTGCAACAAAAATTAGAAAGAGATATTCTATATTTTCCTTGTAGACATCATATTTTTGAAGTGGTTTTGAGAAGTGTGTTTGACATAAAAATGCCTTCCTCATCTGGTCCAAATGTGCCACTATTTAAACGTTTTAGGGAATTTTGGCCTAAAATAGATCAAAATAAAGTAAAAACTGGATTTCAAGTATCAAAAATTAAACACATTTTACAACCAGTTAAAGCCGAAATTGTAAATTTTCTAAATGCAGCTTTAACTTTGCTACAACCACGTGATGATTATAAAGAATTTTTAATGCTTTCTAAACTTTTTTTTGAAGAAGAGCCCACTCACACGACATTCTATCGCCCAGGGGCATTTCATCATGCACGTTGGATGGCCAAAGCCATTTACTGTCTAAAAATATTTTTTTTCCAAGATCAGTTCCAACTAACTAAAAGAGAAAAAATAGCTATTGAAGATATATGTCTCTTTATTGTAAAGGTTTATGTAAAGGCCTGGTTTACAGCGTCATTTGCTAGTAAAGCACCGCTTCATGACTTAGACTTTTGTAAAGTACTCATTAATTATCAAAATATTGACAAAGAAATATATCAAGCCGCAAGTAGTAAAATAGTGAACCATTTGTGGTACCTTAATTCAGTTAATGTAGGCTTATCTTTCTTTGATGACGATATTTCAATTACCACTAAAAGAGAAATGGTTAAAGCGTTGAATAGGAAAGCACCAAATCAGGAGGGTATTAAACGACTTATGATTAGTGACATTACTGACGTTGAAAACAAGGAAATTCAGCACTTCATATGTGAGAACACTAAACAGTTTTTTCAAAAATTAGATTTGTCTATGGAATTTTTGGAAAATGATCCAACCACATGGAGGGAAAATGAAAGTTATACCCGATGTTTAATTATTGTAAAGAAAATGAAAGTTGTAAATGATGCCGCTGAGAGAGGAATCAAACTTATTGGTGACTATAATGATATCTTAACAAAAAATGAAGACCAAAAACAGTTTTTACTCCAAGTTGTAAATGATTATAAATCACGGTTTCCAAATGTAAAAAAAGAAACCCTGTCGCATGCTTTGGCCTAGTGCAAAAAATATTGTTTTTATTATTACATGTCTTGTAGATTTAGGATATTATTTGGTACTATGTATGAAAAAAACGTTTCATAATAAAATACACAAAGATAAAACGAGAGTTTTATTTCAAAAACTTCTAAGTCTAGGTTTTGTAAACTACGAATTTACAGTAGTATGACACATGTCATAGTCACAACAGATGATGTCCTTGATATTTGTATGACTTGATTAGGCATTCTAAAGATAAATATTGCTGATTTAAAAAAGGAAACGATGCATCAACCAAAGAATGTAAATAATTTCATTTACTTCTATTATTGCATAATAATGTGTTCTGCGGCACCCCTTAACTTCAATTTGTCTCAATAATATTTTGAGGGGACTGTTTTTTCTTCAAATGGAACCATTTGCTGGGGTGAGACATAAAAAATCTCGATTTCGAAAAAGATGGGCCACCCTAATATATATACAAACTGTACAATGTTGCATGTTATTTTTTATTTATTGTATGCTTTTCCACCATGGAATGACGTGTCTTATACTCGAGTTGTAGTCTACTGGATTAAATATATGTTATTATTATAAAAAGAAACTCCCTTGACCCTGTCATGAATTTTTGTATGAATTTCATGTCAAACCAATTAAGGCATAATTTAAAAGCACGACTTGTCTCAAGTATCAAATGCACCAAACATTTATTTTTGTTAAACATCAAACGCAAATACATTTAAAACAGCAGTAAATTTAGTAAAGGATTCACTTTTTTTAAAATTACATGTTTTGCATCTATTTTTACATTTGGCGCAGCGAGAGTCAAGTTCCTTCATTCCAAATTCCCCGATTTTCCAATCATCTTCTCACACGTGAAGCTTGAGAACTTTGACAAACATTTTTAAGCAAATATTTTGTTCTTTTTGCATCAATTTTAATGGGTTTTCTTTTTGTTCCAGGTAAAAATCATTCAAAGCACCATTATGCAAACGCAATTTCTTCGCGTGACTATAAATCCGTACGTATTATATTATATTTTAAATATTATCTACGTAATTTATTAGGCGTGTTTAAAATGTTACTTTTGAAATTTCTGACAACCGTTAGGCGCACCTTGACGGGAAATTTTATTGGCGTCCCAGTTTATATAACCCTTGAATGTACATAGATATCTACACGCCTCTTTTGCTTGCATATTTACATTTTTAATATTTGTAAGGGATTGGTGCCTTATTTAGCTAGAATCTTGCGCCATAAAGTGTAAATTATACATAGTCATTCGTAATTATAAATTTCTATGCCCGCAAACAAAAGGTCGCATACATAACAATTATTTCCGAAACAATTCTTGGGAATTTTTATTTTTATTGTATAGATGAAAACTATCTTGTATTCTTTACAATTTAATTCATATAACGGTTATTAACCCTTAATTAGTACGATATTTCATAACCCTATTTAAATTGCAACGACAATGAGTCAAAATTGACGCAACCATACCAGATGAAGATTAAAACATTGTCCTACCTATCTTTTAAATTCATTTTATGATGGTAAGGGAAGGCAGTCAATAAATGTTCTTCTATTATTAGAAAATAATACAAATCAAAGATTAATCTTTCTTAATAGATGTTCGTAAGTGTAGATCCAATTATTGCTCTTCGTGATACTAAAGGTCGAGGTTAAGTAATTATCTGACATTGAATATACAAAGAACTTGAACAAACCGGTGATGTTTGTTTTTAATATAAAGTACTATTTACTTTCTTATCGTTATACAAGCTCATTTATATTTGTCCTTATTAATTAAATAATTTAAATATTTGACATACATAAATATTTATAATCTATTGCATTCTTTGAAAAAACTACAGTGTAATTTATTATGCATTTGTTGCCTGCTTTATTATAATTATGAATATACTTAATGGCAAGGCCTCAGCTATAAATAGGGGAAAACAATCGAGAGAAACTGTCGTAAAATCGTGATGATGTAGTTTAACCTTTTGAATTTAATAAGGAAGACCTATATAAAAGTGTACACTTTGCAAAACAAGTTGGGTGAATGAACTGCCGGATCCTACGAAATTCTAATTCAAACGTTTTCGTGAGAGCTATTAGTTCTTCTCTTTATATTCAGAAGACAACTATAATAAAACAAACTGTTTGCTTGTATAGATACAAACAAATTTAGGATCCATATCATTGTACTTCCTTATATGATGTATAATAAACATAATGACCATTAAAGTGTTTGAACTTGGCGCCTACTAATTGATTTATTGGAGATATCCTCACTATCTCGCATGAATAATTCATGGTTTTATGTCTATGTTGTTTAATGTAATTTTTAGAGATAAGATGCCAAAATACCAAGATGAGGGTGATGATTTAAGTTATTTGTATTTCAAACTAAAGAATTTTCAAGTAATTTATTGGTAAAAACTCACGTATTTTGAAATTGTTTTGAATTTGTTAAAGAAAATTAGTATGTATGTACAAAGACTAGACTTCACTCCTACAACCTTCTTGTTTTCGGGTTATACACTTAAATAAGTGAGAATATAGCAACTGGTTCAGAAAATTTGGAGGGAGGAAAGAATGCCAGAAGAATAGAAAAGTGGGCAAATTGCAACTATACACAAAAAAGGAGACAAACATGAGTGCAAAAACTATAGAGGTATCACACTGCTAAATCTCACATATAAAATACTATCAACCTTAGTTCAGAGAGGACTAGCAAGATGTACTAGGGAAGTGTTGGGATAATATTAATGTGACTTCACTCAAGGCAAATCAACAATATGGATGCCATACATACAATAAAACAAATAATAGAGAAAGCGCATGCGTATAATTTGGACATAGAGATGTTATTCATTGATTTCCAGCAGGCTTTTGATTCAATCAAGTGAGGTAAGTTGATGGGAGCATTGAAAGAACAACGGGTAGACGCAAAGTCAAGAAGGCTAATCCAAATGACAATGTGTGAAACCAAGGATCAGTGTATTAGCACAAAGAGCTGAAACAGAAGAATTTGTGGTAGGGAGACTCATTGTCCGCAATATTTTTTAATCTTGTCTTAGAATACACCATCAGGAAACTACGAAGGTAATTTGAGGTCGGGTCGCAGATCCAACCAGCCCATTGCGTGATTCTATCATATTTACGAATACCATGAATGAATCTTAAACAAACATTCTGCAGCTGTTGTATTTGCCTAGCTGTGGTGCTGCACATACAGCGTCGCAAAAATTAAATTGTGAGATAATTAGATTTTCGAACGGCAATTTTCGAATATTGGACTCTAGAACTGCACTTTTCGCATAGATCGAGAGTTTTTAAAGTAGCAAATGCAGATTGATTTTTTTCATTGACGTGCTTCCGTAATCTAAGATCGATGTCCAGCTCGAGCCCTAGCGTCTTGCGCTATCAGTAATGCAAATTTTTACACCTGAGGAAGATTTTTCAGATTATAAACCACTCTAACAGAACTTTTTACGAATCTCTATTTTTTATTGTTTTCTTTCCCGGTTTTGGACCACCCAAGGGAGTTTTCTTTTAAGATGTTGATAGGAAGATACACAATAAAATATTTTATTAGTACAGCTACTTTAGATCAACCCAAGAAAACTCTTCTTGATCATAAAAAATTGGAGCTTTTTGCCAATATATGCCAACCTTGCGTAACATTCTCCGATTCTAAGCCACTCCGTATTATGAGTAAGTAAACGTTTTCCGTCTCTAGATATTCCAATAATTCCTTTTTCCGATTTAACCTAAGGAAGTTCAGTTATTAATAATTCTAGAGCTTTTTGGTAGTAGATGTCTAGACCACCCTACTGGTTTTCTTTTTGCACACAACCTCAAGCGAGTTTACTTCGATTTGAGAGCTTGCCCAACTTTAGACTATCGAAAGAAGCTTTTTCCGATTTCTGAGTCAATTTTAGGGAAGCATTTTCTCATTATAAGTCATTCTATCGGTGATTTTTTTCCGGCATAAGCCATGTTTTTATAGCTTATCTCTTTATAGCCCCTTTAACGGAGCTTTTTGCGAATCTAGACCAGTTTACTGGAATTTATCGTGATTCTACACCTTTCTATTTTGCAAGTACGTAATCTCACATGAAAATCTTACTAGCATTGTTCTGGTTTTAAACCCATTTCCATGCTATTAATTTTGATGCACTGATAAGATCGCAAGTCCTTTTTTTTTATATTTAAAAGAAATAAAATAATAGTGTACAGGTTTCTTTTTTTGTTTTATGGAATTAGTAATACTACCTCTAGAAGAAGATTTATTTTTCGATTCAGATAAATTCAACAATCAAGAAATCTTTGGCATTGATTTAACTTTTTTGAAAACTACCATTTCTTTGAGGCAAAGTTTATTGTATCAAATGAAAGAAATCAATTAGTGTATATTTAGCATAATCCAATAAACCTTTACTATCATTAATGATTGATGACAAAAGTTGAATATAAATGATTGAGTGGCTGTCGAACAATAAAACTCGTATTGATCGTCAAATCCCCAACCAATTGAAAGCAGTTAAAGGCATGCTCGCTTCCTTTTGTCCCAATATCGGAAACGCGAATCAAATTTAACAAAACTGCGCAATCGCTACACGCACACAGTTCACGCAAGGAAAGCAAGAGGGTCGCCAGGGCGCCGGGTAGGTTGTATAACCTAGATTTCGCGGTTTTGATGTGGCAGGTTGGGAAATAGGTCAATCGATAGTACATTTACCACACGATCGTTTCCGCATGCACTTGATTCTGCTGCTAGACGCATTTCGTAAGCGAAACGTATCTACAATTACTTCCGTCGATAAAGCGATTCCAGTTTTATTTATTGACGTAGAATAAACTTTGAAGGCGCGGAATTTCTATACAAATCTTCCATTTAATATTAAGTTGACGACAGGCTAGTTGGCAGGTTTATTTATTCAATATACAGGAGATTATCTGCGATAGTTTTGTTAGTATTATAATGATTATTGCAACAAAAGGAAGTTGGTCAATAAAGTGAGGAAATGATTCTTCTAGAAATATTGCAAAGTGCGGAGAAATTTGCGTCACAGGATATTGGAAAGTATAAACTACGACAGTATTGCAGAGAATATTATTAAATACATATGTATAGGCGCGTAAATTTGCATATTAAGAATTAATGAATGTTTTTCAACTGCATAATGCCTGCAGTAAGCTTGATAAAAATGAATAAAGGGAACATGCAAAATGTATAAGATATTTTTAGATCATACAACACACAAAGTAAATGCGTTAACACAATAAAAGACTATATTAGGAATTGTTTCATATTTTCCTTAAATTGTAATGATTTTGTTTCTTTTGCTTACCTATAACTTTGGCCAAAGGTATTACTCTGACAAAAAGTACAATAAACAACGACAATTGTTGTAATTATTACTTTTTTTTTATAAATAGAAAAAATTCTATTAATTTTCCACATCTGATAGGAAAGCAATATGTTTGGCGAGATAAACTGAAAATAAAATAAGATGGATTTTAAAAACTATTAGTCTTTTTTTTTCGGTACAAAAAGGCAGGATAAGAAGCTAATAAGAAATTGTTAGCTGTAGAGACGCACTTTAGGCGAATAAAATAGGCTGTCTAGGGAAAAGGTTATACATGCCAGTAACGGTTGTCTATTCTCAGAAATTGGAAAATCTTTGTTTTTATAAACATATTATGCCACATATGTAGACCTGCAAATAAAGTACACTATAAAATTCTCAACTAACCGAACTAATTCATGTAATTATCTCGATTCAATAAACAAGAGATTTCATTCACCTGCGCAGAATATAGGAGCAAGAGTATCAAACATAAACACGGGAGATCACTTTGCAACTTCGATAGCATCGACGAACTGGTAAGAAAAACAGAAAAACTACAGACCGAGATCGTGTTTATACTTCGCTTGATTGATCCCGAGAAATACACCGGCCGGCCCGTCGCTAATGGCTATGAAATATGGATGGAATGGCAGTCGTGAACGTTCAGAATCGATGGGCAGTATGGAATGATTGATACGGTGCATTGCAGCCGAGATTTTAGATAATGATGTGATGTATTCAGCCTATTACCTTTTGATTTCGTGGACGATTCGAGGTAATAACGTTTATTTAGTGGTAATGGACGTGGTAATGTTGTGGCGAATTCAGGATAATGCTATGTATGTACGCCGGGGAAGTGCTTAGAATTGTAGGTACTGCAAGAATAATAAGCTATTTGAAATATTTTGCTGTTAGGAAATATTGCACATACATATGACATGACATAAAGTCATTATTTTAGAATAAAGGATCCATCAAGTCGAAGAAGAGTAGTAGACAATTAAGAAAGTACTGCCAACCTGTACACAGAAAAACGCATGCTTACCTTAAATAAATATGTCTTGGACCAAATAAATCTACGTTTTGAATATCCGCAAGATAAACATTTTTTAAGGCAAGAAAAAATTGTCTTAACGGCACGTAAAATGTTAGCAGTCTTGGATGAAACTACTTTTAGTCTCCACTTAAGAATATCCTTTACTTGCATTAAAAGCATTCGTCTTGGAGCAAAATGTTAGAATTCTTGAATTAAATCACTTTTCATGTCTTTTTAAGAATAGTAATACTTACCTTGAAATCATAACCCTTTACCCATAAGGATAAATATTTATTTCTATCAAATAAAAAGTATTATTTATGTGTAATAAATGTTAAGTACGGATACCTTATATGGATGTAAATGTAATGGCACTTTTTTTCAAAACTTTCTGGTTACTTCCATATGAAACACCTGCAATATACATTACTAATTTAATTACTAGCAGAATTAATATCCATACCAGTTTGTGCAGATAATCCCCTGACAGAAGTATTAGGACGAATTTCCATTGTATTTCGTATATCAACAAGCACCTTTCCTGTAAAAACTCTTGGTTCACATTCGCGTTTGCGTTTCACAACATTGCCAGTTTCCATAAACCTTTGAACTACCCTATACCGCTGTCTCCGAACTACATCCTAGGTGATATCCTCATCAGGATATTTGAGATTGAACTGCTGAATGCACGATTGCAAAGAATAAGTCCATTCACCATCGTCACCTTCAACAGCACTTCGAAAGTGGGAAACAACAATATAGGTATCCTGTTCAACAGTCAACGGCACCTGAAACACATTTACGATAGATAGAGACTAAGAGCCAAATTCATAGTCATCACTTAAGTAAAACTCATCCTCACCTCATCTAATTCTCATCTCCTGCTCACTCAAGGAAACCTTATCGTGACCTCAATTTTGGTATTCAGAAACATGAGTAAGCATCTTCCTAAGTTGAGAAAAAGATGAGAAGCCGTCGGGTTACCGACGCGCTATTACGTCAACGTTTAAATGACGTATACATGACGTTTTGTTCCAGGAGATGTGAAATACGAAATATTTGATTTGAACTGGGCTCTGAATTTTATTGCGCTAATTATCCCTTATTTTACCTAAGTAGTTTCTTAGAGGGAAATGGTCACTTTCTGTGTAACTTTGTGCTAGTTGTGATCAATATTTAGAAGTTTTTAACGAGGTGGCTTCGAAAAGAACGTTCTTTACTAGCGATGAGAAAGTTTTATTTAAAAGATCTTATTAATAAATATCGGGGCATAATTGAATGCAAAGAAAAAACAGATTATATAAGCGTTGGGGAAAAGAAGCGAACTTGGTACATAGAAACGCAATGCCATGCATAATTTTGTAATTGGAGGTATGGGTAAACCACGCTGATTTATTGGCTGTTCATTTGGATATGCCAAATCTAATAAAAGATGTTGGATGGTTTGCCTTGAAAAACGGTACCGTTGTAACAGTTCGGTGTTACTATATTTTTCAAGAGGGTTTTGCATATCTCTCACAATTTCTATAACCAAATCGCGTGTCCCAACCCAAACACATTCATATCAACAAATTCCCAGAAATCATCCATATTCCCCATATACAATTTATAATATACATATATCCAAAAATAAAAAATAGGTTCTGAGGAATAGGTAAGGAAGCTACTAGCAGACTTAGCTTTTACTCACTCTTGACTCAATTATGAGTCGGATTTGAGGAATAAATGAGTTACTAACTGTTTATGAATTCCGAAATGTGAGAAATCGGCGCTATGAGTGTGAGGTGAGGATGAGGAAGCCTTAAGTCGCGTCTATGAATTTGGCCCTAAGATTTTTAATTGTAATTAAAATAAAATTCTTTATGTAGTATACATTTACCGGCGTACAACAAAAATTAGAGCTGGAGCTATATTAAATAATACAATTTCAGAAGAATGGCAAAATTATGGAAGAATTAAAATGTATACAACAAAAAACGCAGAAATAACACGAACAATAACAAGAGGCAACAGAGTAGCCAATAATAGAATGGTAAAATGGCCTAGTACGCTGTAAAATTTTGTCAGTGAAGGGGGTCTTGAGTTTATCGCACATTATTCATTTACCAAAGTTCCATAAAAAATATTTTATTCTGGGTTTTAGGTCTATTTAACGTTAACTCATACATAGGCACTTACGCATATTTATGTTAGGAAAAAAATACATTTAATGTATTCTTTCTTGATTCCATTAAAACAAATGTTTTATCTACTGTGCTAATGATAATAATCAGGTTATTGTTAAAGCCTTAACAGTTTTATACATTAGTTTTAACTGCGCTTACAACTGACCTGCAATTAATGTTTTTCTTCCACAAGGTTAACGTTGATATAAACAAGGCAATTAAGGTGCCTTATCACTTCATCTTAATCGTCCACTGTGGCCCAACAAAATATGTATGATTCTGTTATTATAAACTATATTTAACACAAGCTGGCATTCTCATTTGTGTCTTATCTTAATTATTGCGTTCCCTATTAACCAGAGAAACCTCAAAATTACAGTGTATTGTTATAGTGAGGACGTTCTTATTGATGTTATTTTTAATAAATAAAAAGTGTTGTATCACCTGTCTTACTTATAGTGCATCTGCTTCAACTAACTTGTGATAACTTTCACAGGACTACACACATGTCTTTATTTAAAGTAATGACAGATAGAAATTTTATATCACATTAGAAAAGAGATAGGCTTCACGTGAACTAAAACGTAACACTAATGACATTGAGTCTAGTACTACAACTTTTGAACTTATAATAATATGTAAATTGCTAAATACAACTGTTGAAGTTGGTTCTATCACTCACGCAGGTGCATCTTGGTTATCAAGTTCATTGTGGGTGAAACCCGTAATTATAAGGATATACCTGCTTTTTGTCTGTCGTACACGCTTTAATTATGCAAAATATACGCGGCGTGACCCAGATACTGTGATTGTTTGTTTAAAAATGCCAGACGTACAAAACGTCGAATGAGACATAATTACTGGTATTGCTTTATAGCAAGTACCTTAGGCATAAATTACAGGTTCTCCCGTGGTAATTATTAACACTTTTATTAATTAGCGGATTTATTGATGAATTACGAGCAATAAACGCGGACCAGAAGCAATAAACGTATGTAGGCACGTTTGTTTTGCGGAATAAGTGCGTATACTAACTTTATTAAGCAATAAAACTCGAAGGATACTAAATTACATTTACTTTCGCTCATCTCTCGGTTGAAACACTTGCGAATTGGATTAGAATTATTCTGATTTATGGAGATCACTTTAGAGGTCATAAGGGATTTATTAAGTATTATGCAGGTATAATCAATGTATTGGTTGTGTGGCAAGGAATGTAATTAATCATGGTGAATTGCCATTTATACATACTGACTGAAGGTTTCTTAAAACATTCTCTTGTTGATGCTAGATGCTGGGGCATGGCACTTATAATTTGAAAACAGTATAATTAACCTGTTGGAATTGAAATTACATTGCAGTAGTGGCGCTTGCATTAAAATTGCATGTTTTGTTGTCAAACTGTCGAAGATGATAATGTAAAAAAAATGATATTAAGTATCTCGGTTAGTTTCTTGGTATATTTATTGCAGGGGTGTTCTAAAGGAGTTCTCAAGGTGTACAGGGCGTGCTTCATTCTTGAAAAAATTTGTTACAAATGTACGCAGTCCAAACAATGTTGATATAAATAACGCATGATGCATCAGCCATGGCGTGAGGTATTTGTCTCTGGGCAGATACGACTTATAAAAGTCTAACAAAGAGACATGATCGTTTGATCCCGTTGGTGTCCGTTCAAGACAGATTTCACTATACCTAGAGTTTCATGAATAATTTGATGATTTTGTATACAGTATGTCCCCGGATCGACTTTAAAACAGAAACATTTTTTAATTGTTGATTTCTGATAAGATGATTTACTCTGCTTGTTTTAAAACCCCCAAAACACAAATTACTTTTTATTTAACTCGAACGGTTCTCGAGATAATATCATTTTCTTGCTAGAAAATATACACATTGGGCTCACGTTTTATTTAATAAATTTAACAAATAATGGTAAAATAAAATAAAATTCTCAAAAAGCTAAATTATTAATGTCCTATTCAAATAACGCTCCTCCTTTTTCTGCACAGATTTCAATGCGAGCTCTAAATTCATTGAAACTGCGTCTTATTTTTAAGATTGATAAGGACTGGATTGTATTTTGTATCCTATTTATTAATTGCTCTTCATCATTGCCTAGTGGCTCACTGTACACAATTTGTTTTAAACGACCCCACGGATAAAAGTCCAATATTGTAAGATCACGACTTCTCGGTGGCCATAAAATGGGACCATCTCTTCCTATCCAGTTATCATGGAACTCTGTATTGAGCCACTGGCGAACAATGCCGGCATAATGAGCAGGGCACCATCGTGCTGGTAAAACATTCCATTCGGTAGTTTAACGGCAATTTATCCAGTTCATCAATTAAAAAAATGTGCAACATTTCCAAATATGAATTACGGTTTGAATTTTGATCAAAAAAATATGGTCCAATAATGCCATGGTACGAAACCGCACACCACACATTATTTTTTTTAAAATATTGTCTGCGACAAGAAATTCTGAAGTTTGGATTCGTCTCACTCCAGTAAGGTTGATTCATCGGAGAACATAGTTCGTTTATGGAAATTTGAATTTTCCAAAACTTTGTAGCCCATTTCTAAACAAAAATCCATACGTTTGGCTTCATCACCATTTTCTAAAGTTTGCCTAAATTGTGGTTTAAATGGTAAAATTTCGTTCTCCTTAAATATGCTTTGTAAATGAGATTTACTTATCCCAGTTAGTATTACCCTCCTTCTTAAAGACAACTTTGGAGCTTCTATTACGGAATGAATGGCGAGAACTGAAGCAGCATCGTCTTCATCGAACAACTTTGATTTCTTAATCTTTAAAACCGAGGCTGTTTTAAGGAATTTGGTCGCCAAGTTTTTTGCTCCGTCATTTGAAATGGTAACTTCCGGGTATTTTTGGTTGAATTTTCTGATAACAACTCGGTAGCACCCATCCCCAGTTCCGTAACATTAAATTAGATAAATTCGTTGTTGTAAAGTCAACATTTTGGTTGAATTTTCTAAGAACAACTCGGTAACACTCTTCCCCAGTTCCGTAACATTGAATTAGATAAAGTATTTGATGTAAAGTCAACATTATAGCATAAATACTGTTCAAATTAGTGAAGATTTAATTTACAGTTCTACCAACCTATTAGATTTGTCAACTGCTGTCAGTTCTTCAAAATGCTCTTGACTTTTCATAAATATACAGGGTGTTCCTAAATATCATGTACGTAAGGGAGGGGGTAATTATTTGGTTTATTTTGTGCCTAAAATTTCATATAAACATAGGTCTGCAAACGCTTCGTTACCAATCTGCAGGGTGTGAAATTTCAAGAATTTTTTCACTGTTTACTGTATAGCTCCTACAGTTTTTGAGATATTTTGCTCAAATTTGGAAGGTAGGTTACGCTATAAGGCCTGCATCATATAGCGTAACCTACCTTCCAAATTTGAGCAAAATATCTCAAAAACTGTAGGAGCTATACAGTAAAAAGTAAAAAAATCTTGAAATTTCAACACCCTGCAGATTGGTAACGAAGCGTTTGCAGACCTATGTTTATATGAAATTTTAGGCACAAAATAAACCAAATAATTATCCCCTTCCTTATGTACATGATATTTAGGAACAGCCTGTATATACGTATATTTTCTTGGTTTTTGAAGTCGTATAATTAAACAACTATTCGTAGTGAGTAAAACGTTTCGGTTTAACAATCAAACCTTAATCATTTACATTTTCAAAATTAATAATGTAAAAAATAAAATGATGTATAAAAATATATGACATTTTTTGTTTTATTGCTGTCAGTTGTATTTTTCAATGAGATCCGCCTACTAGAGTTACTAAAAATTACGATAAAAAGTTTTAAGCCGAAATTTTGAAGACAAACGATATTATCTCGAAAACCGTTCGAGTAAAAAATAAGTAGTATTTTAAAACACAAGTGTCACAATGACGTTTAGTACGTTAAGTTTCAAAGTACGAGCATTACAAGTCATTGCCGCACTCGTTTTTTACAGTATTTTTTCTAATTTCACATTAATCGCCTATATTACGTTCCGGCAAGTCGTTTGTTTTAGCTTTATTGCAATATCTAATTAGAAAAAAGTAATTTGTGTTTTGGGGGTTTGAAAACAAGCAGAGTAAATCATCAAGGGTGACATTTTCTGAGAAATCAAAAATAAAAAAAAAATTTCCTCTTTTATTATTTATTTTCTCTGTTTCAGGTGCGTATACCAGAGGTTATTAACTACATCCATGGGATAGGAGGACGTAAAGAGTGTAAGAATTTCTGCCCATCCTAAATATATCGCCTGAATGATCAATAATTGATGGGTGAGTGCAGAATTAAAATTTGCCTTTGTGACGACCCTAATTATCCAGGAATATTTCGGGTGGGAAAGAATTCATTTATGAAAAAATAAGGTTTAAATTTTTTAAAATACTTACTTTGTTATAATTTTTGTTGGCTCTTTAAGCCTAATAGTAATTTTGTGAACCGAAGCATTGAATCTTTTCTAAAATCAGCTATAACTTATTATGATCTTATATTCTATCCTAATTGTGTCTTCTGGATTTATAACTCACGAAGAGAAATTTTGTTGTTATAAAGTTCTTTAAATTACACTTGTAATTTATAAGATTAATGTATTTTCATTATATTTATTCATTATATTTCCACAACTTAAAATCAAGAATAAATTCCGTAAAAAACATCGGATGTGTATTTAAGCTGAAATGAAGACATTAAATATTACGTAGAAGTTTTAAAAGGCAGACAAAAACCTAAAAGCGATCCCTTATCGTATCGACTTTCACGTAAATTCCACTTTAGGTAATTTAAGTTCCACAGTAAAGGACGTTTTAATGGTTTATCTTTTCCACGCGGATATCTCTATATGAGTCTCTTCCTCTGTAAAGTGTGCTTTTATGTCGCCCAACGAGATAAGGCGTATGAAGAGCAAAACGCTAAAAAAGGGATTAAGTTTCGTTTATGGTGTAACATGATACCGATTGTTTCTGCAATAGTAAACACCCGTTTTTACAACGGATATAAGATCATAACTTTATGATGATTGTTCTCAGTTCGGGAGATTTTATTCGAAGCATCCAAGAGATTCGATTGTATTCCTAATATTTTATCCGCTATATAATGAACGAGTGGGTATATCCGACTATAGTAGTGTCTATAACTATATCTTAATTATGGTCTAAACCTATAACATGTAATGGAAAATCTATGTAACCAAATGAACAAGGAAAACTAATGATAAATTCTGGTTGATACCGTAATATATTCTTTTTTATCGTAAGTGGTTTTTGATTAGCATTCATCTTGTTATATCGATATTACAAAAAAGAGAGTTGATTTTAACTCTCACTAAACTATTGCAGCAGCTACAGTAGAGTCGATTAGAAATATGGGTTCGAGATGAGAAGGTCAATATAATAGTATTATTAGAAGTTTGATGAATAATTTCGTCTTTTGTCTTATAAATTACATCCGATGTTTATTACTAGAGACCGGATTATATGCAAAGTGCATATATTTTATGTTGTATAAAAATATATAACATTTTTTGTTTTGTTGATAAAATCAGTTAGTTTTTTGTTTTGAAATGTTTTATATAAAGATTGTTTTGTGAAATGTGTCAGTTGTATTAGTTATGGAAAGTTATGGTTAAATATGAAAAACGTTACTAAATTTTTTATTAAAATTTCATTTATAGAATTAAGTTATAAAGTTTAGTGAAAAATTGTGTGTCGGTTTTATCATTTATAGAATTATTATCTTTATAAATTTGGATTATTTCAAGTATAGTTCGTGCTTTATAGTTTTGTTAAAAATTATACGTAGAAAATGGCAATTATGTAATTGAAAATTATACAAATATTCCAATAACTGAATTCATAAATGCAATAGAATTAACACTAACCGAAACATATTTCCAATATAAAAATAAATTTTATAAACAAATTTTTGGTTGCGCAATGGGTTCACAAATTTCAAGTATAATTGCACAAATTGTTTTAGAGTATATTGAAGAAGACATTTTAAATAAAATAGATTTTGAAATAAGTGTTTTCAAAAGATATGTTGATGACTGTATAACAGCATTAGAAGAGAAACATATAACAAAATTATTAGAAAAATATAATTCGTATCACCCTAGATTAAAATTTACAATCGAAATTGAAGAAAACAACAGTATTACATTTTTAGATATTCAACTGATAAAAAACAATAATGAAATTTTAACTAAATGGTATACCAAACCTACATGGTCTGGACGTTATCTAAATTTTAAATCATCACAACCAATCTCACAAAAAAATAGTGTTATTATTAGTTTAGCTGATAGAGCTATAACTTTAACCAGTCCAATTTTTCGAAATGATACCATTAATAAAGCAAAAACTATTCTAAAACAAAATAATTATCCAAATCATCTTATCAATAAAATATTTAAACAAAGGATATTCCGTTTTTATAATAAATCAACAAAAACTATAAAGAATAGTCAAACATTTATAAAATACATAAAAATTCCTTATGTAAAAAATCTTTCTGAAAAAATTAATCAAATTATCAAACCTTATAATTTTAATATAGCAAATCAAAATAATAATAAATTACAAAATCAAATTTACACAAAATTAAAATCGAAAACTGAAAAAAATAAAACATCACATATAGTATATAAAATAAATTGTCAAAATTGTAATGGTGTATATATCGGCGAAACTATGTAATATTTAGAAAATAGAATAAAAGGACACAAATATAACAAAAATCTTACAGCTTTAAAAAAACATGAAATAACACAAAATCATACATTTGATTTTAACAATGTATCAATCCTAAACCAAGAACAAAACTATAAAGCACGAACTATACTTGAAATAATCCAAATTTATAAACATAATAATTCTAATAAATGATAAAACCGACACACGATTTTTCACTAAACTTTATAACTTAATTCTATAAATGAAATTTTAATAAAAAATTTAGTAACGTTTTTCATATTTAACCATAACTTTCCATAACTAATACAACTGACACATTTCACAAAACAATCTTTATATAAAACATTTCAAAACTCTTTCAAAACAAAAAATTCGCTGATTTTATCAACAAAACAAAAATGTTATATATTTTTATACAACAAAAATTTTATTTCTACATTACTAATTTTTGAAATGTAAATGAATAAGGTTTAGTATTAAACCGATACGTTTTACTCTAATGGTTTTTTAATTATATGACTTTAAAAAATTAAAGATATTACATAAAATACATAAAATATTAAAAAGCCTAAATAAAAATAATTATACAAGGTGTGCTACTTGAAACTTCCAGGTCAAATATCTCGGAAACGGATAAAGATATTTGAATTTTGTAAAAAGCAGGCCAAAGGCCGTGATTGACTAAAGTTTGCTATCAAAATCATGTTTTATTACGTGAAAGTGAAGGTGATCGATCAAAAGAATAATTTTGGTCGCTAGAATCTTGAATTTTATTGTTTTTTATTTGAAAAGTTATTAAAATTAAAGCAAATTTTATTATTTGTGTTAGTTTTATACATTTAATATTATCGCGGATATTTATGTTTAAGGAAAATAAGAGTAATGTCAATTTTCGTTTCTATTTTTCACAAACACTTAATTTGTAAGAACAAAAAAACAGACAACATATGTATTCATAATTCTTGTCATTATAGTTGTTATACAATTTAAATCTTATAGTTTCTTTTTATAAAATTTTAGGTAGCTAAATGTATTATAAGTATCTCTACCCAATATGTAGGTAATAGTTATTTACGTATCGCAAGGCTGGAAGGGTGAATAAGACTTGATCTGTACTTGTGTCTTCAAACCCCAAGCAACATTTCAAATTTAGATATTTAAAAGAAAATGTGAAACATACGTCAGACAAAGGTTAATTCATATATGTCTTTTAGATTTTATTGTTGAATATCAGAGGAAAAATTTAATGCAACAAATCTCCTAATTCATTGACCACTTATAATAAGATTCAGACAATATTAGCGATATATGTACATAAGTAGCATTCAATGCTAACGCAGACAATTAAAAATAGCACAGAATCATCGATGCACGCTGCGAACCAGAAGCAGATCCGTTCAAGCACCACGATCGCATACAGAAATTAATATCAATCTCTATCGACGCTTAAACACATGTACCCGCATGCACATACACCCGCTATTGCAAACAGAACACATTCTCGAACGTGTAACATTAGATTTCCGTATTCAGATACCGGTGTGTTGGTTAATGCTTGCAAATATAGTTCTCAAAAAATATTTTACACGAAAGATCGAGCAAACGACCGTGTGGCGTCTCGCATAACTCTTCCGCTACGGAAGACATGCATCGTGAGAAGATTAGAATTCATTGCATCTACGTTTTGCGTATATACCTGAGCTACATACATATGTACAGGTTGTTCTGATGTTACGAACACTGACTCGCTGTGTGTATGTTGATGCTGTGTTTAAGCCTACGCAGATCTCGAAGCGTGAGTCCGCTTCAGGCAAGGAGTATTTCTGTAAATATGTATAGAGCATCTAGTTGACAGTGCCGAGCTCATATAGGAGACACATTACTCGCGTTCCCAACACGATATATAGTACATATATGTACAGTCTTGGCCAAAAGTATTAGGCACTCTATATTTTTTTAGTTTGACCTGTGTAGGGACAATATTTTTGTTTTTTTAAAATAAGTGCATTTTTAAGGCCTGGTTTGGATATAATGCTGTGTTCCCTGACTCTGCGCTTTAGACTACCCCAAAGACCCCTGAGATTCAAGTCTGGAGACTGGGTAGACCAGTCCAACAAGGCAGCTTTGTTGTCACGAAACCAACGCATTATGGTATATTGGGACAAGGAGCATTGCCTTGTTGGAATTTGACCCCTCAATGGTGTAACCGAAAATGCAACTCACCATTATGATTCCTCCTCCGTGTTTAACAATGCATACTACACAATCGGAGTGGTATTCTTCGTCGACTCGATGCTTCACAAAATGTCATCGGGTGTTTCGAATACCTGTGAATATATCAAAATCAGTGAGTTTAAAAATTGGTTAATAATTATAAAATGGTAGAAGCAAGTAAGATCAATTACTGTATTTTTGATAATTTATTGTAAGTAAAAAACTTACCTGAAAGTTTAATTCATCTGACTACACTACATTTTCCTAATCTTGCTCCGTAAAGTGTTGGTATCGTACATCCCCCCTGTAAGCGTTTTCTTTTACACTTTACTAATTTGGACATTTCTACTTGGGACTTCGCTTGTTCATGTAAAATTTTGATTTTAACACGTTTCTCGTATGTAGTCCCACTGGATTTTGGCATTTTGAATAAAATAAAATTGTGTTGAAGTAATACAATCACAGGGAAATGCGTCTTCACTCAAATAATAACAAAAGAAGATTGTTCGAAGTGTTCAATAAAGTATGAAAAACGCACATGTTTCACATTTTACGTACCAGATGTTTTATAACCCACCTGATAAAGCTTTTTTATATACTGTGGTACTTTATGATGCCGCTTTAAATTTAGTTTACAACAATTATCATTGTTTATTGTACTTTTTCTAATACCGATATTTTTGGGGGTGCTTAATACCTTTGGCCAAGGCTGTATGTAGATGATTTTGATGGAAAAAAAAACAAAATACCGAAATACATACACTAGGAAACTGTAAAGTAATCGCCGGTATTGACTCCAACAAAAACTGACCGTTGGAAACGATGTAAACCCAAGTAAATTTTCAATCTTTTATCGCATTGCCAAATCGCCAAAGTATTTAGGTTTCATCATGGCCTAATTAACGAACAGTCTGAATTACACACCAGAAATTATAAAATAAACAAGTAACTTAGAGCAAAATAATTAACTAATTCCTCATAGATGTTAAGGATGATATTAAAAAAATCGAAGTACACGAATAACATTATAAAATTTTAAACTTTTAAGTACAAGAGGATATAAATATATAAAAATAGATTTTCCAGAGATACGATAGACTTACTACTACTTATAAATAAAATGATAAACAGTTAGTTTTTATAATATGAAAACAACAAATAATATAACATATTGTGGCGAAAATTTTGAATATACAGTGGGCAAAAGTAAATTAACTTGAAAAGCAAGGTGTAGATAAGTAAACCGATACAAATATTACGGAGATTATTTCAATGTCTTTTCTGAAATTGATGCAATCAACAAATTTACTGATGTAACGCATGCATTTCTAAAACTTTTCGTTCTGTTAGATCGGTATCCAGAAATCAAATGAGTGGCTAGTTTAATTACAATAATGCTTAAGGGCTCTACTAGTGGGTGTGTTACTTGCATCACTTTTGTGCATATTAAGCAGATTTTTCAATTTTCGCGAAGTTTGAAAAATGCAATATAACAACTCAGACAGTCCATATATTGAATGTAATAGGATGACATTAGACATTAGATTTATCCAGATGGTTTGTGTTTATCGGAAAAGGAGATGGCAGATATTCATAACTAAGTATGAGGAGTTTAATCAGATTGAGTTTATATTGTAGGAGATGGAGTTGGAGGAGGAAATGCAATTAACGACCTGAATTAGTGGGCTTGCGACATCAATCAAGTTTGATAAAGTTATATTATCGCGATATGCGCGACATACTTTTGTGTCTAGAAATGGGACACTATTGTCAACTTCAGTTTATACTGTGAATTTTAATTTGTGATCAGAGTTGTTGAAAATACTTAAGGAATATAATCAATTTTGTCACTAATAAGTCATCAAGGTATTGAAAAATAATAAAAAATTCATAACCAATACTATCTTTGAAATAGTGAATAATGGTGTTCATAGTTATGGATTTTTTTTTTTTTTTTTTTTGCTTTCATGGGCAGGTTTAACCCCGTGAGGCAGCTCGGCCTTAAGACCTATTGTGCCCCCATGATGTCTTAACACCCTCGACCTGGTTGTACTCGAACAAACAAGTCCGCAAGTTGGTCGAGAGTTAATTTTCTTATACTGGGTTCGTCCAAACGAGCGACCCCTAGACAGCTCCGTCTCTCCCTGTCCACTGCCGGTGGTACCAACCATAGAACTATTCAAGGAAAAACTCCCCTCCAAAAGTAAAATAATGGTTATTTTTGGTCTTGCTTTATGTTATGTTAATTATCTGTAAGAATTATTCTATTATTCTATTTTTCTGACTTGTCCAATTTCAATTATATATTGATAAGTATGGATTAATAAATATTATTATTAATATAATTCCTTTGCGGGGAGAGGGAAGGGCAACTGACGCGGAATCCAATCATGAAATAGTAAGATATTTTTGTTGCGGTAACATTGCTTTGAATGTATTGTTAAACTATTCAAAATTTGGTCTATCTATTACCTATAGATTGCTAACAAAATGTTGTATAATACCGACGTAACATAATGCAATCATGCGTACATGAATATTAATTCTTAGTCACAGATCGCAGACGTAGTTGAGGAACTCCTATAATTATACTATCGCATTACCATATGTTTTGGTGAGCGATATTCCAACTCTTCTCGCCTTAGTACCTGTGCATCGAAGAGTTTAGAATTCCCATTTCCGTCTGCATCGTTGGCGACAAGCTGCCATATACCATATTATATATGTAGTACCTCTTGAATGACGACGTACTCGAAATCATTGAAATACATAATCTATTCACCTTAGCGCCGTTATATTTACTCCCGCTTATTAATTCAATTAGTTTATGCTTGGGGCGATTCTCGGGTTCTATATTTGTAGAAGTGGTCGCCGATGACTAACAACGTTTACTCTCGGGTAATCTATTTTTATCCGATTAAATAGCATGACGGGCGACGTATTAGAGAAAAGTAAATTAGGTATGGGTTTTCAATATTTTATTTATCTCTTTTTTATTTATACGGTCTGTCAATCTAATCGGGTTGTATTCTTTTAGGTATAATTCGAATATTTTGTATCTACGTCGATACTTTTGCAAAAAATAGGCACCTATCATGTTTATTTTTTAGACTATTGTATTTTGCAGTAAAATTTGCCATTCTCTAGATTCTAGTATAACTCCTATTCAACCAGAACTTACAAACTCTTTGCTGCTTGCCACTGTTTCTACCAAGTTAACAACTTCTATATGTAATCCTTGTTTGCTGCACTTGGGCATAGATATCTGGATTGCAAGATCATCATACATTGTTACATATTGCATTATTTTGCATTTTGACAAAAGAGATGCGTAATAAACATACCATCAGCATATTAATGTAGGCTATCAAAATAAAGATAATTTAATGCTATTTGAAGATCATTAAGTGAGCTGCAGTAAGGTGCCTTGCCCTAATATGAGACACCATTTTGTTCGGGAAACATAAGTTGGATTTAGTAAGAGAAATTTCAATTCTAATTAAAGGAAGTTGTATAAAATTTATATTTTTACTCATTTAACACTCAGATTTTGCAAAAAAAGAAGATATAAAATTGCAAAAAAAAATTAAAGTTAACAACCAAAGAAACTGACATGCGCCTAATATGAGACCTCTATTAATTAATTTTGATGTGCCTAATATTTTAATTCAAAATAACACCCAACCTTTTTAATTGCATTAACGCATATTATTACTTAACTTTTGACAAATAAATCACACACCAATAGAAAACAATAGATTGACATTAAAATTGTTATTATAAATGATCTTTATAATTGGTTTTACATTAACATTTGACTGCAAATTCTACTTATTTACTTTTTCTTAATGTTTTTGTGCATGGGGGATACACAAACTTAATGTTTAATGTCATCCATTTTATTAAATTGAGGCAGGGCTCTGATGTCCTATGGTGACACTAATTTACAATTATGAATTCGAATTCCTTCGTCGTTCTCAGTTAACTGATCTGATTTGTGAAGTGCAATTTCATATTCTTCAAAAATATGTCTATTACATGGAAATAATCCAGTTTTCTTGAATCCATTAATTGAAATCTGCATCGTAGCAGCTTTATTGTAAGCACTGCCAAATAACTTCCCCACAACATACTGTGTCACAATCCTTAGAGGATTGTTATGTAACCAAGTTTCAATCTCTGAGGCATAGTAGCTTTTTAATGGCTTCATAAACGCCAGATCTGACGGTTGTATTTTGTACGCGCAGATAACCACTACATCATTTTCTCGTGCTTTGTTAATAAGATGAATATTCCTGACATGGGAGTAATGTAAATTAAGAACTAGCAAAATGGGATTTTAAGGTGTTGGTTTTGCAAACTAAACAAAATGGCCAAACCATATACAAAATATATCACTTTAAATCCAGCCTGATACCTGACATGCAGCTGTACTGCCTGTAGGTATACCATCCATCAGTTCAGCCTTAGTATAATGTTTTTTCTTGGCCACACAATTAAAGGAGGAACGGAAGTACTACTAGCAGCGTTCATACAAACTACAATTGTGATGAGCGCTCCTCTTTCAGCTGAGGTACGACTTCCAATTTCTTTTTTACTTTTTGCTGAAGTTACTTTTGTGTTTTATGTTGAACGACTGTTAAACCTGTCTCGTCCACGTTAAATACTCGGTTAGCTTTTTTCTCAACCTTATCAAATGCTTGTTCATACAAATCAAAAAAATTTGAAACATTTTCTGCCGCAAAACCTTTGACTCTTGCGTAAGAAACTCCTGGAGAAGTTCGAATTGTTAAATTCTAATGGCGTTTTACAAAGCTATTTAACCATTTTCTACCTGCTGCAGCACTTTTTAATGAAAATGGGTGATTCATACGATTTCTTATTGCCAGCTGGAAAGCTAATCTTCTTAAATCTGAACGCCTTAGTCCTTAGAATCTTTTATCCATCTCTAAGCAGTACTCTACCAAACATTGTTCAATTTGATCGCATAAAACTGGCTTTCTGCCTAGTCTCACGTCGATCAAAGTTTCAGGGGTGTAATCGTTATTTTTTGCGTATCTTTCCAATGTTCCTTTGGGTGCATGGTACTGTTTGAAGTCTTGTTATACCCCTTTTCACTGACAGCATTCACAAATCATTTGCTCCTTATTCCAAATTTTCTGTTAAGAAGGCGATGATATCTGCAAAAATTAGTTACTTTTGGGAAGTCCTGTCACCAACAAAAATAATATAAAAGTAATAAATATTTGTGATTTCTATGGTAGTGAAACAGAAATAATGCACAGAGAATTAGTTATAATAAGAATAATGTGTTCCTAATATGTGATACTTCTTCGAAAGTGTTCCTAATATGAGATCGTATCTCATATAAGCAACATTGAAAGGTCTCATTTTAGGAACGCCATTACATTTAAAAAGAAAATGAGTTTAACAAAGAATCGATGAATTTGTATTGATTATAATACCACAAGGGGATAGATAATTATAATGCAGATTAAACAATATAATATCCTTTAAAGGTAACTTACCTTGAATGCAACTACACTGAATTTTTCATTTGTGCAGAAACTTCAAATTTTAAAATATATTTAATCCTGTACATAATCCCTAGTAGAGTAGCAATAACAATGCCGGTTATTCTGTTGCAGTTTAGTAACGTGTTCTTTTAATTCCGCCTTTCGCTACATTTCTGCACTTACCAATAAACATGTCAGAGGGTCTCTTATTAGGAACATGTCTCATATTAGGAGCTCTTACTTTATTTCGATTTCATGAAATTAAATTAAAACTTAAGATCTAATTTCTTTTCAAATTCTCGAAAAAGCTATCTATACAGAAAAAAAAACTATATCACGTTTTTACCATAATTACTGAATAACTGATCTTTCTCTGCAAACTATTTTCTTCGATCATTTGACCTTTAAAATTAATATATGTCCATTGCTATGAATAAATTAAAATCACCTCTTTACATATGATGATACATATAGATGCACAGTAACTTTTCATATTTTATTGTTTTTATAGTGGCATCCATCGTCGCGTTAAAACAGGACTAATCTATGTCCAAAAAGCAGTTTCCAGGAAACAATTTTCTTTTATTCTGAGACCTTGCTCTAGTATTTTGCCTAAAAATCTGAATTTCGACAAAAAATGGATATGAACTATTTCAGATTTAAGGTGACGACATACCTATATACAGTGAAATCTCCCGCAGCGTACACCTTTTATAGGCGGACATCTCGTATTAACGGATACAGTCGCCTGGTCCCGGCAGGCTTACATGAGAATAATCAGTTCTATCTTGAGCGAACATATTTTATTGTCACGTTGGTGTCTGTTCAAGAGAGATTTCACTGTATTATATAAATATCAGTAGACATATTATATATTATATAGAATACCACATTGTTGTAGATAGGTCCCACCGTAATAATTCAGAACAACGTATTTTATTACAGGAAGAACATTTTATGCACATCTCTTAGTACTACCACGTCTGGCTTTATTAGAAGTTCATTTACATTATAGTATTCAACAGGCCGCCATAAACGAGTGTAAGCCCGGGTTGCATTTCCGTCTTAATTTTTTTGCAAAATATCAATGTAAAAGAAAACATATCCTAATACGGAAACGCCATTCAAATAGGTGTAAAACGAAGGATAGTTGACTGCATTATGTATGCTACATTGCAAAAATACTAAAGTGATTTCCGCCAATTATGCAGCAAACTGAAAATTAACTGGAAAATAGTGATGTCCTATTACAAACAGGAAGTTTGGTAATTTAGCAAACTGGATTACATGATTGGACTACGAATAAAAGGCATATGCTGACGAGGTATTTTTGCATTAACCAACTATTTTCCTTCTTACACTTCATAAAATCGATTGGAATCTTTAGTACAGAAATTCTTCTTTGGGAATTTGTGAGCTTAGTATATACGAAAAAAAAAAAAAAAATCAAAATACAATCATTTTTATTGCTAGCGTCCTTTTCTATAGAATTTATGGAAGCATGGTTAAAATTAAATTATGTACAGTCCGTTTAGTACAAATTATCATATTGAATATAAACTTTTAAGTTGTGCTTCAAGTATTTTCGCGCACAATGTAATAAAGAGGATAAAGTTATGGACCTTTAAAATGTCAAACGAAGCGGCATTGGCAAGCAACAGCAAAGAAACAGAGGTAACCATTATTTTCAATTATATATGGCCGCTGCTTTTTCACGCTTTGACAAAAGTCAATTTTGTTCTTTCTTATAGTGCAATGTTATAAAGTTTAAATGAATATGAACTGATAATCGAATAAAATGCCGTTTTTATTTAATGGGTTCCCACTCAGAGTGACATGGTAATGGATATTTTTCTCTGTACATAATTGAATTTAAATTTAATTAAAATTGTCCTTGTCTTACAAGTTTTTGTTGCTCAGGTTTCTTTGTACTGTCGATAAGTGAAGTAAATTAGAAGCTAGTTCTGATTTTTGATGTTCTATATGTATCAAAAATCAGAACTAGCCTCATTTCCTGAATTAACTTTTTACTATTTTGCCGAACTGTAAGCAAAAATAGTAAAACTTTGCTTTTTAAAGTTTATACCTGTGTACTGTACAAATGAAAATAAGCGCATGGTCTGAAACACCACCTGTTCTTGGCACTTAAATGTAATGTATATATACCGTAATTTTTGCAATAATACACCACCACTTTGTAATTTTTGCAAAATCATCTTTAAAAAGTGGCCTTTAAACGTGCTTTTAGATTTACCGTAAAGTCGATTAGCAGTACAGATTTTCAATTAACTTCCAGTTATTTTTTTCATACAATAATTTAAGGATGATTTTCAGTATCATGCTTCTTAATAGCAGCGGCACTTTAAGAAACAAACACATTTCTTTTTGTTGCTGTCAAGAAAGATAGTAAAAATATATATACTAATTAAAAATGTCATATTGTTAAACGCTTTCATTTTTAGACAAGTTAAATTCAAAATTATTTTGTAGCTCAAAATTAGTTTACATTATATACCTAGGTGTTCCTTATAGGCAACTATAGGCCTATTACTATTTTGAATTCTCTCTCCAAGATTTTCAAGTGTTTTTTGTTTTTAATAAACATCTTAAATAACAAACAACATAGTTTTAGACACAATAGATCAAGACCCATTGCATTAATTTCATGTGATGAACAGATTGCTGATTATGTTGACCCGGAGAAGTGTCCTGAATTGGTCTTTTGTGACTTGAATTGGTGTCGATCACCGTAAATTGATTTCTAAACTTTTGTGGTTGTGAGATTAGAGGTCTTCTGACTCGATCAAGTCCTTGTTCGATTACCGGAAGCAATATGTATCAATCTGTTCTCACGATGACACTGTTAACTCCGGAAAAATTGGCAACCAGCATGGGTGTTCCACAGGGATTGACGGGCCCTATTCTTTTTATTCTGTATATTAGTGACCCTAATTCAATGCCGTTTGTATGCTATGCTGGTGATTTTGCTCTGATATTTCCGTTTAAAAGTAACTGCTTACTACTTGATTGAAAAGATTATCGAAGAAGCGGAGATCCGGAATACTATTTTGTTTTTTTTTTTGTCTTAAATGCATTTTAGTTAACACACAAAAACACAGAATTCTTTATTTACACATCTTAAGCTTTATTTACATCTTAAGAGAAAAGTTTGTTTTCAGAATTTGCGTTATTTTACCTCTATATTTTAAAGTCAAGCGCCTTTTATTTACTTAGAGACCAGATGACTCACCATCACTGAATTTAATGTCAGTACCTGCTTTTACAGCATCAACTTCTTTCTATTAATTTAGCGATAAGAATTAAATCTCTTTGCGAATGAACGTGATAAAAAGCTCGGTCGGTCATTAAGTCCGAGAATTTTAATGAGAGGCAAGTAAAATTAATGAGTTGTTTGGAATTTTCAATTTCTACTTCAAACAATGTACCACTCATAAAAGATTCTCGTTTTATGTTAATAGAATGGAATAAAATATACAATTTACGAGAGCTGTTAATGTATATAATGGAAATATTAGTATTACGGTTAATATTGCTTTTTATTAAAGATGTTTATGTTAAAACTTGTTGAGAAGTGTAGAATTTTAAAATAGATTTTAATAACCGCGGTTACACGTTTAGGTGAAACGCTTTACATTAAGAAGGGAACATGGACAACGGACGAACTCATGTTTCAATAAGATTGCACAAACTGAAAGTTTTTTAGATAATACTAGACAATGGATTATTGTTCCTGACTAATAGAATTATGGATTCTTCTTATATTTACTTTTGATAAATAAATTATGAGAAATATGAGAGGTATGGGGCACCCGCCTTTCTTTCTTTACTTTTTTCGAAAATAATTGAGGTATTTCTTTAAACTATGTAATAAATTTTAAATTGTCTTCTAAGAAATAGCAAATATCTGTCATGTAAGTTTTCAAGATATCTACAAAAATTTAGCAATTATGCAAATCTTTGGAGAGGATTTTACCCAAAATCGAGTGATTTAGCAGCGAAAACAGATGTATCCCTCAAGATTTATATCTTGTCATTTCTGAAGAGTTTCTCTTTTTGTTTCTGTTCTGTCCGTTTAGTGGAACACCGACTTAAGACTACGCAAGGGATGATAGGATAGAGGAAATAACAACCACGAAGTTGGTGGCAACGTCAAAGATGGTCGTCACCGGTTCGGGAACCAATTGGGTCATCTTAATCGAAACATGTCATGTTTACCGGCCCTGTAGGTAAAAATGACATTCCCGAACTAATGCCCAAAATGTTGAAATATATATGTATATTGCTATGTTATACTATTTATTTATGATAAAATAACCCACAGAATCGACGACAACCAATAAAATTGGTTATAATAAAATATATAAGTGTATTTTATCTATTTATTTATATTTAGTCAATTTATGTAATAATTTGATCCAAAAACTTACTTGATCGTATCAGTTTCAATTAATGTTTGTAACCATGGATTTTATGGCACGTGTATGTCTTTCGATGAATGTTCGACGAGGGAATTTTAATTCTGTCGTATCGTTGGAAACGATTTCACTTTAGTAGTTGCCGGGGTACCTTCGTCTTGGAAATATTGAGTTTGTTGAAAAAAAATTTGAGAGAACTTTTTTTTCGGTTTTTTTTTAAGAATTGTTGCTTTTCGAAATCATTATCTAGAAATTATTTTATCTATCACTATAAAGTTCATAAAAGTTATTAAATTTACTTACTAGGGTGAGAGTATTACGTGTTTTGTGCTAAGAATATGGGTATCGAGTTATTTCGAGATTTCGGATGGCCTTTCATCTAATCCTGGGGTTTTGAAGAAGGCAGTTTGGCTGTGAGATCTTTGGAACACATTTTGCACACATTATTATCTGCATTATACTAGAGCAGTTTTCGCATCAGAAGTAAGCGATTTTATCATCTTTTGAACTTATAATCGGCATATAACGTATAAGAGATTTTGAGGTTATAATTGTTTTGAATTATTTATTTATTTATTTACTTTCTTAGGGATAGCAACGGGACGAACCCAGAACCGCTATCCACAGAAATGTTTAACAACTTAAAAATATACATTCCACTGGCTTAATGTAATTACATTTAATTATGAAAATACACTTAAAAAAGAGAGAGAAAAAAAAAAAAAACAAGTTAATAATCCAGAAACCCACCAATTCCCCAGACAACTGAAACCGTTATTGCGCATTAATTAAAGTAAATTTTAAAAATTTTCCAAATGAAAACAACGATATACTGAAAATATCAACAGAAGGACAAACAGTGTTAAATGAAGACATACATCTAATAATAGGCGAATTTTTATGTGCGTTATTTATTGATGGAGGTGGTCTAAATGGCAAAACTGAACGAGTGGTGTAAGATGGAACATTAAAGTTAACACAAGAAAGTATTATAAATTGTAAATCTAGTGAATTTTGTTGTGTGAGACTGAACATGATTATGTGGGTTATTCTTACGAGCATATTTAAGTTGGCATTTGATTAGCTGTGTATGGGTTTATGATCGGAATTCGGCGGGAGATTTGCATTTTATTTATGTTTTAAAAACGAGAAATATAAGTTTTTAGTCTGAATTAAGATTATAGAAATCTATCTATTGTAGTAAAGAGCCTATTTACCCTGAGGAAATCTTTAGAAGATTCATTTCTTTGTATTTTATTTGAGAATATCTTAAATAAATAAATTTCACTTTATTCATTGTCTATTTATTTAAGGTATACAAGAACATCACTAATTCATAACTATACAGCCACATTGAAGATATTTAAATGTTATATGCTATAATTGGTACAATAATCAGTATTTATTCAGCGCAATAATATCCTCTCGCGTCTCGAAAGTTACTGAATAATATATAGTATATCTTCCTATTCGTTTGCCGTGTACCTAAAACCATCTCTCATTTGAGATCTTTGGAAATATTGAGAGCATAACATTTGACTGGCTGGTGTTCAGTAAAATAAACACAGTTGTTTACTTAATAAAATAATTGAAAGTTTAGAAGATTTATCTACAAGTTTCGTAGCAATATATGTATATATATAATCATATTCCCTTATACCCGAAGGGTGTCGGGTGTTGAAATAAAAGAATAACAATTACAGACACCAAAAAAAAAAAAAGGAAAGAAGAAAAATCATAGCAGTAGTCCACGACACAGAAATGTACTAGGTAGCTAAAAAAATAATAGGTGGGAAAAATTGTTGGATAGAAAACTGAACGTTACAATCGGAACTTCCATATTGCTTTGTCAGTACACCCTGGATGCATTTATGTATAGAAATACATACATATACACAAAGTTTCGATAATGTAGCTTTAGTATTCTGAGTGGATCAAACTTTATTTATACTCCCCAATAGTCTTCCATAAAGTTTCCAGTGCCGGTATGGAGTGATAAACAGCAAATTTGGTGGATAATATGGTCAGTATGTTACAAAATCTTTTTATAGCATAAAATATATTTCTAGAATGATTCTCCAAGCAAAAAGTTCTCACAGAAAACATCTTGTGTGCTACTGAAAAGTCAACGCTTGATCGTTGGAAATATTTGGCCAGTCAATTAATAATTTTTTTATTAATATAATTGAACGATTTCTCTTGTATTTCGTATTTAAGAGAGAGAGAGAGAGAAAAGGACCAGCTAATGGATCTATTTTGAACTGAATTTAATTAAAACAAGAATGAAATATGTGCATACATTTCCCGTATCCACAACGGTGAGTATACTACACATGTTTAATATACTTCGTACACGAATTCGTACTACGAATACCTGTGCCAGCGGTCTAATTTAAAATTTAAATGAAAGCATAATATACCTACATAGATATGTGTCGGTACGAATATGGTCCCCGTGAGTGAACGAACGCACCGGCTCGCATATACATACATAGAATAACAGCTGTACGCGGTTCCCTATCTCAATTTACTGGTATTGTTTTTATTTGCTCGCACCCCACAACTTTGTCACTCTTAACAGCATGCGCCTGTGCCTACTTAGAATAACACCACCGTATGATCTTCGCATGGCCCTCGGTAAACACATTTGCCGGGCGATTAGAGGCTGCCCGTATATGCGACATAAAAAAGAAACTCGTAAATATCGTTTACTTAGGGTCCTCGCTATTCGTGGGCCGTCGTATTCCACGCGTTTTATCAATGTGCTTTAATTGCCTGGATAATAGCGGCGTGCGGTGGGTAGTTCTAAAATTTTATAACCTTGTTTGGTTTTCCGATGGTTTTGTTTTTATAACGCTTGGTTATAGTCGTGAGGGGAAGAGTCTACGAGTTAAAAGTGGCTTTTATCAAAACCATGCAAGGGAATTGTTTTACTTTATCCCTCCATGCAAGATGCTATTGGATAACACCAATTACAACAGACGTTTTTAAGTGAATTTTTGCATGAACGATAGTACTGTGGATTTAGTGGTAAATTATCGCATACTAGTTTAAAAAGATTATGTGCAACTGTGATGAAAGCAATTAAATGTTAAATTTATGCATGTAGTTACCTACGTTTAAAGAGACGTTTTTTGTTACTTTCTTGGCGATGTTATGTCAATCACTAAATAAAATTCATTGCACTCGTTTTATCTAATCTTTGAGTATACCCTATAAATTTTTATTTTCTTAGGAATTGCTACCTTCAAACTCAAAGATTTTTACACACTTATTTTGTAACATAGGTACCTATGCACGTATACTATTTTTTATGTGGATAATGCTTTAGTAGATTGTAGTGCCATGTTATGCATATATGCCAGTAGACCAAAAATGAATGAAAATACAGTACCCGAAACGCAAATATTTGTATTAGACTACGCTCAATATTTGTTTAGTCTGCTGCTAATTCTATTAAAGACCACCGTTTGCACATCTGTTCAGATTAACACATTTCTATTGTATACACGATCAACTTGCCATGCACTTATCTTCAAATAATATTCATGTATTGCAACCATGCGTTTCTTATATCTTAATCAGTATTGTAGTTTACTGGCAATTGTATTTTTTCTTTAACAAATTTTAAAGATACAAGCACTATTAAAGGTTAAAGTTTTAAGAGGACTGAGATGGAGGTAATGTTATATTCTCGCTTGCTAAAAGTAAATACATAGGGAAGGCTGATTTACCTAAGCACACTGACAGAAAGAAATATTCTCTATATCGAAGAAAAGGCAATTTTCTTTATAGAACCAAACAAGTTTTTTTCTTTCGAAGCAAGTAAATACTTACCTTACTAATGCCTTACAATTTGTTTGAATGAAAGCATCAATTTTGTTCTAAAGGACAATATTTGCATCAATTTATTTAATTGAATAATATGTCGCAATCAGTCACTATTATTAATTCAATTTACTAAGGCTCATCAGTGCTACTGGGTGACCATTGCATTATATGGAGAAAGTTGCAAATAATCTATAGATAAGAGGAAAAGTACAAATCATAGTCTAAATTCCTAGAGATATTTCGCTAAATTATTGAATTTACAATGTATACATCACGATTTTCTTTCTATAATGCAACGGTCACCCAGTAGCACTGATGGCCTTGTATGCACGGTATATAACCAAGTGACAATTAATGTTCGTTTATTTTTGGTCATTTGACATGCACCGTAAAACGGGGTGGCTTGAAAGAGTAGGGTGACAGGCAAATATCTGTCAACAAAACTTTAATACGCAGGCGACATATTTTGGTAATCTATAAAAGTTTGTGATGGGGCTATTTCGAATATATTTGGAACTAAATTTAGTATTACAAGCAAAGTGCATAGAATTAATGAGAGTTTTGACTGTGTGCAGCTTTATCACTTAAGTAACGGAATTAACTATTTTATAATTACTGAATACGTTATATTAACCTGTGTCAAACAAGAAATAGTGGTCTCTGTCAGCAGACGATTTAAATGATTTCTTTTATGATGTAGGAAACTAAAATTCTGAAAAGTTGAGAGGAAATTAATTATCGCGAACGGTGCGACACAGAAGTGCAATGTTTCGTTTTTTGCTATCCCCAGTTGACGAAATTCAGATGAGTATAATTATTGTATGCTACGGCCTGAATAGCACCTCTCTCAAGTTAGGCAAGACAGAATTAATTTCAATTTATGCTTTGCAAAGGGTCAGTTCCCAGAATGTGAAAATATGTAAAGTAACACTAATTATTCAAAAAAGGGGACAGTTCTTTGCCAGATAATTATACACCCATAACATTGTTCCTATCCTCTCAGAGCCACTGGAAAAAAATCTATTCTATCCTATTCATACTGCAAGAATGAAAACGCTGCAGCATCTTTTTCGTGCTACCACATTATAAGCAACGACAACATAACTTCAAATGGTTTTTATACTATCTTAGTAAGTAGTTGCGTATCACTTTATTTGTTGTTGTCATTGCAGGGGTGACTTGAAAAATCATGTCATAAAAACATGAACGGCGTGTGGGTTCTCGCAACTACCCGAATTATTTTTAGACGCTTTTTGTAAGTTTTAAAGAGCATATTTTTATTTGCTCATTCACATTGTTTAGCTACCTACCTTATGTAATGGTTATACACGTTTATGTTTACTTTATTAGTATTTTTTTTGGATTAAATTTGGCTAGTAACTTTTTTTCTTTGAACTGTTTTCTTCTTGCCATGTGAATACATGCAATTCAAATGAACTTTAATATCATATGTTTTCAAGTCACTCGATAGTGGGGTGTCTTGAAAAATAAACTTTAAATTTTCTATTTTTCTAAAAGAACAAAAGACGGGAAGCTTTGCGTAATACTTGCAAAATACTAGTCAAGTAGCAAATGTTTAAAAAATCAAAACATAAAGCGGGACTAATACTAAAAAAAAAAAGTTATATTAATTTAAAGGATAAAATCTATTGCAATTTAATGAAAATTGTAGGTTTTAATATATATATTATTTTTCTCATAAAAAAACTTCTTTTGCGTTGATGACTGCTCATACATACATATAACATCCTTGCGATTAATTTTCTCAGTTTGTCGCATGCAGTATTGTTCCATTTTTGTTGCACCACATTTCAGAGTTATTCCTTTGAGGTGGAACCAACAACTCGCAGCCTTGTGTCAAGCTCATCCCACAACAGATCAATGGGGTTGAAATCAGGGCTATGCGCTGGTCACATCATAATTTGTAAAATGTTCTTTTTATTTTGCTCGCTTAAATACTGTTCGCATATTCGGCCTGAATGCTATGGATCGTTGTCACGTATCAAAATAAAATTTTGTCCATTACTGGCAGGCCAGAAGGAATGGCATGAGCTTCTAATATTTCCGCATTATTCCTTCGATTTGGTGGAGTTCCTGTTCTCGAGTAAGAGACACGACCCCAGGTTGTAACTGAATCGCCACCGTGTTTTATTATTGGTACAACACATTCGCAAACCCCCTTCTACTTTTACCAAACACTTTAAATATCGATTCATCTATAACACAATCCTGAGCTCACTGCAGCCGTCTTAATCAGTTACTCCTGCGTAGTAATGGTTTACAAGCTGCCATTTGCTTCCGCTAGTTAACGTTTGATCGTGGTAACTGAAAACGAATGCTGATCTCCGCACGGAGAAAAAAAGATGTTACCACGTATTATAAATATAATGAATGATATTAACTCAAGGACAACAATACGTTATCTAGTACCCAGTATTCATCCATGTATTACAGTTTATTAGGAAGATGGTATATAATTATAATACAACCAACTATAAAGTTAGTTGTCCCTATTGTTACTATCTATTTTTCTCAGTGCGGTGATTGAATTCGCTGGCTATTTCTGGTGCTGTTTTTCTGTGATTTTGTGTGGTTATTAATTGTAGAAGACGATCATCTACTGGGGTGGTTATTCGTGACGAATCTTTCACCTAGTTGTCTGTTGGCATAATATTCTTCATACAAAGGTATTATGCTGGACCGTTTAACGACACCTATGGATTTATCACTAGACATTTCGATCATTTTTATTCACTTATCACAAGATTTGTTACAATAATATTCAAACAGAAACTAAAATTGCAATAAAAAATTCTAAATCACCAAACGGGGTATGGATGAGGCCTTAAGAGAGTGAGAGAGGCGACGCCAGAAAATCTTTACCTAGATGATGACATACATTAAGACAATCCGATGTGTTCCAGGTTATAAAATGTTGACTTAAATTTTCTGTGCCTAATACTTTGTTTATTTAAGTGTGGTTTAGGCAAATACGTATTAATATTATAAAACTTATCAGATTAAGAAATTTGTAAAACTTTATCCTTTGGCTAAGGAAAGTTAAATTATGTTGACAACGCTTGAAATATCTTTTAAAAAATTATGCATAAATATACAATTCAATTTTAGGTGGACTAATGATACACTGAGAGAAATAGATAGTACTCTTTAACATAAATATAGTATACTTTAATATATTTTATAGCTCCTATAGGGGCAATCATATTTTATATTACCGGTGACAATATCTGTATAGTAAATATCTGTGAATACTTTTTATTAACTCGTATGGTAAAGTGTACTATATTTGTATTATTAATTTGAGCATACATGTTAGTAAATGTGAAAAAAATGTCTAGTAGCGCTGACTATATTTGATAATAACTGTTAACAATGAAAACTATAATAAATATAGTTTAATAATTTTTAATTATAATTAATTAATATAATTTGATTAGCCGGTGACAGCCGGGCGAATTGCCGTCGTATCGGGCAGGATTGCGGGAATCAGACCGGCCCGTGTACTGTAGAGTACTACCGGTATTGAAGCGCCTCGTAATTCTCGTCTGTGGGCGATTGTCCACAGTACTTCACGACGTTAACCATGTATAAGCATCATATAGGTATTACGCAGCCACATTTACCGATCACAATTTACATTGAGTATGAATTTCAAAGATTATGAAACAGGCGTAGCGCCATCTTTACGACAAAAGCTGTAGTATCACATATTTATGTAGCTAAACCAATTATGAGTATTATGATATTCCTACTATATAGATATAAAACTATACAGCATTCATTTCATTCCATCTCATTATTAATGCCGTTTTCAATAATCAAAGTAAGGTGACTGTTGCAAGCACCTAACCTAACCTAAATAAACACAACACAGTAAATTTGCTACACCTGTTATTATAACTGTCTTCACTACATTATATGCAATTTATTATATTCACTTGTTGTAAAATATTGTAAAACATTTCACTATATTTTGTAGAAGATTGTCACACAATATTTTTAAACAATTTTATTGCTTTTTTTGTAACCGTGATATAGGAAAATGCAACGCCGTTGTTCTAAAATTTTGCACAATAGTAGGAATTCTTACTACAATTTCCGTCAAACAGTGAAGTGTAAATGTTACAACATGGATTTTTCTCTGTGCAGACACAAACATGCACCGACACGAATACGTACACCTGTATCACACGTACATAACACGTGTGAGTGGCAATACCATGGCAATACAGTTTATTGGTCGATTTCTTCGGTAAAGATCGACAATGAATAGAGCAAGGGGTGGGAAGAGCGTTACGAACATTTATGTTAGAAATTGAATATGCATCGAATACCTGGTAACATCCAGATTTTACCTCTTACTATAAGCATGGTAACATCTGGTTATTTTACTCTTCATACCCCACATATTGTCGTTTTGACAATAATTATGTTACTAATTAACATAAAGAGATTTACTATCTAATTTCTACAATCCATTTTTTTCAGTGTATGTATCCTTTGTAAACATTAAGCTAAATTACGTACTTCTAGGTACATCTTGTTAGGGTAAGAATATTTCTTTGGGCACACACATATTTTTCATGCAATAAATTGTAAAATATTCCTGAAAATATGCAATAAAACGTACATTCCAATAAAGATAAAAAATAAATTATACGCAAGTAATTAAGGAGAATGCATATATGCTTCAAGTACAGTTTTATCCAATTTAATATTTTATTGTCAGCAATTAATATCGCACAAAAAACACCGCGGTACAATTAATAAAACACCGCCAGGATGAACGGACATATATGCATATAGCATGCGAAGCACGATCTGCTTATGATATAAAATTATACCGGTCGCTGTAATAAATTAACTGGTATTCTTCGAACACCACTCCGAAACGCGATATTCACCGCGATAAATTCAATTATTTATCGGAATTTTCTTCTTGTTTCGTTTTTATTTTTCTTTTTTTGGGTAATCGCCGTCACAACTAGAGCCTCGACCGAACTGGTCCCTTTGGCGGGCCGCACCAATTTTTCCACGACGATGCAGCTTTTAATTTCAGCGCAATCTCGAAATTAATCTTCCAGTTATCAACACGTTAAGCGAAAAAATATTGCGTTGTTTCAATGCCGGTTTGAGATATGAGAAGATTATTAATATTACTTTCCGATTATTGGTTAGGTTGCAAAGTGTAGCGGTATATAGGAGACGTAAAATTACCGTTTGAGATGAAATTGGTGAACGAAGAGATTGCGTATAATTTTATTTTATTATAGGCTTTTTTCTAACTGTTTTTTTTTTCTCTGTGAGAATTATTTGAGCAGTATAATAGCATAATAAAAGACGACTGTTATTTTCTAAATATCATTTCGACATTATTACCCTAGCAGCACAAGAATCGGCATGATATCGGCTAAGCTTCGCCGATATTGCTGACCGATGTCGTAATTATAGCGGCTGCTGATATCATACCGATACAAAATGTGAACATTTTGCAATATTGGTTCGATATCGAAATTCCAATACTTATCCGATATCGAAATTCCAACATCTATCCGATATCGAAACTCCAATACCTATCCGATATCAATACAATTAAAATTAGATACAATATCATCAGTAGACCGATACATGATTGATACTTACCCAACGTTTTCTATGCTCCGCCGATAAAGTTTTAGTCGTCCTGGGATATCGCACCGATATTGGTGTGATGACTAATTTCTACATATAAGTATGTAGGTTGTCTATCCACGATAGTGGATATTTATACAGGCTGTCCCAAAAGTAGTTCCCGAAACGGAAAAGGGTTATAAAGAGTATAATTTCGAGTCAAATTAGCCCCATATGTGATTATTCAATTCTAATAAGGTTTTTGCGAGTTTTATAAAGATCTTCCACAAAAAACGTTCATAAAATTATAGGCAAAAACAGTATTTTTTTATAATGTTAGAATTTAGAAAGAAATTAGAAACCATCAACGTCTTCTGAAATATCAAAGCCGTTAAACAAAAGGATGTACCTTTGATAATATCACAATGTTTAATTTCAATTTAACTTCATTAAAAAATAACTTCATTCTTATTGTCGTACTCTTTTGTTTGTTGATAATTTAATGAACGTTTATATCAAGAAAAAATAAATCATTCGTAAACTATGCATCGAATAATAATCACACCTAGGATTAGTTCGACTGGAAATGACACCCACTATAACACCTTTGTGTTTGAACATTTAATTTCGGGGCAGTCTCTATAGTCATATTGAACAATGCGGAAAAAATACATCAGATTCATAATCACATTGCACATGTAATGTTTTCCAAATTGTTTGCCACCATTTTCTGTGTATAATAATTCATGACAAAATAGATATTATGCGCATAAAATAATATACATAATGAAGGAAAGACTTTATGTAAGAGAAAGTAAATAAAGCAATAAATTTCAAGAAAAAGTACTAATATAAAAATAGTTAATATGTTTATTTATGAGTAATTGACACAAATATTTAACGACATAATTAATAAAAACAAAAACTGAAAATAACTAGGAAAACATGAAACCGCAAACAAACTCAATATGTGCATATTTTAAACGAAAAATAATTTAACATTTGTTACAGTTTAATTTTTTACAAATCAATAACAACAAAAATTCTAAGTAATACCTAAAAAAATTCAGTCGTCTAAATTATTCGTTCGCTAAAGACGTTATATTCTTCTTCCTTTCTTTTCTGCCCCCATCTCATCTATTGATATTCGTCTCTGTCCCATCCGGCTGTTTGACTCTAATTGCTTCTGTAAATAAAAATAACAGTTTTGATATAGAGTTACAAATAAAATAATAATGCATGTACCATTACCTAGAAATACTATGTATATTTCCAATTTATCAAAAGCTTCTTTAGATTGTCTCTACTTTCATGAATAATTTACATTAATACTTTCCGAGAGGATTTGTTTTAATATTAGATATATGCTTCCTTTAACGTACTTCCCCCAATTAAGCACCACATACGTATCTAAAAAAGGTGTTTTTCTTTAGTGTATATATTCAGCATCGTATCAAAGCTTTAATTTGTCTGAAGTACGCTTGTCATTTATTTTATTCTATTAATGCGAAACGTTCTTTACGCTACACATATTGTAGAAACAATGCTTTCACATAAAATAAGAAATTTACAAGCGTCTTCCATTTTGTTAACGCTGCATATTTACACAATAAATGGGTACTAATCATTAAATTAAATTATATACTTGATACATACATACATAAAACATTATTCATAAAAATTTCCTTACCTTTATAAGCTTCATTCATCCATTTTGTAATGTGCACAACGCGTACTATAATGCAGCGACAAAATAAATAATGGCAACCACTTCACCTGATCGTCATGCTCACACTGCAATAAGGAACGCTATGATGTCCCATAAACATTGCGTTTAGATGCCAATTTTTATAATCACGGCGGAGTTAGAAAATTGCATTTGCATATTCTTAAGTTATCAATCGTTTCACCTTCTAAAACTGTTTTATAGTCGATATTAATTTTAATTTCACAATTGATGTCTCAAACGTTGAAATTTTATATCGGAACGCTCTTGTAATGCGGTTATATTTCAATCAACCAGTCCGTATAGATTTAGGATATTAGCCGACTTCCTATCGTCAAAAAAATGACAATAGTCAAATCCATATACCTCATTTCTATCAATATCGCAGCGGCGTTTGTTAATGATATGGCCCTGATATATGTCTTGAGTTTCCAGCCGATGATCAGCCGATACATCAAACGTTCAACCGATATTTTACCGATAATGGATCTTTTGTATCGCAGTGATATCGACCCTATATAAAGCCGATCATTAGCCGATGATTTGTGTTGCTAGGGTAATAGCTTTATTCAATAATAATGTATACGAATGTACGAAAGTTTCTAATTACAAAGATTTAACAAAGAATTTGAATTCGTTAAACAGATCTGTAATGATCACCCTTCTATATGTATATGTGGTTCAAAACTATGTGAGAAGCTCAACGACGTTAATCTCAGTAAAAGCTCACGACAAAAAGTTAAACTTCCTTCCCAAAGAATTTAAGGAGGAGGAAAATACGGACACATAGTTTACACCATGAAATACTTTGAGAAACTTCCTAGGTAACCTGAAAGCTAAACCGAAGTAGGTATAACGAAAGATCAGTCATTTGATACATGGTAATGGCATAATGGTAATTAGACAAACGAAACGTGCGAATGGCTACGGGAGGATTAAATACCTCGAGTGTAACACAACATATAAATGATACCGGACATGGTATTAAAATAGAAAACTTTGAGCTAATGAAAAATTTAAGTAAATGCAAGTATGTATCTGACAGATACTTGTTGACCTGGAACAGGTTATTAAGGTTGCCTCGGTCGGTGAAAAAGACACTTTACGTGCAAAAACTACCAATATTCTTACCAAATACTTTCTTAGGGGTGAACGTCTGTCACATATTAAGAGATTTCTGACTCAACAATTTGTATCAACTTCTGAATATATTTTGATTAAGTAATAAGAAAGATCTTCTACTTGTTATGAATATTAATAAGAGTCAAATCACTTTGACGATAAAGCAGTCACAATAAATATGGAAATCTAATAATTTGTTATCAGATTGAAGCACAGTATCAACCGATCTGTAATAAGGAAAAAAAGAAAAACGAAAATGACGGTTCACAAGATAGTATTCTTACCAATCAGATTACAGGCCATAGAGATGAAATATCTGAGAGTAGCTAAAGGTGTTATACGTATCTTAGAGATAGAATAAAGAATGAGCAAATTGGAGAAGAACTAGGTATAGAAGCAGTACATAACATAATTGAGAGGAGTTATCGGAGTTTGTTTTTATTGTTTTGGAAGTACATATGTATTTGCTTTTTCGCTGCCTATAACTGTAACTTTTTCGATTTGGTCTCAGAAAAACCCGAACGGCATATAACCATATTTTTTTAACCGTAATAAATGCTACCTTTTCAGTGCCATTTCCCATAATTTTTTGGGTTGTTCAATTCTTTTGCTTTGTTTGTTATCATCATTAATTTTGCTATATATATTTATATAAATTCGAAGCTGATATAATGATATTGGATTTATTGAATATATTATTTGTTTCCTTTTCTGTATTTGAAATACCAAGAATGTTAGGGCTCTTTCTACTTTTGCTCGGTGTTAGGGATTTTATGTGTTCACAGCAGATTGGTGGTTTTTTACTTTTCTCAACAGGTGTTTCCAGTTGTTTCATTGTTGAGGTGTCTTTCATTACTTCTTGGGCAAGATTTTTGTCTATTTAAGTGAGACCTATTTCCGTTTTATACCCTGCAAAATTGATTTTAGTGATGGCATTTCATTACTCTAGAGTTCTTTTATTTCTTCTTTCATTGCCTTTAGTTTCTCGTTCTAGTGTTAGAATAGTTCATCTAATTTATTATTTTCACATTGTTGAATTGAGATGTCTCTCAACAATTTGTTCATCACTTTCATTTATATTCGAAATTCTTTGTTTGAGCTCTAAAATTTCTTCTTCGTTTTGTTCACATTTTGAGCAGTCATGGGTTATGTTTCTGCAACAGTTTTCTTTGTTGTCCACATATACACCTTTGATCTTTAGCTCAACGTTAAGGTGATAGTTCTTTTTTACTGTTTTCACGCGAAACAAAGATTTTTGTGTTAACTGAGCATTTACTATACGTCATTTCATCAGACTTCCTTGTTATATGTATGTGATATTAGGGTGATAGTACACTGCGACCTGAAAGATCTATTGTGTCCCCTATTCTCGCAGTGATTCCTTTTAAAAAGTGCAGAATGTCAAAAAGCTCCAGGTTAGGTAACTCTCCCTCTTCAATTTCACATGCTCCCAGGTGCAGGGCCCTTGAGTTGCACAGTGCAGCGCAGTTTGTGAGTAGCTGGATGGATGTTTCAACCTCTTCCCCACAAAATCTACATTCGGCTTACTCCGCTATTCCAAGCCTGCTCAGATGTCCGTTCAGTTTACAATGGCCTGAAGGAATCCCTGTCAATATACGAATATTGTTTTTACTCAGGTTGATGCATTCTGTCGATCTTTTCTGGTTCTCAGAAGAGTTTCAACCTGCTTCATTCAATGGAGATTCTCCCAGTATTTGGATTTTCTCTGCTCTACTTCACTTTTGAATTTCTCCAGTATTATACTGCTACTTATCCCGCAAAAGACTTGCAAGGCAACGACCACACCACGCTGAGAAGGCCAGTTCTCGTCCGATTTTTTTGTTACACAGCCTGCCATTTAATAATATAGTATGAAGCGTTACTACAACATATCAAACTAGAAATGAAGCTACTTCTTGGCTTAGTAATGATAACTATTCTTTTTAGGTACTGACAATTACACTTACAAAGCAAAATAATATTTGTTTTTCAATTTCTTGTAGATCACTGAAAATCAAGATTTTTCAGTTTAAGTTATTATCTGTTACCAAGATTTTTATTGTTAAGTGTTACTAGATTGAACTGGAAGAATTCTTTTATATTATTTTAAATTACCAATAAGTTTACAGAATAAGTTTAGCGCAGGAAAATCGGGCGCATGCAAATCGGGCACCAAACAGGTAGGTACCCTTTGCGGTCAGTTTCGAGGGATTATGAAAACTGCAATTTGGGCACCGAAGATTTAATTACTTATATTTCTGAAGAGTCACTTTTTCCACCTATTATCTGGGCAGAACATTCATCTACCATCACTCGTACAACAAATGCATGTGAGTCTTTTCACAGTAATTTTAAGAACTCCATATATGCCGAACATCCTAACCTATTCGTTTTTGTTGAAAAACTGAAAGAGTTCCAAACCGACACATATATTAAAATTCAAAGTCTTCAAAAACCTATACAAATCCATGACATGAAAGTTAAAAAAAGACAGAAATTTATTGAATCAATGATTATTAAATACCAAAATAAGGAAATCAATAGGCTACACTTTATTAAATGTTTGTCATTCCATTGTTATGTCAATAAATAAGATATTTAGATTAAGATATTTTGTACAATTAATGTAATCATTATACAATAATAAACATATTTTCGTATGCTTTAAAATAGTTATGTATTATTTACCTACCCAAAATTATAATAATGACGAATGAATAATAAGCTTATATAAAATAAGAGGCTCGGTGCCCAAAATGCAATTTTTGTAATAAGGACCTTTTGGGTCGGTGCCCAAAATGCATGTTGAATTAGTCCATTTATTGCCTTGGTGCCCAAAATGCAAACTCCCGGAAAATCACATTTCATTTAGTATTTAAATATGTATAATATCTTGTCTCATACTTTTAAATATTTTAATTAAAATGTGATGATAAGTATCTCTAGATGTCGAAGACGAATATTTTACGGGGATAAGTTTACTTAAACGTAGTCCGAGTTTTAATGAATTCATTAATGCAGGTCGTTCGTTGTATATAGTTTTTGCCGACTAGATTATCATTCCTACAAAACAGTAGTTGATCATATCGGGTATGAGCCAAGAAAACACAGTTAGAAATAATTACAAGAGGTCTAATAAGGTGTGTGTGTACGCAGTGCTCTTTGCCCCTATATGGTTCCAGCTGTTTCATTCCTTCGACTGGCGCGGACCGCATATGTTGCTTGCATGTTTCGCTTCTTCCATATGGACTTGAAACGATTTACCTTCATCCTAAGTGTATGTTAGTACATATAGAATTTACATTGTAAATTGAAAGGTGTATCACGCTTTGGTAGTAAATACGGTAAGTATGCCTGTGTAATTTTCACATTGTAACATCTGTTGAATGAAAGTAAATGCTCGGTAGTTTGGCTAACGGAAAGAAGTTTATAATTTTACTTAGACTTATTGTTGATTACATGCTTATGGCGATTATCTAGGTGGAAATATGGAAATTAAATGCAGCACGTCGTTTTAGATCTATCTGATTCGGTGTTTAAGTGTGGAATTTGCATAAGTATTCAAAGTCAACATGATTAAATTGTTACGGTGTTGATTCGAGTTCGTCATGTGTAAAACAATATTAGAAAGTATAATTTTCTTTGATATAGACTTTCCAACGTTCCCTTTTTTGGATGTTTTTCCACCTGGTGTAGACATATGTATGTACATAGTATTGTATACATGCATCTGTCGAAAAGTACGCATCATATGGGATTTTTTTATTATCGGGATTTGAAGAAATGTAAAATTGAAAATAATTTAAAATATTATTGACTCACCATCTCTTTTTAACCAAATTAATTTCAATGTTCCTAGACTATCAGCTGAAAATTTTAATTTACTACCCTACAGCCATCAGAACAATTTACTTGTGAATTGTGAAGTCTCTTTTATATCCTATATGTCAGATGTATAACTCTGTTGTTCCGAACGCAGACATTGATATCAATTTTTCTTCATTAAGATCTATCATTAGTAAAATGTAATAGCAGCACTACCTATCTTTAGTTTTTTTTTTCGGTTCTACCATTTAGGTGCCATTCGTTAAAAAGAAATACTTTCCTATCAAGTACTTTCTTGATAAGAACTACGTGTAATCCATTCAATAATTGTTCAACTAAAGCTCATATTTCTCTCGGTTATTTACAAGTTATTGCAGTCGAAATAATCTAGCCGAATTTATGATATACAAGCACAATTACTAACAACGCCAGATAAAAATAAAATTACTGCATAATTCGATGGAGAGGAAGTTAAGCCCTAGTAAATGCATCGAGACATAAAAGTGCAAGTGTACGGTGTACCAGTTCGGCGTCAACCTCGTATTATACAGCTATAATTGCCGTTACGGAACCGGCGACCGATTGGTCATATGAATCACAAATTCTGACACCCTATCAGAAGTCCATGCATTGGTACTTACATTCCTATGACTAACTATTGATTTACATACCAATTTATAATGTAATTGCGTGTGAAAGGGGTCACAGTATCTAAACGATCCAAATGCTTATTAATGGTAAACAAAATACGTATCTGTGGTGCAACATAAAACTGGGTCATCATTTATTAACCGGAAAAACAAAGAATTAGGTGATAATTCTGAAATGTTAAGTTTGTGGACGATAACCGCTGTTGAAATGTAGTTTGTCGACAAACATTGTAGATAAAAATGATAATTTACATAATAAGTGCATACATGTAACATGGTATCTTAATTCAAATATGATATCTTGTTCAAACAATACCAATTTTAGTTCATGAATAAAAATAGACTTAAATGAGAAAGATAATTCAATTATAGATATATGGAAATTTTTTTTAGTGATTACCCAGAGAGTTCTTGGATCTACTGGACCAATAGTGCGATTGATTTAAAATATAGTATATTTGCCAGGAAATAAGTATATTTAAACAAATAGGTTGAATCATTTGCAATATCTACCATGAGACTTTGCTGATTATTAGAAGTGGATAAGTTTATATCGGGGGAAAGTTGTCAAATTTGGGCTTGCTGAATTCATGTTAGTCTGTGATACGATGTTCTCAATGCATTACGTTTTCGAATTTTATACGTAGTTTGGTTCCTATTCAGGCTGAACATTTCTCTATATATATGGTGGACATATATGAAACTGCAGAGAATATAAAGAGATGGTACGGTAAGTATTCCTTGAGCGCAAAACTATGTTCTGCAGGTATCTGTGCTTTGGAGGTCACCAAGAAATCTAATTGCTAGCTTCTGCAGCATAAAAATTTCCTGCTGAAGCTGGAATCACTCCCCATAAGAGCAAATTATACCACAAATGTGATTGAATGTTAGAAAAATATGCCATCTTGGTGGCCTGATCGCAGGCAATGGGTTTTAATCTTGTAATGGCGTCAGTTTGTTTGCTAACTTGTTGATATGGTGCAATCATGATAAGTTTGAATCTATCTTCGGAGAAAGATATAAGCTTTGTGTTTTACTTAGATTTATGTTTAATTCATTAACAGTAAACCAGTTCTCAACTGTTTTTATAGCTCAGAGGATCGTGATAACAGCGCTCGAAACCTGGAACAGTATTGATGTATCATCAGCATACAGACATACTTGAGGCACCTCCTTGTGTTGTTTATAATCTTTGTTTTTACCTGTAATATGCAGTTTTGTGTCAACTCAAGAAATAAGTAAATATGTAAATAATGCAAAGTCTCTGCTATAGATTTCCCAACAATGTAATTGCACAATGTGTAAGAAAAAAAATCATACTGATCGTGAGATATTGAGTAAGTTCTGACAAAATCTAATTGAAGACGCTATGGATCTAGTCGATGAAAGTATATACTAGCTACTTTTAGAACATTCTAAATTCTAATTTAGAATTTCGGCAAGTTCCATTTATACAATGTGTCCTCTACTTGTATCAATGTGCTATCGCAAGCGAAACACAAAGGAAGTGAATGTAATTATCTCGTGAATTTTAAATAGCCACATTGCTATTGTTGTAACACTTCGGCGACCCGGTGCCTTCTTAGAATACGGTTAACCGTACTTCTTAATCGCAGGGGTTCACGACACTTCTTTTCAGCCTGGTAAGCAGAAATTTAGCGGTAGATGATCCTAATCTCTTCCGCTAATCTACCACGGCGACGTATATGTAGTATTTGCATAAACGATATACGGATCCGCATTTTATTCACTTTACAATGGGTGCACAGAGAGTTCTGAACGTGCTAACGGTGTATTCGTGCAGTGAACATCTGCATTTTTGCACCTGCCATCTTGATAGCGTTGAAAAACGTACTCGTGCCGTGTAGAGTTTTTATCGCGAATGCTCATTTTTAACGGTGATATATTGTAGTCCGAATGTTAACAATGGTTATTATTCACTTTCTTTCCCCTTATTTTCGCGTATACATACGATCCGTACCTACATACACTGCGTGCGTATATCTAGATTTATTGTTTTATGTAACAAAGGATAATTAGATGCTAAAGGTAGTAGGGGAAATGAAAAACTTATCTGATAAATTGTGTTGCTCTGTATAACCAGTCTTTCTGCATATAAAAAGATGTACATATGCCTTTTTTCATTACATTGTAATTCTATTGCATTTTAATTTTCCTTTGTCGGGCACTATGCACGCAAAATAAGAAATTAAAATAACTGTAATTGCTCACTCCCCTTGCTTAATTAATTGCCAAACTTTACTTCTATTTCTGGTTTTAAATAATTATATGTTTTTATAATTAATTTCATTTAATCTTATAACGTACAGCTAATCTTCACACAATACAGCATCTGAGAATATTGTTTCACTGTTATGGTTTGAGAATTAAGTAATTCCCCACATAACATAACAATTTCGCCTTTAAGAACAAAATTAGAAAACATTTCCAAACTGCACCTATAAGAACTCCATCGAACGCGTATTTCTACGTTTAGGAAGCGAAAACATTCTTTTGCCCGATTCAATATTGTTGTTTCTTCTACTATCTGTTTTATTGTAATATGTGATCATTTTTACTACGCATGCTATTTTGTTTAATTAAGTTTTTTATTTCATTCTTATTTACGACGCGAGTATCGTCTCCGCAGACGGTACGTCCGTTTACGCACGCCCAACTCCCACTATCGTGACTGCGTGAGGGACCGCTGTCGTGTATTTAAACCGCGCGCTCAGGAGGACTATCTCCTGTCAGTTGGTATGAGCACAGCATTCTGTTACAACGCAGGCATTCTACCAGCCTTCCTCGCTCTGGCAGTCGCGTCGGCAAAGCTTACTGATGCACGCAGAGATTTCTTCCTATACATTTTCGTTTCGTAAGGTCTATGCCGGTACAGCTTTCTGACCCGAAATAGCATCGAACTTCTACGTTAAAACCATCCGCGTATTTTTGTCCTGACTCCGGTATATAGATTTTTATATCGCGTTATTACCATTTACGATTGTGCATGCTTATGTTTTTGTTACTCCCCTGTTTTTGTTATTGTACGTACTGTGTCTTTCATGTCTTTCACACAAATTTTATAGTAATAAATTCTTGTAAAAACACACTTTCACTGTTTAAATTGTTGCGCACACCCCAATCGGGTTGAAACATTATTGTAACGACGTTTTAAGAGACAACACCCGCCGATCATGCCTACACGCGACATTTGCGACAGCCGACTCGCGCAGCACCGCTGTGAGATTTAGACATAAGGTGACGACAGAGGTGATAGCACTTACTTTAGCGGCCAACAACATATCTGAACTCAGGATTGTGGACAGAAATATTGATTTGTATACAGATAACAAACAACTTGTATCAGCTCTGAGGCAACCTAAAATAACCTCTAGACTGATGCTGGACTATTATAGAGCTCTCGCACAGATCTCTGTAAGAAATAAAGTCACCATTAGTTGGACTAAAGGACACGACGGCAATCTGGGCAATGACGAGGCTGATAGGCTGGCCAGACGCGGATCCGGGACAGTTCTGTACGGTCCCGGACCGTTTATAAGGCCTACCATACCTGCATTGTGCCACCAGATCAAAATGATCACCCATGAGCAATTCATTAAAGCCTGTGATGAGAATTGCGCGTGCCGTTTTGCCAGGGGCACTTTATCTTACCCTGATAGACAAACGGCATCAAACTATCTGAAGATGTCCAGGGAGAACCTTCGCTTAGTGATGGGAATTCTAACCGGACACTGTCAGTTGAAAGCGCGCCTTTTTATGCTACAATTAGAGACCAGTCCAATTTGTAGGGGCTGTGATTAGAAGATGAGACGGCTGAGCATGTTCTCTGTAACTGCCCTGCACTATCATCCATTAGAAAAACCATACTAGGGGACGTTCGGCTTGACATCGTCAGCGTCAGGAAAGCTCCCCTGGGGAATGTCCTAGCGTTTGTGAAGACAATAGGCTGGTTGACAACCTAGGCGGGACAACGTCATCGAAGGAAGCATAATGGGCCTGATGAGGCTTAAATACAGTGGCAGTAGCTACCCTCCAACTTATCCAGAATCCAGGGTCAACGTAAAAGTAATAGGTAATAAGCTTTACAAAAAGTCAGTAAGTAAATAACAAGCACGCAGGTAAGTACACACGAACGCCATTACAATCTGTTTTCCAAAACACTTTCACATGTTTTTCTTACTGTGCTCAATAGTGTTAGTCCTCTGTAGTTGTTACAGTCACGTGTGTTTTTCTTTTTATGTATTGGCACTATTAGTCCTACTATAATACATTCATTGGAAATATGGGACTAATTTAAGAGGTTTATAGCATCGATTGTTTTTTTTTTTGTTATAGGTTGCATGTGTTCATCATCGAAGACTTCAGTTGCTTCTACATTATATATACGTAGGTATATCGTCACCATTCGTATTACCTAGTAACTCTTGGAAATACTGCTGCCACCTTTTCATTGTCTCCCTATAGTCTACAATAATCTCGCCTTTTTTTTTATCTAGGATAGTTCCTTGGCATACCCCTGCTTCTATCATAGCATTTTTCAATACTTTATAAAATAATGTTTGGTGAATTCCTGCATTGCTGGCGAATACTTTTTCCTGCATTCATCTTGAAAACCATATGATTACACTTACAAATATCACAAAGATACCAACGTGAAATGAACTTAGATCGTTGCATATACGCATCATATACGGGAGCCGAACAGTTGTCCTACTGCCTGTATAAATGCTATAGTGAAGTCCATCTATTTATGCTACGACGCATATAACACTATAAAAGTTCTTTGTCAAAGGTGTTTTAGAAAACTTTTACTGCATCTTCTTTTATAGAATATTTTGCTGCCTGCCTAAGTTAAGCTGGCTGCCTAAGTTGTCAAGAGGCGTGGTTACGGAAGTGGAGGGGATAAAATGTGAATTTGGACCCCATTTAAAATCCCACTAGATTTTGCCCCAGAATCGGCATATTCTATCTGCTATCGGTGTGTACTCCAAAAACAAGACATGATGGAAACAAAAGACTAAGACTAATTGAAAACTATAATAGCAATCAGTTTTTCAGGCACCGAAATTCTATTATTGTACCACCCTCGACTTTTTGCTGATGTAAAGTTTCATATGCGTATGTATATTTAAATACCTATTACATTGACATTTATTATGCGATTGATTAATAGTTGTTGTTGTTACTTTAAATAATTTGTATTGAATTAGTGCCTAGTTTCGATGGAAACATTGAATATGTACATAATACTGTTATACTTTTCTTGAAAATGGCTTAAATTAATATATTTTTCCAATTTTAAATATCCAATAGCTTTTTTTTTCAATATTATGAACCATTTTTGTAAGTTACGAGACAATGTGAGCCTTATACCTGAAGTACAGCAATTCATTACATAATTTATTTCCCTTACACTAAGGATGAGATGATTAGAATTTAGAGACAGAAGATGTATTCATACAACAGACGTTAGATTGTTGTTAGAATGCTAAGCACCAGACGTTTCAGAGTTGTAAAATAACACTTAATTCGTATCCTCAATTATCATTTCAAAGTTTATGTGGAGATAAACTTGTCTCCTTATTGGACATTCCAGAATTTATCTCCCAAATCATGCATTCACAACAATCCCCACAATCACATAAACCTGTGCGTCGGTCGTAAAAGGCAACATCGTATTTAGGTGAATTAAAATTTGGTGGTGCGCTTAAGTATATCGTCATTAAGGCATTAGTTCGGTTTAATTGCGTTTTCGCGTCGCGACCGTTTAAAACTCGTTTCTCCTCGTTAGCGTTTCGTGCAGCACCACGCCGGTCGACCTTATTTTTATGCAAATCAAAATCCAGACAGATAGTTGCGGTAAAATACGCGTACGTACCTATACGGTTTTTTAGACTGTCGATTGGCGTGAAGAAAAGGAAAAAGATAAACACGCCGGTCCTCGACCGTCAGAGAACCACGTTTCCATAAACGGCCATGGCAGGAAACGGCAATCTTCGCGCGTAAACGGCAATGAGTCACACACGCAGCGGACTCCGGGCACGCCAGTGAATTGATTGACGTCCATGTTGGCCGTCGATGAGAATTGAGAATGAATTGGAGAAATATAATTGCCTTTAATTGCGATAACATCGCGACGATATGTCTCCCTAACGATGTAGTTATTTTAATTGTTTTGAAAACAGCGGATATCAGACGTGTATCATAAATATTTTAAGCTACAAAAATGTTTGTATGGCAGGAAAATGGTGCATAAAGGACAAATTAGCAAAAAGTAACAATAAGTAAACGGCGGCCAAATGAGCAATATTTACTTTTCATCAATTTCTAGCATCATAGTAAGTAAGTAAGTAAGTAAGTAAGTAATGTTTTATTTCTTCGAGTAATGACAGCATTACATTCAGAAAGTCAACAAGTTTACTGAATAGAAACAATTGAAATTAAAAATTAAAACGGGTGAAAATAAAAACATCAAAGCATGCAAAAACAAAAATCAAAAATCACTACCAGAGAGTAAGACATCTAACAAAATATTTATTTTTAAAAGAAGTGAGAGACAATGAAAAAAAAAAAATAAGAGATGTGAAATCTTTTCTGGAACAATTATTGGGAATGTTGTGTAGTATTACCAAATGTTTCATCTATACACTGAGAGAAATAGATTGTACTCTTTAACATAAATATAGTATACTTTAATATATTTTATAGCTCCTATAGGGACAATCATATTTTATATTACCGGTGACAATATCTGTATAGTAAATTTCTGTGAATAGTTTTTATTAACTCGTATGGTAAAGTTGGTGTACTATATTTGTATTATTAATTTGAGCATACGTGTTAGTAAATGTGAAAAAAATGTCTAGTAGCACTGACTATATTTGATAATAACTGTTAAATTTTTTATTGTACCCAGTATAATGTAATATTTTACTATGTACGATACATGATGCTCATACTTACCATATAGCCTTGTAGTACTTACAATATTATTTTCTACTATAATAATTTAACGTCTCTTAGCATTTAAAATAGTAGATAGTAAACAATAATATAATGGATCATATGCGGGCACTATACAGCGATACTTACCTATAATTTAAAATATAGTACTATACAAGGTTTTACCCAGTTCATGCATAAGGAAAGTGGAATATTACACAATAAAAACAATAATATTGATTTTATATTTTTATTTGTCCTTAAAACCATTATTACAAAAATCCAGCGTGTATTACTTTCATTAACATAACAATCACTAGTAGGTTAGATTTAGGTTAATGTTTTATCAAAGCATAAAGTACCCACTACGAAGTATATGCATATAATATCTATTACTTACCTTTGAATATATTAATTAACTGTGGAAACCCCCACTCGATTAAAATGTTTTCCACGTTTGCATTCATTTCTGCTTACGATGCACAGAAATCAACGAACGACCAGACAGAAACATGCACCGACACGAATACGTACACCTGTATCACACGTACATAACACGTGTCAGTAATTTTGTTGCGGCAAAACAGCTTATTGGTCGATTTCTTCGGTAAAGATCGACAATGAATAGAGCAAGGGGTGGGAAGAGCGTTACAAACATTTATGTTAGAAATTGACTATGCATCGAATACCTGATAATATCGCAGTCAATCGCAGCGACTATCTATATAATCCACGTCATTATATAGGCTTTCAGCAATAGAGTATATTAATTGTTACATCCATAAGATGTAGATGGTAACATCCAAATTTTGCCTCTTACTATAAGCATGATAAAATCTGGTTATTTTACTCTTAATACGCCACATATTGTCGTTTTGACAATAATTATTTTAGTAATTAACATAAAGAGATTTACGATCTAATTTCTACAATCCATTTTTCTCAGTGTACTTACAGGTAAACACTTAATAAAATTTAGGATAGTATAGAATCGGTTAACAAGTAAAATTGTTAGTAAATATTTTAAAGAGGTGAATATAGACTATCAATTATTACTTCATCACGTTGTCTATTATGAAACGCCACGTAAATATAAATCATTAACGGCAGCTTCCCACTCGCTATTAGCTAATGACTAAAAATAAAACAAACAAGTGGAATTTCTATCTTCGCTAATGATGAAGGCTTACAGCGTAATAACGTTGTTTATTGATTTGTTAATGCCAACGGCAGGCATTACGCTGTAAATTGCAAATTGGATTCTAAACGCCAATAGTAACTAAATTTTCATAAACACGTATGTTTTAAACTTTTTTTATGTGGTGGTGTGTGGAAACTACATACTTTATGAATGTTATGCAAACTGCACGAGTCGTTTTCATTTGAAATAGGTATTATGTACTCTACGGCCCATATTAGTTCGGACAGTCAGTAAAATTTTGTAAACTTTCCTAAAAGACAATATAATTGGGTTTATTTTTATAAATAACGTATTTATATTAGGTCTTAAGAAGTGCATAACCGATTGTATAGGCAAACACTTCATATCAGTTAGAGATTCTTTAAAAAACCTGTTATATTTCATGACCCATTATTATAATTTCCAGAATAATCCTCAGCCCCACAAATAGTATTATTTTTGGGATAATATTGCAGGTAATAAATTTACAATACTTTTTAGGGTGGGAGCAGGCAACCCCCAAAGATTATTTCGTATCGACAGAAGCTTTAGTTACTAAATAAACCTGCTTCTACGTGCAGTGTTAAGAGCGTATCTTTTTGTGCGAACCTGATTAAAGTTTTTGAAATACTAATGGAAAAACTTACAAGCTTAGAAGAGCACTCTGTAATTGTTACTTTTCATCAAGATTTCAGTACGTCAAATTTCCGAAAAGATTTGTTAATAAATCGACTGTAGTGATATCATTCGTAGAGATCAGCGCACGGGCAGTTTAAGAGATCGGGCACGTTCAGGTCGTAAGAGAATAACAACTCACGCCGACGATGAGTGTATGAAATTGCTAAGCAAGCGAAATAGGAGACTCACATCACCAACAATCGTCGCAGAAATGAATCGCGACCGTGCAAGAAAAATTTCTGTTACAACAGTGAAGAGAAGAGTAAAAGCTGCAAATCGTCACGGTGGCATTGCATCAAAAAAGCCCTACTTCGACGGGGAAACAGCCAAAACCGGCTACAGTGTGCATAAACACATAGAAATTTAATAGTGGATGATTGGAAAAGGGTGCTATGGACTAATGAGTCCATAGCACTCATAGGTGTTTGGACAATCAAGGCGTGTTTTTGTAAGAAGAGCGAAAGACCAGAAAATGTTGGAGGATTGTGTAGTGCCAACTGTCAAGCAAGGAAGAAGTTCTGTGCTGGTTTGGGGTTGTTTTTCCAACACCGGTAACAGGAATCGAAGGTATTTTGCGAAAAGAGGGTTATTTGGAAATACTGCAAGAAAATGTATTACCATCGGGGCAACGTTTAATCGGCGAACATTTTGTATTCATGCAGGACAACGACGCCAAACACTCAGCTGCGATATGTAATTTTTTTTTTAAATGAAGAACAAGATTGTGGCACTAATATATAAATAATGACATGGGCACGGCAAAGCCCCGATCTGAACCCCATAGAACTGTTATGGGATGAATTGGAGAGAAGGGTCCGAAAAGTATGCCCTACGTCCGTAGACCACCTATGGAACATTTTAGAAAAGGAATGCACTAATATTCTAAATAGAGTCCTTGAGAAACTAGTGGAGTGAATGCTTGGGATTGTGAAAGCTGTTCTTCACGCAAAAGGGGGTTTCTTTGATGAACGGAATGTCTAAGAAGTTTTTGTTTATTTTTCGTTAGAATTACTTTTGTTTACTATTATACTTTAATGTTAATTGCTACTAATAAAATGCAATTAAGTTTTAAGTTTCGAAAAAATGAGTTTGAATATTTTCCCATTTTGTTTTTAAATTTATTTGAGTGTTCGAACAAATATGCATGGTAATGTATATTGGAGCCTTTGGTATTTCCATTCAAATATTTCTGATTTTATAAGTAATTTTTAAATTTTCTGTTTGGCATTTCAATGTTTTACATTGTTTCACTGCAACACCACTATCTTCTATTTTATAAATAAATGATTGCACTATTTCATAATGTTGCGCAAAAAAGTGTGAAGATTCTGAAGTTTTTTCTAACATAACATTTATTAAATTAATTACTACTAATATTACTAATATGTAGGTATATTTTGTTTTTGTTAATCTAAATTGTAGCTCTGAATTTTATGGTATACGTTTTAAAGCGGTTACGGACGGTTTCTGTTTCTGTAGATACCGTAGAGCGAAAGTGTCACATGTTCTTGATATTACTTTGTTACATTCTCCATAGATAATAAATAAATTTAAATAGTCTCCATTTGTGTAGTTAAGACGCGCTGGCATTTTGATTTACACAACATTGACAGTTCTACTGTAATTGTTTTTGTCATCACGGGCATGGCTAACTTGCCACATTTTTTAATATATAATACATTTCTTTCTAATAACTCAGAAATGTTTGTCGATAGGTATGGGAAACTTAATAGTAAATCGCTCTTATTTGTAGGGTTGAACAATAACAAATAAGAAAAAACAGGATATTCCATTTAAAATTTTTGACTTTTCCGCATTTTTCGGAACTAGTGTTTTCACAATTTTCGTGCTCAGCCTGTATAAGATACAATAAATTTTAGGCGTTTGCCTCCATAAGTAAGCCAAGTGAATTGAGGAAATCGGAAGCACATATGAGACATGCACTAATGTTTAAGGAGTTGCTTTTGAAAAGAATCGAAATATCTCGAAAACTGAAATGGATAATTATCTACATACATTTTAACTAGAATTTTAAGGACAACTTAAAAATATACAGGGTATTGCATTTAAAATAAGGAAGTTATGTCAACACCCTGTATACATTCAAGTAAATGTACAAATTACTCGTATACAGGAATGTGAAGATTGTTGTTATAATAATTCAACTAATATCGATTTATTATCAAATTCCTGTAAAAATTCTGGTTTAAGAGTTCATAATAATAAAATATTATAATTTAGTTCGCTTTTCCTAAAATCATCATAACGACTTTGTAAGAGATTCTCCATCGTATAATAAAAAAAGATAATTAATTTGCTTTATTGCTCTCAGAAGCCATAAAGAACACACATTTTTTCCACACGAAGCATCCAGAAGTACCAGATAAATTATCTAGAATAGATTCCTAGGCAACTCCCAAGTATATCCTTTGCACGGAATCCGTTTGAGAGAACGGATAAATATTCAGCAGTTCGTTAATAAATTCGCTATTATAAGAACGCTGTTGGCTATACTGCGCATCAATTAATGCATTCCTATGGAAATCTTAATCGTTTCTCGTGCCTTCCTTTAATAAAATGCTCTTCTTCTATGTAAATTGTATCGTGTTACGTTGAAATTTGGTATTCATGGTAATTAGTCGGTGGCCTATGTGTTAGAGTATAATTTTCACTCCAGCAGATTTATCCTGTTCTTTTTACAATTAGTACTTATAATATATAAATCAACTTATTACTACTTTAGGTATTAGGGAATCAGTATACTTGCTTCAAAAGTATTTTAAGTTTACTTCTTACAAACGAATGGTGTAAAACACTGTTTACGTTAGAGTTTCCCAACATATTTTTTTCTCACTAATATTTTGAAATAAATTAAAGTATACAGTTTAACAAATAAGTTTAATTTATAAGGGGAATATTATATTTTATTCAAGATTTGATTATGCTGGTGTTACATAAATCCATGCGTGTGGAGCGAATTGGCTATAAATATTCCTGCATCGTTTGTTTGCTGGAACAGGTCTTATCTGAATGAAAAAACAAATTAGTTTGCAAACGAAGTTTTTCGCACGGACCAATTAAAATTTAAATTGCCTACCATTCTTTCAAGGTTCGCTAGAGGATTAAGAATGAATTTCAATTATGCAAATAGTATTGCAGTTAATTATAACACGAAGTACAGATATAATTTCCGCAAAGGTTTAAAATCGATTTTATCCAGCGAATTAGATCAATTGCTAGAGATATATATATTTTTTTTGAATAAAGTTTATTAAAGATATTAGTTGGATATAACGTAAGAGAAATTAAAATTCATCTGTACTTATAAGCTTTAAACTAGTAAAATAGTAATTAAATGTTTTAATGAGTAAGGAAGCTTCTTTGCATGTTACTGGATTAATGTCTAGCACACTATGGCAAGAAAAAAAATGGTTGGCTTCCGTTATTTACATAACTATTCGAACATTCGCCTACCTTGATTACTAATAGTTGCCGTTGTAGTTATTTTACCGTAAAAGGAAGAAAAATCTTGCAAAACTTGCTCGTGAAGGCAAACATTTTACCGCTGCCTTTGTTAATTACTGTCTTGATTTGAATGCTGTAATTTTATATTCACTTCCTGCTGACAATCATTTTCATGTGTTTGAGTTTTTAGTATATAGTAATGGTTCTTTGCTATACCTACATTTATGGGAATAAATAGGCACCATAATCCATGATTAACGCGTTTTTTTTAATTATTACAGTATTATGACATCGTTATAAATGTTACATGTTATGTGTGTGAATCACAATGTCTTCGAGAATGTTACTCTATATACAGGGCATTTCAATGGAATTATTATGGCAGCATGTAGCAAAAAGTATTTTTTTTTAATCAGTAAGCGAAAAGTGCATAATTTGCAACCTGTGTAATAAAATACGATTAGAATGAAATGGTTTGGATTTTACTTTATTAAATGTTGAAAATGATTACCATTAACCTCCATACAATAGTACAGTCTTGCTGCACTGCAAAAAAAAATCCACGGATAACATGCAATCTAATTACCGGTTATTCGTACCGAAACTTTAAGTGCGATATGAAAATTACTAAAAACTGGAATTTTTAGCTGTAAAATTCAAGTCTGAAACAGCGATTTTACACTGCAATTTTCACGGTATTAGTGCCGGAAATTTATTTGTGATTTTACTGTAATATAGTAAAATTTCGGTCCCAATATCTTAAAAATTGCAGTGTAAAATTGCAGTTTTAGGTGTGAATTTTACCCTTGAAAATCCAGGTTTTCAGTCATTTCCATTTCGCATTTAAAAGTACTGTATCTATAACCGGTAATTACATTGCCTGTTATCCGTAGCGGAGTTTCTATCTGCAATGTACTTACCGAAATTTTACTGGCGGATAGTTATAGTACTCGAAGTTTGCATATAAGCTATTGTACGCCTGAAACTTACTTCTAGAGACACATAGCAGTAAGTTTCTAGGGATCTATTAGTGAGGAATATAATAATAATACACGGGTAAGTAAAACGTACATTTTAAAATATGTATGGAAAAAACGTGCAACTACCAGAGAACACACGACAAATTACACAGCAAGCAATATCTTAAAATATTTTACTGAGCTTCTGGAAATGCCTTTCAATTTTAAAGAATGTTTTACCTGCGGAATTTATTTTTATAATACAATATATAATGTGGATATATGTATTTTTGTATATTCTCCTATGCAGTAATAGAAAAAATAAATTTCAAATACTTAATGCTTTATTCATATATATACTATTTTAAACAAAATAGTCATTAAAAAACGATTGCCTTTTCTTGCAGTGTTAATTGTTATAAAAATTATAAACAGAAATTAGTATATATAACTACAAATCTAAATTCTGTAATATTTTCTACAAACGATAATACTTCTACAAATTCTAGAGTACAAGAGAACTCTCTAAGATATTACATATTGAACTTATGAAAACAAGCATAGCATTCTTGCAGTACAATAAAGAAATACTCAGTCCCATGATTAAACCTCTCAGTCCTCATATTCAATTGCTACATTAAATCGTATTTTTCCGTCATCTACAAATAGAACATTTTAAAATTTTATGGATTCCATTAATTTGAATGATCACCACAATGTTGGATAATGCCTGGGATAAGGTTTTCTGATTATTTCTTTCAACGAACATTCTTTTCTCTAAAAATAAATCAGAAATAAAACAGATTAATTTGCATTACACAGGAAGATATTCATGCGTAGATAATCTTTAAAATGCCAAAATAAAATAAATACAACTACAACATCTATCAAAAGGCGCATTTGATTGCAACTATATGTCCTTAATGATGCTTGTGTTAATACAACAGGTATTTTTATATTACTGCCATTTTAGGAATATTTGTTTACATATTATGTACTTGTAATAACTTAAAGTAAACAACGAGGTAAAACAAAATAAATACATACTATTATTTTCCTGAATAAAGCACAACAACACTATGCACGTTTCGACACGAATTTTATTATACTAAATGTGAGCTAGCGCATTCCCTATTGTAATTTTTATAACCCCGAAACGGTGGGGCAGTGTATTGATATTCATACCATAAATTTCTTTACCCTAGTAATTTTTCAGTGTATTTTCAAATGGATTAGGTAATATTTCATATGTTCTGTAACAATGGAATTGAATTTTGTTAAGATACATTAAAATTGCAGGTTGTCGTATTATTTCGTCTGAATATTAACGTGTAGTAGTAAATTTGATATGTCGTAAGAAAATTGCAACCATATGTATCTGAAATACGCGTTAGAACCAGAAAATTACCGCGTAATTTTCCTGTCATTTTTGCAGTGTGTAAATGCTCTCCGGAGATTTCGCAACATTTCTAGAACTATTTGTTGGCATTCTTCAATAATTTTTTGGCGTCGCTCTTGTAACAAGCTGAATGTGTGGCATACACCATAGACAGAAGATGCCACCAGAGAAAAAAACACGAAGGTGATGCTCCCCTTATTGGAAAAATAATAGAATATTTGTGGATTAAATGATAATAAAATTTACTTGAATAATTTAATCTCATTTTATAATATATTAAAATCACCGTTCTGTAGTATAATATAACAAGTAATATGTATATGAGCAAACGGCAACAAAGACTATTATTTTGAAGTACGCTTAATATATAGCATTAGGAATATTTCGTACAATTATATATTATTGTTCAACGCTACATGCTTATTAAGTTAATGGCCCGTTTAGTAAATTGAGTGGTTATAAATATGCTATTTCTATTCATTAGTGTCTACTATATTCTATATAAAAGCGATAATAATACTTTAGTTATTTATAACTGCCTTTCTCAGCAACCGAAAATTGTTTAGCGGCGAAATAAAGCGTATCACACGATTACGAACAGGACATTGAGTAAGGTACAATTAAATTTAAAATCTATATGTAAATCGGTCGTTATTTAACATCATATTAACTGTTGTGGAACAATTGGTAGCCGTTCTTATCTATAACACCCATATATTATACAAGTTTTTTCATCCGCGCTACATGACGCATATATACATATTTTTCGAATGCAAATTATACGAGATCCTAGAAGGTAGAATTTGCTCTTGCTTTCTGGTTCTTGTTCTTACTTCCAGTAGGGGAACGGCAAACACGCCGGCAGTGTGCTTTAAAATGTAAATATGTATAAGATCACCAGAAATAATCTAAATCATTCGATCTTATCGGGCGCACCTGTCCTCGGCTGTGCGGCCCGATGTGATCGTTATTCATGAAGGCAATTTCGTCGGTTGTTAAGTCGCGTGTCCAGCCGTTTTCTTCGCGATTTTTAATTAAATTTCATTAAAATAAATGATTTAATTGATCGGGACGTAATATTTAATTTAATGCGATCACAATCTTTCCGCCGCAATTTATGAACGGTTAACGAGCTTTGAAAATGGAGGAATTTGACTCGTTCACGGAGATTTTGGAAGATACATATTTTTTATGTACCTACATGTAAATAAAAAACAAGCCATCAAAATTTACATTACGTACACAATAAAGACTGTCAAACTGAGGAAAAAAATTATTATGTCCAGTTTTTCCACAAAACTCGTTTTTTGGGTGTCACTTAGTGTGAATCTTCTTGTTAAATTTGAAATGTAGCTTATCCTTTATTCAAAGAACAGGGAGGGGTTGTAGATGTAGCTTAGGTGAATATATTTTATTGAAATATATTATATTAAAAATGAGTAAGTAAATTTACTGTCAGATCAAACTGATACTCATTTATATTTCATACCAAATAACACCATATATTTATACGAAGACTTTACGACACTTTACGTGTCGTCACATTGGGGAAAAATCTTCAAAAGACTTCCGGCGGCCCGTGTCGCCGGGGCATGTCGGATTCTTACCGACTAAAAAACCCCCCTCTGGCAGTGTATCAGTTACCTCCCTCCGAGACTGCTGTGGCATTGCTTCAAAGGGGCACTGCCTCTGGATGTTCGGGCTCCTCTCTACAGTCAACTCAGTGTGGCTTTCCTTTCGTCCAACTCCTTCGTCCTGAGTATAGTCGTTGCCAGCTGATCTACCGCTTTCCAATGGCTTTCCGACGACAACATTTGCCTTATCAGGGTCTGCGGGGCAAGTTTACCCATTAACTTCTTAGCGTCCGTTCTCATCTTCTTCCATCTCGCACATTCGAAGAAAGTATGTTCAACGGTATCCCGTTGTCCACAGTAGCGGCAGTCTTCCACATCACTCCTCTTGAAACGGTTGAGGTAGACTCTGTAGCAGCCATGCCCCGAGAGAAGTTGCACCAGGTAGTAATTCATTTCCCCGTGTTTCCTTGTTATCCACGGTTCCAGTTTCGGTAAAATGCGTTTCGTCCATGCGGCTGTCCCGTCATCCTGCTTCCATATCTCCTGCCATCGATGTATTAGCGGTTCGTCTGCGCGTATCTTAGGTTTTCCACTGGCGATATCCTTTCTTAGTTTGGCCTGCAGTTCTATAGGCGCCATCCTGGCGAGCACTAGGAGGGCTGTTGTTGACGTTGTTTTGTAAGCGCCCGTTGTCCTCTGCGCCACTTTTCTTTGTACGCCGTGGAGTAGTCTTCTACTGGCTTTCTTCTGGAGAGCATCTTCCCAGACCGGCATGGCATACATCATAATCGACTGCACCATCGACGCAAGTACTCTGCGTTTTCCTTCTCGAGGCCCACCCAGATTCGGCATGAGCCTCCCAATCTTTGCCAGGGCTTTCGTGGCTTTTTCCGCAGTTTTTTTCACATGCACATTCATTCTCATGTCGGTATCTAGATAAACCGCCAGATACTTTATAGATTCGCTGCTAGTAATCTCGTTGTTTCCTACTTTTAGCTTGATGTTTTTAGCCTTTCTTCCTCGGACTAGTAGGACTGCCTCCGTCTTCTCTGGGGCGATTTCAAGTTTCTTGTCCCGCTTATGTCTTTGATGGTGGCATTTGCTACCGCCTCGATCTTTTGGGTAGACTTCCCGCACACTACCACTGCCAGGTCGTCAGCATAAGCTGCCAGACGTACCCCATCTCTTGTTGGAATCCTCAATACACCATCAGGAGAATAAAATCCCAGAACAACTTTTTGTTTTCAATTTGAGAATGTATTTTTCTGTGTATGGAAGGGGAGATTCGCATCCATAGTTCCTCCTATATGGACTTACGGCTGGGTACTCCGGAAGGTCACCCGTTTTCCCAGAGGCTCAAGGTAACTTTTACTTTTATTAGTGTAAACCATTTAAGAAAAAAACTGATGTGTTTCAGAGATAAGTAGGTATGTGAAAATTTCCTTCAGGAAAACTTGGCAGTGTACTTGGTATATCAAAAGACATAAAACATATTTGTGAAAGTTTTGAAATTTTGTATCAATTATTAACTATCGTAAGCTTTACGCGTATGTGAAATTTACCGGATTACCGGCATAATTAAAATGTCGGCTTGTTGGGGGATTCGATTTTCACTCCGAACAATGCCCGAGGGGTGGCTCATGTCCATCAAGTCACGTGACACCCGTGGGGGTGGCTTGCCTACGCTCATCGAAGGGCGACTCAAAAAAAAAACACCGAAATGATGAATCACCTAATCACGAGCCCATAATACAAGATACAGTACCCTAGTTTCTGTCCACGGCACGTTAGCTCGATTGTAACATAATCAAGCGTGACTTCGATTTCAATGGCTGTCGTGGTGTGGCGAGTGCGTTCTTTGATCTTGAAAATGCCATGAGTCACGTTTCAAGGTTGTCCGACGTTTCGATGATAAAGGATTGCCGTATTTTTCTTGTTGCGTTTCGAGAAATAAGCTGTTTGCTTTAGGTGATTGCTGTGGGATTTGATCTTCGTGGAGTGCTGTTGTAATTAAAATGGAGTGTTACTCCAGCGAATGGTCGTGTCAAGCGCCTCCGTAATAGGTTTTAGTCTGCTTATACATATATTACCACTGCGTAAGAAAAAATATTCCTATTCAATCTATTTTTATTCTGCACGGAATACTTCACTATTAAACTATACGTTATACGAAGAAATAAAAGCCTTCCCTGAATGTTTTGATGCGGAAGACATCATTACTCAATTTATTTAATGCGCCCTCACCTCGTTTGCAATAATTTGTCTAACTCCGAACCTAAACACTCTAGCTAAATATAAACGAGAAGAAGTACAGATGTAGCAAGCGCGTTACTCGGCGCACTTGCGTTCGAAGCCATCATATCTCAAGACCTGGTGAAATTTATTGAATAATTTACGAACACGTATATGCGTCCAATTCCAACTCGATTAATTCTGTGTATGCTGTCTCAGTGTCTATCATGTCTCTCGGCATTTTAAGGCAGCAAATGTATCCAGGAATATCATCGGGACATTAAATGTTATTTGCATACATATATAGTGTGTCCACAAAATAACACACAATACATATTTAATAAACTTCGTTATTAGCTGATTTTTTGAAACATACTGAAGCTCGTCTTATCTCTCGAATAATGTTAAAGCACTTAACAAGGAAGTTATAAATATTTTACGTTACTTTATGGATCTCCTGCAAACAAATCATAAATACACGACTAATATACGGTTTATTTGCATAAATGTTTTGAGGAACCATCAAAAATTACACTAACAATTTACACGTTCATAGACAATATCTTTACCAATGTCAACTCAGCGATGTACTTAGCATCATTCGGCAGACAAGTCCTGTAAAAAGACAGGTGGTTAGAAATATCAACGAACACAACATCAGCAAATTTAGTACCTATAAAACTAAAAAGTGAACTACTCTTACCACCACCTACTTACGACGCAGTAAGATCATATACTTACTTCCATGACATATTTATGAAGGAATTATAGGGTTGAAGAGTATCTATCTTAAACATTTATTTATTTATTTATTTTAACTATTTGTTTATTTATTCTTTTAATCTGTTGTTTGTCTGTACGTGTTATTGTTATTCTGTCATTTACTCTTTTATTATTGACTCATATAAATCACGTTTTTATTTATACACATACTTCTTCTTTTGACAAATGCATATATAATATACATATTAGCATATTTACAAATTTAAGACGCAAGTGTATTTATTATTATTAGTTTGACAGTATAAAATAAACGTAGAGTGTTTTTTAGGATATTTAGATTTATAGAGTTTAACCCTCTGATTGTTTTAATGTTTACCTCACAAACGCGAGTTTGAAAATTGGAACTGTAGTACAGGGCGCGAAAACACAACTTTTAAGGAACTTAAGAAATTACAGAGAGAATCTAGATAGATATTTTTAGCATAGGAATGATTGATCAAACACATATAAAATTGCTCTACTGCAAATAAAAGTTCTTTTAAAGCTAAACTATTCGGCATTAGGAAACTTATACAAATTGACGCGATAAGCTAATGACAAGCAAATTTTTATGAGTCTTCTATGAAATTAATTGAAACATTTCAATGTGCTCGGTTTAATTTGATAATTAAACGCACTGTTTTTTGTGGTAAAGAGAGGCAAAGAATGGGCATCACGGGATACTTCTTCATAAACTGCAAAAGAAAGGGTTTTAGAGGCGTAGCTCTAGATTTACAATTACATCGTATCTGAGCAACAGAAAACAGTGTGTGGCAGCTACTGGTAGTCTCGATCACATCGGTCTGGCGTGTAAACGCTCATGGCATTCCACAAGGGTCGGTTCTTGGGCCGCTCCTTTTTCTCCTGGTACATCAATGATATTCCGAGAGCTGCTAGAGAACTTGTCATCCTGTTCGCCGATGACACTTCCTGCACTGTACGTAGGCGAACTGATTGATAGATAGCTAAAGGCAAAGTGGGGACCGACCTGTTGTCTCTCGATAAATAGTTTCAAGAAAACAACCTTACTGTAAACACTAAGAAAACAAATATTCTTCCATTTGGACACGACTGCTGAGATCTGGTATTTGGAACGCATGATTTGGAGGTATTGTATGAACCTATTGTAAGCGAAACGTTTCATTTTTGAAGTTTTCAAATTAAAATATGTACGTACAAGGTATTTAAAGGTTAAATATTGTTTGCTGTGCCTTAAAATTATTTAGAGTAGTTTAGAAATTTGTATAATTGTGTTTGATTGAAGTTGGTCATAATTCTCTTGGTATAATTTATCAGTCTTCTTTGTATTAGTGATTTGAATTTTTATATGTTGACGTTTTGAATTATGAGAGGCCGTTAAGATTTTGGTGGGGAATTTAAATTGTTTAGTATAATTTGAAACGATTAAATTGAATACTACTTTGGATAAGGATAAAGGGAATGTTGGTTATAATTTATTTTATATAGTATATGAACCTACTTACCTGAGATTATATGTTGAAGTACTATTTCTCTTTCACATTCTCATTGGTATAGCACCACTTCTAGTAAAAGTTATAACTGTCTAGAAACTTTCTTTCACTTAACGATAATAGAGCAATCACATTACAATATCGTTGAATATTAATGAGTATTAAAAGTATTTATAGAGAGCAGAATTGGCAGCGATATATCCCTTATCATCCTAATCGCTGCTAAGTTAAATGAACCGTCTATTCGTTAGCAGGAGGGCAAAATCAATCGAGAGAGGGGTTTTATAGCTAGGGCCAAATTGTGGTCTGATTTGTTAAAGAGTATCACAGATGGCTCTCAAGATGACATTTATGCTAAAGCAGAGCTCATTTTGTTTAATATTATATTTATCATTTACGGAAGTATTAATGCACTGTGTTCTATTTAATAAGCAACAGTACCTTATTATATAACATACTCACCGCATGTCTAAGCTGAATTATATATCTTCCTCTAAAACAAATTATACCCGCATACCTATTTTCTGTGTGTGTATATTTTAAAATAGCTTTGTCGAGGTATGACGAATATTAGGAATGTAGAGATCGTCACAGCGTACGCGACTTGTGGCTTGCAGCCGACAACCGCTCGCTGCATCGGTATCATCAGAAGCGGCGGTAGACAGGTGCCAGGGGCCGACGACCCTCACTTCAACTGTTAATTGAAGAGCATCCGTCAACTGTGTGAAGGTGGAAGACTAGAAAACTATTTTGCCTTCTCTCATATCTGTCTCCCTGTTTACGTTTTGAACCTACACATTTTTTTCAGGTATCGTCGAAACGCATGGGTCACAAATTTATGAATGAAATTTTTTCTCCCTCTCTCATTTTATTTCCTAAATATACGTCTTAGCTGACAGTTCTACGAAGCCAGATTCAAATATAAATCCAACGTTTTACTTCGCCAGGTTTTGCTCTGACGTTATTTGTAAATTTATTATTTGGCTCAAGTGTCGACACAATGCAGTGCGACTGAAAAGGATTTTCGCATTTTTCATGTGTGATGAGATATTTTTGAAGGATCTTTTCGTATGATATATCTTTCCTATTATTGCTTTGTAATTGCGACTAATTACCAGTATTGAAGTATATGTTTAACTTTTCTTTTAGTAATTCTTAAGCTGGAGTCAGCGAAGATTGCTTCAAATGATCTTGGAAGAGATTTTCAAGATTGAAGATGAAGAAATTTTTTTGTGGAGATCTGAAATCTAATCTGTTATCGTACTTATAGTTAGATGAAACATCTTTTCTGTTGCTTCAATACTTTCAATTTGTACTATTTACTTTCAAGTTATAATACTTTTAATTGCTTTTAGCCAATGATCGGCATAACCAAATCTTTACACGTACATATATACCGACTCTAGACAAGATGGCGATTACACTTGGGGTTTGGTAATTCTCTTATGCATTTCGAAAACATATATCTATTAACCAGAAACAAACTATCTACATTACAATGGGTACAAATCATTCAGATTAAATTAGATTTGGATTGGGGTGGTTGTATAGATCTATTTTCATATGGACCTATTCAGATCTGTGTTACGCCCTTTATTCCTATAAGACTCTTTCTTATTTTGCCTTCTAAATTACATCAATGATCCTTGAGAGAGGTTATCTGCGCTAGGATTCTCCGAGTAGATATATAGAAACCTTGCCTCGCCATGCAATTACACACAATTTCGACTGGAATCTCATCCTCATACTCTTAATGATAATACTATTACCTATCGAAAGTTTTCCAAAATGACTTTTTATAATCCTAAACTCTCTTAGCCTGTATTCCCCAATATCAAAAAATTCGATTCTATTATTATTACAATATAATATATAAGTATACCCTGTCTTACTTGCCCCAAAATTTACATTGGACAATCCAGTCAATTTCGAGGTGCAGGATTCAACAACACAAACATGGTTGCGAATTTGGCAACAATAAAAGTGTCTTAGTAAAGCATTCTCTTGGGACTGGCCACATGTTTGACTTTGACAATGTCTCTTTCTTAAATGGGGAGAGTGACTATAAGAGACGTTTGTCTTTTGAAATGGTTTATAGAAATGGAGATACTAATACTGTTAGTTGCAGAACAGGTATTTCCATTTACTCTTTTCTGTTCCATTCACATAGTGACACAAACATATTTAACCATTTTTTTTACCTTTTTTCCCTATTGATCTTTCGTCAACTTTGTTTTTCACCCACATCACTTTTGAGCAACACTACATTGATTAGTTTACTTTTGGTTATCCTGTACTTTTTTCAAGTTGCAACTGCACAATCTGCTTTGGCATATGGCAGGCGTTTGTGCTTATTTCGTCTACATCGTTTTTTAATTTAAATTTTAAACTTATAATATTCTTATATTTAGATGATTTATTTTTTCACGTGTAACTTTGTAAATTGTAATATGTATGCCATCCAATAGAGTGATTCCAATAACATCTATTAGTATAAGTTTATCATGCGTGTTCATTGAAGCAACGGTGGCTTTTTAAGGATGTATTAATTTCTTGGCTGTACACTGAGAAAAATACTCCTTGTTATATCAGTAATCTACATTTATTGGGTGAATTTTCATTGACAGAACCAAATATTTCAAAATACCAAATTTGTTTTGTTGAACAGAAAATTAATATGCGTTGTTACTTTTTACGTACAGCTTATTCACAATATGAACGCAATAAAGTATTAAATGACATCCTGTCCGTTGTTCTAATGGCTTGCAATTTATTGCAAAAACAGATGAAATACTTTAATGATTTTATTCATAGGTTGAATGCAAACGTTCATTATAAAACTGATGTTCTTTACAATAATAACATATTTCATTGAGCCGATTAGGAAATTATTTCATTTTAAATTACTTGGGTTTCATTAATATAATGAGTAGTCTATTACCCAATAAATTATTCCTTCATCATTTAATAAAATCTCTCTCATTTATTGGATGAACTCGTTCTTCGGACCAATTTTAACGTAAAATTCGTGTGAACAATGAATTTTCTTATTGTCTCAGGCCCAATTTTTGGTTCAGTGTACTGATTTTTATTACACAGACTTCTACTTTGCACGTATACTTTCTACAGTTTTTCCATGGTGTCCTATCTATCACCTGTCCATGGATTTGCTGCCGCTACCGTCACTACGTACTTACGCCGCACAGTGGGGCTGAAATACCATTTTTGGGAAATAAACTAATGTTGGCTACGGATTCTTATAAAAAGTTTTATGCTAAATAAAAAAGTGCTTATGAACAAGAGGTCCCAAATCAAGCTCTCAGTGGTATTCCCCCTAATAACTCAAAAAACCACACGTTTTATGGAATATTCATAGAAAATCGTAGTTTAGCTGGTCAGAATTTCACAAGTGACCAAATGTAGTGCCAATTTTTATTTTTCTGTTATAGTGTAACCTCTATTTAATGCACGCCTCAGAGAAATTACAAATTTTTAACTATTTCCGATATAATCCGATAATATGTATAATTTTTATTTCGAGGTTCTTGGAGCTCCTTCTGAAAGGGCACCAACAGGTAGAGCTATTGCAGGGGCACAGTGGAAAAAAAAATTGTGTGTACTGTAGCAGAAAGGTAATTCCAGGGGTACGGAACAACAACTGATTTAGCGATATCTTCAGTGCAGATTCCATATTTTTTTGAATCAATAGCAGACTGAGAAACAAGCACTTGCAATATTGTGCGCTAATCTCTGAATCAGTACCGAGTCAACTTTGGTTATTTTGGCAGCGATGAATCTACCATACTTGTTTCTACCATTAGTTGTCCTGGCTCCTTGTGCAGAATGTAGAATTGAAAATAAAAATTGACATATCTATTCTTGAAGTTTTCCCCAATATTTTTATCTTCGAATATATGATATATCGTATATAATTATATATCGAGCCTTAGTACTCAAGCACTTTAAAACTTCATTATCTCCAAAATTGGTCCAACCTGGTTGTGAAACTCGTAGGGCATTTTAATTGCTATCACAGCTTTTGGAAGGGAGGTGGAAAATCCTAAATTGTGTATCAAAACGGATCTTTTTGGGGAAATTAATATTCAATACTAGAGGGTGTCGTGCAGTGAAGTAATTTTGGATGTACCAGTTTTTCATTTAAAGAGTAAACTGAAAACATTATTCTAATTTGACACCATTTAAGGATAATTTACTGAATATTTCGGATTTAAACATTTCTGTATACTGTAGGAATACAATACAATATTATCTCATTAAATAACCAAAAATTCTGGAAAATATCGAAGTGGTCTCGGTTGACGGTATGTGGGGTGTATCTGCTTAAACCACTTACGTAACAGATTTATGAACCAGAAAAACCCTTCTATGCGTATCACATCCTAGAATGTATGATTTTACCTGGGTGGACGTTGCCTGAATACTAATTAAGTTAATATTTTGTTATTACCCTCTGTATGACTGGTTTTTTTTTTGTTGCAGGTGAGTGAGCACATTGGAGCAGGTGGACACGTCACAGCCGAGAACAACAAAACGGATCGGATGTAATGAACGTTTATTTGTTCGTGGAGGTATGGAATTCAATCGGAATTTTTATAGATGAAAAAGCCGGAATGGAACATATACAAGTCGCGGAATGTTTTAATAAATACTGCGCCAGCAACCTTAATCGATATTATGCGACGGGTGAACTTAAAAATTTATTGTTATTGCCCATAGGGAGAAGTAAAAATTTTATCTCCGCTGTTAATATATCTAATTAGCTTTGCTTTTAGAGTAGCAATAATAAAATTAATAGTAAATAATTTAAAAAAGAGAATGTACTGCAGCTGTTTGCCACAATAATAACATTCATTTGATAATCTATACTTGACATGTGCTGGTTATTCCTCTAATTTTTTATTATTGTGTGGTATTTTATCATTCTTTTGTTTCGTTAATCGTTGCGGTGATATCTAACAAAACAAACACGCCGCAGTTGATTCGTTTGGTTTACTTGGGTAATACCAAATTCAGGCTGGCTTGCTGTTGTGAGATACTAACGTGAACATAACTCGAAATTGTACGGTAAATTATAATCGATCGACTTTGCTTAATTGCATTTATAAATGCGGAAACTAATGACTATAATATGGCTTTGTAGCAAACCGAACTAACAAATAATGACGCCATGCAGTATATTGATAATGATTAGACAGATAAAAGGTTTCTTATAAGTAAAGCATCTTTGAAATACACTTGTAAGGCCTCTCTGTCTCTTCATAGACATTCCTATGTATGTTCCTAGTAATTCGATTTAAGAGTATGTATATGTAAAATCATCTCCATTGTTTGCGTTTTTTTTTTCGAGATAGTCTTTCCTAGAAAGCAATGCATCTTCAAAAGGGGACTTCACCACTTTGTTAGAGCAATATACATACAAAAGATAGAGAGAGAACAACTGTTTTAATGATATATTTTTGGAAGTTGATGTTTAAATACCTGCTCTGTTTGTATTTTGTAAGTAGTTGGGATTCAGCAACGTTGCGCTTTTATTATTGCGGCTGTACACTAGGTAACAATTTTATTTTTTGTAATATAATAATAATAATAATAATATATTTCCAACAGGTTAAAAACACCCAATTACAGGAAAATACAGAAGAGAAAGAAAAGTACATGCCAAGGAGCATTAACAAAATAGAAAAGTATATATCATTCATTCTTACAAACTAAGATTTAAGCGTAAAAGAAAACAAAAACAACTTACTTACATAATGCAAAGAACAAAATAAGATCATGAAATAGCCAGCAAAACAATGAAAAAAAAAAAACAAAAAAAAAAAGAAAAAGAAAATCGACTATAACTGATTGAAAGAGGCGTAAGTACACTTTACAATAAATGGCAAGCCATCATTGTTGTTGTCACATACATCTGAAAGTCTAAAAGTGATCACACATTAATGAGACGGGAGATCGAAGCAGCACATTGGATCTATGTTGATCACAATAAAATGTAGGGTGATAACGGCAATTCAGCCTAGGTATAAAAAAGTTAAGTTTATGTAAAAGCCACGGGCAGTCGATTCTATTATGCACCAGGTTAAATAAAAATTTAATCAAACTAACAATTCTTCTAACTTGCAAGGATTCAAAGTTGAATTTGGCTAAAAGTACCCTAACATGAAAAACGTCAAAAAAGTAGGGCTCCATTAAAACAATTCCTAATGGAAACGATTAAGTTTAACGGAAAGTTAAAAAAAAAACTAATTTGCTTTTTCTTCAAACTATATTTGTATGACATAACACCTTTATCCACTCAACGCTTCAATTACAACCTTTTGTGTGTGGATTCGTTGGTATTGGGTGACGATCTTAGTAAATTAGTTTCATCATTGGATGTATAAAATGGTCAACAGGAAAGCGCATTGACTTAACTGATGTTAAAATGAATTTTCTCGATTTGCTGAACTCGTTCAGTGTTATTCCGCTAGTGATTTGGTGAAGAGCATATCTTCCAAGGTTTACCTTAGCCGAAAACACTACGTTTAACACTGCTCTTCACTTGTTTTTCTACTGAAGATGGCAACTTCGTTGCCGAAATACGTATTTAGATTTTTTATCTTTTTAATTTTTGTGGTAAGGGATTTTTTTATTTTTTCTTTTGGATTTTTGTTTTCAAGCCACAGTCTCCACCCATCACTGGATCGGAAAATGCACATTACACAAAAATACTTGTTATGGCATAAAACTGTGTTATATTCGAGTGGTCATTATTTATTTCGAATAATAATGAAACTTGTCAAATCAAACATTCTAAATAATATTTTATCATAAGAATGAAACATTTCGTTCTGTCAATGAAAATTCACTCGATATATGTAGATTATTGCTATCACAACCAGCATTTTTCTCAGTGTTGCCTCAAATATATTAACCAACGATTATATATTGTCTCTATAAATGTGGAGATTTCCACGAAAATATACAATTAGGTCAATTAGAGCATTGTAAAATGAGTTGAACCAATTTGCTAAGAAACACATTCGTTTCCAAATCGCTAATAATGTCTTCAATCACATATTATTCCGTCATTAAATATTTTAGCACATTATTGACGGGTCATCGTAAAAGCTATATTTACTAGTCATTAACATTCCACATTTTACAGCTCGTTGGGCCCCGTTGTTCAGATGGTCGCGTACTCCTTGGCAGTAGGCGACTCATACAGTAGCGTTTTGGCGTACTCTCAAATTACGATTTGTTTTTATTAGTTTACTGTTTTGACTCGCCGCATTCCGTGCCGATTTTAACGAAATTCTATGAAATTGCGGATGTAGAAGTTTAAATTAGAAACGCATCGTGCACCTGTGTCCTATTTCGCGTGTAATCTGATTGGTAAAGTTCCTCCGCCGCATGGGACGTCTCTACGGTGACTCAAGAAACTTCAATCCGATATTCCGAAAGCGTTTCAGCTTTTGAGATTATGTTACGGGATTCGTAAGCGGACGACAGCTATTTCCACTTAAAGTTTACGATTTGCGATAGATGATTCCCTTAAACGTTTAAGAATATGTTCAACGTCGTTATAAATAGATTGGAAAGAAACGAACATTTATTGCTTTTTCCGAAGCAATAAAAGTATATCTTCTCCTTTCTTTGTTGCTTTTACGTAATCGATGCGTTAACAACGGATTCTTGCTGTGTTATAGATTAGGTTGGTTCGTGACAGGGTTCCACTCCTTTATCTTCCGTAGAGAATTATTGGATAGTTTTTAAGGAAGGCTATTAAAAACGGTGCTCCAATAAAATATGTATTGAGTCCCCACATATATCTGGACGCATGCCGAGCTTTAAAATTATTAAATCGGGTCGGCAATCCTCTTCTAATAAATAAATTATAACGCGATGACTTGCTAGTATTACCGGGATTAATGTATGGCACGATTTCTTTTAAATTTAATTTGGTGAATATCGAATTTTCTTTTATGTAGATATTTGGTTGTACAGTGGGTAGCGGTTGAATTGGAAACTTTTATTAAAGTAGGTACGTTATTGTTGTTTAAGGCGTGAATATTAAAAAAAGGAGCCCAGCGGCAAAGTGGCTCGTAATCCAAAGGTTGTAAGTTCGAGTCTCAGTGGCTTAATGTTTTTTTTTTTTCAAATTATGATTATTAAACGGTATTTCCATTAATTATTATGAAGGAGCACAGGGATTTTTAATTCGCATAGATTTTCTATTGTGAAACGGGTTTTATAACAGTTAAACGCATTCCCTTCCCATTTATTTTAGTGATTCACTTTTAACATTACATAAGTATGGGTTATATTTATCATCACACATGTTCATAGTGTGAACATCGAATGAACAATTGTAAACCGTAATTGTAGTTTTCTTTTACACTATCTAATGCAAAACAAAGAACAAACTTGATTCATATCGAGAAAAACATTTCGTCACTGCCAAACCAGCCTCCTTTCAATGAAATATTTCTGTAATCTAAGGAAGGTATCTAAGGAATCACGTTCATGTGGCCAGATTACGAAGGTTTGATCAACGTATCTAAACCAGCATTTCGGTTTCTGGAAATAGGAGATTAGGTCTTGTTGGTCAAATGCCTCCATAAAAATGGTGGCTGCAACAGGAGAAAGAGAGGAACCCATAGCTGCACCTAAAACTTGTTCATAGTAGCAGCCGTGGAATTGGAAGTAGGTAGAGGTGAAACAGATTTCCACCAAGTCAGTTAAGTCTTCAGGTTGGAGGTTGGAAAATATGATCTGACGGATTAACTGGATGGTATCGGATGTAAGAACTTTGGTAAATAAGGAAGTAAATGCTGGGGATCTATTGTCAGTTCACTTAGTCTTTGTACAAGTCTCTGGAGTTTTGGATAAAGGAATCACTGTTGCCAGTGTAGAGTTTTAGGGTATTGGAGAGATATTTGGAGAGCTTCTGGGTAGGACTGTTAATGGTACTAACTGTAGGACGGAAAGGAACATTGGGTTTGTTGATATTTCGAAACAATCCAACCGTAACCATTACCTGCTCCATGTGTCAGTTCTTCAATTTCAGGTCAACAGTGACGAAAGAAGTAGCCTTGAAGATGTTCCGCGCAAGTGTAGACGAAACGGCCAGAGAAACGAAGCAGTGTATACAATAGGTGTGCATTTGGATTGAATATTTTATTGTTCACCTGAACCTGCTGGATACTGAGAAAATTTCACATAGACAGTTCATGATGTTTTTGGTCAATATCAATAACTTTCTTTCAAAGCTACTGTAAAGCTAATTTCAAAATTTGAGCATAATGGGTAAGTTGGAATTTCCAGTTCGAATACGTGTCATTAGGTCATCTCAAAACATAAGCGCTGTCGCGGAAAGTGTGATAGAAAACCCAGGTTTATCTATCTCAAGACCTTCACAGTAATTAACGATCTTTCAGACCAACCTTCATCGCATTCCGCATAAACATCTTAGCCTACATGCTTGTAAAGTGCAGGTGACACCAGAATTGAAGCCGGCTGAGATGAAAATTGACTTCGTTTGAAGTTAACGGACAGAACTACCGCATCTCGGGTTCCGAAAATCCAAGCACAATAGTCGAGGAACGTCTTTAGTCCGAACGAGTTACTGTTTGGTTGGTGTGACTTTTGGATCAGCGGACTCATGGGAACTTACAATTTGTCGTTTGCTATAGAATTCAAGTTTTTGAAGCAGAACGCAGTGAAAGGCACTGCCAAAAGCTTTAGATAGATCTAATAAAATTGCGGATGTAAGAAGTTGTCTGTCAAATCCTGCAATGATTGCACCGACCAATTCATAAATAGCAGACATATTTTTCGGTAATCGCTTTGTTAATTATAAATAATATGTGTACTATCCAGATAACTTAAAACACGCTTTTTGAGTACTTCTACATATACTTTTGAAATAAAAAGCGAATAGAAATGGAACGGTAACACCCAGGATCATATATATATATTTCCTTTTTTAAGCAGAGGTATAACCATTGGAATGAAGCCATGACGACGGCTATTCATATCTTATTCAATGCATATGCAACTATTTCTTATTAAAGATTTAATTGAACATTGGTTCTTGTTGTCATAGTATATTTAGAAGCGTAACATTTGGGCGAAGTTTTTTAAGACTGTTGGCTCTTCTCGATTACCGTCACAATGACTTGACCGAGAATGTATTTTTAGACGCGAAACGGGTTTCATGATTCAACATTCTAATCCTAAATCGGGTAGGTCGACTCGGAGCGCGTTCGTCTAGCGGTGTCGAAGAACGGCAAACGTTTTCGTAACTTCTTACTTGAAAGTCATAGCTTAGTTGTAGTTTATTACAATAGACAGCGGATACGAAGGTTTATAGTCTATATATTGTATTTGTAATTTTTCTTGGGTGTATATTTCCTGTTCCTAATTAATATGTTTCTGAGAGGCACCAGATTTTATTTTGTATATTTCTTTTTTTATATAAAAATCAATAATAAAAGTATTTCCAATTGTGTCGTGTTTATATAAATGGGCTGACTCATTCCCGACGTTGGGGATTTAAAAAAAAACAAAACAAAAATATTAAAATATCATTATTGTATATTTTCTGACGAAGTGTTTTCTTCGCAAATTAAAATTAAACAACAAAAATATTACACATTTTTGTCAGCATATTGCACATGGTTGAAACCAGAAAAAAAATATTTCTGTTAGTATCAAAACCCAATATGAGAATCAGAATACAAAAATCTTGACCACGTGTCTTTAACTTTTCTCTGCAAAGCTAAATAAGTAGTCGTCTGAGGTAAATTAAGAAACTCAGTTTTATTTGTTTTTTAAATCTCAAGCGTCATCTGTCACAGATCTATTTTTATGATGAAAGAGAGAGAGAATAGCTAAGAAATTCCAAAAGGAAGTGAAGTTAAAGCTACTTGGCAGCAATGAAAGTAAAGTAAAGTGAAAATAGAAAATGATAAAAAGAAGACAGAAAAGAATTAATTATGAAAAAAAAATGAAAAATTATGAACAGAACAGGAGAATAGCAAAGAAAATTTGCAGAGCAAAAAAGAGAGACCACCTATATAGAGACTCGATTAAGAAAAATGGAAAACCATTAGGCCAACAAAGAAATAAAATTTTTTTATCAAGAAATTAAAAGCTTCCGATAAAGTGACATAAGAAATATAAAATATGGGACCTAAACGAATGAGTTTATATCCAAGAGTGAGTTTCGAATTTTAGTTATTCATTATTTATATTCTGCACAATTAGATACACTTTTCTTAGTTCCACACAGCAGTTTCTGCCAATTGCCAGATATTTTGCAATTTACACCAATAAAATTTACATAATGGTATCAACGACGGACAAAACATGTATTTAATGACACATAAACATCTACATATTTACTTTACACCGTCAATTTAAAATACGGCATGATTAGGCTTAGTATTAACGATCCATTCGCTATTACGGACTCTATTTTCTATCCGTATGTGTGCAATGGAGTGATGCTCGTTAGAATTTTAATTAGTTTTATTTGCTGCTTCATTTGCCTCAAAGATTGAAGTGCCTTTGATGTGGTGTTTATATTTGTTTGAAGTACAAGTGTCGTTGTAACATAACAGTGACGCGTAGACATTATTTTTTGTCAGTAAAACAAAGCCTTTATCATCGTTCCCGTGGCTCCGGGACAATGGTCATCTTGAGTTTTTACAACCTTCTCGAATTAGCGTTTGTCTAGCGCACAGCGTAACAACTGTAATGGCACTATAAGGAATTGCGGTACTTATTTCTGTAGAGACAAAGGAAGATTGAGGTTAAGGTTGTGAGCAGTAAAGTTACTTATTAGTTTGAAATAGTGTAAGACGTATATGTGCTTTAATTAAAGTAGGAATTTATGGTGCAAGGTTTGAAGAAAATAAATATTTGTCTCTCACAAAAGTTGTTGGGTTGATACTTTTAGTGAGGTAATGCTAAGCGGTATTTCTAACAAATTTACGTGTTAAAACTCCATCAAAGGCTAGGTAGCTCCAAGATAATTATGTTTCTATATATCGTCTATATTATAGCACAGATAAGTAAACAGATAGCTTACCGTAGCAGAATTGGCCGATTCTTGCGGGTTGCAGAAGTAACAGGCTGCAATATTACGATTTTATCAAACATAGATAGCTGCGGGAAGCACGGCGTACGGTCGGGGACTGGACGTCGGAGTGTGGAAGGAGTACCGGCTCGCTAGTTGTTTTTATTTTAAAAATATGGTTCACGTGACGCTTATTCTGAAGGTTCTGATTGGGCGCTCGGACATAGACTAATACGGTTCGAACATTAACAAGGTTGAATGGACATAGAATAAAACAGGCAGCTCTTATTTACAAAACCAATTGACGTTTGAGAACATGGAATATACTGGCGGATAGCGTTAAGGACATGGAATAATTTGGCATAAAAATGTTATTTTCAGAAAAAAGTGGACATAGAATAGGATGGTTCTGAGGCGACGTATGTTATAGATGCTTAGGCTATTTAGAATATAAAAAAAAATTTTTTCTATAAATATATGAAAAAAGTATATGTTGCTTTGCTTGATATATCAGATTTTTTTTTTTTTAATTTAAATAAGTTTAAATTAACCTTGTAATAAATATTTGAAAAATTGCTGTTGTATTTTGAGACCAGACTTTGACAGATTTGTTGTGTGAACTTTTTATTAGTTCAATCTACATAGCATAAAGAGATACATGTTTTACCTATTCGATTAAAAATTCACTTACTTTTTCTTTGACGGAATAATTGTTTTTCAATGTATAAATAAGTTTTATTCCTTCTTTATCATTTATCACTATAGCAGAGAGCTTAGAAGAATTAACAATGACTGACCATACACATCGTTACACTATTCTACTTTAGACTTGTTTGAGGAATCCTTGAATTGCCTATTATCAACTCAAATAATTTATTTTATTATTGACACTTCCAACTTACACGTGTTCATGTGCCGTTGGGATTTTTCCAAACTCTTATTCACAATAATATGTTAGAAAGCGCCCAACTGGGTTATTTATATTATATCTACAATTCTACATGCGCCAGAATTTATCTATTTTATTACTGCTAATGTGATTGAACATACTTATTGTTGGATATAAGTTGACATACTAATATGTTAACTGTACCACGTTATATCTACAATGTAAGAGTATTCCTTAAATTACTGCTACAACACGAACGACAAACCCTTCATTGTAGAAGTTATTTTTTTGTTTTGCGACAGAGAGCTGTGGTTACATCCTGTGCTGTAATCTTTGTTGTTTTGTCAGGTCGGTGTCCCGTGCCCACGCTATTATTATCCTATTTGTGGACGTGTTCGAAATATTTTCCGGTGTGCGAGCCATTCTTTTAGGAGAACTTACAAGGGGAGATCGCCAGATGTTAAGCTCAGTTTTGCTTTGCCAGTTGGTAGCAGGTACCCCTTGCAGTACTTTTTTGTAAAATATTAGCCATAGATTTTTTACGATTTTTTAAAATTTACAGTGGTCGATAGTCTCGCTTTGTACACTCGAATACGAGATATGTTTGTAAGGTGCTCGTGGGGTAGTGGTAAAGCACAGTGATTGTATGGCGAAGGACTATTGTTCGAATCGGGACGGAGCTTTTTTTTTGTTATTAATTTATTTTGTTTTAATCGTTTCAAGTTAAATATTAGAATGATAATGAAGGTGCAAAAATACGCGCACTTTACACAGACTGCCTGTAATATCAGTATTTAATTAGATGTGTCAGAAAATAAATTAATATTGCCCCCAAAATTTAAATTATACTAAACTATACTAAAAACTATAGTAGCGTAGCTACTATAGTTTTTTAATGAATGAGTTCGTTCAGTTTTGTGAAAGATTGAATATTTTTGATAATTTTAACTATGCTTAGTATTTTATTATTGTATTTACAAGGAACCACTAATTTTTTTTATAGAGCAGGTATTACTATTTATAATGTTTAAACATTGCGCAGTTAAATTTTCCTCAATATTTTATATTAAAATAACTGAACGTTACATAATTATGTTACAATATGTTCACGTAGGTATCAGTTTATTGCACCCAGGTTATCGATAGTGGCCTGAATTGAATTCTAATGAGAGCTGCTATTGTAATAATCCACAATAGCCCAACGTTATCCTTCCATAAAACCAATTCCTATATACAGGCTGCTTTAAATTGCCTCAGGAATTTTATCGCGCTTTAACATCCTTTCTAAAATTAATTTTCAGGCTGTGATATTTAAAATGATTATTCCCATAGCAAAACAAAAAAATCAATTTTATTGCACTTATGTTTATGATGTATGTACTTATATTTTATTTTTGCTAAACCAATTTTCAAGAAGAAACAAGTGTATGAGAGTTCAAACTATAACAATTCGACTTCCCATTTTATTTGGCAAATGTAAAATGTAATTTTCACCAAAATTACAAATCTATTTTGTGCTTGCTGAATACTTTTTCAAAAATTATACAAATAATAGTTAGTCAACAAGTTGTATTAAAAAAGAATCATCTTAAACATCACAATCAATAAGTACGACTTTTTGAGTGGAAATAATCTGAGCACTACCTTATATAAATATTAGGACACAGGAGGTATCTGAAGTCAGAGATTTATGCTGTAGAATTTTTGTGGAAATTACAAAAGTTTTTGACACTATGTCGCACAAAATATTCATGGAGAAATTATTTAGATATGGAATCCGGGGCATTATGTAGCTGTGATTAGTTTCAATCTTATCTAAGTGATCATCAACTCATGCTTCAACTGTATACAACAGAGACGTACATTTGTTTCGATATAATAATAAAACGCGATAGACGATTGTTTCTTCTGACTGTATCGTTCGGGTAGGTTTGTGAAGAATGAACGAATTTGTATTTATTGCTAATAAATTTTATTTTAAACTGTACACTTCTTACTACAAGTTAAATCTATTCGCCATTTTTCTTTCATGTCACGTCTAGATTCGTCTGAAAAGGCGCTGGACCAATGGCGGGAAATTTAAACGAGGATCTTGTCACAACAACGATGTATAATACTTGAAGTTATATGCGAGCTTTTCTGAGTTTTAGTAGTTAGCGGCATAATTAGAAGATTCTAGCGTCGATTTAAAATTTTGAAAAATTTAACCGAATATCGCGAAAATAGTGTCTTATATTCGTAAGATAAGTTGCGTTTGTCTCAATTTTTCGACTACTTTTTGAGAATTTTATCAAAATTTTCGATGAAAATTAACAAAATTTTACGATATCTTCGAAACGGTAACTGATAACTGGACGGCATTATCAGAAATGAAATCATCGTCAAAGTTTGTGTCCGACAGTGGTTTAAAAAAAACACGTGGAAACAAAAATATTGAAATTATAAAGACAAAAAATTGTAAAGGTGATCTTATTTTTAAAAAGTCCTTACTGTTGAAAGCTGCTGTAGTTTGTTGAGGTAAGTTCGCAGATAGACGGCACCAGGTGTACGATACATTTCGTTTGTTTACTATAACGATATCGATGACCTAAAACGTCGAAGCTATTGAGAGTATCTGTGCCCTTCAAAAGAGAGCATACAGAGTGATGTATGTAACTTTGTAGTTTTTTTACAAATCGATTTTAAATAATAATTAAGAATCTAAACATGGGCGTTACAATAGCAATGTAATGCCTTCTCGGATATTCCTTAAAAGTACTTGTTTACACACTAACTTATAACAAATGTTCGAAATGTTGACAATTGCTGCCAATACATACCTGTCCACGACGAAGTAGATTACTTCGCACGCGCATGGTAGCTCCCTGTTCTGGTGAATCGTGTTCGCTGCATTATTCACTCGTTCTGTTAAATCTGCAACATTATCTACCGGTTCATTATACACTAGTTGTTTCATAAAACTTCACAGAAAAAAATCACAAGGATTCAAATCAGGCGATCGCGGTGGCCATGTTATAGGTCCAATCCATCTTCTACTAAAGTTCTTATTTAACCAAGTTTAGGAAATTAAGATAATAATTCCTATTTGATCTGAAAGGTAAAATGTGTGGTCCTACGAAAGTATCACTTCTAATACTCGCCCAAACGTTCAGACTGAATCTTAAAAGTGCCATGATCTCTAAGATAGTGAACTGTGGCCGTTAAAGTTCGAGCATCGGGAATCTGACGATCTGGAACAGTCTCAGTATAATTTACCATCATATCAATTGATTCGATACTTGTGCAGCGTGGCACTTTGATAAAAAAAGCAGATGAAACTAACAGAAGAGTACCGCACATCCCGTGGCGTTACACGTAAAATAGCACCACAGGCACAATAGGTAAAGTTCTAATCAGGCTGTTGCATTTGTTAAGTCGAACAAGACCATAAGCATTTCTTCGGCCATTTCGAACGGTTGACTTAAGTTTTTAACCGTATCTTATTAACGAGCATGTTGACATACACATCATCTGTTTACGTTTGAGGCAGGAGTGTTTCGCTTACCATAGTAGATATGTCTGCATTTCAGCAGTTTTCAAACAAAACGGAGCCTTTTCTAAAAAATTATTTGATATTTTCTAAGCCACTTAGTCTGGAGAAATGCAATTTTCTTTTTCTGGGTCAGTAACACGTATTTTAGCTGCGTTTTCAATTTCCGCAATTATTTTTTTTTTAATGGAATGAATAATACATTAGGATTCGGCGATATTTAGCTATATATAACTAAATTTGTTTGCCAAACAATCGAAAAATGTCTGCATAAGTAACGGAAAGGTGAGAATCCGTACAATGACAAGCATGACATCCCGACAGGATAATTCCCTCGTAAGCGAAATCCGTAACTTAATCTCGAAACTATTAATAATTTACCGTTGCATTTCGTAGGTGAAACGTGAACACAGTATGCATAATTCATTCTTGTTTTCTGATTCACGCGATTCCACACGCTGCGCTCGTGTGTAAATACGGTAGATTTGATTGATCGCCGGCGTCTCACTTCGGGCGCTCCTAATTTCTTTCATTGTGTTCTCCTAGCGGGAAGAAAGGAACACCTAGGGAGATCCAGTCACGGCTCGCAACGCCCTAGAGTTAAAAGAGAAGATAAGGTTGATTGGTTAACACATAGCGCTTACAATTTGCGAAGTTACTATCTCATAGATGATGTATAGGTTGATGCTAGGTTACGAAATACCACATGCCTTACAGTAAATACGGTGGAGATTTTCTTTGGTACCTATTTCAATAATGCTACAAATAATGGAGCTTCTACAGTGCATCCAAAAGTTTGGAGACATCAAAGTAATAGGTATTATTTTTTTTTCAAAAGATATATTGATGGCTGTATGGTTGCATTAGAGGAAAAAAAAACATACGAATTTTACTTGAAAAATTTAATTCTTATCATCCTAGGTTAAAATTTACAATTGCAACAGAAGAAAACACAGCATTACATTTTTAGACCTCAAACTCATAAAAAATAAAAACAAAATTCTAACACAATGATACACTAAACTTGCATGGTCTGGGCGTTATTTAAATTTTAAATCATCACAATCACTTTCACAGAAAGTTAGTGTCATTATTAATTTAGCTGACCGTGTTATAACACTAACAGGTCACATTTTTCGGACCGACGCTATTAATAAAGAAAAATATATTTTAAAACAAAATCATTATCCAAATTATATTATAAGTAAAATTTTCCAACAAAGAAATCTCCTATTTTATAATAAATCAACAAGATATACGAAAAATAATCAAATAAACACAAAATTTTTCAAAACCGCTTATGTAAAACATTTATCCAAAAAATAAAACAAATTCTCAAGTCGTATAATTTCAAAATAGCAAATCAAAATAAAATAACATATTACAAAACCAAATGTATGCAAAATTCAAATCAAAAATTGAAAGAAATAAAACATCACACATTGTATATAAAATTGACTGCAAAAATTGTAAGGGTGTGTATGTTACAGTCAAAGTAATTAATCTAGCCATTATAAATAACATCTGGTCATTATACAGCCTGTTAAAAAAAGGTTGTCGGATATTTTACCCAATTATAGTACTGGTGGAAATAAACAAAAAAGTCTTAGTCAACATGGATCCGCAATTCAACTGTTTTTGACATATAGTCGATTGCATATTTTAAAATAAAAGAAAAACATTTTTCGGTTTTGAGAATAGTTCCCTTTGTAAAAGAACTGATTATGACTTAAAATTAGTTCTGTCAGACATCTGTCATCAGATTATTTATCATTTGCGTAAATTTTTTTTTGTTCTCAAATTATGCATAAGTACACAAATGCAGAAATGGCCGATATGCATTTTATGTACGGTCGTGCGAATGGTAATGCCACTGAAGCACGGCGTATGTATGCCGAAGAATTTCCAAATCGGTTGTTACCGAGTGATAAGATTTTCTCAAGACTTCATATCCGGCTGTCCGAAACTGGTTCATTTAAAATTAATGGTGGTTCTGGTAGACCTAGATCAGTTTCTTCTCCCGCAGTAGAATTAGATATTTTGAGACGGGTACAAGACAACCCAAATATTAGCACCCGAAGACTTGCCGCAGAACTGAACGTCAGTCATCCTCTCATTTGGAGAATTCTGCGGGAACAGCAGCTCTATCCCTACCACATTCAACGCGTGCAAGTTCTTGCTCCTCTCGATTATGATGCACGTAGGGTTTTTTGTCATTGGGTTTTACGAAAGCTGGCAGAAACTCCTAATTTTGCGACTCAGATTTTATTTAGTGACGAGGCTGGGTTTACAAGACACGGAATATTAAATTTTCATAACGATCACGTCTGGGCAGATGAAAATCCCCATGCTGTTGTTGAACTGCATCACCAAAACCGTTTTTCGCTAAATGTTTGGCTTGCTATTTTTGGAGACTGTTTAATTGGTCCAGTATTTCTCCCTAATCGTTTAACGGGACAAATATACTTGGATTTTTTAAGAAATGAATTACCCGTTTTGTTGGAAGACGTGCCACTTTTTAACAGATTAAATATGTGGTTTATGCACGATGGAGCTCCTGCGCATTTTTCCATCGTAGTTAGAAATTTCTTAAATCAAGATTACAACGAGAGATGGATAGGACGGGGTGGACCAACTGCATGGCCTCCTAGGTCCCCTGACCTGACACCTCTAGACTTCTATGTTTGGGGGCATCTAAAACAATTAGTGTACGCACGATCTGTAAACAATTTGGAAGAACTCAGGCAACGAATCGTAAATTGTTGCGAGGAAATTCGGAGGACTCCAGGAATTTTCGAAAGATTGCGTCGATCTTTCATAAGAAGGTGTGAAGCGTGCTTAGAAATGAACGGTGGACATGTAGAACAATTTCTTTAGTTTTACTTTAAATAAACATTTTAATTTACATTGCGATCAGAATTTCTTTGAAAATTTTTATCCTACTAAAACAATATGCAACCGACTATATGTCAAAAACAGTTGAATTGCGGACCCATGTTGACTAGGACTTTTTTGTTGATTTCCACCAGTACTACAATTGGGTAAAATATCCGACAACCTTTTTTTAACACACTGTATATTTGCAAGTAAGTTTCTTATTGGCATAAAGCAAAGTTAATGGTATTATTTGTCAATTATGATATGAGCTGGTATATTAGAATTAAATATCAAACTAAAATAAATAATAATCCGCTCAATTCAGAATGACATAATTTTTAGAAGCCAAATACGTACCTACATTTGCTAAAAAGTTTATTTTAGAATCCTATTATAATACAGGGAAAGTCTTTAATCTAAAATAGATGTTAACAACAAAAATATACCACAAAAGAAGTGTTCTGAAACTAAAAATACTAAAATTATATAGTCTTTGAACTAAATTAGAACATAGAAATCCGCAATTACATCATTTGCCTCCTCTATAATGCCATTCTAGCGACTATTCCGCCATTGAGTTGTTCGCGCAGTGACCTTCCATAACTTCGAAGAACTTTGAAGTGCCATTAACGATGAAACCGAAGCTATAAATTGCGGGCATTCAGCAAACGCATTAAAGGGAACGTTGCATGTTACTGGCGGTGTTGACTTATGTTTGCGCGCCAATAATAACTTCTCGTAGGGGATTTATGGAAATTTCTCACTCGTATCGAGAGCATTGTGCGAGCAGGTAAAAATGTGTGAGATACGGTTTGTATGGTAACGTACCGATTATTCTATTGTGTCTACTCGATATGTCAGATCGATTTTAGCGATTGTTGATAATTTATTGGATGCTTATTCGTTTCTGGCACATTAGAATCATTTATTGTGCTTTATTTCAAGTCGATTGGAATAACGTTTGTGCACAATTTTATAGCCTATTCTTCTATGCGCCTATCTCAATTATCCATAGAGGTATTGGTTTGCAGCAATTGAAATTGTATTGTAGTTGGTATTTCCTTTTTGTGAAAAGAGAACATTGCTTTGTACCTCCACAGTGTGTTGGAGTTTCAGCGATTTATAGCGGCCCAAAACAGAATATTGGGTGCCAAAATAAGAAAACGCTAGTTTTTTCAATTTGTTTAACATAATTCTGGAACAGCGCACAGTGCGACAGACCGACAAAAATCTGCAACTTTTTTATTTATTGATCTAGATTAGTGAAATTTGGCGAAAATTTAGAAAATGTAATGTACGTCTATATCTATTAGCTAACAAATCTACACAAAAATTAAGGTTAACTACTTTGTCGCAGGAAAGTCGAAATAGAATGACTTGTTACACTCGTTTAGTTCAAGGAATCTTATAAAGAGGATTGTTAAAACAATTCATGTCATACTGTTGTTATTAAATGCTTTCTTTAGGGTGTCATTAGCGTAAGAGGTGTGATAAAGACATTGAGGTGTATTCCTTAACCAACAGGTAAGATGTTCACTAATACTAAAAGTTGAAATACACTGTTATTAATCACGGAAAGTATAAAATATCAATTATAAAGGGATAAATAGAAAAGAAGCATTATTCTAGCAACTGTTCTGCTTCGTAGTTACATTTTAGCACGTTTCTTAGTAAGGGAATAGACAGACTGGATTTGTATGGATCCGAAGTATAAAGTACTGTATAAAATACATTCTTATTTTTACTCTAGCTCTTGAACATTTTTGGACATGACGCAAAATTAATTTAGAACACATAATGTTTGTACCTTGATTTAATATTTTGTGAATAGAGGAAGGCATATAATACCAACTGTATTTACTTATACAAACCCCTACAGTTTTAACACGTTGCCTGCCAGCTACGAGTATTCTCGTAGATGAAAGTAGTACCTACCGATTGGTTGGCAGCCAACATGTTAAATGCAAGTTTTCCAAATTTCTGGGGTTGATCATTTTACCGCAGGCCAATATTTGGAAAATGATATGAAGTATGTGTATTAACCGTTCGTCGACTCCAGTAATATCACGTGTATAACTAGAATTGGCAAAGAAACGCTTCACAGTATTACCGTCACTGTTATTCCCACTAGCTTGTCGATGTCTATTTATAATTATATCTAACCCACTATGAAATTTTTCGTGGACCAGTCGCTTCTTCCTTTATTTCTCTCGCTTCTGTTTTTCAGACCACTTTTTAAATGATAAATTGTAAGAAATATGAAGAATCATCTCCACAGTACGGACTTATTTTTTCAAAGTTTTAATCTCGAATATCTCGAAAACGATTCGAGATATCGATGTTTGCTTTAGACCAATTGATTCCGCGCACTCGATGGACCTTATTAGAGGACTCTAGCGTCGACTAATTTGTTCAAAATTTTTGCTCAAATATCTCGAAGACGGTTGGAGACATCAGCAAACGCTTTTTAGAATTCAATTCCTGGCACAGTAATCTAGAATGACCGATGCTGCTGCATAAACTTCAGCATCACCAGGTATAAATGAAATACAGTGCCAAGAAACAACTGGAGATGACTAGTGTTAAGAAGTAATTCTCGACGAGCCAAGAGAACGATTTCTCCTAAGAATAGAAATATGGCCATTCAAGATTTATCGGAGAGGAGCGAATTGAAAACAAAACTGCTGCCCTTATATACAAAAGCATTGAAAGTTGAAGGAGGGTCCCTCAAAAAGGATGAGTAAATAAACTAGTCGGTTTGTTGCAGTTTCAACTTTTTTTCTTCTTGGAGCAAGAAATGATGACACAATCAGGTGAAATGGAAGCGTACACTGACTTGATAACAAATAATAAGGATAACATTGAAAATGTAAAAGAAAAACAAAATTGTCCTTAGCACAATAAACTGAAGTGATCGAAATTACTAGAATACTTAAACTCGTGGTTTTTTTTCCTACAAGGCTAAATAAAGGAGAAAAAAGAAAAAATGAAAATTATTGTTTGTTTAAAAATATCTGGAACGTCATTCACCATAGATTAATTCTTTCTTAGAGTCCATAACAAACATTAATGCAATCATTTCCCCAAATTTAAATCTACCTGCAATAATGAGTGAGATGCCGATGATGAGGGGCGAAAGTGACTCACTTTGTATATACATTATGCGTTTTAACTAAATGCATGCACACAGGAAGGTAATAAATACTCCCTCCAAGGTTTTGTAGCACATAAAGAAAGAGGTGTTCAATGCTTAGGTATATAAATATGACAGACTAATAAATATGAAAATAAAGGTACTCTATTAGATTTCAAAGTAATTTAAAGGCTAAACTATTACAGCAACGGTATAATGATGTCGTATTTCCTTCGTGTGTACTCATATTTATTACTAAATTAGTATATATGTATCACTACTACTCGTTAAGTGAATTGAACAGGTTTTGACATAAATTAGAGTTCATGCAATCTTAAGGTTAATAGTTATTCCCATATGACACATCAAGGTAATTGGTTACGTTTAGAGTAATTGGATTATATAGACAGTAAGGGCACCTTCCTTCCTTTAACCTACCATACATATATAGAGAAAACTAGATAATAAAAATAGTAAGAGCGAACTTTATGATACATGCTAATATTATAATTATAGCTTAATAAGCCATATAATTCTTCTAATAAATAGTAATATATACATTCATAGATTAATAGTGGATATTTGATAATGTATTGCTGTCCCTGAGCGAATATTTTATTGTATTTCTAATACCCTGTATAATGTAGGCGAAAATTTATTTTTTGGAATGTGGCTAGTAATCGAATAAAAAGATTTACATTTTACGTTTCGGCTTCTTTATTTACTTTTTAAGCCTTCATCAGAAACTGATTGTATACGTTATCGCCAAAGGTCAAACACATAATATTAACAATAACAATTTTTTTACACGTTAAAAGAAGTGTAAAAGACGATAAATTACAAACATTATGGAACAAACAAACGTATAACTTTACAATCATATGATAAAATGATCATTTTATCATATGATCATCTTTTTATTCGATTACTAGCCACATTCCAAAAAATAAATTTTCGCCTACATTATACCACTCCTGGCTAAATAAAATTTCTCCCTACTAAAATACCCTGTATTACAATAACATTTAATAATAATGATTTTATTTTTTTTTTAACTAGCTATGTGGTCTATGAATATGTTAAAATTTAATTTAATAATGGATTAATTTTTTTTGATTGGCGGCCATAGAATAAAAGCCATTACTTAACTTCAATATAAAAAAGAAAATGCACTTATACTCCTATTTTTAGGCCCTCAATTTCGCATTTCTTTATTAAATTAATTTGCTATTGTAATTTTTCTTTTGTTTAATGAATGTTTGAATTAGTTCTTTGAAAATCTTTACCTTCGGCCTTTCTCCCTAGACTAAACTTGCGTGGACGGTGGTGTATATATATGCTTCTCATTTGAAATAAACGCTTGAATACCCGTTAATGCTTAGGTCGTAACTTTAACATATGATACCATGAACATCTCAGATAATAGTTAATAATAAATGTCCGTTTAAGTAAACGTATAAAATACTAAAAGCTTTTGGCATGGAGATAGCAAAATTATATAAACATTTTATAAATATACAATACTATTTTTTGTACTGTGTATATTCGTTATTGTGTTAGTCACCGTGACTAAGAATCTGATTTTGTACTGTTATTATTTTTATGCTATTACAACATGCATAATAATATAAATATATATTATCCACTAACACTTCCTGAATTGTAAAAATATTGCCTAAATATCATTTTCAATTGATATAATCATAATTTAAAAAAAAAGTTATGAAGGGCTGTGGCAAGTAAACAATATTTTCCATAGCCGTATAATTGATGATCTATAAGAGTTAATAAACTGGAGGTAATATTAAGTATCAAACTAATTGTAAGTAAATAAATCTTTATTGAAACTATGAAAGAAGCTGTTCAGAAACCGTTAACAATAGGGAAACTTAATATGGATTAAAACCATAATCCTTCTGAGGATGTGTAAACTAAATGAAAATTAAATTAACTCCCAACGTGTCAAATGTTTCCCATGTCTTGGTGTCACCAATTCACAAGTCATATATGTGTCTATGTCGTGAACAGTTCTAAAGCGCAAAACCGGATACCAAACTCTGTTCAAGATGCAACTTTCCTCTTTTTTATTAAAGTTGTTCGAATGTTTGTACCTATATATCTCTCTCTACGTTTAGTGGTATCAATGTAAACCGATCCACATGAACACGGTATTTTATAAACACCAGAAGATAACAAGGGATCTCTTTGGTACTTAGTGGAACGTATTCGACTTTTAATTTGTATGTATGTAATGTTATGTCGTTCAAGTAGCCTTCCCGTTCGTTGTTATATTCTTAAGATATGGCAAAAAAGTTGTACCTTGTCTGTCTAATCGCCTCAATTGGCGTTTTGTTAGTGTTCTTTCAGTGTTTTGGTAGTGTATCATCCTTTTTATCTCTTCTTTATTGTGGCCATTAGCTTGTAACCTGTGATTTAAGTATTCCAGTTCTTCTTGTAGATGTTTCGATTCACAAATGCGTGTAGCACGATCTACCAGCGTTTTTATAATTGCTCTTTTTTGCCTTGGGTGGTGATTGGAATGTTTATGAAGATTTAACCCAGATACACCTGCAACTTTATATTGTTACGTACTGTGTTAAGTACAAGAATCATGAAATCATCATCACTTGCTGAATATTTTTATGATAGAAAAATTATGTTTTTGCGCCTCCGTTCAGAAACACTGATTTTGCATTACTTTAAACCGTTTGTAAACATACCATTCTCCGGCCTAGGTCGACAAAAAGATCACTAAAGGTTGGCAACACTATAATAATAATAATAATAATACATGTTCTTTGTCCAATAGTTTCCCAATTACATGATAATAATATATTACATATGTGTACACACAATACTTTTAACTAAAAATAAAAATAAAAAAATAAATAACTTATAAATAATTTAAACTATTGAAAAAAATGTCTGTATAATGTGAATTCGAAGGGCTATCTATAAATCCGTGCACTAACTTTCATACGAAGCGGGCTCCATGACACTGTCGACGCTATGTCAATGATGTGACAGCATGCCTATCCAGCAAAGATGGCAATTTCTCTGACATATCTGTGATTAATTGTAGATTCGATGATAGATGACAGAATTTCCGTTACACAATTTCTTAATTAATTCATATTCTTTCTAATTCAATTGTCGGAAGATTTTACAAGTAATAAATTGTTAATAACTTGTTGTTATTTGGGTCTCTATATCCCTTATTATTGATGAATATATATATATATATATATAAAAACTACCAAGAAAATTAGAACGCCAAAATACTAAGTTATATTAACCCTACGTAACATGCATTGCCAACATATACTGTTAACTCCCCAGCGTTAATTTCTTTTATTTTCAACAAAATGAAGATTTAGACACACAAGATATCCGATCACTCCACACTAGAATGATTTAATTAATTCGGGACAATTGTTTCGGAAATTCATGGATTTCCATTTTCAACTGAAGACCGAATGAACTAAGAACCGATAAAATATCTAAACAAAGTTAGTTATGCCTACCCAAAATTTATATTTACAAGTACCTTTTACCGCCTGCGTTGGCCTGCTCCAATTCTGAGAATTCCGAACTCATACAAAATGTAACTGCGAACGAAATGTGTTTTCGCAGTTACATTTGATCGGATATCTTGTGTGTCAATTACAATGGTACAGTCCTTGCATATCTCAGTATAAAATTAAGATTTGTTGGCGCCAAAAATAATAAAATAACACAGCCAGAAACTCTTTTGCGAGTATTCACACTGTTTCTGGCTTGGTGATTCAAATTACTATTTGCTTACTGGTGGCGCCGGTGGCAGAGTACTGAAAATTATTTATAGTCAATTGTCATTTAGATTATATCAATGTAATAGTTTTAGTTCATGGTCATACATATGCATAAAAAATATATTTTAGTACGTTATGGTACTGGGAGTATTTAAATTGCAAAGTACTTGGAATAGTTAAAACTACTTGAAGGACATTCGCTTATTCTAAGTAATTTAAATACTTGAAGTCATCAAAAGTACAGAGTAATTTCAAGTAAATTACTTATTACTGCCAGTACTTTTTAGAATTAGTAGACTTTTCACTTATTACTTGGAACAAAAATAATTTCTGGACTACTTATACCGGTTACTGGAAGTACTTTATCTTAATATATAATTGCCACAGCTCTGGGTAACGGTCAGTGTGGGTAGGTTGCCTGTAGACTTTATGACGAAGTGACCTAAATGAAAATGATAAAATCAATACTTTCCTGATTACCACCCTGTACCTCCGGTAATAAAAACAATTTACTGACATATTTACTCTACCTAATCTTAGCCAATTCGCACATCAAATTTTATTAAATTTGAAAGCGTTTGTATGTAAGAACACTTCCTCTAGCATATGTAAGTTTTCAATTTTTCACAGAAACAGTTGTAACTCGTAAAACATAAAGCATGAATGATGAATGGAGTGTAATTGTGGATCTTTCATAATGTAAAATACATAGGGCGTTCTCTGAAAAAAATGAATTGTACTGTGCCACTTTTTATGAAAAACCCTTTTTATCGGAGGATATTTTCTTTCTAAAGGTACATAATTAGCATTATATACATCCCCAAAATATGAAATTACTATTTAATGTACAGCTCGCGTAAAGAAAGACAGTGGACATACTAGTGCTGCACCTTATATAAGGAACTTTCCGTCTCCGAATATTCGTTTATGACTGGTTAATTTTTGTTTTCTCTGGGTGCATTTGGTTATAATTATTGTAAAACAGTAGGACCACTGTGAATCTTACTGTTTAACTATAACGGAAAGCTGTCTTTTCTATCCTCAAGTACAATAACGATTTCTACTAGTGTAGGAAATGAAATAACTCATCCACATATTAATTATTCTGTTGCAAACGATCGTAACGACTGTAATACCAGTTAAGGCAAGGCAGCGCGTTTCTAAGCATGTGTATCGATTCTGTTTATGTAAATTGAAACAGCGCCCATTACCAGTTTCTCGTTATAGATTTTATAATTCGCTTGCAGTATAATAACCGAGAAGGAACGTTATGTGCATTATCGCCAATAATTTACGATTACGATATAGGAAGTACTTAAATAATTATTTCACTTGTGTATACGATATTGTTTATGTTTCACGCAAATTACTGTAGAGATGTATTCGTGCTTATTACTTGATGGAGAAGATACTTGGATATTATTTATTTGTTGTGAATAATTTCAACGCGACGCTTATAATGTTCGTTATTGTCGCACCGTAACTGCTGATTCCTTGCTCGTTTTCGACTCGTAATCTCTGTTTCCCTTGTAATTCTCTACCGATGATGGGACTGCGCTATAGTTGAGACTGTAATGATAGAAGTTATAAGTACCCATACATTGAAAGCACAAACCCGCCTCTGGAAAACGTGGATGCCTCCAGGAATTCATCCTTGGATGCAGGGTGTAATTTGAGGCCGCTAGTAATTCCAGAAATTACACGTTACCGGACTCGTGCATGCTCCCGGCCACAAGCTTCTTTTTTCCGTAGTTGAACAATTGAATCCCACAGGCGGCCAATTACCTGGAATCTCACGATTAAAAAAAAAAGGTACATACCGATGCGTTGGCTTGCTTTATTATCGTATGTACGGGGATGTTTCTATAATTGCGTATACATATCGTTCGTAAAAGTACATTGTTCGTTTTTCTTTTATGGTTGTAATGGTATTTCAGATTTTAATATGTATCCTTCCAATCGCAATGGAATTGCATTGAAATTTTATGGATTCTCAATTAACTAGTCTGTTGTTTCATGTACTTAAGGAACTGATTTGTTTTGTATCGGTAATATTCTTAAAAAAGCGTTTAATTTATTTTTCATTTACTTTACACAAATGAACCCTTTCGCTCACTGCGTCCTCAAATGAGGACAACCTATTCAGATTTTATTCCTATGTAACTCGACTCATTTTAGCTTTGCTATCACATTGTTCTCACTTATAGAAGTCCCATTCTTTCAACGTAATATATATTGTAAAGGATCTAGAAGTAAATACTGATTGAGTCTTTTTGGACCTGTTCGGGCCTCCACTTCGTGGTCGCACCAACTTCCCCATTTTATTCTCGGCCTTTTTTGTCACTTCTCTTATGTGTTCCCAGCGTATCCATAACAACTCCTAGGTATTTCATGCTGGTCTTAGACATTATGTCAACCTCTCTTATCTTAAATTTGGATACCTTCTCTTTTCCGTCTCTTTCTCATGATGGGTGCTTCCGTTTCCTCAGGGCCCAACTGAAGTTCATTGGCGGAGATCCTACCAGCAATGCATCTTAGATTCTCGTTAGTATTTATCATTGATATTGTTAATGCTAAGTCGTCGGCAAAACCAATGATGGTTGTTCGACCTTAAAGTTCTAATTCAAATCTACCGTTGTAAAGAATATTCCACAACACGGGGCCCCTCTGTGATTGTAGCATTGTCTAGACGAATAACAAAAAAAAATCAGGTATATTATGACAATTACTGTAGTAATTATAATTTACTACAGCTTCTAAGAAAAGGCAGCTCTACATCTCTAAAACAGCGAGAATTTACAGATTCACGAAGATGGTGATCTGAAAAAGAAAGGAAGGGCATCATGTGAAGAAGTGATGTAGCTATTCTCTCTGGGGTTCTCTACGCCCAGCGCTGGAAATCTTTTCCTGACCAAGCCCTCACAATGACACAGCACATGAACAGGGGTTTCTTCCTGGTCCTGGCAGAATCTGCAAATAGCGTCCTCAGCCAGGCCCATGTTATGCATATGCCTATTTAGTCTACAATGACTAGTCAACAGATCTACTATCATTTCGATAGTCTTTCTGTCTCTATCCAGTAGGTTTTTAGAAAACTTGGGCCTCTGTTACCTTAAGAAACCTTTTGCCTTTCTTTGTCCTAATGATCCCTGCCACCATTCCTTGGACTTGTTCTATATCCATTCGTTGATGGACTTTTTAATTTGCGATTTGCTAATATTGAATCAACGAATGACTTCGACGAGTCTTGTCTAGCCAGATCGTCGGCAGTCTCATCTCCTTTCATGCCTATATGGCTGAGAACTCAGGCCAATGTTAGTTTTCTTTGGGTGCCCTCATTTAAACAAGACCGAAGAGGGGTATGATCACGTCCAACGATTCAGTGTGATAGGTAGTTATAATCCCCACATGGGAGGTGACGATAAATTTGATTATTTGATTACTATTTATCGAATTTTTATATACAGCAAAGAGTGGACGTTGCGAAATGTTCGCACATGCCATTGACTTATCATGTGCTAACGCTTAGCTTGAATATCGACAAAAGGCAAAAGAAGCAGGTGTAGAAGAAATTCTTAGATATTCTGCATTTTAGGCACTATGTGGCGCGTATTCTAATGAAAGCCATGAAAACTCCTACCAGAAAAAGAGGCCCTCCATGTAATGTCGATCAGGAACCTGCAGCTTTAACTTCAAGTACTAGTAGAGGCAAACTGGTTAAAACTTGTCCCGTAATAGAAATTAGGCTAGGCTCAAGGTGTAGATTGAAGAATAAAGTGTGAAAAATGCGATATCTATCTTTGTTTAGCCAAAGCGAAAAACTGTTTCTTGAGATATCACACTGTCTAATTGTAATACAATTTTAATAAAGTGCGTCATTGCTTTACTTAATTTGGCACTTTTCACAGAATTTCTTTCTACTCCATTAGCTGACGATGTCCCCTATTGAGCACACGAAATTGTGCACAAACAACGCATTTCGAAAAGGTGAAATTTACATTAAAGATTTTCAGAAAAATCATAGTTACATTGCGGTAAATTTCAGATTTTTGCTTCAACGGTTTTAATTCGTGCCCGAGGGGTTTAAAAGAGCTGTGTTGCTCCAAAACTAATTGCATCTCTTATACTGTTTTGGGAATTACATTACTATGATATGCATGTTAAATACGGGTAGCCAAGGTAGGTGCATGTTTCATTTATTTAAATCTATGAACAAACTGCTACAATATGTGCTCTAACTAGATTATAGCGCAGATACCCTTATCATGAGATTATCCTTTAATGTCCGAATAAGTGTATGTTACAGTTACTCGTTGCCCGGTCGTACAGTTAAACTCTCTATAGCACGTTTAAATATTTATAAGTTTTTTGTTTAAATCGGTAATTGAGAATCCGGTGTTGAAAATGGTTATGCGTACTCAATGATCTAAATTTATACCTTGGGCGTTATGATAGTGTTTCCTAATAAGTAATATTACTCAAAAATTTACGTAAATGAGTATAAGTAGATAATAGGTATGTTTAACGTTCGTACGGACGTATGCATTATTCCCCCAAGGGCATTAAATGAATGGATTTTTCAGTGTGTGTTAGTTGCGTCTGAAGTCGAAAGCGGCTGCATTATGTAATATTAAACTCTTTGTTTGATTTTAATCGCTATGAAGTGCTTCGATTAAAACTGACGGCGTTTTTAAAATTTAAATAAAAATATTATTTAACGAAAAATAACCGTAAAAGTTACTCAAACAACTTACAACACAAAAAAGATTATAATAATCATGTACTTTTATAACTTTGAGCATTTAATACCTGTGTATATAATATACAATAAGCGTTACTTCATAGAACGAGGTTTGGTTTTAAAATAATATAAAAAACAAAAATATGAGTTTGTGATATTATTCCCTAAGGCACATAAAGTATAATATAGTGACTGAAGAAAATATTTTAGATTTTTTTAAGGAATATACCCAGCCCAATAAAATCTATCTGGATGAAACAGTAAATAGGTAGTTCAAGCGCTTTTGTGAGCTCCGGAAATAAAAAAAAACTTTTAAAAAATGGGATTTCTTATTTTCAAGAGTGATTAACGCAAATATTTGATATGTCGTCCATTTTGCTGCTGTACAATCACCAACCGCTCTTCCAAATTGTACACAGCATTATTCAGCATATCTGGTTGAATTGCAACAATTACATCTCTAATAGAGTCCTTTAATTCTTCCAGCGTTGCTAGTCGTTCTAAACACGACACTTTTTAAATAACTCCACAGACAGTAATCCGTTGACTTAAGATTAGGGAATCTTGGAGGCTATGAATTTACAGCAGCTAACAATTCTTTAACTGGTTGGAAAATATGCGGGGGTGCTCCATCCCGCATAAAAATAATGTTTTCTATTCCTTCGTGCTTATTTTGTATCCGTGGAATGGGATGATTTCGTAACATTTACAGGTGTCGTTCACTAGTAACAGTTACAGATACGGCTCCTCCATTGTGTATCTCCTCAAAGAAGTAGGTCCAATGATAAAATTAGCAGTGAAACGTGAACGATTTCATGTGGATTATATGTCGACCATATTCGACAGTGGTGAGTATTGACTCCACCGTTTAGCGAGAAATGGGCCCCGTCTGTCCATAAAATACGAGATAACCATTCAGGTTCAATTTCAGTCTAAGCCAACATAAAACAAATCATACCTGATAGGAGAATCTGCATCCTTTACTTCAAAAAGCAGTTTCAGTTTTATAGGGATACATTTTTAGGATTTTACGTAAAAATCTCTAAACCGTGTTTATGGCATTTGCAATCGTTTCGAATTCACACTACTGATTGCTAGAGAATTAGTGTTAGTTGTGTTATGCTTTTCCTGAAGAACTTCTGAAACTTGGACATCACTAATTCTTGGTCTTCCTGATCGTGGTAGATCAGTTACAGATCCTCTTCTTTCAAATTTGCTAATCAAATTACGACAGGGCCCTAATCTTAACCTCATTGTCGTACGAAATATTCGTAATCCAGCAGTGTAATTTCTATACTACATTCATAATAACATTGAATTAAACCATTTTTTGTTTGTAGTTCCATATTCTGAAAGTTTAAATCGTTTCAATCGACGTTTACGTGAGTATTATTTTAAGAGCAATTCCCTAAATCGTGATGATTTATTTGACACTTTTATCAGTAGTTGACACGACAACTTTTTTGATTTCCATAGATATAGTAAAATCAAAATCTAAAAGCAACTAGATTCCATTTATTTTTTGCTACTAGCTTGATTTCTTAAAATTATATAAGAGTTGAAAGTATACCCCTTACTTTAGGATGGTCCCATACTATTTTCTATTTTGGTGCCGTAATAAAGTATCACGTAATCGAAAAAGTGCTGTGATGGTTAATTCCATTATTGACATTGTAATAGCTTTATTAAGTTTAAACAATAAGGCAGTTTGTGGCTAACTTTTGGAAGTTATGAAAAAAATCCAAGCTGTTAATATATTTGTAGTCAGTCTGAAGGCCCCAAACTATAAAATGTATATCTCTGTACTATCCTTCATATATTTGTTGTTACTAATCGATTTATAAGGGTGATGGCGTATGAGCTAAGATCGCGATGGCAAAAAAATGCATTTTGGCAACTGTCATCCGATGTGAACTTATTTCGTGGCTTTCATTAAGATAAATTCACCAAGGATCGTTTAAACAAAGCTATTACTTTGACAAACTGAGATGTTGATGTTTCGTCTAACACTTAACAAGGTGCGTTGAGTAATTACACTGCAGTGGTGAAGATTTTTTGGCCTTTCCCATTAATTCAGGAAAAGCTATGGCAACGTTGTAGTAATTATTAAATTTACGCTTTTCATGAAACGCATTTTGATTTTTACGGAGTGCGTTCGTAAATTGGCCTCCCCATATTTACAAAGTAGGTACTTAACAAAGTCAGAATAATTTCGAATCCAAATGTAAAATTTCAAACCAAATGCCAATTTAAATTCAACTGTCAGTGAAAGACAAGTAAGAACCCATTATGTTAAAAATCCTAAATTTTAATTCAAAGACAAATATTAATTCTAAATTCATAATTACCAAATAGAAAAATGGTAGGTATAACCCATGACGTGAAATTCTTGACGAGGGATTAGAAAAATAATGAGTTGGTGTTGTTTGGACTATTTCCATCGTCTATTGGATTGTGGGAAACCGACGTTTCGACAATGGAGCACTTTGTAGTAAATTCAGAATTTTTATTTATTGATAAACATTGCTAACACCATATATTAGATTTAAAATGATATGACAGATCAGCTTATGTAAAAAAAAGCAAAAAGAATATGGTGCAAATCGTCGTTTGACTATGAATTACAAAAAAATTAAAATGTTTATCTTGTTAATCTGAAGAGTTTCAATTACTTCATGCAATGCGCCTACATAATAGCTATTTTCACGATAACTTCTTAAGTATACTGCTTCGTATGTACTTTTAAGTCTTGGAACTATTTTCATTATCGCAATAGCATCAGCAGGTAAGCATCTTTTATTAAATTCTTGGTTATGTTAGTCATTACATTTTCAGTACTCACAACCGAGGAACAAAATAGAATTGTCTCCGACTATACTACGAAATGCAACTCGACCCAACAACTCCTACATATCTGCATGTTATGTCTGCTTATTGTCTACTTGTTCTAATACGAGATTTTATTTGTATGATACTTGTTATGACTGAGACGGTTATTCTACAGAATGTAGAATATATATGCATGTATACATAATATTTGCAATAGATAATTTCAAGAAATTATGTGAGATTGTTATTCAAAAGTTCTTTGCATCAGTTTCATATTCTGTTCATATGAGCAGCCAAAAAGGTTTCAGAATATAAGGTCATATTACTGAATTATATTTATAGTATTTAGTGCTTTTGGAAGTAATAATTGGCATTGATAATTGATTGTTATGTTGTCATTTATTGACGAATTTATTTAAACTGAACGTCAGCTAGAACGATACTTCTAAATAAATAACTGATTGCGGAAAGCTAATATATACATTCTTAAATATAGACATATTGCATTTCTAATGGCCGAACATACTTCAAAATCGTATATACAATTTGCATTTTACACAGCACGTTTCGCTCATCCTGAAGTGAATTCATCACGTGATATATTTGAAGCGTGTATATTCGAAATGCACGTTGTACTTATGCTAAACGAGTGCCCGTATACATTTTCCAAATCGTCGTGCGAGATAGGCGCACAGCATTTACATAATCGCACAATTATTTTACATTCGGAATTATAAGTTGTCTTCCCCGCTTGTATGTACGGTAGAACGTTGCAACAGCTTCTTATTTGACATGTCGGATATATCCACAAGCTAAGAGCGTTATTGTTAATGCCGTTGCTCGAAACAAAGACGGTCGCACGAAAAAAGAAAGAAAATTTCTGATGTGGATCCGGCGGCTATGCTATATAGACTGGATAAGCAGATAAAAGTGGGTGTCGAATCAAGACCTATGATTCCGAAACCATCCTACGCTTACTTTTGTAACGTAGGCTTGGCTTGTATGTATATATGTTGTATTCTGGAGCATATTTGTGATACACATTTGCTTGCTCTAAACACGCTAATCTTTAATACTAGTATTATTTAACGTACATATGTGACTTTAAGGATGGATTTTATTATATCAACGACAAAACAGGGCGTGATATCCAAAACGAACAACATTGTTACAAATAATCGTTTGGTTAAACATTTTTAAACTGCAGCAAGAACAGGAATAACATTTGAACGCCTATTGCGAGCAGGCAGAACAACATTTCATAAAATTTTATGACATTCATAAACTCCTATTCGAACTAATCTTAAATACGACGATAAAGAGGCAAGGCAGTTGGTGAGAAGTGAGAACTATGAATACTTAAATAATCTAAAGTTCTATATGTGGTTTTAAGTTTTATAAACAGCAATTTTCTAGCGTTCCATTTTAACACGTAAAGGAAATGATATCATGGTAAAGAAACCAAGCTAAACTCTGTTGGCTTCAAATCTGATAAATATTTTATGTACATATATAAGCTATCAGTAAACTATGCATTTTTAAACTTGATTTTATATTCTATAGATCCAATTGAAATCTTTAACAGCATGCATTCTTTAAGAAAGATCTCATTGGTTAGAATTGTAGAAATGTCGACATCTCTGTTTGGCACTTATAGTAAGGGCAATTTGTTTGCTATTGCTTTCAAGCTCTCCTAGGTTGATGTCTTCTTGAAACAATTTTGATTTTAAAAACTTGTTTACTAGCTGTACTCCAGGAATGTTTAGTGCCATCATTTTGTATGCTACGTGCCCGCCAGTCCATGTAATATAATCATTGCAAGGAATTCAATATATGTATGTCATTTATTGCGCTGTCAACGTAAGTTTTGTGGCGTAAATTTTTAAATTGTTAGAAAGGCTAGAAAATAGTTCACGCTTCCTTTTTACCATTTCAGCTGGTGCATTAAGAAATAGTTAATACTCGTTAAAATTCAGAAAAATGTATACAAAATGTCGTTATTGACAGACATGCATGTTTCGCTGTACCTGCAGCTCTTCAGTGTCACTCGACGACATTTGTAATTTAAGGAGTTTAAAAATCGTATAACTCTCATACATTACTATTAATAGTGCATTAGCATATATACGCTTTGAACGTAAATTACAAATGTCATCGAGTGACACTGAAGGGCTGTAGGTACAGCGAAACATGCATGTCTGTCAATAACGACATTTTGGATACATTTTTCTGAATTTTATCAATTAATATGGCGTTTATTGGCGCTAATTTCGCGGCTTCAGTCAATATGATTTCAAATTTGTGTTCGGATCTGAACATATTTGTAAATCTAAATTGCAAATTAGCAAATATCTTCGCTAAAATAAGGAGTTTAAAAATCGTATATCTCTCATACGTTAATACTCGTGGCACTTATGCAACATAAAACTGTAAGAAGATTCGCTCAGTTTACACGAGTTAGTTTTCCAACAACTCTTACCCTGGTAGTTTATTGGGTCCTGTATGTAATCCTGATTGATCTACATATATTGCAGATACATATATTGATGGAGCTTTTATATGAACATTTCTCTGAATGTCGCATTCTTATTTTATGACGTCGACAAAATCCTTTTATTGTCGAGTTATCATTCTATTCATTAACCCTTAAGCGCTCACGTCGGGTCAATATGATCCAATCAGTTCTGTTTTTCACTTGTTTCTGGCTTTGCCGCCTCTACCATGAATGTAGACTGTCTATATATATTACTACTAAACTTGCAGACAATATGTTTTTTTAATTTAAATTATATTTTTATAAATTAAATAACTGTTTAATTCTATTGAATACCACTCAGAGTCATCTGTCATACTCTTTACAAATTCACAAATAAACCAGACCTCAATTTGCAGGTGGCTGTAAATTTGTTCCTCTCTCAAATCATTTCCCTCCCCTCTAAACGACTAGGAAGTTAACATTTTATTTTCTCATTGGACATGGGAGGGTTAAATCGCCGTGGCTAAAGCTCTTTACAAATCTTAATATACCATTTCATATCAATGAATTTATAATGTGAAGATTCATTTACTAGTGTTAGGATTGTTAAAATCTATGTTTGTTACTTTATTTGATTATTGACTTTTAAAACTCCTTTTCATTCTGTTTTTTTTTTGTATTGATATTGTTTATGAGCTCTGCCACTGAAATTTATAGTTGAGATTATCTGATGCTTCGATATAAAAGTATGTATGAGTAAAAACAAATCAAGGCTACGCATGGAGTTTATTGCGCTTTTTAGTTATCAAATGAGTATTGTCATATTATTTCCCTTTTCACTAATGCAAATATAATATTGGATTTTTAGAAGTTTTACTTAATGGAAGTGATGCGTTGACCGTTCAATTCATAGTTTAATTCGATAAAGTGACGCCTTCCATCTTCTAATGAGTGTAGTAAGGTTGTACTTTCGGATGTGGTAGCCGTAGAGTTTGGACTACATTATAATATATTATTTAAAATGCAAAAACTGTTGTAAAATACGTGCTCTTATACCTACATACTCGTATTTCATTTATTCTATCAAGGTAAAGCAAGGTTAGATCCAATAACTGTTCTAAGACTGCCTTCGTTTGAATTCAAATTAACACAATCTCCCTAAACGACATAAAAAGATGCATCGCGCGTCTTTTTTTACACTCTCACGTCGATTAAATAATGCGTACACGTCATTTTAATATTTCCTACGACGTCTGCATGTCATAGCAGGTCGTACAAAAACGAAAGGATAGGTTAACCGTAAGGCCGTCGTTCGTATTAATTCTTGGAATGTTACATCGGCTCAAAAATACAAATGCACGTCGAAGATGTGTTTTCCGTTGTGTTTAAAGCTGCTGGTATTTAAAAAGTACCGTACACTAGCGCCCCGAGACTGCAGTAAATAGATTCGAATGTAGATTTTCACGCTTGACTGTGTATCTGTGACACCAGAAAACACGAATTACGACGCTGTATATCGTGAGTGTGCCACCGTTTTACTAATGACGTTTTTGAATTCCGTGCGAAAATTGATAGATATAATACATTCGGAATAACACGTATCTTTATAGAAAATTATGACCGATATTTCTATATATCGTATATGTTTAAGTGTACCGCTATTTGTCATTCAGATTGTTACCGTATGTGCCTAGTAAAAGTAATTGGAATAAAGCTTTGTCTACACAAGCAATTAATTATTATTCCGCGTGTGAGATATATTTCGAATGAGTTGTAAGTTATGTTTTGCGTTCAAAACATGTCTACTGCAATGTGATTTATAACCTCATTGCGTTATGGTAGTAAAACACTTTCCCATAACATTGAAGGTAAGAGAAATGACTTCGATTCGAATGCCTATTATTTATTGATAAACCACCGAATCCCCCGCATTCAATAAATAATGAATCACCTGTTACAATTAATCTTTTATATATAGACCGGCCAGGATTGAAAAAGAAAAACGTACAGAAACGTGTGGGGACCCATTGTTCTTATTTTTGTGGAAGTATATGTTCGGGATTGTGCCAGATAAAATCTTATTTTAATGCTACCGTATAGTTATGGCTGAGTAACTCTTAAGGCGCCTCTTATTTTTATTATTTTACCGTTAGACTATCAATTTCCTCTCTTCCTAAAATTGCTTATTACTTCTAATGAGAATCCAGAAACATTGCTGTTGTCATTCATAATATAATTCATCCATAAAAAAGAGCGGTCGTGTAACGGCTACTTAATTATTTGTTTCAGTAATTTAAGTACTTGTGTATTATTATATATATTATAAGGACCTCGGTATGAAACCATACAAAATACAGCTGCTGCAAGAACTGAAGCCAGGCGATGACGTTGTGGTACAACGTCGTTTGTTTGGTGAATGGGCCCCAGGAAAGTTGGATGAAGATCCATTTTTCTATCGAAAAATTCTCTTCAGCGACGCAGCTCATTTTTGGCTCAATGGCTATGTCACGAAACAGAATTGCCGAATTTGGTGTGAAGAGCAGCCAGAGGCAGTTCAAGAGCTACCAATGCACCCTGGAAGATGCACTGTTTGTTGCGGTTTGTGGGCCGGCGGCATCATTAGACCGTACTTCTTCAAGATCGATGAAAATTGCAACGTTACAGTCAATGGAGCAAGGTACCGTGCAATGATTACCGACTGTTTTTTTACCCAAAATGGATGAATTGGACCACATTGACATGTGGTTTCAACAAGACGGTGCCACATGCTACACGGCACGCGATATCATGAACCTATTGAGAGGCGAGTTTGGTGAGCACTTAATCTCACGTTTTGGAGCAGCACACAGAGAAGTACTTTCTTGATTCAAGTAAATCTTACTCGGATCAAGTAAACGGTTGGTTCGTATATACGCAAGAAAATAATTACTTATCTGAAACCAAATAAATTCTTGAAAATTCAAAGAAATATTTTCTTGGGTCAAATATTTTATTACTTTTTATAAGTACTTCATTTAGTCTACTCAAGAATTTCAATACTTCATTCAATACTTACCATTCTCGGCATAACTCTTAAAATACTGTATACAAGAAGTTTGATAATTTGAATGAAGAATGGGCATATTAGATTCAAGAATAATCTTTCTTTGTACGGATAAGGTGAGTTACTTGGGTGTAGTTTATAGCATCTTTGAACTAAATATGCGTGTATAAGATATATTTATAACTAGTAAACGTAAACCAGGAGAAAAATGAAACCGTTCTGTGAGGAAGAGAAATTATACGCTGTACCTCCTGCTAGCGTAGCAGGAAGTATTGGGCATAAACTCTCTTTTTCACACTATACGAATCTTTTTTCTCCTGGGATCGTATTCATATAATCTGTTTTGCTATGAGCTACTTACTAAAATAGTATATGGAGATTAGTTCAAAAAATAAAATAAAGTCTTACAAAATATTGAAGTGTATGAATAATTAAGAATAAAATTCTCTAAATCCATAGCAGATAAACATACCCTTAAAACCATATTCTAAACCGGTTTCCTGCGAGTTCAAAGATGCTATCAGATATATAGTGAAAAAGTTAAAATTTCAGTAAAAATATATATTGATATGAAAAATGTAACGTAGGCACAAGTAGAATAGATACATAAGTACATACCAAAAAAAACATTTTACATATCATTCTCGTTTATTCGAACATATTTCGGTAACGCAATGTACGTTCCGGTATTTAAAGCATGTTCTATTGTAGGATACTTAGAACGAATATCTGAGAGCGATATTAGAATATCAGTATTTAATAATTCGACCAAATAAGCTTTATAATGTAAAACATAATTTATTGTCCGATACATGTTGCAGTAGAATAGTACCTCAGTTGAAGAATATTTAAAAAAAATTGAACCGTGATTAGTAGTCAAGTGTTTCTTGAACACAGCTCTTTTGTGAAAACTTCTATGACAATTTTCCATTGGACATCTGAAGGTAGACATCGAATGAGCATATTCTAAATGGAATATTAATTTCTCGGGACGCGTGAACTTTGTACTGCAACATGTGTACGACATTGTGAAGCAAAAGGTAATCTTAACACTAAAGCTATTATTTTCGGTCAAAAGAACAAGTTTTGGGTATTATGCCTAAGTAGACTACATAAAATAGATACTTTCAAATTCAGTTATAGTGTTAAAAACGTTTACAAAAATGGCTTAAATACGGGTATACTTTGTCTTCCTTTGTATCTATTTTATACAAACACTTTTGTATCAAAGTCCATATGTGTTCCGCTTGAGGCGGATATTTAGCGTTCAGTGTATGGAAACATTTAAAACATATATCAAATGCCGTTATCACTTTTTCAAATTTATATCTAACATTATCCACTACGACGTATATATTATTAATAGTTGCTAAATTTGATCCTTCTAGAAGAATATATGGTTGTACGGTGTAATTCTTGGCCGCAGCTTTTTTCTTTGCCGATATTACAGTTTCTTCAATTTCAGGAACCGTCTGAAAACGACAATTTAGTGAAACTGTAATTAAGATACCATAAAAGTGTTGTTACCTTTACGTGTACTACTATGGACTCGATACTCTCCTGTATAGAAAATTTCCAGTGGCCTTCATATGTCCGTTTCCTTCCCTTATGGGGTACCAAATGCGGCAACATTTGCAACTGAATCGCAATTTTAGCATCTGAAAAAATAGCAATATTAACATTACGCAGCGAATAGTTTTACGTATGGCGTAGCAAAATGACAATGATATGTCATTTTGCTTATAAATTGTCATTATTATTTAATTGCGAATTCTGTTAAGTTTGCGTCTTTAGTTGGTTTTAAATGTAGTACTTACTTTCGTCTGAATTTTCCTGCAAAGAATTCCATAAAACGTTTATTGCATCACTTTTGCATCCGTATTGTAAAATGGTATCAAAAAAGTTATCCCATCCGGTAAGTAGTCGTAGTCCGGTATTTGGATATAATATATCAAAATCTATATTTATCTATAAAAGATGCTACATATAGCTTTTATAATAACATTAATATATTTACATACGAGACTTTCTGCTCGTGTATTGCACAGAATAGGCCAATTCCGTAAAAACTCATCTACTGTTGTTGATTTATCATTGTATCTTCGCATGGGGTGAGTTATCCTCCATTTATGTATAACCTCATCCCACGGTTCTGAACGTGTTTTTAACCAAACAGCCGCATCACTTATTTCTACTAAAATATTAAAATAAAATGAAAAACAAAATCTCAAAGAAATTAATTTATAGATACATTTATGTATGTATTAGTGATGTAGCGAATATTCGCATTCGCATTCGCATTCGCGAATGTCTGGTGCACATATTCGCATTCGCATTCGCGAATGTGTAAAAACACGCATTCGTTACATCACTAGTATGTATGTATATAGTTCATTATTGATTCCCAGTTAACCAAATTTAAATTTCGCGGGAAATTTAAATTTGGTTACTTGGGCTTTACATTTTATGAAATTGTATAGCTCTTATCCTACCATCTAAAATTTCTTCCACATTTTCTTTATTATCTACAGGATCATTGGTTTTTCTTTTTCTTTCTCCACTAAGAAACAGCAAGTTCTTGACTTTATCCACTAATTTTCCTTTTGCCAAAATGTGTTTATTGTTGATACTATCGGCTTTCTTTATAGATGGTACATAGTATGTGTGAGCACTTTCATTTGGAAATAGCGTTATAATTTTTGAAGTGAGTATGTTATACTCGGTATGCTTTAATCGACTAGAATAAAAAATGAGATGTTCAGAAAAAAGTTAGAAAGTACATTCGAGGATATGACTCAACTGTTTTACAATGTAGTTATATATATGTTTACAAATTATATCTACTAATCTAGTTCTTCTATTGTTATCTAGAGCATTATTTGCTCGATAGTAATTTAAAACACTGTTTCCTAGAGGTGTAGTTTTTAATAATGTTTCCAAATCAAATCGAGGCAATTCAGTATCATGGATGCTAAGTCCAAAAGTTTGAATTATCGATGTGTCACTGACATTTCCGATGCCCTACAAAACATATTTTCCAAAATACCGACTAATAAATCGTACATATACAACGTGGCCCATTTATCCCAAACCACTAGAATAATTTAGAAGGAATTATTAAAAAAAAATCTTTGAATGACTCATTCTAACTTTGAATGCTAATGTTTAGAATTAATATTTAAGGTCACAGGAGTTTTGTACTTTACTACTTTGAATGAATTTTTTTTGAGTGTGTTAAAAAAATATGTTCTATTAAAAAAAGAACTTTAACTAACTACTAACAACTTTAGCATGTAACCTTGAAGTGCTCTCTTAGAACTTCGACAATATCATCGTTGCATGGTGCTTTTTCAAAAATTCCACAGCTCTTTTTCATTAAAAAAAATTCCAAATTATATGGGTGATGTTAGATAAATGGACCAGTTTGTATGTAAGTCAAGTTTTAACATTCTATGTCTTAATTACACAATCCAACTTTAAAACAGTTACAAAATGACAATGATACCTCTCTGCTCTCCTTAATAGTTTCATCCAGCACTGTTACAGTAGATGTATCAGATATAACATCCACTTCGATTTCATCAATAATATTTTGTTCTATTTCTAATATAACTCCCTTCTCATGCATTTTTAAGTATTGTATTAGGAGATCGTGAGCGATAATAGCGCCATCGCTGTCTTTAAATATAATGTCAGTACTATTTTTTATGTCCAATTGCTGTTTTACTACAACATTCAAAGTGTACAAATATTTTTACGTTAATGCTAGTTTTGCATCTACGTAATAGTTAAATTAATTGCACTAAAAATTAATAAATTTGAAAATCAGTGCACTCTGCCTTTGATGACGATATATATTCGCAGAAAAAAATATGAGGTAAAAATTTAATATTCTAAATTTCAAATTCATCAATTTTAAAATTGTATGTACTTAAAACGGTTTAGAGAAGTGAATGTGCCAAGCACCATCTTATAAATCACAAAATGTAGAATTGTTTTGTAGCATTTTATAGAACTAATACAAATTCATGACGATATAGCTAGTCAGCAATACAAAATGTATATGATTTATAAATGGTGTGGTATATTTATTATGTCCAATCTATTTATAGGGTAAACTTAAAAATGGCCATGTAGCTGCAGTTTCTATAATTTTTTAGTAATCAGATGTAGAATGACCCCAGGAGCACGGTAGTATTGTGGCGGAAAACATGTATTCTACACTTTTTTAAGATGCGATTTTAAGGTTATGTCAGACAACTTTTTTTTCCGATAAAATAACCTACTAAAGGTGGGTTCTCATGCATCCGATTTCCGATTATCCGATGGTACGAATCGTTCGCTATTGGTGTGTGCGTGGCTACTCTTAAATTTACCATATTTATCTATGTACCTTGTTGAAGAGCATCGTTTATATTTGGTTCAAAATAGCACCATACAAAATGTCCCTTATGCCGTATTCTTATGTATAAAGGTTCGTCCGACATTTTCTGCTCTAATATATTACACCTAACTTAATAACAGGAACTATATTGACATGTATATATAAAAAAAAAGTACTTACCAAATTGTTCGCAGTCCCTAGCCCCACACAAACAAATTTACAACAAATTTAATTAGAATTACAACCACAAATCTAAATCGATCAAGCGATCAAACGAAGTAAAACCGACGTAGTCGTGTGCAGAGATATAGGTATGTCCTGTGATCGTGCTTCAACAAGCCGGAAGTCACGTGGTGACTAATGCACCAATCGGCGAGTAAAAATTCGAATATGCGCATGTGCAATTTACAAATAGATTTCTGTGTGAAATTAACTTTTTAATAAATTTCTCAATTCTCTATATAGGGATTTTGTTTATTTAAATATGTTGAAGAATGTTATTATACCAGTTAAGGAAAATGAGTAAGATAAACAGACTACACACGAAATACGTAGATTATATTTGGGGTATAAGAAATTTATAGTAGGATGTAATCTATTGTTTTCCGACTATTAGTCAGTTAATTACGCGGTAAAATTTTTAAGCGGCGTACATATCTAACGGTAATATTTTCTAACTCTACCCGTACAATTCTAGTACTGTTCTTATAAAAAAAACTATATTGCAAGCCAGGCAACACACTACACATACTTGATTCAAGAAGGTATGTATTTATCCCAAGTAGTTTATTCTTTGTTATAAGTAAGATTTCAAGAAAGTAATTTACTATCGCTAAGAAAACGTGATTACTTCTTTATAGTATATATATTAGTTTCAAAGAAATATTTACTTAACTCAAATAAATATTTTCAAATAAATATATTAGTTTGGCATTAGAAAGCACTTTTCTGTGTGAGCCCATTGCCCGCCAAGATCATGCGATTTGACCCCACTAGATTATCGTTTGTGGGGATACGTGAAGTATCTCGTATACAGGGACAGCCACAATTCCAGCCCTGGAAGACAACATTACAGCTGCCATTGGTGAGATATCGACCGAAATGATGGAAAAAGTATGCCAAAATTAGAGCTCACGGCTGGACCACCAACGGCGTACCTGCGGGCAACATTTACATTAAATAATCTTTCAAAAATAAATGGCAGGCATTCATTTATCGGCCCAAATAAATATTTCAATCACTTTTGCAAAATTCCTGTGTTTTTTTCAATTTTCAAAACCCAAACGGTTAAAAAATCACCCATTATTTCTCATAAATTGTTATTTTACAATAACAACGGAACACAAGCAAGTGGTGGTGACCGATTTAAATGGAACTTGGTGGGTTTATAGACTGATGTATTGTAAGTACAAAGGTAACTTTCTTAGCTGCTAAATCGCTCGCTTTCGGCTGAAGGAGCGCCCTATCGACGACACTACCCTTCGCCATTTTCTTTAATATCTTCAAAACTATAAGAGATATGAAAAAATGCGTTAAGATAAATGTTTAACTGTTTTAATAGTACCAAAAGATGGCAAGAATAGTTTCGCCGTGTGGGTTTGGCATGTGTCCCCTAGAGAGCGCGCTTCTAAACTCTTGATTTCCTAATAGGCGACGGTGGATAAAGCTTGAGATGCGATAGCCATTAAAGTGTGCTGCTATCGCCTGGGAAGCAGAAACTCGAGCCCGTTGCTAATGCTACTTTTACCACCATCCAATTGAAATGTTAAATGAAGTTGCTTCAATCGCTCATCAACAGTGAATTGAGTGAATGAAGTACGTTAGTTGCAGATGTCAACTGCTGACCTATCGCCGGTTCCTTTTTTCTAAGCAGTAAATTTGCCTACGAAATTACATCCTACTTTTCAAATTTTATTTCTAAGTTATACTAGTCACTAATGTATCATTTTGTTTCTCTCTGTGAATGATACAAAACAAAGCCTCGGAGCCGAAAATGTCGGAATTATAGTGAAGAAACTCTGCAGCTTGTGTTCCAACTCCATAATAGGGTCGAAATTTATAAGATTTAAGTAAGGAATATGAAATTCCACTTGTAACTTTATAAAAAGGCTAAATGAGAACATACAAAATCAATTGGGGGATCAAGCGGCATTGCCTATGCAAGTACCTAGTTAGGGCTATATCTATTGCAGCAGACTGAGGCTACCTTGTGATTCAAACGACATAAAAGAAACAGTGAAGTTGTACTTGGACATAAGTTGAAAACGTGTACCATAATTCCGGCGTGCTGAAACATGGTTGCAATTTTTTTTGCAGCGACATAAGAACAACCAGGCGAAAAGACTGTCTCAATCGATTCTCCTGAAATTGTTAATAAATATTTTGACAATATATTAGAAAGTCTAAAGCACGTTCCGCCCGAGACACTAGTGAATTATGACGAAACAAACTTTAAGTAAAGTAAAAGACTTCTAAGAAGAGCGGACAAAATTCTGAACACTTCAAAGGCAGCAGCATTAGTTATGTAGTTAGTATATGGATGAGCTGGCGCTAGATACAGCAGGCAGAACTCGATCTGGCTGGTTCGTGTGAAATGTGAAGATAAGGTAGTGCGAACAAGGTTGTATAAGCTTACCAATGACTTTTATATTAAATCTTAAAGACAAAATTAAGAATTGGATACTAAATTGTTTTTTTATAGTTATTTGTATTATAGTTTTATGCGCTTGGGGTTATTGACTTATTTCAAACATAATTTGCTCAATGGAAGATTTATATTACTAATGAGAACATCAAAAACACTAATGACGATGAAATTCACTGTTTGAATTAAGAGGACCTATATAATATTCGATTCGATAGTTCAGAATTTCAATAATATACGTATACTTCAAATAACTTTATTGCCCTTATTTCCATTAAATAGTCTACCATCAAAGACATAAACTGTATCTTTGCATAATATTTACATTGGCGAATTTGAAAGCGCCTTGACAGGTATAATAATTTTTTCGTTTACTCCCATCGCCTTCGCTTGAATTAAACTTAACGACCAGACGAATTCCATTCACGATACGATACGACGTAGAACTGGTTCCTCGTGGTTTTTGAATACGTGCAAATTCATACCGACACAGATGAACAAAATATGTCCGTAAATTTAAGTTTGTAGCTCTATATTTAAATGTGTACTTATAATGCAATACGGGAGAGGCGTCACGGTTCACGCATCTAGAATCAGCGCGGCATTAAGAAGATTAGAAGATTTTCCATATAGGAATGACAGAGATTTGTTGAATGAAATTGTAAGTGCGTCTTCGGCCGCGATTCATATAATACTAGTAATGAGGAGAATGTTTGAGCACACTAAAGGGCGAATGCATACCGAGGAGTATCACTAATGGTCTAATAATTCTTTAATTCTTTAAATAGATGTCATACCTTAGACAGTCATGCGTATAAATGCTTGATAGTATAGCGTTTTTGGAATATTTCTTTTCTATGAGTGCGTAACTGCAATTATTTCAACATTTGCAGTAAATTATAAGAAAATTACACGGTAGAATAGCGGCTTATAACATCCAGATATTTCTGCCTTTACCCTTTGCATGAAAAAAACATTTATTGCATAGTAGGACGCGATAGACCACCATAAAATAATAACAAAGGGTCTTATACTTTAATAAACCTTTTGTTTTCAATATAGAGGAAGTTAGACGTTTTCTTCGAATATTCAGTAAATTTCAATTGAATTGTATAAAGACAGTTAGGCATATTTGAGGAAAATTTGAATTTAACTGATGTTAGAAAATAAACGAGTTTAAAATATATTACACGGAGAAAAATGACATTGCAAATCCAACAAAAAAAGTATTGTCCTTACATTGCAATCGGTTCAAAAATAAATTGGTATTGCAGTAAAGTTTTGTAAGTATATTCCAAAACTTTTGTTTTGTTCCACCAACAACACTTTTGTTGGTGTTAAAATATTTTACGGTACAAATAATCGCTGTGGCGATAACATTATAGTTGTAGTTATTTCAGATCTAAAATACAGAACAACGTGTGCGATGAAGTGAAGTAGATGTAAACACAATTTTTCAAACCAGTACAGTCAAGAAATATTTACATTACACACAATTGTAGTTGACGCAACAGGACGCCTACGTTGTCGATATTACAACTTGTGATTCGGGAAGTCCCGGCATGGACAGTAGTATCACGTGATTCTAACCGCGTGTTTCATTGGTCTTACATAGCCTTGAAGAAACATACTAGTCTGCTAGTTACCAGGCGGAGTAGACCACGCCATATATTTTCGGTTGTGACGTTGTGTTAGCTTATTAGTTTTGTGTAAAAGAACGACAGTGTATTAAAATTGAAGAAAACTGGCTCACTTCTGATGTCTACTGACTCTTAGATATGGATAATTTTGTTACAGAGAAGCTAGCTGAATGGAATATTATGCGTACGAAGTACAGATTGCTAATGATGAGTACATTAAACCTTTCGATAAATTACCTAGTGTTTTTCCCTGTTTAAAAGTTGCAAAACGATCTAGAATATACGTTGCCTTGAGACATTTGTAAAATAAGACTTAGATACATTTGAAATTTTAATCTTCATTTTTAGTGTTTCCCAGTTTTAGAATTTATCTTGTTTAATTTTTGTGTTAATTATTAATAAAAAAATGTGTTATCCTATACTGATATTTTACTTAAACCCTCCACAGCTTACATTTAAGACAGCACCGAATGTGTGTGTGAATCTACTAAAATATTGTTCGCTTTGAACAGAAATTGCGATTACAAAAATCAAAATCAAGTGACACTATAAACGTAGAAAATGATGACGGAAAATCAATTGTTTGTTAAATATCCACAACTTGCTGTTGAAGTTTCAAATTGCTTTGGTAGTAATAAACAATTTTTAATACTGTATTTCACACAATTTTGTTGAAAACACCATATTTTTGTGATTCGTTAAACAACAAGCAACTGGTTGATTGTAACATGTTTTGGGATTATATCCTTCCCAATTTTGTGGCAGTTCTAACAAAGTTTTTCGACAACAAGTTTTAGGTTGTATTGAATAATGGTTGTTGTTGTCATATATTTACCCACAAATTGTTGGTCAATGTGTGTCAATTGGTGCCACCTTAACAATAAATTTTTCTCCGTGTATAATTGTAATATAATATATAATTGAAACTACTTACTTATATTGAGTAATATGGACATATGCAGCTGACAATTGACTACAAAGATAGATAGACTACCGGCAGCAGAAATGCAGTACCTACACGGAGAAAAATGACATTGCAAATCCAACAAAAAAAGTATTGTTCTTACATTGCAATCGGTTCAAAAATAAATTGGTATTGCAGTAAAGTTTTGTAAGTATATTCCAAAACTTTTCTTTTGTTCCACCAACAACACTTTTGTTGGTGTTAAAATATTTTACGGTACAAATAATCGCTTTGGCGATAACATTATAGTTGTAGTTATTTCAGATCTAAAATACAGAACAACGTGTGCGATGAAGTGAAGTAGATGTAAACACAATTTTTTAAACCAGTACAGTCAAGAAATATTTACATTACACACAATTGTAGTTGACGCAACAGGGCGCCTACGTTGTCGATATTACAACTTGTGATGCGGGAAGTCCCGGCATGGACAGTAGTATCACGTGATTCTAACCGCGTGTTTCATTGGTCTTACATAGCCTTGAAGAAACAGACTAGTCTGCTAGTTACCAGGCGGAGTAGACCACGCCATATATTTTCGGTTGTGACGTTGTGTTAGCTTATTAGTTTTGTGTAAAAGAACGACAGTGTATTAAAATTGAAGAAAACTGGCTCACTTCTGACGTCTACTGACTCTTAGATATGGATAATTTTGTTACAGAGAAGCTAGCTGAATGGAATATTATGCGTACGAAGTACAGATTGCTAGTGATGAGTACATTAAACCTTTCGATAAATTACCTAGTGTTTTCCCCTGTTTAAAAGTTGCAAAACGATCTAGAATATACGTTGCCTTGAGACATTTGTAAAATAAGACTTAGATACATTTGAAATTTTAATCTTCATTTTTAGTGTTTCCCAGTTTTAGAATTTATCTTGTTTATTTTTTTGTTAATTATTAATAAAAAAATGTGTTATCCTATACTGATATTTTACTTAAACCCTCCACAGCTTACATTTAAGACAGCACCGAATTTGTGTGTGAATCTACTAAAATATTGTTCGCTTTGAACAGAAATTGCGATTACAAAAATCAAAATCAAGTGACACTATAAACGTAGAAAATGATGACGGAAAATCAATTGTTTGTTAAATATCCACAACTTGCTGTTGAAGTTTCAAATTGCTTTGGTAGTGATAAACAATTTTTAATACTGTATTTCACACAATTTTGTTGAAAACACCATATTTTTGTGATTCGATAAACAACAAGCAACTGGTTGATTGTAACATGTTTTGGGATTATATCCTTCTAAATTTTGTGGCAGTTCTAACAAAGTTTTTCGACAACAAGTTTTAGGTTGTATTGAATAATGGTTGTTGTTGTCATATATTTACCCACAAATTGTTGTTCAATGTGCGTCAATTGGTGCCACCTTAACAATAAATTTTTCTCCGTGTAAGAAGCGCAGCGGAAATAACAAAATGTAGAGGAAGCAAGAATATTAGCCAGAAACCGCAAGAAGTGGCCTAACTTTGCTGAAGAAAAGTACTACAAGAAGAGAGCCTGAACACCGACGGGTAAAAGAGGATGATGATGGTGGTGATGATGATGATGTATCATGAATGTGAAAAACATAGTTAAAAGACATTGTTATTTATTATTTTTTTGTTCCATACCACATTAAAATTTAAGAAAAGTCGAGAGCATTACAAAGCAAACAGATGCCATCAATGTTGGTTTCCAATGTAGATGTTTTCAACAGAAATTATTATTGGCCATTTTTACACCAAACTAAAACGATTTTATTAAAATTTTGCATTTTTCTTCCGGATTTTAATAGTTTTGCAATATTTAAATACATTTGAGATAGACTTCTTTTCTTATGAATATTTATTTAAATGGTCAATATTACTAATAATTGAGTAACTCCTCCTGATAATAATAAACCATAAAAGAAAATCTAAGCAAATTAAAAGTACTTCTGGGCTTCTGTAGGGTTAATTGATTAGTTATCAAGCAAATACTAAAGGTTCTTTCTTCTTTATAGAAAGCCACAAAATTTGCAAATGTAGGACATCAGCAGCTATTTATTTAGATGTGCTGTTTGAATTACAAAATCTGAATACCAAAAGCTTTCCTAATTAAATCACTGAAGTGATTGATGAATTCATTGTTTCGTATATAGATGTGAGGTGTGAAAAAGCACACGATGTAGCATGAATGGAGCCGACTTTCACAGTATTTCTTTCTTGTTTCTAAATGATGTGGATCTCGGTAATTGTGTACCGCCTACGATATTTAAATTTTAACTCGGGTCTAATCGTTACTTATTGTTAATATAGTGAGCGCAAACACATACGATGTACGACCGGTATAGGCGGGTGATTAATCAAATTTAAACGGTAAATACGATAACGTAAACACAAAGTTGCATTCGGAATGTCATTTATCTATAAAATAACTGTAGGTAAGTATTAGTGTGTGGTAAATGCTTTTGAATAATCGTCGAAACTAATAGAGATATCCATTTAACAATATTGATTTATGGATGCAGTATATAAATTATGTAAAAATTACAAAAATAAAACAAAATTCCAGACTTTTCTTATTGTTGCGTAAAATCAATTTTATAGAAAATTGATATTTGTAATTTTTCATAAAGGTATATAATAATAATTTAATAATAATAATCGTACCTTTTATTTTCCATACCAACAGATACAACCCATAACAATCGTAAAATTATACATCAATATTTCTATTTAAATATGTGGTAGCCTTAAGTATAAATAAATTAGTGATTTAGATACTCATATTAGATATTTTAGGCTGCATTCATGTGAATTAATTGAAAATGTTGTAGTTAACAATTATAATTGCAATGCCCTAAATACAAACTAATTCACAATTAAAAAATGCATATGATAAGAGATTGATATGAAAAATTCTGGCCGGGTTCAGGTTCTCACTAATGCAACACCTGTTCCTCCACCCAACTAGCCTACATACTAAACTAAACTAATGAGATAGTGTGCTAATAAATCATGTGTACCTAAGCGTGCAGAAAACATAGGTATGTGTAAGCATTGGTCCACATAAACCACTTTAGCTAATCGTGGCATATCCCTGTTGCCTCGAAAACAATAGATGCAAGACGCTCTTTTTAAAATTAGAAATAGAGGTAATAGATTTTATTTGGGACGGAATTGAGTTGTATACGTGAGTTATTTGATACGAAAAGCATTTTTTAAATTGCTCCAGCCTGTATAGTGGAGGAGTTAACGTGTCTTTAAACCTTATATCTAAATTATGTACATCCATCCTAAATGTGAATTGATTGTATAAGTATTGTGGCTTACCAGTTACTACAATACTGTGATACAAGCATCGTGAATGTAATAATCTTCAGTTCTTCATGTTTAGCCACCCGATATCCCCCAACTTGTGTGTAATGTGCCCCCTTTGCCAAATACCAAATATTAATCTGAATTAATGGATTTTGCACTTTTTTAATTGTCATTATCTGAAATAAATGAATTATATAAGGGATCGTTGAAGTTAAAATACGATAGGACTAGTGATTCACCTAATAGTTTCATGTTAAAAATGTTCTGTTAGCGTATATGTGCCTCAATGCCGAGTATGCCTTTCTAATGCAGGCATTAATGTAATTACTGAAATTCCAATCGTGATCAATCACTATTCATAAATTCCTAATTGTGTCTCTTAAAGGTATAATTTCACCATAAATCGTGATCCTAATGCTCGCAGGGTAATTGTTATCCATTCTATACTGCTTGGGCCCTAAAAGCATTAAATCGGTTTTCTTGGGATTCAAGCAGAGGGAATGCTTCCTAGACACCACGCACAGGTGCCCAACATCAGCACTCAACTTTCAACAAGCACCCAGTAGTTTTTTGCATGCTAAGGACAGGTAAAATTGGGTATCATCCGCATAAAAGTGATGATGGGAATGTTTTACACATTTTGCAAAGGAAGCTGTATAAATTGAATACATCAGTGGTCCCAATACCGATCCTTGAGCTACGCCCGAGTTAATAAGAACATACAAAATAAACATATAAATAAACAATCATTACAGAACTGAAAAAAGCGCCTTCAACATATTTTACGTCAACTTTTCTATTTTTAATATTGAGCATGTGACGTATTTAACAAACAATTTTTTTTTTGGTAAAAATGAAGAACACTTAGCAATTTTAAATTATTATTATAATAATGATATATCTTTTAATGGGGTAGATTAACTGATGCTTGTCAGGTACCCTCGCAGAGCTAAATCTTCCTCCTAATCATCATTACGACAAAATCGTTATTATAATTGACCAGGTGAGATTTGAAGCCGGTACTCCATGATTGAAAACCCAGCGTGCAAGCCGTTAGACTATCTGTCGCTTTAAAAATAATTTCGATAAATTCAGGTACTTGTTTCCGTTACAATTATGTATGTAAAAGAATTCTTAAAAAAAATTAGTGAACTGGTGAAGGCTACTCTGATTGTTGGAACGTTTTTATTGTTAACCTAAAAAATCTACAAGAATTATAATAAAGCCACTCCACAAAATTTGACATTTTTATTAACAATAATTATGGCTATATGCTATACTAATAAAAAGAATTTCATTATTGTGCCTACATATTAGGTAGAACCCATGGTCATATCTCTAAATACAAGTACCTATCCGATGCATTTTTATAGCTATGCAAATATAAATAAAATAAAATAAAACACTAATACATAATACATCGGACAAGTATAATTTCTAAATTATGCACCGATGCACCACCAACCGCCTACGGAACAGCATCTATCGGAACTTGTGCTGTCTGCAAGTCTTGTATTTATCAGTTAGTGTGAGATATGCGCTATTTAGAATAAAATTATCTTTAAGTATGTGCAGCGCAGTTACAGTTAAAATCATTTTAGAAAGAAAGATTACTAAATTGAAATTATCTTTAGTTAAAATCATCTATTTGAAATTATCTTTAGATAAAATTATCGAGATTGAAATTATCTTTACTGAAAATTATCTAGTTCGAAATTATTTATAGTTAAAATTAAAGAATAAAATATTTATGAATAATTTTCGAGTATTTATCTAGATAATTTTGTATTTAAACCATCAACTTGAATAGTTTTATTCATCGAATAATACGCAACTCTGCACTGTATATAATAACATAATTTAATGAGATCAGAGTGGTTACCAAGTAAAAACTTTTCTGAAAGTATAATAACTTTGATAGTGTATGTACAGGTTTAATTTAACTCCTGCATCCTGTCCAGGGACCGTTACTTCCAGGTATCTGAACACATGTGTCGATAATGCTTTTAATTGCAAAAAAATAATATCTAATCGAAATATGTGAAGCGGAAATTCTAGCAATAGTACTACTGATAATAAATCGTTAAACTAGCAGTGTGCTTTCGTTATTAAATTATAACTTTTACGAATAAAATTGAATTAACTACTAACCGTTTTCATTGCGCTTCGCTAAATCAAGCACTTAATATCAACCTATTATTATTCGTATAGAACTGTAATTGCCAGATATATCGATCTTTTTTAATTTACGCCTATCCCAGAATATCTAGCACTGAAGCAAAAGCTATTTTTAAGTAAAATTGACATTCACTCTTTCTGTACTCAACAACATATCTATTGATACTCAAAATAAGTTGAAAAATATTCCTATTTGTAGCTGTTTTAATATGATTATGTGTTAGGAATTCTCTGCCTAAGTACCAGCCCTATCAATTCCCTGCAAGATCACGTCCTTCGCTAATGGACTCGTATAGTTAACTCAACTATCACCTGTACTTTTAACGTAATCCAGTAGAATAGCTGCTAGTGAACATATGTCAGGTTTTGTTTTGTTGGCACAGATATCTATTATCCATGCTTGAAAGCTATAACTCTTCTAACATTTGTTTCTTAGTCCAGTACCTGTACAATATCACACGGAGAAAAAAAGATGTTACCACGTATTATAAATATAATGAATCATATTAACTCAAGGACAACAATACGTTATCTAGTACCCAGTATTCATCCATGTATTACTGTTTATTAGGAAGATGGTATATACGCTCTAATATAATTATAATACAACCAACTATAAAGTTAGTTGTCCCTATTGTTACTACTATCTATTTTGCTCAGTGCAGGTATTCTGCTTCAAATTTTGATCTACTAAAGCAGCATTGTATCTTCATACTATAAAGAAACTTGTCAAGGTTGTCAAGTGTTGTCTTAAGTCGCCTTTACTATATTTGATTTGCATCTAGGAGAATTATTATTAAGGACTGAGGTCCACCTTCACCTTTAGAAGGGATATTTAACTTGTAATACCTTTCTTTCACGATAATAGACAAGCAAAGATACTATATTTGTGATTCCTAAACGTGTAAGTTCCTTCTACCTAAGCTGTTTGATGAGGTATGGTTCTACCAATGACATCATGTGATAAGTGATTATGGAGCTTATATACGAGCAAATTATTTCTGACTTTAACCATAAAAATTTATCCAAATTTTTGAGTAGATCGGAAGACCATTATTGCTTTTTTCAAGCTTGCCTGCCACTTGATACGAAAATCTGCTGATATATCGATCTTTTTTAATTTACGCCTATCCCAGAATATCTAGCACTGAAGCAAAAGCTATTTTTAAGAAAAATTGACATTCACTCTTTCTGTACTCAACAACATATCTATTGATACTCAAAATAAGTTGAAAAATATTCCTATTTGTAGCTGTTTTAATATGATTATGTGTTAGGAATTCTCTGCCTAAGTACCAGCCCTATCAATTCCCTGCAAGATCACGTCCTTCGCTAATGGACTCGTATAGTTAACTCAACTATCACCTGTACTTTTAACGTAATCCAGTAGAATAGCTGCTAGTGAACATATGTCAGGTTTTGTTTTGTTGGCACAGATATCTATTATCCATGCTTGAAAGCTATAACTCTTCTAACATTTGTTTCTTAGTCCAGTCCTTGTACAATATCACACGGAGAAAAAAAGATGTTACCACGTATTATAAATATAATGAATGATATTAACTCAAGGACAACAATACGTTATCTAGTACCCAGTATTCATCCATGTATTACTGTTTATTAGGAAGATGGTATATACGCTCTAATATAATTATAATACAACCAACTATAAAGTTAGTTGTCCCTATTGTTACTACTATCTATTTTGCTCAGTGCAGGTATTCTGCTTCAAATTTTGATCTACTAAAGCAGCATTGTATCTTCATACTATAAAGAAACTTGTCAAGGTTGTCAAGTGTTGTCTTAAGTCGCCTTTACTATATTTGATTTGCATCTAGGAGAATTATTATTAAGGACTGAGGTCCACCTTCACCTTTAGAAGGGATATTTAACTTGTAATACCTTTCTTTCACGATAATAGACAAGCAAAGATACTATATTTGTGATTCCTAAACGTGTAAGTTCCTTCTACCTAAGCTGTTTGATGAGGTATGGTTCTACCAATGACATCATGTGATAAGTGATTATGGAGCTTATATACGAGCAAATTATTTCTGACTTTAACCATAAAAATTTATCCAAATTTTTGAGTAGATCGGAAGACCATTATTGCTTTCTTCAAGCTTGCCTGCCACTTGATACGAAAATCTGCGGGTATAGATCAATTGTCAATATTTAGGAATAAACTAGCTGGATAGACTGTAGTTCTTTTAACACTTTGAAGTTTAGTTTCTATCCTGTTTGGTGTGATTCTATAATAGTGTTTATTGTATGCATATAGACTATGCACAAGTGATATGTTTCACTTGTCAAAATCAGTAAATAGTAATGCATAAATATGTTCTATTGCATGTATTTAAAGTTAATACTATCTATATGTGGGTGGGTGATGGTGACTCATTAGCAAATAAGCGTGGCCCAGTCGAAAACTTAAATGTTAAATGTATTGTAGGTACCTGAAATTTACATAGAAATGGTTAATTACATGCATACACGTACATACCACTTAGGCTACATGAGATCGATCTACATGAATTTATTCTTAGTGGTTATCATCGTTGTTAGTTTGTTTCTCTCGCTCAATAGCCTATTTTGTGTGGGTTCATTTGTTCCAACGCTCGTGGGTCGATATGTTTTATTATTGCTTTATCTTAAACTCGATTTCACAAAGGTTATTACACTGATGGTTTTATCGGTGCTGAACATGCAGAGGTATGTTCCATTTATAAAATGGCTTGGTGTATGAAAGGTGTTTTTTTCATGCAATGCGCTATCGGCAATCTTTAATGCTCGGAACCGAATTTCTGTAGCTTGTCTTAAAATAGACATGAAATGCACATAATATGCGCAAAGAGTTACATAACAATGAAACATTTATAAAATCTCGTGTAGATGATATTCTTACTAACAAAAATAAATATTCTTCAATAATACACTCAAGTCCTTAGAAGTACATGTACATGTATATGCATTGTTAAAATAAGAGTATTGCTTATAAAATGGAACCTCGGATTATGACGGAGAAAACATCGGCTAATTGAAGACATGGAATATAACATATATTGTTCGTATACATTTATTCACTTTAAATTCAATAGAAAGGTCAAAGGCGCACTTTGACGGCATTGCATCGAACTGAACCTTCTCGAAGTTATTGCCAGCTCTTCTCTCGAGAAGATATAAGAGGAACAGCAACGGATTTGTTCAGGTTCGCCGCGACTAGGTAGTCTCCTAAGACTTCATGTCATTGATTACACATGCGAATATTTTTAAATTAATAATTTAGCAATACTTTTACTGTTGCCAATACACCTTATCATATCTTCAGCAATATGTTTCACTTCAAAGTCTATTTCTAAATTGTCGTCAATATACTCAGGCATTGACTTAATTGCTATATGTCACTTGCACCGCATAGGGCGACTGCCCAGCAGCGGACAGGGAGAGACGGAGTTGTCTAGGGTCCGCTCGGTTAGACGAACCCAGTCTAAGCAAACTTACTCTCGACCAACTTGCAGACCTCTTTGTCCGAGTACAATCAGGTTGAGAGGGCTAAGACATCATGGGGCACAATAAGTCTTATGGCCGAGTTGCCTTACGGAATAAACCTGCCCATGAAAAACAAAACAATATTAGATAAATTAGGGTATAAGATGGGAGTAGACATAAATAAAATTACAGTTATAAAATACACGTGGGACGAACAAATATATTCCTCCCTTCGCCATTGTAAAAATTCGTAACTACTTGAAAGAAGGGGTTCTCTTTATAGAATATCCCCTAGAATGCATGAATGGAAATAACGAGCTTTTGTTTGTTTCGAGTTCAATTGTACCACAAGTACGGTTAACTATTAACCTGCCCAGAAATGTACTTGCGGGCATTACTCCCAACGAATATGGGGACGCATGAATATTTATGCGTCGGAAATTCGCGGCAATCCACGTTAAAATCGAAAGTGTATATAATCTTCTTCGTCCTTCGAACAATAAGGTTAGGAAGGGAGAATCGGGTGTTCCGTCTGCTCCCCGAGTTCATGAATGATTCAGTGATGTGACGCATTATTCAAACACACGAACACCCCATTTGCATAACAGAAACGGTTCGGATAAAACTCACCGGCGAATTAATGCCGAGTTTAATGTTTGATGTACGGTACCTATACCCGTTTACGGAGTTTCGCGAATTACAGACAAGTTTTATTGTCGAATTAACGGTGAGGATTGCGAAGAATCGAAGAATGCTTTTAAAGGTGTGTGCTAAGTGAGATTAAGCTTAACGACCAATCTGGTTCTCCTTTGAAACATACACGCTAATTAAACCGCGACTAAATGCATGACTAAACGCGAATGGATGTAGAGGTACTAAGAAAGAAACGTTCTAACATTAAGACGATAAGATATGGTCGAAGTAAAAAGTCAGGAGAAAGAAAGAGTGCAAAGGTATTGATGCACAAATGTTGTTCAAGTATAATTGAAAATCTATGCCCTTGTTTCATCGCATCACTTTTGACATTCCATTAGTGTTATCATTAATTAGGCTGCTTTTACTTTTAGATTAAACCTGCAGTTCCAATACTTCCCGGGATATGCTGATTATCTCGCAATTTGCTGATACATTTAAAGAAAACAAATTCTCTCTCATGGTTATCTTCAATTCTCAAGCCGGTAGTTATAACAATTAATACGAAACTACATCTGAGAGTTGTTCATCAATTTGACAAACACACTTTCTTTCACTTTCTTTGTTGTTGTAATATTTTGATGATGTTTTCATTTACTAAAATTGAAATGGCTAGTATGCATGCTTTTTATATGGATTAACTAGCGGTAATGCCATATCCTCCCGAATCAATAAGGAGTAAGTGGACATTCTAAACAGAGTATGTTATTTATAGCGTTATTCTGTAATTGTATATGAGTTGCCGGCCTCAGGCGATTTTTTGCTGAAAATGGAGGCATATATATTTTACCCTCTAGAAGTAAGGTACAGCCAAATTTTCAGCTCTGAATATTGAACGATCTTCGTGTAAAAAAATAAAAACCCAACTTTTTTGAAAATTTCAGTCAGTAAAAATATACTTCGGTTACTCCAACTAATATTTGCTCCTCCCGTAGCAATCCAAATCAAAGGCAGCAGGGAAAGCAAAACCAGTCCAATTTCTAATTTGCTTCCATATAAAACGGTATAATTAAAATTTAACAGACGTATGTGAGTTTAAATCTGGCGCTCTAATCAATTTTCACTGATGCGTTATCAGTATAATTGTAAAATGGGACTTAGGCCAGTATTCGATGTAAAATTCAACTGGAGGGATTCAAATAAATTCGTCATAAATCCGTCGACATCGGGTTATTTACGTCTCAAACGGGCAATAAATAGAATTGGTGAAGAAAAATATATTAATTCCAGACGCACAATGGATGGACCCTACCATGAGGAAACAATATATGGGATAAATCAGAACCATTGAATCAGTAGACGAAAAGGGACCGTAACAGTTGACACAATTTGGTCGAAACATTGCTGACTCCTAAATGGTCTAGATTTTAATCCATTGCATTGGACTATAATATATGGAGCGTGGTTAAAAAATCACTAATAAGTCGCTACATCCCAACGTAGTGTAATTATGAGCTTTTATTGAAGCAATGTTCACCGAGGTGAACTGTGATGTATTAAAGCGTGCATGTGCTCGCCTCAGACCGATGACAGAGGCGGTCATTCAAGCAAATGGGGGTTATGTTGAATAATTTATACGCCCTAGCCTATAATTTGGTAAAAACAAATTTGGGAACATTTTTCGAATAATTTTTTTTTTTAAAAATTACTGAATGAAATACGTACTATGTAATATTTAAACGTTGTCGCTGGATATAAGCTTTAATATATCTGTAATAACTACTAACGCAAAGACATAACTAATATGAATGTTTTTGTTGATTTTTTTTCAGTCCTATGTTGTATTGTTTTTTTTTTTCTAGACTTTCATAACTTGGTATAATAATTGGCTTTCTGTCAGTTACTCCTCTTAAATATTGCCTAATCCAACATTATTCTGGTGAAAAGACTCTTCGATTGATCTATTAAAAAAGAAAAGGGATATTCTATATTTTACAAAGCCAGAATCACCTTAATATTACGATGATATACGTCTCTAGACAAATCGTTTTAATAAATGGAAGTTACCGTCATAATAAATTTCCCTCTAGGGTGACGTGAATTTATCATTCTTTTTTTTAATATCTTTCATTCCCCAAGTCTCTTAATCTAACAGATAAGAACCCTAGGTGGAATGACAGAAGAACGCCTGTAATTATTTCACCGGATTACGAATTTGCATTTTAATTCCGAAGGGAACATTCTACCTTTAAAAAAAATAAATAAATAAATAAACATGCAAATCTGTCAACTGCGTCCGCGAACCATCGCTTCTCTAATCTCCCACGCAATTGTAGAGACAAATATACTGTCCATGTATTATTATTCCTATGCAAATTTTACCGGTACGATATCCGAACGCTTGTCTCTTCTTCTTCGTCTTATTATTGCGGCGAAGATGCAGATTTGCAAGTAAATTGTATTGCGTTTGCTTTATACCCACCCTCCAATTCCCGAAGGCGTTCTCCTCAGAAGAAAAAGAAAGGTGGAAGTTTTTCATTCTACACGACAAAATGCTTCGTGTTTATTCTTTTTCTCTCATCCTTCACGCTGACTTTCGACCGTCTGGTAATAATTTTATTTCAAGGGTGAACCGGGTAAACGTTGAGTAATAAATCTACGGGCTTTTAAGTAATTTATTATGTGAAACAGTAGGAGTTCATTGTGAAGGTGTAGATTCCATAAGTGATGTTTCGCAGTTCCAGTATAAGAACATATATCTTACTACGTCAAGCAGTTAGCCATTTTCCATATTAGCCGTACGTATTGGCATTGTAAATATATATCATGTTACATCTTAACGTACTCACCTGTACATTTTTATAATGTGTAAAGGGACAGAAAGGAAAATACCGGGTGTCCCAAGCCTATTAGAAGGGATACTGGAAGTATATGAAGCACCATTCATCAGGATTAATTCAAATTTTGTTTGTGCAAGTTATTTGAGGTGAACTACTAAGTTGATCCAAGGTTTTTTTTAACCCTTTTGGCCTTCCTGGGGCCCTACAAACGTGTACAAAAATTATATATTTTAGTACCCATAAACAACGCGCTACACCAATTTTAAATTATTTTGGGAATTCGTGGATTTCCATTTTTAACCGAAATGACCGAATGAACTAAGAAACGACAAAAATATCTAAACATGCTTCGCTATCCCCCTTACCCTAAATTTATATTTACAAGTCTTTTTTTTCCCTTTTTCCGCCTACTTTTGACCTGATAGAATTCTATAAATTCTGAACTCGTACAAAATGTATCTGCGAAAGAAATGTGTTTTTACTCTGATAAATCCATCAGCATCGAATGGGACAACGCGGCATGATCCCGATTTAATAAATGTTCAGATTCTCTTTTAATATAAATGCTTTCAAAGGCGTTTCATTCTCTTGGGGATGTTACATTTTTAAATAGTTCAAGGTTCTCAATGTTTATATTATGGCCCGTAGCACTATTCTGCTGAGCTACACTGGATAAATCAAGCCTCCCATATCGATAATGTGCTATGTGTTCCTTAAATCTAGTTCCGATTGTTCGCTTTGTCTGTCCAACATAAACTTTATTGCAGTCCCCGCACTCAATTTTATAAATGCCAGAACTTTCGTTCATATGTAATGGTTTCTGTGCAGTGAAACATGTCTTCACATTATGCTTTTTAAAAATCCCGCCTATGCATTTCGATTTATATTTTAGAAATAGTTTTGGCTCTTGCTTTGTCTTCGCTTGATTTTGGGGCGCGTTTCTCTTCACCCTTGATAGCTTCGCTCTGTGGTCTTAATTTGTTGGTGAAATCTCTCGCCGTGTCATCGCTTACGTCACTGTCCGGAAAACAGAAATTGATTTTGAGACTTATGCACGCCTGTTACTAAAATGGTAAAAGAAATACAAGAGAAAACTAACAAAAATGAAATAAAGTAATGGCAATCGGTAATAATTACCTTGTAGCAGGGCTTTTATTGTTCCCAAGTAAATTGGCAACAACCAGCTTAAACGAATTCCAAGCGTCAGCACAATCTTTTCATGTGTGGACAATGTTTTGCTGTAGAAAACTGTGAAGGCCCTAGACAAAGAAAGCCAATTATTCTCCGATTTGGAAATTGATTTTGAATTGAAATTCACAAAATTTTCAATGAGGTGCTTAATGTGCATCGCGCAAGAATAAAACTTGAAGAATGTTTTTTAAAATTAAAATTGTGTTGTCTTATCATAGCAAGCTTAACCAATGTTTAATTAGTACAAAAAAAAAAGATTTTGGTGTATAACTAAAAGTAACTAATGAAATTAAATATATATTAATAAAAGAGCGTGCAAATTTTATAATAAGAAAAATTATAGTCTTCAGGAGTACACCTACTCAAATATAGAAAACAAATATTTAAATTAATTAGCAACCAAAAAGCAGTAATGCATAACAACAAAAATAATATATATATATTAAACAAAACAAGAGTATCTTTCCATCAGTATTTAGTTTCAATACAAAACAACTTAAAAGCCAAAAAATGTATCTACAGAAAAATAAAGTTATAAATAAATAGACCGCGTTTTTAGTTTAAAAACAGACGTATAAAGAAAGACGCAATGGAATTTATAAGCGTTGGTACCTTACAGCTGCGTATCAACATCAAGCGATAATTTTTCTAAATCCTCGTAATTGTTTATGCGGTGAACCGTGTTATTTACTTTAGTAAAAATCTTACAGCCATTAGTCCAAACAATGCCACACTTTTTCCGCACATCCTTCATAATTGCGACCCTCCTCCTAGTTAAATCCTCGCGTACAACTATTTTCGTTCCTTTTAATTTCTTTTTATTTTGGAAAATCGCTTGCTTAACATTTCTATTAGCAAACTTTACTAGGATTGGACGCGTACCATTTTCGGTCTTACCCAGACGATGAGTACAATCGATCGAAGAGAGCAGAATATCGATCTTGAGTTTTTCTTGGCAAATTGCAATTATTTTGTCATCCATATTTTCGTTGTTCCCATACATGCCATACACCCTCAAGTTGTTCAAGCGGGAATATTGTTGAAGCGAATCTATTTCCTGGTATGCTTGTTCCAGTTTAACTTCTAGTGAGTTCGCCTTCTTTTCGTACTCCTTGAGGCAATCTGTAATTTTGGCGGCAACTATACTACCGATTCTTTCAAGAAGAGCCTCAGACTTAAGCACTTTTTCAACAATTTTTGCCACTGTAGCATCCTCACGCGTTCTTTCTGACATTATTGATAGACTTCACTAATTTTAATAAAGAAGGATAAAAATAACAAAAGAGCTGCGGACCGACCACACACGTCACGCCGCGGCTATGCACATCACAGAACGAAATGTTTACAGACGCTCTTTAATTTCTTTTTCAAGTTAATTCATCGTAATTATTGGTCTTGCACATTGCCTAAGTGTGGATGCTGTTTAAATCATATGATCGTGAAATATAAAAATATTTACACTTGACGTGATCATGTTATGAAAAACGTATTTGAATTATATATTTGCATATTTGTGTAACAACCACTGTCATTTTTAATGCAGGGCATAAAATCTACTAAAAATCAACTGAGAGATTTCGTACTTACGCCAATTTATGCGCTGGGTAGCATAATTGGTTAAATGTTTTAATATTGGAATAAAACTGTAAATAACTTTCTTGCGTTGAAAAATAAAAATTCTTTAGTACCTATAACAGCGAACTTCCTTATCTTCCACGCAATTTCTTAAAAATATTACGGCAAAACGAATGTGACATTCAAATTAATGAAAAGTGACGTGTGTTGAAAGCTTATTTAAATTTTGCAAAATATCGCCGCTCTCATAAATTAGATCGACAATTCTGTGTTCAATACGCCGTGGTTTATATCCACTTGCAATAGTAAATCTGTCGCCGGTTATTATTAAAAACTTAATACCTCAATCTTCGCGAAATATGTCTGCGTATTTTCGCCTTTTTATTACCGATTTGACATTCGAATTTATGTAGAGCAGCCAACATGGTTTACGATCAGAAGCGTAAATTAGTACACGGAGACCTTGCATGTACGTTTCGTTTACTTGCATCGGTAGCCTTTTTAAGGCATGGACGTACGGTATAAACAATCCTGCGAGCCTAGTATGAAACCGTAAATGATTGAGACCACACGCACTGCCCTGCGAATGGATAAGTGTATCATGTTTCTATCTGTGTGTGCACGTATGTAAGTAGTCGCTTCCTTTGTGAAAGGCATTGCTTTTATGTACGAATTTTTATGGGATGTAGAATGTTAAACTTCGGGAAGCGATACTAAGGTTAGATTATTTTAGAATTTGAACTACCGTTGATGGAATATTGCCATTTTAAATCACACATCCAATAGTAAAATATCTACAGTATTATAACACCAATACGCAAAAGATTTTACATCCTAATTTAATCAAAATGTTTGTATTATCATATATTATTGTCATAAGTACAGAAAAAGGCATGCTTACCTTAAATAGATTTGTCTTGGACCAAATAAATCTACATTTTGAATATCCGCAAGACAAAAACTTCTTAAGGCAATTAAAATTGTGTTAACAGCATAATCTTGACGTAAGAGATTAACAGTCTTGGATGAAACTACTTTTAGTCTCCACTTAAGAATATCGTTTACTTGCATTAAAAGCATTAGTCTTGGGGCAAAATGTTAGAATTCTTGAATTAAATCAGTTTTCATATCTTTCTAAGAATAGTAATACTTAAATCATAACGCTTTAAATATTTATTTCTATCAAATAAAAAGTACCTATTATTTATGTGATCTAAATGCTTGGTTTGGAAAAGTTCTTTTGGGAACAACAAGCCTTATTCTGCATAACATACGACTTGAAAAGTATGTATGTTTAATTTTTCTAAATATTGAAATAAATCATTTGTGTATATAATATATAAAAGCGGACGTAAAATAGAGCCCTGCGGCACGCCTGCAGTAATTTGCACGCTCTCGCCGACGTGTTCAGTTGCTAGTTTCACACTTTGATGTAACTTTCTTTAATTAAATTAAAAGCTTTCCCACAAACCCTATAGCGTTGCAGTTTTTCCAGTAATAGCTCATGACGTACACTATCAAAGGCGCCATGCCACGATAGTCAACAAACAAACCCAAAACATTTGATTTTTTATCCTTGCCATTCACTATTTCTGAAACAAACTCAAAAAGTGCTGTATATACTCCTTTAGGGCAAACCAAGCCATGCTGCTAATAATACTAACCAAATTAAAAAAAAAATACAAATATGGTGATAGTTCATAAAAACATAAATAGGAAATAAAAATCAAATATAAGTAGCTACAATCAAAATAGATAATGATAAAAAGTAGATAACTTAATGTTAATAAATTAAAGTGAATACCGACATCTTTAATCAGTAGTGTAAAATAGAGTGTAAACTGTATGAATAACCGAAATAAACGTTCCAATACAAATAATAATGCCAGTAGAATGATAAGATATATACATAATAAATAGGCTTAATGATAACACAAAATCTTCCCTAATTCAGATTTATAGATACAACATGTACCTACTCAAGAATTATCTTAAGAAAATTATAAAACAGTTATTTATAGTAATGACATTCGCTGTACCAAAAGAAATGAACACCTGTTTTACAACATCTTACTTGAGAATATCAATTCACAAACCTACAATCAATCTATAAATAACTAAAATGCAATGTCAATTATAAGTTTATAGTTTATTTTCAGTAGTAGCAATTTATTTATCTTTTCCAGGGCATCCAACGGCGATATAAACTCCATAGAAACAGAGAAACCGCGCCTGGCAACGTCAGCCCGTCAAGTACATCCGGTGTGTGAGGATAAGGCCCAGCTCCTGGCCTACGACAAGCACCCGAACGTGGACGCAGGCCAGAAGCGACCTAGCATAGACCTGAACGCCAGCCCGCCTCCTTACCCCAAGCGAGCTAGCCTCGACTCGAACCCCAGTCCCACTTCCTACCCCCTGACGCCGAATATCGTCGTGGAGGCGGGACGCATCGAGTTCGTCAAACCGAGCCTAGATGGCTCTTTCGAGAGCACGCCGACGCCGCCTACGACGCCGCGTATCGGCGGCAGGATAACAGTGACGCGAGGACAGCAAACTTCCGACGATGAGGATAGTTTCGACGACGCTAAGGTAGGTGGCGCCGGTGTGCACTTTCCAGATATTAAAAATATAATAGGTACTCATATTCAACTAACAATAAGTGTTACACATTAGATTAATATTTTTATGCTCCTTTTTCTTGACATTAAAAGAAAACAGTGCTCGAAGATGTTTGCCTAGAAAATATAATGAATGATAGAGCACAAGGTACAGACATCCGTATAAATATCTACAATGGTGTTAATCACTCACGTAATGTAAGTCCAGAAAATAAGCTTTAAAGTTAAAGGCCAAGACCTATTCGAATGACCAATGTACGTTCAATATGTGAACAGAACTCTTTTAGAACGCTCCATAATAATTGCTAAGTATTACTATGCATAAAACTGAATATACAGTGTGTGACAGTGGGAACGTCATGGGCTCTGGTAGTGAAATGGCAATGAAAAGTTATATATTGGGATAGCTGTAGGCGGATTAGATCAACGATTTAAAAATAATATGCAGTATACAGGGTATTCCAAATTTGGCAATGTATAAAATTTTTTTTTTAATGGAACACCTCATAATTATTATATGGCATTTTTAAATTGTGCACTGAAAACTGGATCAATTTTATTTTTAAGGTTCCCATGATTTTTATAGTTTATGAGATATTTTAATTTCTTTAAAAATACAATGCTGCAAAAAAGTCTAGTAACTCAAAAATGACTTAATTCAGAGAAGTGAATTGAAAACCCTAAAGAGTAAATTCTTTAGCTGATTGAATGCGACATTCAACGTTGTCCGGTATTCTACAAGTCGTTCAGGTACCTAAGGCAAACTTTATGAACTTCACCGGAGTATAACTTTATTATTTTAAGTGTAGCAACCTGTATATCTTTATGCTTATAGATAGAAAAAGAAAGAAACGTTTAATGTTTAAGTTCTTTGCCTTTTTATAGGTGATCTAAGCATCTATCTTTGCATTGATGGATAGAAAATGTTATTCTTCGAAGAAGCTTTATGTTTTTATAATTTGCATGCACATCATTAACTCTAAGAAGTACACAGAGAAAAATCCATATTGTAGTATTTACATTTCACTGTTTGACGGAAATTGTAGTAAGAATTCTTACTATTGTGCAAAATTTTAGAACAACGTCGTTGCATTCTCCTACATCAAGGTTACAAAAAAAGCAATAAAATTGTTGAAAAATATTGTGTGACAATCTTCTACAAGATATAGTGAAATAGTTTACAATATTTTACAAATAGTGAATATAATAAATTGCATACAATGTAGTGAAGAAAGTTATAACAACAGGTGTAGCAAATTTACTATGTGTTGTGTTTATTTGGTTAGATGCTAGCAAGAGTCACCTTACTTTGATTATTATACATAACTGGAAACCGCATTAATAACGATATGAAATGAATGCTGTATAATTTTCCAGGCATTCCATTTCAACAGGTAACACCGTCAAGAAAATTGGAAATACATCATCTTAAAGAAACCAGATGTAATATATAACTAGGTAGGTATATAAAATTGATGATTATTTGCAAGTATGACCACTGCACAGAGAAAAGTGTCTAATAGTTAGAAAGAAAAAGTACATGGTAACTCTATGTGTATACTCTATAATACAAATATATAGTATCAGTTTAATATCAGCAATTGAAAATATTGGTTGAATATCTGACACTGTTTTATAGCAAAGTATTGGAATATCATAATACTCATAATTAGTTTAGCTACATAAATATGTGACACTACCGATTTTGTCGTAAAGATGGCGCTACGCTTGTTTCATATTCTTTGAAGTTCTTACTCAATGTAAATTGTGATCGGGAAATGTGGCTATGTAATATCTATATGATGTTTACACATGGTTACTATCGTATAAAAGGTACTGTGATTGACAATCGCCCACAGACGAGAATTACGAGGCGCTTCCCGATACTGGTACCTACTCTGCAGTACGGGCCGGTCTGATATCCGCAATTACGCCCAATATGACGGTAATTCGCCCGCTGTCAGCGGCTAATCAAATTATAGGCAACTATATTAATTATTGCAATAGTGTAGTTGATTTGTATACAAAATCTGTTGACAAAATTTACTTCAGGAGTTTATATTTTAGTAGATTGTTTGCAATTTTTACCAGTGCGGTAAACGTACTATTTGCAACAAGTGATTTGTACTTTATGCTACTTTAATGTATAGGTTATGTCAACATGAATTGTATAACAAAATTGTACATTTTTTTGCAAAAATGCAATAATTTTCGTCAACAATTTTGTAGCAAATTTTAATAAAAATTGTGCTCGTCCCTTTATGTTACATAATTTGTTGCACTAAAGTTTACAATTGTTTTAAAATTTACATTTTTTTTTTTTGTGTAGAAACAAATTAAACCAGGGGTAATATTGCATATTATTTTTAAATTTTGGATCTAATCTGCCTACATCTATCCTAATATACAATTTTTCAAAAATTTTTACCAACTGGCTACTACAGATCACAGTGCGGCACGGCATTCCCACTGTTACACCTTGTATAGTGCGATGGATCATCCTAGACAGTATATTACGATTAAGTAAGCAAAATTAAATTGTTAGTTTAACAAAGTGAAATTATTGTGAATAAGGTATTTTGATATAGATCCATTGGAAGCAATATATTGATTATAAGGTGAGAGAAAGATTATTTTAGCTATCTTTATTATTAATAATCCTCCCCCGCCTGAACTCATTTTGCGTGAAATATTGCCAAATCGAATACATCACGTACGACTTGCCTTATATTGAATAAAGCCTCTCTCTAACGCCGTCACAAAAACGAAATTGATTGGCAGTATCCGAAGAGAGTGTAACGGCACATTGCCGCCTTTCAATTGAGACAGTTTATGAAGAGAATTTGCATTTTAAATTGGATTTGAGCCAATTTTCCGGGCTTTTGTCGCCCTCGGATTAGCTTACGAACCTATTTGCATGCGACGCTAAACGACTATGCATTAAATTTCATAGTGCAATTAGTAGTTCGATCGCCATATGCCGTGGCAAGGTGCCGCGTCACCCTACTCTTCTCAGTTCTGCCCTCCAGACTCTTCGATTCTTGTTCATGTTCCGTACGACGCTAATTAGTTAATTTGTTTTTTCGTATTAGTTTTGAATTTTAATTGGAACGAATCGGTGGCCGAATCCCAGGTGAAATTTCGCTATATCGTTCGCTCTGAAGCGTCTCAATGGTTCGTAATTATCATGGTCCGCTTGTTGGCGGAATAGTTTTTGTATGCCGATGTTTCGATTCATTTGACACAGATCTGATTCTACCATCGCGTCAATTTCTACGCATAATTTAATCTAAATTCGCTTAACTGTTATTCTATTTGTCGTTATTGTGTTTTGGTGAAAACCGTTTCGATAAATCCCTAAAACCAGGTCGATAATTAGGAGTCATTATTGAAAATATTGTGATGGAATCATTTCGTAGTAACTAATTTTGCAATTTTTATATACAAAAGCAGCGATGAAAAAAAAAACCGTTACTACGCATACAGAATAAACGGATGCGTTTAAAATGGCGTTGTGAACAGCGGCATAGGTCGGTTGAAGAGTGGAATAAAGTCTTGTGGACGGATGAATCAAAGTTCGAGATTCTCGGTTCAAAAAGGCGTTTTCGTTCGGAGATCTGCAGGTGAACGTGCAAAACACGGTATTCTTCCAACAGTTAAACATGGCGGTGGTTCTGTGATGATCTGGGGTTGTTTTGGCGGCACCGATGTGGGCGATATTCTGAAGATCGAGGGCATATTAAAGAAAGAACAGTACAGAAACATTTTAGAGAACAATGGTATTCCTTCAGGATTGAGAATTTTGTATTTCAACCGGATAATGATCCAAAACACACATCTAAACTATGAAAAGACTATTCACAAGCAGACGGATCTATCAAAGTGATTGAGTGGCCTCCTCAAAGCCCTATCGAAAACCCCATCGAACTATTGATTAATTATATATAAGATTGATTATATATAAGAACTGGATCTGGAGGTCCGTAAATCAGCACCAACATCAGAAGTTGATATGTGGAAGAAGCTGCAAGAAGCATGCGTCCAGATAACACCATATACATTGGCAAAATTAATAGCAAGAATGAAGCGATTCTGTGCTTCCATTATCAAAACTAAAAGAGGTCACATAGATAATGGTATGCAATTATATATGTATATGTAAATAAAAAGATATGTATTCGCTTTTTTAATCATTTTTCCTAAAGCCTTGGATGCCCAATTACTTTTGAACGTTAGTTAAATACTGCAAGTTTATTAAAGTAGTCTTTAGGCTTTCACGGCCGTCGTTGCTGGCTGCTCTTCGGTTCTCGGGTTCTCTGCCGTGTAGAAAGTTTAAATTACTTGACGTTTCGATCATCTTGTCGTGATCTTCTTCAGAAGTGAAGTGACTAGTTTGTCCTGATCCGGGGTTAATATATGGTCCTGTGTCCGTTGGTGCGTAATCGTTCCGCGAGTCCGTTGCTCTCCTAAGGAATTACACCGGAACATCATCAAGACAGGCACCAGAACACCAAGATTATATGGACTCCCAAAAATACATAAAGACGGAAATCCCATGAGGCCTATTGTATCAGCAGTGGGTTCGGCTACGCATCCTTTAGCCAAATACCTTGCCAAAAATCTTCAACCACTCTTGGGAAAAAACAGAGACATACATCAAGAATTCGGCGCATTTCATAGAAAAAGTCAAGAATGTCAAAGTGGAGAAGAATGACGTTTTAGTGAGCTTCGACGTCAAATCGTTGTTCACTAATATCCCGATAGATGAAGCTGTCACCATCATCCGACAACGCTCCCAAGAAATCAACATGGAAGATGACATCATAAATTTAATAGAACTCTGCGCATCTTCAACATATTTCACCTTCGACGGAGAAGTGTATGAACAAGTAGAAGGAGCCGCGATGGGATCACCTTTATCTCCAGTATTAGCTAACATTTTTATGGAAGCATTCGAGGACACCGCCATTGCATCAAGTGAACTAAAACCGAAGTGCTGGTATCGGTACGTTGACGACACCTTTGTCATATGGCCGCATGGAACTGACACTTTACCTCAATTTCTGGAACACCTCAACAAACAACACAACCAAATACAATTTACCATGGAACTCGAAGAAGATGGCTCCTTACCTTTTCTGGATGTGCTACTCAAGAGGAAAGAGAACCACACACTGGGACACCAGGTTTACCGTAAACCAACCAACACGGATCGCTATCTCAATGCAAATTCTACTACACGGACTACAATTACCAAGTATCTGGAAATCATTCTTCACAGCCCAACGGAGAGCAACGGACACGCCTCAACAGAGCGGAACGATTACGCACCAACGGACACAGGACCATATATTAACCCCGGATCAGGACAAACTAGTCACTTCACTTCTGAAGAAGATCACGACAAGATGATCGAAACGTCAAGCAATTTAAACTTTCTACACGGCAGAGAAGTATTTTTTTTGCAGGTATGCTAAAGAAATAATTATTTAAAGATTATTTTTGCATTTTTATAAAATTATGTGGTGGAAATCAGGCCTACACTGTATTTCACCCTTAAATCAAATTTTGGCTTATGTGGTCTTCAGTTACTGTATGGACAAATATTTATAGAACGTTCTATATAAGTATAATTATCTGAAATGTTCACAGCTGATTTTGGTCAAAACCCTCTCTTCCGGTTGCTGATGCATAATCACCCGTTTTCCATTATGGAAATGTATTTTATATGAATAGAGATTGCGTATCTTTATGTTTAGGTATCATGATATTAAAAGCGTGCGTATAAGGAAAGCATAATCCTTAGCTGCAATTATCGATCCTATAGATAATAGTGTGCAATTATGCGGGTATAATATAATTTACGAGCAAACGCAACGACGCTAACTGAATTAAGCAAATGATTACTAATAACCAACGTCAACGGATGCTCCCTATTTATTGTTCGACGGCGTCTGATGGGACGAGGCGCTACTGTGCTCAAATCGCGTGATGTCGTAGCACACGGTGAAGAAAATTGTGAAAAATGCCGAGATTTATACTAGCAACGTATTTCCAACTGGTTAAGCGAGCGTTAAGCAACTTTTTCCATTTGATATTTTCTGATGGCCATTTACCAGACCGGGAATACCTTACTGCGATTTGCTTTCATATTAAAAAGATAATGAACATTCAGTTTTTCCAACCAGAATATTGCTGTTTTACGTCCGCAATTATAGTTAATAGGTTTTTGTTTTCTTTTAATGGCTCGGTAGAGCAGGATCCAATACTTAGGCTGATGCAATAAAACATAATTGATAGTGAATAGCTCGACACACGGTACACTTGTTATTACAATGTCGTAATTATAATGACGAATATAAAATGGAGTAGTTTAGAATTGGTTTGGCAATATAGCACAGGTTTATTGTGGCTTTTTTCTATTTTAAAGAAAATTTTTCTTCCTCAAGTGGATTGACCTTTCTTGGCAGTGGCTCCTTCATATAGCAGCTCACCATTGCAATATCCAAATTAGTAGTAGGGAGTTGTTTTTGCTAAGCTATCGAAGCGGCACATAACTTGGTCTGGGATTTTTTCTTCGTCTTGACAAAAGTTACATCTGGCACCTTCTATCAGGCCAATGATATACACACTTGGAAATTGGAATTACAGCACGCGTTGAAAGATTAAGATGGAAGGAATTGCCTTTCTTTTCGATTTACACGGAGAAAAATTTATTGTTAAGGTGGCACCAATTGACGCACATTGAACAACAATTTGTGGGTAAATATATGACAACAACAACCATTATTCAATACAACCTAAAACTTGTTGTCGAGAAACTTTGTTAGAACTGCCACAAAATTTGGAAGGATATAATCCCAAAACATGTTACAATCAACCAGTTGCTTGTTGTTTAACGAATCACAAAAATATGGTGTTTTCAACAAAATTGTGTGAAATACAGTATTAAAAATTGTTTATCACTACCAAAGCAATTTGAAACTTCAACAGCAAGTTGTGGATATTTAACAAACAATTGATTTTCCGTCATCATTCTCTACGTTTATAGTGTCACTTGATTTTGATTTTTGTAATCGCAATTTCTGTTCAAAGCGAACAATATTTTAGTAGATTCACACACAAATTCGGTGCTGTCTTAAATGTAAGCTGTGGAGGGTTTAAGTAAAATATCAGTATAGGATAACACATTTTTTTTTTATTAATAATTAACAAGAAAAATAAACAAGATAAATTCTAAAACTGGGAAACACTAAAAATGAAGATTAAAATTTCAAATGTATCTAAGTCTTATTTTACAAATGTCTCAAGGCAATGTATATTCTAGATCGTTTTGCAACTTTTAAACAGGGGAAAACACTAGGTAATTTATCGAAAGGTTTAATGTACTCATCATTAGCAATCTGTACTTCGTACGCATAATATTCCATTCAGCTAGCTTCTCTGTAACAAAATTATCCATATCTAAGAGTCAGTAGACGTCAGAAGTGAGCCAATTTTCTTCAATTTTAATACACTGTCGTTCTTTTACACAAAACTAATAAGCTAACACAACGTCACAACCGAAAATATATGGCGTGGTCTACTCCGCCTGGTAACTAGCAGACTAGTCTGTTTCTTCAAAGCTATGTAAGACCAATGAAACACGCGGTTAGAATCACGTGATACTACTGTCCATGCCGGGACTTCCTGCATCACAAGTTGTAATATCGACAACGTAGGCGCCCTGTTGCGTCAACTACAATTGTGTGTAATGTAAATATTTCTTGACTGTACTGGTTTGAAAAATTGTGTTTACATCTACTTCACTTCTTCGCACACGTTGTTCTGTATTTTAGATCTGAAATAACTACAACTATAATGTTATCGCCAAAGTGATTATTTGTACCGTAAAATATTTTAACACCAACAAAAGTGTTGTTGGTGGAACAAAACAAAAGTTTTGGAATATACTTACAAAACTTTACTGCAATACCAATTTATTTTTGAACCGATTGCAATGTAAGGACAATACTTTTTTTGTTGGATTTGCAATGTCATTTTTCTCCGTGTATCAAAAGTATTCGATATAGTGAATCAGTGATTATTATCAAGCAAGTTAAAATCAATCCATGCGATTGCTTATGTTCCAATACATTTCGTGATAAGTGTAAGTGATTTTAGGTTTTATACCAACGCTAACTTACAATTAGTGTACATTAGTGCTACAACTGACATTGTAAGTGGGAGATGCTTCACTTTCATCTATAAAATTGATGGATGGTCTGAGGATTTGCTGATGCCTTTTAATGTTTTTGCTTGTAGCCCGGAAAGTGGGTGTAGCTTATATGTGATTTATGATGGCAGATCCATACCTGAAAAGCAAAAAAAAAAAATAGATAGCTAAACAAATTTTACTGTAAATAAGCAATGTTAGATTAAATTGGATTCCTCAATTTTATTTTGTGTATGTAGTGTCTCGTCTTTGATATGGAATAATTTCTTGAGGTGCTGTAGTCTATGTGAGAAAAGTATGCCTTTTCCAAAACAAGACAAAAAAATTATTTTTTATTATTTTTTTGTTTTACACAATTGCATTAACAAAGTCGATCTGTCAGACTAAGGAGATGACAATATATTATTATTACATGTTCTTTTAGTTCAAAATGACCGATCAATATAGTTCTACTACCTAGCTGGTTTCGTTGCGTAGATCTGATTGACTCAGGTTTTTTTTTTTTTACTTCGAGAACTGTTTTACTTAATTTGTTTTGGTCTACGGTCTTCATATCGTTTTGAACTTGTGTATCCACTCCTAGATGGACTTTTTTACTTACGACTTGGTTATACCGTCGTATGGACCGATTGATGATCCATGTCTGCTTTTCTTTTTACCCCAATGTGACTAGGTGCATAACAATATGGAGATCCACTCAGATTATTTTATAACTTGTGTTTGACGTGCGGTTCAATATCGTACAATATCTCAACTAAATTTTCTTCATTACTGTTAGAAAAAATACCAATAGCTGCAGGTAAAGAGAACCGGAAAGTTCCAACAGTTGATCAGCTCAACTTTCAAAATAATACTAAACGACGATAAGAGCTATTGAAAAAAGTGGACGATTCAAGACATTATTTTCTGATAGTACCTCTTTTATCAATTCTGTGTATCCACAGCTTTTTTTTACTATCTCGTTTTAAACATTACACGACCGCTTCTTTAATTAGACAGTAATTATTTTATAAATTTTAAGAATAGTAATTGTTTATTAAGGCGATAAAGTGTTTAGAGTAATGAGAAAGTAAATTAACGGATACCCTTTACCCTGCTAGACTGGCGAGATTACAGACAGGTCCCTATTTAGTCGTGTAAAAGGTTTTAAAACGTTAACAATACATTAAGAAAATTGAACGCCTCCTAACTGATGAGGCAAGGGTCAGGAGTGTAATCAGCGGAGGTTTAATGAAGTTTGTGGGAACTGTCGTATAAAATACAGCACGTTTCGGATGAGACCTCTAAACAAAGGGATTACACGTGAATAAAATATGAATGAATAGTTAATGTGCTTATACATGCATTCACACATAGCTAAAAAATAATATATACAGGCTGTCTTGAATATTGGTGATATTACTTACACCAGTGTAGAAAGGGTTCTTTAAATCTTGAAATAAAAAAAAATATTCTTTCAAGGATATTTCTTATATCGGGCTTTACTTCACCCAGACAAAAAGTTGTTTGGTTTGGTTTAGCAAATTTATCTCAGGACTCGTGCCAAGCTTTACATATATTTTTTATTGATTTCTTCCGCGCCTTTGATAATTTTTGCCGTGTCCTTCTGCTGTTATGGATGAATTCTTCGGTGTTTAGCAGATATTTTCTAAAATAACACAATTTTGCAGATTGTAATGACTTCAAATCTGGAATATATGTTTCAACTTATGGAGTCCCGCAGCGGTCCAACCTTTATTTTTTAATTTAGCTACAAAGTTTAAATGCAACATCCTGCTGTTTACGGTTTTGTGATTTTATTTTAAAGGGGTGATTGAATGAAACAGCTGAAAATAAGGCTATCAACGTAAAAATATCTTAACAAAAGTTGCATAATGAGAGAGATATTAATGTTGAAAAAGACTTTTGTAGTTTTTATTATTTTTTAAGTAGCGATTAAGCATATTAAATTAAATATATTTTTTTTGTGTTTTTTATGGAATCCACTTTAAACTAGTTGTTCAAAGTGATCGCCGTATTGCTGAATGCAAAGTCTTGCTCGTCGTAACCATGAATCGATATAATTTACTAGGCCTTGGTCTTGCCGTCGAATTGTCGGCGCAGGTGCCTCAACGCGGTTACCAATGTCGTTGGTGTGTAGCATGATCTTCATAATGTCCCATAAATAGACATCGAGGGAATTAAAGTTGGCTGACACATTAAATAATGTTGACGAACTAAACTATTAAAATGTGTCGATGCGCCATCGTAAGGAAACCATATTTGTCGACGTACACTCCAAGGAACATCTTCCAGTAGTTCCATCAAATGCTTTTGAAAAAAAAAAACAAGAGATAATCATTCAATCGATTTTGTAACACAAATGGGCCAATAAGTTGTCGATTGACTAGTCCGGCTCAAACATTTATCGAAAATCTGTGCTGGAAATGATTACGACGAACAGCATATGGATTTTCCACAGCCCGAATATGAGTATTATGACATGCCGTTACGTGCAAACGTTGTTACATCAGTCGCCAATACAATGGAAGAAAAGTTTGCAATTTCTGCATGTTTTTGTAGAAACCATCGGCAAAATTGTAAACGTAAGCGATGATCTTCAAGTTGTAAAGCCTGTACTTTTTATACATGGAGAGGATACAATTGATTCTCGGGCAGTGTTCGCCAGACAATTCGATTTGACACATTTACTTGACGAGATATTTTTCGAGTACTACTAGAAGAATATTCTTCGACAAGATTTAACTTCTTCTTCGGCATCCAAAATTCGTTGGTGCCAGCCAGGTCCACTATATCGACCTTGAGATGTTTGCGGTACACCGTGCACGGATTATTAGAGCAGTGAATTTTTGTAGAATAAGTGTTGGCATGCTAGGAAACCGCTCAGCGTACAATCGACTTGCAGTAGCAGAATTCTAGTGTACTTTACCATAAATGAACAACATGTCAACGTATTCACTGTTGATGCAATGGATCATTTTTACTTTCCTTATTAGGATTTATTCGGAAAAATTTACGTTAAACCAGCAATGTAGTGACAACTAATGAAACAACTTGATAGATGGGAGAAGTTACAGCCTATTTAGTAAAATATTCACTAATAACCTATCGTTTACATTTACTTTGTACAAGTTGTTGATCAGTTGTTGATCACCACTTAAAAAAAAGAAAGAAAATTTGCAAAATTTAAAAGGTAAGTGGCTGCCTATCTATGGCAAAATTGCGACAAGACCGTGCAGTAGGGTATCAGGCAGCTAGTTTAAGTAAATTAAAACCAATAGAGGGCCTAGGACCGACTCTTGAGGCACTTCTCTTTACTCTCTTGTGCTCTTACATATTATATCCTCCCCTCTAAGTACCATCTCAGAAGGCTAAGATGCCTCCACGGATTATAGGGGATAAAAATTGAAGTCAACATCTTCTTGTAAGGAAACGAATTACATTTGCTTGCAAATAAAATAGTGAAAATCTAGACCATTACACCATTATTAATACGAATAGTAACGTCCAAGATCATTATGTGATCTCATTAACTAAAAGTTTGTTGAAGATTGTAAGAGGAGAAGCCGGCATCTTCACTGCTGTTCGACAATGCTCAACTTGGAGTAAATTAATTAGATTTCTCGTGATGAGCAAATATCGATATAGTGATGTTTTTTGTGTCTATTGTACGAATAACAAAAAAGCCCTTTCTTATCACAAATAGAAAGAAAAAACTTATTCGGATGTAGACACTTAATTTGGAGACCTTAAGTAGCCTAAAGCCGTCTCCTCGAAATTGCCCGGAACGTCTGTTTCTTTCTTTCTTCGTTTCCCCGAATAGGAATTGGACTTGCCAACATCTACGCAATAGAAGGAGAACAAAATAGGAACGAGAGCGATCAGTCTCCCGCTTCGGAAAAGAATTAAAAGTGGTGTGTTTTATTAGTTCCTAAAGTACGGTCTCCAGACGGCAAGAACGAGGTTGTCGGACTTACGACGTTGGAGAAGCGTCAGTGGGCGGATAGGTGAGATGACTCCGGGAAGGCGTAATCCCGGAAAGTGAAAGCAGAGGGTCCTAAGCTGACCAGGGCGGTACAACCAAATCCAGATCGATGCATTGTAAGATAAAAGTAAGTGTTATGGAATTCCAGATTACGGCCACTGGCTAAGGGTGGATTTTTTTAAGTGCATCATTTTCTATATGTGCACCGTCTTTAGGGGAGGAGAATTCGGAATGGAATCTGTTCTTTTCCCCAAAGCGAGGAAATCTGTCCTTTTTTTCTGTTCGACTGAGCAGAGAGAAATGTTAAATCGCAGGCTATTTATTTCTGATGATTGAAGAGCCGAATGAATTGAAACTAAAATATCTTATATATTTTTTTAGCAACTGCCAACTTTTTTATTTGTTCGACATTGATGTATTAACGAAAAAATGGCGCAAAATTTATTCTATTTATAAATCCATAAAATTTGACTGAAAGCAATTGTCTATTAAGTTAAAAAATCAACAATTTGGGCTTTTTTGATAAACTTCTATATATCTTAGAAGTATATAAGAAAAGCCTAAATTTCCACTAACATTGGAGTTATTATTTACAATAAAAAAAGGCTGCGAAAATACAACTATAATTAATGTAAACAATATTGCTCTGAAACAAATGAATGCGCTTAAAAATATGCTTTCCCTAATTTTCTTTCCATCAGTGCATATGCTTGCCACCATAATCACGCAGTGTTTCTAATTAAAATTTCAATTCATATATACCATGTGTTGTGTAACATTTCCAGGGTAAATAATGGTTGCTAATTGATCTCGGAAGTGGTGATATGACATCACTTCCGAGATCAATTCATTGGTATCTCGTAAGAAGGCGTCAGTCCTAAGTACACTACTCATATTTTTATAATTTTTTTGTGGCGTTAAACTGGTTTTCCGCAGATATTTAGCAACAGTTTGCAGCATATGTCTCCATCTTTGAGAATGTTCTGGGCAATCTCAATTTTAACTGAACACAATTTTTTCACAAACGCATTATTTAGTAAATATTGTTGTAGTAACGACGTTAAATATTTTTCTACTCGATATGTACTGTTACGATCAGGTGTGCGTGGCGTGCGGACGCAGTGTGTGCTCCACCTGATGCACTTAGCAAGAAAGCGGTACACACGAGTATGACGCTTGGAGTCGCTGTAATGATTAATAAAAAATGAAAGATCCAAAACGTAACGATAACTTTATTGTAATAATAAAAAAAAAGAAAAAAAAGAAAAACTGGCCACGTGGTTGCTGATTTCTGATGTTAAGATTAATGTAAAAAGGAACAGCACGTGGTTGCTGTATTCTGATATTAAAATTAAGGCAAAAAGAAGGAATAGCACGTGGTAGCCGAATTCCTGAGATTAATTTAAAAGTGACGCAATTAATCCGTTTCTATAAGTGAATAGTAAATGATTGCTAGTGAGAGCAAAGTTACTGGCAATTACAAGTTAAAAGATTATAAATAGCAACAGTAATGAAACAAAATAAAAGAGAGCGATAGATACGTTTTAAATAGGATTACTTAGCTGTAGCTTGAAGTTGAGTTCGAAGCTTTTGTGTATGCTGGAGGGCAGCACGTGGTTTTTAGCTGTAGCTTGAAAACAAGGGGGCTTCGAAGCTGAATGGACAGCACGTGGTTTCTGTGTATTCGAATCAAAACGAGTGCGTCACAACGGCAAATTAACTGAACTGGAACAGAGAGCGCGCGTAGCGTGCAGAGCCCTTATAAAGGCTCGGTAAGTATGTACAAAAAAAAAGGATGAACCAATAGCAACGTCCAGAGATGCACAAAGGATCATAAAAAAATGAAGCGTCTAAGAGTTTGGCGCTTAAATGAATGAATTTAAAATAAGTGAGTTTAAATTTTGTGGCGCGTAAGTTAAATACTCCCGCGCGAAAAGGAACCGCTAAGTGACGTAACGGTTTTTCTAAAGTCGTAATTGCAGTTGCCAGATTAAAAGTAAAGAGAATGAATTTAAAATTGCCTTCAAAATAACGTTTATATCGCTGATGTTGTCTATGATTAAAAAAAGCGAAATGAATTATTGAAATCAATGTCATTTTCGATTCAATGCAAAGTGTAACAGTACCAATAGAAAACTCAAAAATTGATAGCAAGATGAAATAATCTACACTGAAAATAATAAGTGGAGCTTATTCAAACATGTATATGTAATTAAGCGGCTGTAATGTAACTAATGGCGTTAATCTCCGTATTCCATTAGCAGATAAACAACTTACTTTAAAACACCGGTAATGGCGTTTCCCTAAATTACACGACGTACAGAACAAAAGGAGAAAAATGACACACGAAACAACAAATCTCGTACGCGCTGTGTAAACGGCCACGGTACTGCGAACAAAAGGCATCCTCCGGTACACATTGGCTCTCTTTTTCCTCTCGCATTGATAATTCATAAAACGGCGGATCAAAGGGTCCCAACTCTTTTATCCGAGGCTGCGTTGAATCGCGAAACCCGCATTAGTAACTTATCTATCATCTACGATGACAGCGTCGTTTATCTTTTGTGTCGTACGAACAGCGCGCCCGAAACGCTGCATCATTCATTTTGTATTGTTTTATCAGTCGGAATATCCTCTACTCCAGATCTAGTAATTTATCGTTGCGGAATTCTGTGCCGTGTACGGAACAGACGAGTGTTTCTGGGCATGTAAATCTCGCGGATGCACAAAAGATGCGCCTTATATTACGTAATAATATGAACTGAGTAGCGACATCTCTCATATTAATTTGCAATTGAAGCTCTTGGGTGTTAAACGCTAAGATTGGTCAATTAAGGCCCAGTTTGTAAGTGGTGGTTAAAAGTACTTTATTGACTGTGAGTTAAGACTAACTGACAATTAAAGAAGCAGTTAGGTTTAGCAAGTACTTCTATAGCTTCAAGTTAACTTACTTGTGGTTAGGGAAAAGTTGGGAGTTTGGGAGTTTAACCATTTGTCTTCCATAAGAATCAGCTGCCAATAACTCCGATTTGATCGGAAGCGTTCCTACATTTTGATTTTTAAATAGAACATTTTTTTTACATTTTTTTAATCCGCGTGTTATTGTACGCATGGTGACTCTCATAAATTACTTTTAATATAATGAAATTTGGAATGTTGTATTTACTGTAGATTTCCAAATATTCAACCTATATTACAATTTTTTATCACTTCCGGTTTTACGGGAAATAAGAAAAAAATTAATATTTTAAATAAAACAGCCTGTATATTTTTGCATATTCGGATTCTGCGTAATTTTCTGAATCTGAAAATATATGATTTTAGTTAGTTTTCTATTACATGGTTACATGGTTACCAAAATTTGGAAATCTTATGTTTGAATCTAGAGTTCCGCTCTTTCCAGCTGTCAACATAACACCTAGAACAAATGTTCACAGTTTTCTAATAAAAAGTGATTCCTTTAAATGCAAGCTCATGGATCCTCAGCCTTAATTTTAAAGAGACATTCTTGGCAATTTCAATAATGTCAAATTAAAAATTCCTTGTCTGTAGATTAAAAATGTTGAATGTATACGAAAAGCTGAAGGAATATGCGTTAAAATTATATTGAGTTTCATATAATCACACAATTTGTTTAGACAGAATACAAATTTTAGTTTTGGAAGAGCAAGAATTTTGTTGCCCACTACTTAAAAATTATTACCGTCTCTATTTGTTTTACAATTTGTAAGTCATGCAGGTGTTATAATTGTAATAATTTTCGCTAGCACTTTTTTTTTTGAAGTGATGACTTATTTTTTATTGATATTAAGGCTTAACAAACATGAATTACAACTTATAACGTAAAAAAGAAAGTTTTTGGTAGTATTTATGTGGCCATATGGTTCTCTCAATTAATTTTGTACCACATGATAGTATCATCTCCAATATTTTTATTCTCAAAGTATATTTGGCCCTTTGATTAAACTTGACTTTCAATTATTCAAATTATTTTGCATTATAAGCGTACCAAAGTATTGAACATTCGGCATTTTGGAATAAGTATGGACACGGATTTCCATAGTCCCAGTTTCATTAGATGGAGCCATAAAAAAGTAAACAACCTTGTTTTGTCGCCGAAAATAAAGGACGAATTGTCGCACAACAGTCCTGATGAGATCGTGTAATTAGTGATCTGTATTCAAATGTCCACCGTTTACATTAATTAATTATTTTAATCGACGCAGCTTAAGAATTTATGAGTCGTCCTGCGACAGGAGCTGATGAACAGCGTCTGCTTTTATTATAACCATCAACTGCTGTCCCCTTTTTTCGCAACCTGTTCGTCGCCCGTAATTGATGACGGACGAAATTACGATTGTGTTTTAATGCGTGCCCGAGGTATAAAGATTTATGCTCGTGCTTTGAAGAACGGATAAACAGAAAACGAGAGGTTCGAGAAAGGAGTTCTTTTTTACGCGTCCCTATACCAGTTACGGGTATATATACCCACTGTTTACGGTATTATTTCGTACGCTAGCAATGATATACAGCGAAATAAAAATCTGCCAATCAGTTTTATATTTTAGTATTCATAAAACTGCCACAATAATAACAGGGGTAGTAAAATGTGCGAGCACAATCGATTTCGTTTGCATTTTGATTTAATTTTTGAATGGGGTTCACTTTTATACCAGAAACTGTAAAGTACCTATACTTAAAATATTAACTAGGTACATGTGTCGAACTGCCGAATATATAGTAGGTGGCCAGTGAATTAGATGTTCTTATTAAAAGACCGTATATGATTTAAAACATGTTTTTATAAAATAAAGGTATTTTACTATAGACAGTTATTGCTAATATGTTAGTTATTATTAGATTTTATGCATAATCAATCGCCATCTTCTGAAATTGGATATTCTTCGGATCTATACCAATTTGGAAAATAACAGGATAATCAAAATACAATATTTGTAGTTTCTATTTCTTTTTTTTTTCTTAGTTGAATTGTTTTTCAACATCTTGAGAGTTAATTGTATAATTAACAGAATTAATAATAACTTTTTTTATTTTAACATGTAATTATGTTATTGTATCCAGCAAATTTACACTTCAGCAAGATAGAGCGCCTCCACACTACGCTGCCGGTATTTCTGGATTATCACGCGATTGTGCGATTGGTCGAAGGGGGCCTATGGAATGGCTTGCCAGATAATCGGATCTTATATCACATGATTTTTTTGATTTTTCTCTGGAGGCATCTTAAGTCTAAGATATATGCCAAGAGTTACGCCAAAGAATTGTTGAAGAATGCCAACGAGTAACTCCAGAAATGTTGCGAAATCTCAGGAGAGCATTTGAAGTAAGATAGTTACTTCAAATGCTCAAATGTATGAAGATTAATGGTCATCATTTTGAACATTTAATAAAGTAAAATCCAAATCATTCCATTCTAATCGTGTTTTATTACACATGTTGCAAATTATTTTCTTTATTTTTTATTTCTACCATATTCCCAAAACTCGACAAAAAATGTGAAGATTAGATCTAACTATGGAAATTTGCGTTGCGGCTGAGTTATTGGTTAATTAATTAATTGATTGTGCTGTGAGTGGATGTCAAAAAAGTAAAGTTAGCCAATAAAAAAAGTGATTCCATTCAACTTTACTCCTTTGACATCCACTCACAGCACAAGAAACCAATCAATTCTCACATATTTTATTTAGAAAATAAATAAAATAAAAAGAAAAATAGTATATTTCCTTGTGTTGTATTTATTCAAATATGTAATTATTACACTATTAATTATTATTGTTATCATATTACATTGTTATATGATAACAGTCGTAATAGACTTAAAACTAAATATTAATAACTAACGTAACTTCTACAATGACAATCAGAAAATAGTCATAATTTTAGTGCGAGGGATGTACTTGATGGATTGACACCAAATTATCAATATTTCGCTTCAGTTTTGTTAGGAATAACGGCAAATCTTCCCGTTCTGTGATATTTAATCTGCTCTTTTTTTTGTTAAATGGTTTGTAATGACACTAAAACTTTTCTCGACAAGATATGACGAGGGAAACGCTATCAAAAGCTTTCTCGCAATTCCCCACAGTCCAGGATATTTTCCGGGTCTTTCTGCCTGCAGCCAAAATCTTTGATACCCTCTTTTAAATTTCACCTACAGTTCCTCATTAGTGCTAAGCTCCAGTAGCTCCTCTTGTAATAACACGTTCTCCACTTCCGTTTCATCAAGTGGATTTATGATCCATGGTGGTATTTCCATCGTCAGAATATCTTCAAATCTGATTTTAAAGTCATCATGCAGGACAATTAAATGTTGAACGTATGTGTGTATATCCTCATCAAGGCATTCTACCTGTGACAAGTTTGGAAACTGGGAAAATTCGCGCCGACTAATATTTTGCTTCATAAATTTCATTTTTCCAAGGAAAGCTGAAATTACACCCTTTGTTTTTATTAAATTGAGGCTGTCCCCTTGTAATTGTAAGTTAATGTCATTAAATTTTTTGAGCAAATCTGTCAAATACGCGATGTCTGCTTTCAAATTGATCAGGTTTTCTTTTAAATCTGGATCTTTACTTTCCAGAACCTCGACACGTTGTACTGAATATAGAATATGCAAGTTTTTACAAGTAACAGTCGCTGAGCTTCTTAAAATATTATCTGCCTACATTGATAGGCGAACTCAAGCAAACATTTTAGTTCTTCATTATCGGAACCACATACATTTTCGTGGACCCCCGCTTACGAATTGTGAACCCCCATTTTTTTTGTCACGCCAACGTAGACCCCCGTCGAGTCTCCCGTGGACCCCTGGGGGTCCACCTGGACCACTTTGGGAATCACTGATCTAAACGAAATTTGCGTCAAAGAAGGAAAACAAATATACCTGTGTGGCTTGGATGGCTTTCTCTTGGTACTGACTTATAGGCTGGAACGCGGTAAATAAGTGACCTATAGAATAGAAACATTTTACTTACGTAGTTTCGAACATATCTTTATGATTAGAAGAGAACATTACGGATTCAAAAATATACAATCGTTGCCATATGTATTAGACACCCTTGCAAAAATTCGATTTTATTACAGCGGATGTATTGCTAAGAAATGCAGCAGGCGGTAAATGTAGATAAGAAGGTAACAAAATATTGATATTATCAATAAATTATCATTAAAAACCTTTTCTGTGCATGTAGTTTTAATTTATTTCCAATACTTCCTCACCAACCCTGTAAAACACGGAGTGTCTAATACGTATGGCCACGATAGTATAACCCATATACAATGAGAAGGCCTTCTGCTTTAAATACCGCGCAGCATGTTTGGCGGGATTGCATACCCTTCATTAATCTGAGAACTTTTCTTGGGTAACCAATACCTTTGGAACTGGAACCTGCCTGCCCCAAAACATAATGCCATAGCGAAGTAAGAGTTCAAAATTTGCATAATACAACGTTTTAAGACAATCATAGGCCACAACTCTTATTTCAAAACAAACGGAGTTCAATCTCTTTAACAAAACCTCTACATTTTTGGAGTAATCTAAAAATTCATCCACTATAACTCGCAACATTTTCACTTTTCTTGTTAATTCAATTGATTTCTTTGTCTAATTCTATATTAGCTGGCATCTCAAGTTTACGTTGTCCAGTTCTAAAGCCCACGCAATTGGTTTTTTCCTCGTTTATTAGTAGATTATTTTGCTGAAACCATTTCTGAACAGCCGTAAACGCATCATTGATCTGTATTTGTAAATCATTGAGATTTTTTGCTCCTACTACTAGTTGTGTGTCGTCAGCATGACATATAATATCATTTAGGAATATTATAAAAAGAAGTGGAATATAAGTATAAGTAAAGACTACTCGAGTTTACATGATACGTGTTATTTCAATAAATATGCATCCCCATCAACACCGTTACTAACTAAAAATAACAAAGACAAATCAGTAATAGGCTCTAATTTCGAACAGGACTAATTTCAAACATGTTTCAACGTCAAAGCGTAACCGACTGGCGAAAAGCTCTAACGGTAATTATTTTGCCTCCATACTGCACCTAGCGCTCATATTTTTGTAATAAAGAGATTTCAGGATAAAAGGCACGTTTCCTGAAAACAGTAATTAATCATAACATAAATGTCGGTGTGCTAGGTGGTCTAATTAATGCACACATGAGCGTTGTACATTTCGGCGTGTCGCACGGCCGCGTACAAATGAAAAATTCAAATATAGCAAGTCAACGCCTGCTCGCAACGTAATAAAATTTCCATATAGAAATGAATGATGAGTGAGGACCGGAAAAAAAAGGAACAGGAAAATAAATGGCGGTAGATCACACGAGGAACTTTGCGTTAGATTTGATGAATGTTGTATACCCGTGTTATGCTTGTTCTATGAAAAGACAAACCGGCAAATCCGCACTTGCAAGTAAGCGAGTGACAGTTCTTCTTTAGGAAAAGTTACCTGGCAACATTTAACATCGTGTAGTTGTTTGTATGCATTAAAAATAATAAAAACTAAATAAAACTTGTATATGCAACTGCAAGTCTGCTGCCTAACCATGCACGGAGAAAAAAAGATGTTACCACGTATTATAAATATAATGAATGGTATTAACTCAAGGACAACAATACGTTATCTAGTACCCAGTATTCATCCATGTATTACTGTTTATTAGGAAGATGGTACGCTCTAATATAATTATAATACAACCAACTATAAAGTTAGTTGTCCCTATTGTTACTATCTATTTTTCTCAGTGTGGTATTAAACAACAAAAGCACAAACTTAAGGCGAATCTAGACGACGTTTTAGTGAGATTTTCTGGCAGTAGATGGCACGGATTTTTTCCGCTGTTTCTAAATATACCAATCAAATTATTTTAAATTTGAAAAAAGGACTGTTTTAAAAACAGCATTTAAAGCTGCGCCAACGTTTTATTTTTTCAACTTACCACATTTTCGCCATTTGTTTATCTTTCAACTACCAACGAAAGGAAAATCACTACAAACAACTACAAACGATTCTAAAGAGAACTGAGAAAACTGATTTTCTATATCTTCATTACTAACAAATTCACTTTTAAACAATTTGTTTAAATTATCGCCATTTGTTTACCTTTCGACTATAAACGAAAGGAAAATCACTACAAACGATTCTAAAGAGAACTGCGAAAGCGGATTTTTGATATCTCTAAGTGGGGTGATCCTTTTTTTTAAGGTCGTATAATTATTAATGGATGGAACTGCACACGAAATTATTGTTACCACAAACAACTACAAATGCAATACTGGAAATATGAATATAATATATAAATGAAGTGATCAAAAATTATTCGATGAAAGAATTGTTTAAATAATCTTTTATATGAATAAAGCATTATACTACTAGTCGTCCTTCATGTAAATAATAATAATAATAATGCAGTTTATATAAATACATTAAAATAAATCATGGTCTGTGTCAACCAGCAGTAGTAACTTCCAATAATACGTTAAAATAAACGAAATGATTATGAATATTATTTTATGTCATTGGAAATCTATATTGCAATACTCTGATACACTACCTGTAAGAGAACCAACATTGTTTCTTCGTTTGTATCACAAAGGGAAAGTATTTTCTGTCTATATTCTTTCATTGATGTTAAAATGGAAATCAAAGGATATATTACGTATTTTATTTCATTGATAATACTACCTGAAATATCGGAGACTGACTTTATATATATGTTTATATCTTTAGTTTCAGAGCGGCTAAAGATAGATGCGCTTCCGAAGATGTGAATGAAAGCACATATTTCCAAAAGAGTATGTAAATCGTATGGAACAGCGTTTTGGGTCTCAGAAAGAGAATCATAAATATTAAATTTTATCCGTTCTTTATCATAATGGCGTTTTACATTTGCATAGATTTTCGTGGGAGAAATCTATATCTGGCGGTTAATGCTACCTATCGAATTTCTATGTTTCTACGTGTAGATATGGGAATACATTATGTAAAGGTTTCTTTGATAAATTATGGATACAAGAAATGTAGGTTCTTCACTTATTGTCTTTCTTCTTTGTAGGATTGTTGATAAGAATTTCTTTCATATTAACAATGAATAATAGTTAACTGAAAATCGATTTTTTCTCATCATTTTAATAGGTGCAAATTAAATAGTTCAAACTATTTGCTATAATAGAACACGTTAGAGCATAGTTAAATGTGTTTAGATCTAAAATAAAGATTGCAATACCCCAGAGGCTAAGAATTCCAAGAAGTTTTTGATGTTTATTAAACGAATGATAAAATCAAAATGTAAGACAATTTTGTGTAGACAATTGTATACAGTCATGGATGTTCTAGAATTCTAATTAAAGTTCCAATGTGCTTCTATGCTTCCGGAACAAAAAAAGAACTGTAACTGGAATATGTGTGATCTGATAAGTCTCGATATAAAAATCAAATACTAATAAACTATAAATTGAAATCACCATGTTAAATCGTAACTTTAGGACACAGAATATATACGATCACTCTGCGCTAAGTTGGTGCGTAAGCACACTGTTTTTTATGTTTCCGCCTCTCATTTTTTAGACTAGAATATCTAAGAATGCGACAGCAATCTCCATTTCCAATTCTAAACGAGCAAACCAAGCACTAGTTAGGGAACGAATCAACTACCACAGATTTATCCCCTATATTCCTTCACAACATTTTTAATTCATTGCTATTTTGCCGTCCAAATATTCCAAAATAAAAATGAACTAATTTTTGCAGTTTTTGACAGCGTTTTTTACATGTTTAAACTGGTGTTGTTTTCTAAAAGTAATTAAAGTTGATATTTATATGAATATATTGCTATGATATATCATGCTAAACATAACCTACAGATTCAAATATCAACTATAAAATTATTAATATAAATGTATTTTGAACTATTTATTTATTTTGTCAACATATGTTAAAATTTAAACTAAAAACTTACTTATTTCGTGTCTAATTCAAAAAAGGCATGTAACCATGGATTTTTAGGGCATTTGTGTTCCTTCGATGAATGTTCGACGTGGGTTTCTTATGCTATCGTATCGCTGGAAACGATATCTACCCATCGTTGCTGGGGTTCTTTTTGCCTAGGAGATATGAAGTTGTTGAAAGCAAATGTGAAGGACTTCTTTTTCGATTTATCCTGAGTGTAGTTGCTTTTCGAATAATTATCTAGAAATTTTAAATTTCTATCACAATATAAGTCCATAACTGTTCAAATTTACTCACAAGAATAAGAGTATTGCATGTGTAGTACAAAGATGATGGAAATCCCGTGATTTCGAGATTTGGGGTGGCGTTCATCTAATCTGGGGCCGATTGAAGAGTTTTGTTCGAGCCTGTTTGCTGTGAGATCGTTGGAACACCATTTGGAAGCTGAAATGATTGTTTTGGAGTTGGAATTATTATTTGGATTATAATAGAGCAGTTTTCGTACTTGAAGTAAGCGATTTTATCATCTTTTGAATCTATAACTCCCGTCAAAAGCGTAATGGGAATGTTAGGTTATATTATCGTATGATAACAGTGAATCTAGTGAATCTGGTATTGTGAGGTTATTATTTTGCTTCTGTGGGTTAATTTAACGAGCGGTTTAAGTTGGCATCGATTTGATAATACTTGCTTTTATGACGGGAATTTAGCGGGAGATTTGAATTCTATTTATAATATTAAAACGAGAAATATGAGTTTTTAGTTTGGATTAAGATTCTAGAAATCTTATTATTGTGGAACTAAGATAATAAAGAACTTACTTACCCTGAGGGAATCTTTAGAAGATTCATTTCTTTGTTCATCAGATTGATTTAACTCGGAATAAATAAATTTCATTGAAATAACGTCTTGTTTATTCTCTGTAGTATAAGTACATCACTAACGAATAACTAGTACAGTCACAATAAAGATACTTAAGTATATATCAGGTATATTAAGATAATAATCGATGGTTCAGTGGTGTGACAGGACCTCACCACGTACCGAGGTCGACTGAAAATAATAAGTATCCGATTGGTTTGCGGTGTACCCAAAACTCTGTGGAGGGGTAAATTTAGTGTAACTGTGTATTGTTAATGCCATCTAACATCTGGGGTGTAGCATATCTGTGGAGTTAATGAGAATATAATAGATGACGCTGACTGTATGAAAGGAGAATAAAAACAGTGTTGATTTAATTTAAAAATTTACTAAAAATTATAAAGAATAATATAAGTTTCGTAGCAATATATATAAATTCTTGACATGTTATTTTATTTTAATTATGTGGTTTACATATCATTTTATTAGAAGTTGTAGTAGTGGAAACGAGGCTGAAATACAAATTAGAATTTAGAAAAATAAATGTCAGCCGCAATTAGCAGTTTTTTCAATTCCTGTTATTAATCACCCACGAGTTAAGTATTTCAAAAGTACTAATATGAAATTGTCACAGCTTTGGATACATCTTTTGTTGATTTAAAGGAGTATTACAATTACTTCCTGGTAAAATATGTTGAACGATTTTAATTATTATAAATAATTCATGCTGTCAAAGCATCATCAATAATTGCGAAATATTGTTTAATATGGTAAGCAATTCTTGTAATATTAAACGTTTCCATTAAATTAATTAGAAAATATTAGATGTATCACCCCTACATTCTTAGAAACCTAAAAGCGTATCATCAGATATATTTCATCGCAGAATCAAATTAAAACTGGGCAATAACGAAATAATATATCAAGCAGAGGAAAACAATAACAATCACAGATCCTTTCTCCACAGCAGCGATTTCCAGTCGGTTAAGATAAAATACACCGGACGGAGGCGAAATTGAATCAAATATCAAATTTCTTTTGAATGTATTGCCTTAGAATCCCGTGGTCATCTTTTACGTCAGGGCCACGGCCGATCCACAAATCGCGAGAGGAAGGGCGCAGGATACGAAAAGAAAAAGACCTGCAGTCGACAGCCGGAATTTACTTCTCTCTGTTCCCTCGATCGTCGCAAACTGCGATTGAAAACGCTGATTTATTACTTGTTTAGTAAGACGAATAGGTTCCTCTGTAAAAAGAGGCAATTGTTTTTATCGACATTAATGAATCAGATCCGAAGAGTAAAGATTTAACTACATGGCCATGAGCTACTTTCACTAACAAATGATTGCTTACCTGTGTATATATTTTATAAAGAAGGTATTAATTGTAATAAAGAGTTTTGTGTCAATATAATTCAATTTTTCATATTTTTGAAGGAATTAAACCGGGAGCGTAATTCCATTACCCCATTGAGAATTTATCATTACCATTCTGAAGTCTTTTAATCACGATCAGACCCCTAATTCAGAAAAAAGAAAGGAAAAGAAGGGGTGTCTACTGGCCGAAGTTCGTACAGCACAAAAAAAGTCCGGTATTGCGGTGACTTATTCTGAAACTTTAAAAACGCAAATGAAAAGAAAGAGGAAGGACCAGGAATAAATTACTTTCGCAAATATTCAAGAATTTCAGCGAACCGTGATCATTTATCTTGGTGGGGACAAATTAAAACAGGAAAGTCGTCACACCCCATAATCTTGACCCCATCCTGTCCGTTCGACCGGCACGACCGCCCAGCCACCCTCGATTGCGAAAAAGCACGAGAGGAAAGATAAATGCAGGGAACAATGAGGGCCCTGATCCGACAAGCGAACCGGGTGACGCTAACTAGACATCTACAACGGTATCTCGGCTGACAGCGCAACGGAAAAAGATTCACTGCCGACATTATACCAGAAGAAATATGACTGATGGTACCTTGTTATGGCGAAGCTTAAAAACTAGAGAGTGTTTTCGTGCCGGATTGATGTTTGTTCCTTCTCTCGGGTTGTGTGATTTTGACAAAGATATACATAGGACATGTGAGATTTTATCTCCAGAGGAGTGCGTAAATATTGGGGAAATAAAAGTTAAAACCCCTACGTTGTACATATTTACATCTTGTTACGCTATAGTTTGCGAACTTAAGTTCATATGATAGGTATTGTGCCGCAAGACGTAGAACTGGAATTAAAAATAGGTATTCCTTAATATTTGGATATTATTTTCTTTTCCAATTCGTTCTCAATCCTTTAATTTCTACATTTAGAAGTTATTGATAGAAAGTTCCGCATACCAAGCTATATTAAAGGGTATTTCTTAATAAACACGACACTCTAACAGGATTCCTTCAAAATAAAACGCCTATATTTGAGCGAAAAGCTTCTGCAACTATATTTTCATTAAGAATACAGTGACACATAGTAGTTCCTCTGCATTGAAATATTTGGCGATGTCATTCTGTATGTTGGAAATAGTTACTATACAGTCTGTTGATTGAAGCCCCGCTCTCGCATACATCTTACATTACTGCATCTTACTGCAGATACATATTACAATACAAAATAAATTTCGTATTTTGTACGAATCGCGAAGATAGTGGGGGTGTTCTCTCGAGCGATTTATAACGTTTCTCCATATTTTTTTCGGATGTGTCTTACTTCATTGAGCACGCCGTCTTGCTATTGCGCATCTGCCAGCTGAAAATGCATGGACTGTAGTAAAGTGTACATTAAGTATTGAGTATTGAAATAAAGATAACATCCGCATGGTTCGACCAACCGCCCCGTCGGCCACTAGTACTTATTGTAGAGCGGATGTTATCCAACAAATTCAGGCCCTTGAGGTAGCTTAGAATCTTTTTGAATGAGGTATTTTCCAGGTCGTCTAGGGAAAGGCTAACCTTTCCAAAGATGTCTACGTGATACTTCCTGCGGCAGAGCAATGGTGAAAGATGTGCTCAACTGTCTCTTCGTCCTCTAAACATAGCTGGCATTCAGCCTATTCAGAGTGTCGAATTCTGTGTAGGTGCTTTCTGAGTGTGCAGTGACCTGTAAAGACAGAAGCAATTACTTTGACTTTTTTAACGCTCAAGTGCAAGTAGTTCCTTGGTTCTCAGAAGATTTGGTGCAATGCACTCCTTCGCATGTACCAAAACAAGACAGTTGTTCAAAAATTCTGATTTGTCCACACATTGATTTGTTGTTAAATTCGAGTTGCATTTATGCACCTCTAATGCTTTAAGCACCTTCTAACTGTCACTAAAAATTTCTTTTTTGATCCGTGTCTGATGTTTTTATCAAAAAATCAGGTATTGCGGGCTTCTGTAGCACACAAATCGTAGTGTGTTGTCCAAGATTGTAGTATTTTCTAACTCGTGAATTACAACAGAATATCCCTGCGCCAACATCTTGCCCTGCCTTCGAACCGTCCGTAAACCAGCCGGTGTCATAATGTAAAGTATGCATACTAAAGTATTGGTTACCAAGTTTTTTTATTGTTTGATGCATCCACCACGGGTTTACACCACCCGAAGTTGACCTTTCAATCACTCTCGAGAAAGGCCAACGCGCATGCATTGAATGGGCAGGAAAATAAGCATAAGCCCTATGGTCACTTCTAGCGTAATCGGCAATCGTCGCAAATGCGTGAGCGAAGCCGTGCCTGCAATGCTAATACCGGCTGTCCCAGTAAGAGTGGGGACCGGCGATATCTCAGAAACTAGAATAGCTGTAGTGATGAAAAAAAAATTATAACGAAAGTGTGCAAAAGAAATTTAATGAAAATTTATTATGCTTTATTATAAACCTTAGTCAATTACGCACCACTTTGGTTAAAGACGTTTTGTCATATTTTGAGTCGTCAATGTAGTAGGTGTTGCTGACTTTTGAAAAAGGAAATCTGTTACAACTTCTGCAGTTTTTACCCAAATTTAAGAAACTTTTTATTTGAAAGCGCATATAGTGTTGCTTTAAACGTCATAATTTGTACCAACATTTAGTTTTTAAGAAATGTACCGGATTGCGTCAGTTTTGTTAAAAGTTGAGAACCCCTGATTTTTTATATGGAATAATAATATTAAAAACATACCTGTTCCAAACTAACTTGCAATGAATTAAATGAAACTAAAATTATCTCAAAAACCGAATCGGCTGTCTTTTTCCTCTTCCTCTTCCGATTAAAGATGGCTGAAGAATATATGTATCATAAGCCAACTAAGAGTTATAATCAAACTGGGGCATGATACATAGTTTGCCCACATGTGATGTTTCATTGTTTATTTTTTGGACGCTCTGTTGTAATAATCTAATAATATATTACGTACAAATGAAGTAAATATAGGGTAAAAACATCTTATTGTTTATTCTCCACAAGGACTTACCCTGAAGGTTGTGGTGCCAAAATTCCGACTACTTTCTATTTGTAAGTCCTGCTTCCCAGATATCGCTCTTGAGAACCAAAATATGTTAGGACATGTAGTTAGCAGTCGTAAACTCGAAATAATCACAACATTGAATGCAAGTGTCGATATAATCGGAGATTCGCGATTAACGAAATTATTCGTTCTGCGCGTTCTGCTATAGAAATAATTCAGTTCTTTGGGTACCCAAAATCAACTGCTTATGATGTCTTTGCAAAATATAATAAATCGAAGAAGTCCAACGAATTTGTTAACACTGGCGAGGAAAACACAAGAGAACTGTTTGTGAGGGCTCAGAAGCTGATTTTCGAGGATCCAGGGCTACCGGTTCGGAAACTGACATCGATTGTCAGTGAGTGAAAACACTATGACGGCTGGTACAAATCATATGCGACTTAGGTGTGAGAGATACTTTCCGAATCTGCCAGGGCGAAACGAGTTGAATGCTGCAACCTGCTTTTGCGTTCCTTGAAGAACAAAACTAATAGACAAATCAGATTTTTTTCTGGCGAGAAAATTTTCATGTTGTTTGTCGATGCCAAAATCAATCAAATGAATGACCGCTGATTCGCCCATAACCCTAAAAATGTCTAAGTTGTTGCAAAAGCAAAATTGCCGACTAATATCCACGTGCCGGGTGTAGTATCAAATGAAGAAGATGTCATGCGGGAAATCATCAACAAAGAAGTGTATTTAGACGTTCTGAAAAATTTGGTGAGATCATGGGTGGAGCTGTGTCGTCTGGACGGCCTTATATGTTCAACTAGGATGGTGCAAAATGGCGGACATTGTTGACACGTTCTGGTCCAAAGAATTCTAATGTCCTAATAGCTCAGATTTGAATCCATTAGACAATTATGTATGGAGCGTAGTTTAAAAGGTCACTAATAGGTAGCAACATCACAACGTAGCGTCACTGCGGGCCTATATTGAGGCAACCTTCACCGGCATAGATTATGGTACATTAAAGCGCACATGTGCCTGCCACAGGCAAAAAATAGCGACCGTTTTTCAAGCAAATGGAAGTTATATTCAATAATTTTGTTTTTTATGACCTAGCCAATAATTTGGAAAAAATAGAAACATATTTTTCGAATGATTATTCATAAAATTGTAGACACTTTCTTACCACTTAATTCAAAACTCGAAAAAATTACTATTATACAACACAAAGACGAAGTTCAAAAACTTATTTTTCGAAGTACAGAATGTAGTTGGATAAAATGATCACACATATTAAATTATGTCGGTTGATTAAAGTTGTTATGCTGACGTAGTCATAACAATAGCAGTAACAATTACACGATTGATTTATTGTTGAATTAGGTGCAACCTTTTATGATATGGTGCAATACAAAACTTTATATAATATTATTCCATGAAAAACGCAATACCGTTTTCCGTTAGCAAACATCCAAAAGATATCAAATATACTTTTACGACGGAATTCTTTCAGCAAATAAAATGCAACAACGGCGCAATGAAACGCCCAGAATAGGCGACGTAAACAAGATCGTAAAGCCGAATTTACTTCATTTGCAGTCTTCGCAAACTCCATAATCACTAGATTAATACTTGCCGTTCCTCCCTCCGTGAAATCTTCCGGGGAACAGAATAGCTGTCGGTCCTTCTATCGGCGATCTTTACATTTGTTTCAATTTTTTCTCATCGCGCCGTCACAGTGAAAATCAGGGATATGGATCACGCCCCCTTTCGCCGGACATTACACAAATGAATCGGATGAATGTGGCGGTGATTTGGCGACAACGACATAATAGGGACACATGATTGAGGATTGCATCCATCCACTACTGCCTCTCCTGTCTACTTGATCATCGGGAAGAGGGAACTCGGGGTTGTTTATCTTAACATTGTTAGGATTTGACAGAAGCCAAACCGCGTTTGCTCTAGGGATGCTATGAGGAGACTGTTAGGAATCTCCTTAAGGCATGAAGCGCGATTTCTGTCATGTCAAGGTATTTAGCGAAGACAATATTTTGACCTTCTACGTTATTGATTTATGCCTGGATATTCTACTGTATGTTGAATGTTAAATTATGCAAGGAACTGAGTACCATAAAATCTATTTTACTGTATCGATGTATAGTATTTTTGTAATTTCTGACTAGCACTTACTTTGTCGTACAGTTTTTAGTAAAAGTAACCAGGGATACGGTGGTATATTTGTATTTTTCAAACTGGTGTTCGGCGTTGAGTATTATTTTTTAATTCGTCGGTAATTTTCTATTTGGTACCGGGAAGATTCTTTTAATAATATGTGTTTGTTGAAAAAAAAAGATAACTCTCTTCGTTTTCGATCTTTTGAGAAGTAAAGTATCTTTTCGAAATATTTATCTAGAAAGTTTAACAGAAATTTGTTCATTATCGTTTGGAATCACAAATATAGTTTGTTTTGCTCATATTGAATGGTTTCGCGTACAATTTGTATGAAACCTGTTATTTGGATGGTCTTGAATCTCCTGCGCGTTTGTCCCGGTGTTTTGCTTATCCAACATTCGAGGCTGTTTAACTTATATTTGTCTGGGGCTGAAGGACACTTCATGAGAGCTGATATAACTCCAAATGTTTGGAACGTATGTTTTGGATGTGTTGTATAAACCTGTTGTAAGCGAAAGCTTCATTTTTTTGTGAAGTATTTAAATCAAAATACGTTCAAGGTATTTGAAGGTTCAATTCTGTGTGTGTTTGTCAAAATTATTTAGTGAAATTTCTTCCGTCAAGATTTTGGTGGGAAATTTAAATTACTTAATATAGTTTGAAACGATTGATTTGGGTTCTAGTCTGAATAAGGATAAAAGAAATATTTGTAATATTTTATTTTATATAATATATGAACCTACTCACCTGAGATCATATGTTAAAAAACTATTTCTCTGTCACATGTTGCAGAGGTCCAAATAAAACTGACAATTGGCTAGAATTTGGTTTCATTTTGATAAAAAGTTAGAAATATATCACTTAACCATAACAGAACAATCACAGTACAATTTCATTGAATGTTAATGAAAAAAGTTTTTATAGAGAGCAGAATTCATTGCGATGCAGCCCATCCCACATCCTGTACGTTACTAAATTAAATTATATATCAGCCTTTTCGTTAGTAAGAGAACAAAATCAATTGAGAGGGGGTAAATCTACAGCCAGGGCCACCTGCAAATTGAGGTTTGTTTTATTTGTGAATTTGTTAAAGACTATCGCAAATGACTCTGGGTGGTATTTATTTGAATTAAACAGGCATTGAAATACTGAAAAATATATTTATAAACTAAGAAATATTGTCTACGACTTTCGTAGCAGTATATGTCAATGTATTTTTAGCTTAAGTTTATAACGCTACCTAAGGATGGCATATAGATATGAATATAATTATTACTTTTGAATAAACTAAATATTTATGTTTTTATAACTAAGGGTTATTAAAACATGTTTGGAATCATCTGTATATTTCACGTTAAAGCTATGTATAATAATAATTATTTATTATTCAACACCTCTTGAGTGCTAATTACAGGATTAACAAATTAAGATTTTTTTTCTGGTTCCTAGTTACAAATGGGTGATCTTGGTTCTTTTCTTTATGCTGAATCCGAATCTGCGTTTAGTTTTTCGCTAGCAGTTTGAGAGAAAAACATGATGATTTTGTGTGAAATAAAACGATAAATTAATTACATGCATTTGATATATTTAATGATATATTTAACAGTTTTCTTTTGTGTTACGATGTATCAGGGTCCTTTCTAATCAGTGACCAGCAGTAATCATCTAACATATTCGCATCCTATCTTTCCTGGTACCGTTTTTCCAAGGTCGAATGGATGGAAATGCTCACCATGCTCATCACACACAGTTTCTAAATTGTTTGGAAAAAATCCAACAAAAATTTGATTACGGTAAGCTGTCAGTATTTCGTCGACGAGATACTTGAATTTTTCCGCTTTGTTATTACCCAGGAAGCTAATTATTATAGATTTGAAACAATTCCACGCCACCTTTTAACTTGCGAAACCGTATCGAAGTCGCTGTCATTCATTAGTTGTCGAATTTGTGAGCCCTCTTTTTTGTCTTGTATGTATTGAAAAGCTCATCCGCCATGGTCTATACCTTTTACAAAAATACAGCCCTAATTTCATATGCAAAGAGAGCAAATTTCTATTCATGCTTTCATGTAAAATATATTTTCTCCAACAACCATGTGTCTACTGGGCCAACTTTTCACGCATCGTTTATAGTGTCTGCTCGTTAATAGGCATTTCATAGTTTCATAAGATTCCCTAAGGTGAACTGAATATGCCATGGGACCTGAAGTCAAAGTATTGCCATTTCCGAACGGAACTGCTTTCAAACTAAATTTTGATGCATCAATGTTAACAGTCGCCATTCTTCCATGTGTTTCCGTCCAATAATAATCAAACCGCAAATATCATTGCAGTTGGTAAGATTCTCGTCCATAGAATAACGAAAATTTCTTGCTATGGTTACGGAAATGACTAATCTTGGTACTGGGTTCCAATAAATCACAACTTTGCAACCTGGAGCCAAGTAACTCGGCTTTGCGTTTACTCAAGTTCATTTCACAAACTAAATCGTTTAGTTTTGGTTGTGTTATGAAATGTGGCCCAGTGTGATCTTCAGGAATAAATTCTGAATCAGTGCTAGAAGCAATGTTAAAATGTTCTTCATCTGATTCGTCAAATGTTGCTGGTGACATAAGAACGGTAAGATTATCACAACAGGTTTTTTCATTTCTTGCAAAGAAGCCTTCTAACGCCCAATACCATTCATAATAATTTTTAGGCGAATCTGGACGAGCAAGTGTACGAGAGAGATACATATGTCCGAAAATTAACCCACGGTTTTTGTAAAAACGGTACGACGGACCGATTTTTGAATCTTAACTTTATTTGTCTTAAATAATGTTTAAAATTGCGCCAATATTTTAATTTTTGGTATCGAAGACCAGAATTCACCTGCAAGAGCTTGTATACTTACATCAAAGTACAGTCTATGTATCATAAAAGTAGCGAAATATCAGTTCAACATACGCTTGCCAGTTTTATGACCTTATATTAAATGATTTTAATAATTTCGAGAAAACTATTTATAGCACACAAATTACAAACCAGAAATAGCATTCATTCCCGATTTTGATACTTATTTAGATTTAGTCGACCGCTTAAATTATAATATATCCTTGACCTTGTGATTCGAATACATACCAACCATTTCTCCCATTCGATGTACTAAATTTAGATATTCCGTTTGCATGTCCTATACGTAAGGAGGAACACGCGAGATCTACCATTACGATAGAGTTTATCTGTATACGTGATAGGAAAAGGAAAGTTGTTCTGTTTATCGTTCTTCGTAGAGGTTCATACCTATGTACAATAAATTTGTCTCTCCGTAAATACTGTGACTGTTTACGTCCATGCATGCAGATAGGGGGATTTTCACGCGCATGAGATATGTGGAATTCGTTCCGTTACAACGGAATAAGATGAAAATAAAATAATATTATCCGGAGCGTCCTGTATTGGCTCCCACAACTTTGCTCGTGGGTGAAATCGTGTAGCGCCCACGTTTTTGTGTTCATTTCCGTTGATGTTTGCACAAATAGTCGCAGATTACTCCCAACACAAAAGCATACATAAATAAAATATTCACATACCTACCAAATTTTATTGCTGTGTTTACTTCTCACAATTATAGATATAAATTATTATAACCACAAGTGAAAAAAAAAACATTAATATTCGTTTATTAACAACAAAAAGTTAAACAAGTGCCCATAAATAACTTCTATGATTACAACTTTGATAATTCATACTCATCTCTACAAAAAGCCAAAAGTATATTACAACAGTGAGGATAAACTCCAACGCAAAAAGCAACCTACAGATCGTGATATTTCCAAATTTCCTGCTTGAAAGTCATTTACTGGCCGCGATACAATGACAAATAAATTCTTGTTTATGATGTGAATAGAGTCGATGACACTTAACTAGAATAACTTCTTGATTTAAAAATATTGTCTGATTTGCATTATGAAGATATCTATTCGTCAATGCACAGAGCAAATATTGTCATACCACTGCATAAGTATGTATAGGTAGTCATATAGTGATATTTTGTAGTCAGAATCAATTCAATTCTAGAAATGTGTGTTAAAGAAAAATATTTCTCCGCGGCTTTATCTAATCTCATGGTAATTTTATGTATTTTGCAAGCTTGCATTTCTATTACTTGCTTAAAAACACTTTAGCAAATATAGAGTATATTTAGTTAACACAGTTAAAAGTTAAAACATATTTCCCTGTCGCAGTGTCCCCCGATTGAATTATAAAATGACTCTTAATAACAAATTGTGCTTGCTTTCAAACCCCAAAATCCAATATGTGCGTAGTACTGGGTGTAATGAAAAATTGGTCGTTACGTGTTTTGGAACTTAACATATACATGTTAGCTTTATAAAATAATTGCTCTATATTAAACTTGAAATAATACACTATTACTTCTTATATACACGGTTTATTACCAACAAATACAACTTTAGCCAATACGGTACAAATACCGACTGACTGCTTCACAACAAGGAATGCAGCGTAAGATAAACAAAGTCTCGTCGGCGCACAGTGGATCGAAGTTGGTTAAAAATCTGACATAGCGCAAAAGGCCAATCTTCCAGAATCATAATAAAATGTGTATAAGTGTATAGTAAAATAAGCATTAGATATGGAAATCACAATACAAACAAGTAGATTGACGGAATATCGAACACAAGCAAGTTTGAAAGTACATGTTCCGAGATATTACGCTAATAGTGTATTTCGACCGTCCTCTTCAACTATTAATATCTTCGGAATTAGAAACGATACGAAACTGCAATTTGCTCAGAATATACATTAACTATGTGTAACTCAACTGGCAAAATATTAGCAAATGATATTTGTAACTAACTATACAATTACCATTTCTTGAAGATGGTGTTCTATTACTCTAAATTTTAACTTCTATTAGCTTTTTAAAAAAATGCCCAAATTTGCCCAGAAAAAGGGAAACTGTTTTGTCATCTAGGATCCTTCTAGTACTTGCTCCAGCGATTTCAGCTGCTACTTCGCGCAACTTTTTGAAAAAAGACGTTTTGTTTATCGCATTACCGTTTCTAGCATTCTCATAAATGCATGTTAATTAATATTTCTACGAAAAATTTGTTAAGTTTAGCCATTTCAGTGACTAACATTCGATGTATGTTTCATAATCTCTTAGTTCTCGGATTAAAAAAGGGTATAAACCAATTAGCATAATTATGAATGTCGGTCATATACATACATTATGAGATCAAATATGCTATTTCTTTAATATGCGCTGCATTTATTGTATCGTTGACATTGTGTTATAATATTAAGTTAGAATTGTGAAATGTGCTGTGTTAGTTTATAATAATCGATTAATAGAAGATAAACAAAATGGCTAATATACTTGGCATATTTGACTTCTTCGGTTCGCGTACACATTCTAAGAGTTATTCTACATCTAGTTGGATTGTAGCTAATATGAATACAATTTATGTTTTACTATAGGTGCACATAAACAGGGAGATTATTTATATCATTATCATAAATGTATCAATGTACTTACTGGTTAAAGGTAATAAAAGTATCACAGAAAATTAACACATCTACTCGCATAGTAAAAATATGTGGAGGAACAATACAAAATATTCTAAGTGAATTGATATTTGTCTCAAAATGATGATTTGACGGTAGTTCTGGGCTAAATCCATATAAACAAACATTTAAAAATACGTTCTGTGACAAACGATACAAGCATGTTTATATCCAGCTTATAACAGCTTAAATAACCATCCTAGATGCAAATGTAATCAGAAGATTGGCGATAATCTGACAAGTGATTACTACAGGGAAAGAAATTGATTGCGAGAAGGAACAGCTGAAAAATTTATAAATGTATATGGTTTGTACTATATGCTAGCCCACATACATAATATTCTATTGCATGGCGCAGATGTCATTCAATATGTTACTTCCTATAGGCAAACTTTCACAAGAAACTGCTGAAGCTCGAAATAAATATCTTAGAAGCTTCAGGGAAAAAATAGCAGAAAATGCAGCCGTTCAGCTACTAACGAAGATATTTTGAAACGACTACTTATCACATTGGATCCATATATTTCCTATTCAAGACGAACATTAAACGAACATACAAGAAGTGAGTTATTACCAGAAGCTGTAGAAATATTAATTCTTCTCCAGCAAAATTGAAAATTGTGTTAAGTGGAAAGTAGGTACTGCCACAGTTTATCAACGACCTGTTATCAAGAGAGGTAAGCGAATTGTTTTACTATATCAGGGTCCGGCAATGAAACGGGAAGATTTGGGGTGGGGCTTGCAGCGCGCGGTGAAGTGGTAGGGAAGACAGTCACAAGCCTGCCTGGACCCGAGTGGCTTGCCATTTAGTCTACAATGGAGCGTTGGACGGGTGAGCATCGCGGTTACGCAATTAAAGCTTATTATCAAAATGGCGAAAGTTTAGTGCAAACGCGTCGAGATTTTAGACGGCATTTTAACATAGCGCGTAACCAACCTGTTCCGTCAGACAATGCGATGAAAATGTGGGTCAACAACCTCGAGCAAACTGGATCGACGTATAGAAAAAGAGGTGGGAGTGCCAGAACTATTCGAACCCCTGAAAATATTGAACGTGTTCGACAAGCAATGCAAAGAAGTCCACGTCGATCGGCTATCCGTCACGCCACACGCCTTCGAATAAGTGACAGATCGGTGAGGAGGATACTCCATCAAGATCTTCGATATCACCCGTATAAAATACAGGTTGTTCAATCTCTTCACCCGGGTGATTATCAACAGCGTCTCAGATTTTGTGAGGTTATGCTTGCCAGGTTGGAAGAAAATGATGACCAACTTAACAACTTGTGGATGAGTGATGAGGCACACTTTCACCTCTCTGGTTTTGTGAACAAACAAAATTTCAGGTACTGGGCGGAGGAGAACCCTCGTTTGCTTCATGAGACACCTCTTCATGCTCAGAAAGTGACAGTATGGTGTGCAATGTCGGCAAATGGAATCATCGGTCCATATTTTTTTGAGGATGAGGCTGAAAATGCCGTTACCGTTAATTCTGAGAGATACGTTGCAATGATTCGTAACTTCCTCACACCTCAACTTCACCGCTTTCCAGTTAATGAAAATACACTTTTTCAACAAGACGGTGCAACAAGCCACACTGCAAGAATTTCCATTAATGCGATGAGTGCTTTGTTCCCAGGGCGTGTCGTTTCTCGAAACGGGGATATCGCTTGGCCCCCTCGGTCTCCCGACCTTACCGTCTGCGACTTCTTTTTATGGGGTTATCTCAAAACGAAAGTGTTTGGAAATGATCCAGCCAGGACAATCCCGGCCCTCAAACAACGAATTCGTGTCGAGATTGCAGCAATACCTGTTGATATGCTGCGAAGAATTATGCAGAACTTTCAGACTCGACTCCAAGAATGCATACGTGTCAACGGAGGACATTTGGCAGATGTAGTTTTCAAAAAATAATTTGTTCTTTAACATTGTATATCAAATGGCTACTCTTTTATTTCCCATTAATGTATTAATAATTACGAAAAAAATATTTTTTCAACAATAAAATTATTTATGAAATCTTCCCGTTTCATTGCCGAACCCTTACAAAAACGTTTAGAAGAAATTTCTATTAAAAACAGAGATACATAAATTTACATTATATATGCTCTTTATCTCTGCTGTAATAGTGTCGACATATTTAATCTATTAAGATACCAAAACACATGTTTCTATCTTAAATGTATTTAGTGATCAGAATATTTTCCTGTTGCATAATATTGTAGTCTACATTATAAGTTCCATCACACAGAAACAGCTACCAAACATATCAACAAATACGCTATTTCTTCGATTTATGCAGTCTCAGATACTATATACTTTTAGCTTCATTTTCATAAACAAGTAGTGACGGTACAACAATATTTTTTTTACTCGATGTAATATACAGCCTTACCTATTCGACAAAATTTGCTTTCGTTGATCAACATTAATTTTTAAGCAAGTTATTACCATTTCAGTCAATGTCCGCTTTTTACCGCCTTTCGATCCACTGTGCGGCGGTTCGAGGGGTGTTTGTTTATTCAAAGCCCTTATCGTCATCGGATGGAGGTATCCAGACCGCCTACAGCTAACACGGCCTTCCTGACGTTGGAGCGTCCTCGCACCATCTGCACAGGCCAGGACTATAAGGCTGATGATCTGTAACCATATTCAGTCCAAATTACTCGGAAGACTGAAAAAGAAGCTTCAAATTTTTCTCTGTGAATTAAGCTTTATCATTTGTTAAGGGCTCTTATTAACAGATTTTTTTTTTTAATTCCAACAATCGAAAGTTGGCAATTATCTTCTGAATTGCTAAGCCTAAAAATAAAATTCAGGGATCTAATAGCCTAAAATTTAGTGACCTGATATTGCCCATTTTATTTTTGGGGAACTAAGCCTAAACATACAGTTCAGAAATCCAATAGCCTAAACATAAAATTTAGGGATCTAATAGCCTAAACATAAAGTTTAGGGACCTCATAGCCTAAACATAAAGTTTAGGGACCTAATTGCCTAAACATAAAGTTTAGGGACCTCATAGTCTAAACATAAAGTTTAGGGATCTCATAGCCTAAACATAAAGTTTAGGGACCCAAAAGCAAAAACATAAAGTTTAGAGATCTCATAGCCTAAACATAAAGTTTAGGGACCCAATAGCAAAAACATAAAGTTTAGAGATCTCATAGCCTAAACATAAAGTTTAGGGACCCAAAAGCAAAAACATAAAGTTTAGAGATCTCATAGCCTAAACATAAAGTTTAGGGACCCAAAAGCAAAAACATAAAGTTTAGAGATCTCATAGCCTAAACATAAAGTTTAGGGACCCAAAAGCAAAAACATAAAGTTTAGAGATCTCATAGCCTAAACATAAAGTTTAGGGACCCAATAGCAAAACATAAAGTTTAGAGATCTCATAGCCTAAACATAAAGTTTAGGGACCCAATAGCAAAAACATAAAGTTTAGAGATCTAATAGCCTAAACATAAAGTTTAGGGACCTAATAGCCTAAATATAAAGTTTAGGGATCTTACTTACATTTTTGTTTACTGTTGATCAGGCCAGGTTCGCAACTGCTCATGAGCTGCAACTATAGACCTACCTTGGCGACCAACTCTTTTAAGTGCATACCTCTCATTAGGCAGGCAATGCTTAACTTCGAAAGGACCTTGAAACTTCGGCTTCAATTTGCCTCCATGGGATAATTGACTATTTTCAGTAACCACTTTGTCACCAACAACGTACGGCACCGCCTGCACTCGCTTCTTACTAAAAATAATTTTTGTAAATGAGTCTATTATCAGCAGTATTTGGGTGCATTTATTAGATTGCCATATGAGGTCCTTCCGCAGTTTTAACAACATCTTATCAGCACCAATATGAGATGATTCGTCATGGTACAATCTCATAACATCAAGTCTGGCTGATGTCGGAACAAAACACCTATATCCAGACACCATATGTGTTTTGTCTATCAGATTCCGGCAAAATATATCGTCTAATTGATATTCAGCAATTCTCCTGTGTGGTTTATTTACAACAGCGACTCTTCTTACCAAAATTTGAATTTAATGGAGACGCATTTCGACTGAGATAATCAACGTGAGCTATTTTGTGGCACTGTCTATACTGAATTTGGAAATTAAAGTCTTGTAATTTAATCCACCATCTTTTAACACGAGGATGTAGTTCTTTTTTTTTTTTTAGTGCTGTAGCACGCACTGCATTACAGTCTGTATATATTGTGAATTTTATGCCATACAGGTAAATGCGAAAGTACTGTGTAGCCTCTACAATCGCAAGAGTTTCTAAATCATACGAGTGGTAACGCGATTCACAATCAGTGGTGCGTCTACTACAATAGGCTACAGGCTGCAAAATATTATCTGAGTCTTTTTGCATTAGCACTGCACCTAAACTACCGCACTCGCGTCCGTATGTAACTCGGTATGTAAGTCCGGGTTAAAAATGCTTACAACTGGATATTCGGTTAATCGCTGCACTATGTTTAAACGAATATTTTCTCACTCATTTGTTCACACGAAAGGCTGTCCTTTACGTAATAATGATGAAATTGGCGCTGTTACACTAGCAAAGTTCTTCATAAAACGCCTGAAATATCTAGCAAGTTCCGAGAACTGACGAACACCCTTTACATCCGTAGGAGCGACCGTCTGAGCGAGGGCGTTCACTTTTCGGGGATTCGGTCTAACCGTACCACTTTCAATTACAACACCTAAATATTCCACAGATGTTTTAAAGAAGTTACATTTTTTTACGTGTAGCACAAATTCGGCCTTCGAAAGGGTGTCAATAACACGCCGCAAGTTATTAAGACCTTCCTCTATCGTTTGTGCAGGGCACAACACATCGTCAACATAAACAAATGCGATATCGTCTAGGTTTACAAGCGACCGGCTGGGAATCACGTAGCGTTATCTTTAACTTCTCAGTCGTCACAGTGAAGAATTGTTTTTACTTCGTTTCTTAATGACTCGTCCAATCCTGACAAATTTAATTCGTTTTCGTTGAATGCGTGTATAGTAAAAACTGGTGATATACTTAGTGGATCATACACAATATCTACATTGTTTGCATGCACTTCAATTTTAATACCTGGGCGTTTGAGAACATCAAGACCGATTAGAGCATCAATACTTCCCCCGGGTATGGATCCATCTGCTGTTTGCAATTGTTCTGTTTATGTCCATAACGGTGACATTTCCGACACTCTGCTTGAAAACCAGGGTGTTCTTCATGAACGTTGCTAGCTCGTTTTCGTAATGGCTCACGCATTCGGTTACCATCATTCATTTTGCTTGCATCACAAGCAGCTAACAATTTTAATAGTTCAGCATCACACGTGGGCGAATGTAAACAAATTCTATTCTGCACTTCTGTATTTTGAATGTCATACTCAACAAGGCTAAGAACTATGTTCCATGGAAAATTAGGATAGAAATGCTTGATAGATGCTAGTTTAGCATTTCCATACTTTACTCATGATTCAAAATTGGAACTAGTAATTGCTAGACATTTACGTATTCGTGTAGCTGGTGTACTTTGTTCTGGAAATGCAACCTCGAAGTCTTGACGAAATGAAGCCCAGTCTCTGGTAATCGGCTTCCAATGTTGATAAAATCGGGCAGCTCGTCCTCTAAGAGCTTGATCAGCTTTCAAAACAGTCAACGTATCTGAAATGCCAAGTTCGCGTTGAATGCTGGTTACGTCATCTATCCACTCCATCATAGTAAATGGCGTGTCGTCTGGATCAAAACTCGTTAAACGGATCTGCTACGATGCCGCTACCATTACTTCAGGAACAATAACCGAAACAGATGGCACTTGCGCATTTGCTGTGGCTGACTGCAGCATTGCTGGAGCTTGGGTAGCCTGGGCTTTGGCCATTGTGGATAAAACTGGAAAACTTGTGTTATTTTCTTGCTGCATTTTAAACATCCACATCACTTTCTTGTCTATTATTTCACTACCGACACTACAGTCACTATCGACGGAAACATCTGGGTTTACCGCACATTCACTTTGATTTTCACTGTCAGCCATTTTTATTGTTTTATTTTTTTTATTTTCACTTTTACTTTTACTTTTAGGTCCTTCTCTCTGCGATTTCACAAGGAGTTATCCCACTTCTGATGTTAGCTTTATAAAATAATTGCTCTATATTAAACTCGAAATAATACACTATTACTTCTTATATACACGGTTTATTACCAACAAATACAACTTTAGCCAATACGGTACAAATACCGACTGACTGCTTCACAACAAGGAATGCAGCGTAAGATAAACAAAGTCTCGTCGGCGGTTCGAGGGGTGTTTGTTTATTCAAAGCCCTTATCGTCATCGGATGGAGGTATCCAGACCGCCTACAGCTAACATACATGTTAAATGCTAAATTCAGTAATAAAATCTGGGTAGGCATAGCTTTTATAACAGATAGTTTAGATAATTTTTTAGTAACACGTGGCTTTCTTTGGAACAAGAGCAGCAATGCTAACATTGCAGCAAAGAATCTATTTGATTCAATGTTGCGGTACTGGTGAACATTGTTAGCAGGAACAGTTCCCTGAGGTCAACGTTTCTCAGTTGCTGCACGCAAACTTGTCTTTTTTAGATCAAAATTTAAATCGAAACGCTTATTTCGATATCTTACAATTGTGTTGAGTGATAAATTTGACGAACTACCAATGATTTACGCAAACTCTGCAATTTAGGGTGTCCCAGGCCAAAAGGGCGAAATTTTTTTTTTTAATTAAGATAGGCATACCCACTATTTTTTTTTTCTTTTTAATTTGACTGTGATAACGGAAATAATAAATATTATTGCGATCGGATAGCGATAACCCCTGTCGACCTGATGTCAAACTTTGAACATAAAAGTTAGGATGGAACCCATAGAGAGATTTAAAAACAGAATGTTATCTGTATCTTATATTTATTAAGTATTTATCATTAATAGGACATCATTTATTAAATTTTCTTTTCAAAGTTTTCTTTTTACGGTCAGGATATCTGTCTGTGTTCTTGTACGCAACGTAATAAAAATTGCTGTTCCTCTTCAGCGGTGATTAAGCCATTAACTTAATCGCTCTTACAGCCGTATCGTTAACTGCTCTCTGTATATGCACTTTCTTTTTAGCGTGTTGAAACGAAGCATTATTTGAGCATGAAGTAGGACACTCGTTGAGAAAACTGTCATCAATTTTGAGTCGATTGAACAAGGACTTGCTTTTGATGGAAATACATCAAAGTAATAAAAGAAAACAAAGGAAAACTGATATTTCAAGTGGGCTACAAAGTTCTTCTTTCGAAGGGATGTAGTGTTTACCGTTGACTGATGAATTTTACTTGACTAAGTTAGCAACCATTTTTACTTCAGTTTCTTGGTCTACATCATCGTCAAATAGGGACGAGACAGACACTTCATCTGTCAAATGTTGGCAGACTTCTGTAAAACTGCTTTTGAGATGCTTTTGTCGATTGTTTCGTACGCCTTCAAGGCCTTCAAAAAGTACAAATCCTGGTAAGGTGCTTTTACCGCTAAAGTGCATTGCAGCCGAGGCTTGACGTAAGATGTCACGATGAACAGGCAGGCGTCTAATAGAGCTGCCTTATCCTGTTTTGAAATTCTAAATTGAGAGCTAAGTAGTGAAATTTTTATTGAATAAATTGCTGTCGGCATTCATCGAGCTTGATGTATGACGCCTGGTGATGTAATCTTAAATTTCTCCTCTGTATCTCCGCCAAGGAATATTATTGAAAGCTCTATTAATTCTCGATAGTCGTCTCTAGCAATTTCTTTAGACAATTTAGTTCGGCCAAATTTTAGCAGTTCCTTTTAAAACAGATTTAAGTATGAAACGCATTAGTCAAAAAATTTCAGAACCATTTCATGTATGGAGCAGAAAGCATTAGAAAATGAAATTATAATCTTACAAACTGGTTTAATCTTCTTACAAGCCAGAAAATTTGAAGAATTTTGGAAATACTTCAATCGAGAAAAATATCCCAGTATCACCAAATGTAGCGAATATATCTAGTTTTTTATTAATTTAGAAAATATAAAATAAATAAGAGAAAATCGTTCTATCCAATCTTCAATGTGTTTTAGGATCTTTACTTGTGTAAATATGGGCAAAAAAAATGGCGATACTTGACGTTTTCATAATAACGTTTTCATATTTACGAACAAATATTACTACAACTTATACATTGTAATCGAAAAACAAATATATGTTTTAAGTCACTAAAATCTTCAAAAAGTTTGTTAAAATTGTTTTTTTTTTAAATAATGCCTATACGTATTCCAACTTGTAGCTGCAAATATCATGTTAGATCTCGACATTTAATTTTGGAAACTTAATAAGAAACAGTTTATACACAGAGTATGTATTTCGCACCTACCCTTTCCAACTTAAACTATATCTATGGCAAGTCGATCGCCACGCATTTTTAAAATAAAAGTATAGATCGTATGTACACAAAAATTGACCACCCCTGGTTTATTAGGTCCAGTCGAAAGTAAATTGTTGACGGGTACGAAATAATAGATCTGAAATATTTCTTTGATTTTCATGTAAAGTAAATATTTTATTTCTAGATGTACTTATATACAATTTCATTGAAAAATCAGAAAACTAAGTGAAATACTGTCAGCCATATCTCGCAATAAATAATTGCGTTTCTATAGTACGTACTAGACTTACAACTTCTTTACCATTTCGCAAATTAAGTTATACATGACATTTCGTTTGCCTTTTTCATTTGATACCGCACCGCTAACGGGAAGATAAAATAAAAAAAAATTTACCCTATTTGCAGATTGCGAAAGTTTCCAACAAACTTCTGTACCGCATTTGCATTCAGACTGTCTGGTCGACGTATACATCTACATAAATTTAAACTTTGTTTGATTTCACTACGGAGTTAATATGAATACGTTTGGGTAAATTCTTTCGGAAGTCGGGTTACGCAACACAATAATATTGCCGCGTTTATAATGCCTGGAGAGTATCCTATAATCGCAAAAGAATTTCAGGCAGCAACTTCCCCAATTAATCCAGAGAATCTCAATAAAAATTCCATTAAGCGTGCGACCATTCGGTTTCCGTATTTTGTTTCTCCTTTATCGTTATCAAATAAAAGTAGTCGTTTAAATGTATTACTCAAATAAAAGTTTAAACATTGTTACAGCTAGTACAAGGGAAGAAATTAAAGGTATAATTTCAAGGTTAATAAAGCAAAAGAGTGAAGTCAAAACGATTTCTTCTGCTATAGTCTTTAGAAAGGAATGAGCTGAGAAATTTTTGTTTTTATATTGGCATCATTACCGATTGGGTCTCTCGAAAAACAGGTCGTGAACTATTTTGAATATTTATGGCCGCTGGTCATCTTGGTATTTTTAGGCGACTGTTAATACTTTCGTGGTGAGATAGAAGCGCGGTTTTGTTGTTCTATTGTTCGACAGAAGTGAGAAATTATTAGTTTGAGACCTTCTCCGCAAATGTTTTCTTCAAGTCATTAAATTCATGCAATCTAGTTTCCAAATAAGACCGCTATAATTGAAACTATTAAAATGTTTTTTACACGGCAAAACATCGCTCTTTTGGTTCATGTTTGCTAAAATGAAATCTATGGCTCAATTTGTACGGGTACTTCGAATGGTAACTTTAAGTTTAGTTGAACGAGCGGACATTATTTCATTGGTGTTTCTAGTGTCCTTACCTTTGATTTGAGGTTGAGGGTGTATGTCATCACTCCCATATCAATTCCTTGCGGAAAAGAGCCATAAGGGCTAGTCTGCTGAAGGCTGTTCGGGAAGTCCTAGGGTCTCAAACCTTAAATGATCTTATGGTCATACACGACAATCGTTAGACCCATAATCACCTATGCCGCGCTGCTTTGGTAGTCAAAAACAATGCAGAAGACTGCACAACAGCTTCAACAAGCTCAGAGACTTATTTGTCTAAATATTACATGAGTGATACCAATGCAACGCTAGAAGTCCTGCTGGAGATCTACATTTAAAAACAGGCTATATCAAGTGCTTTATCTCTCAGTACAGACTTAAAGAATTAAAGCCTGGGAACATTAGAGGGCACCTTAAAATCTTTGAAGATCCGAATATCAACTATCTGATTCACATTGCAAAGAACATCATTCCTATGCAATACAATTCTGATCAACCTCACAAAGTGGGCATAGGGTGAGCCTTAACGTAAAAGAGCACCTTGGCATAGTACACAGACAGCTGAAGGATAGAAGGAGTGGGGATAGTCATAAAACTGCCTATCGGACTCCACACTAACATATTTCAAGCGGAGGTTTCTGCTATAAACTTATGCATCGTAAAGAACCTCGAGATAGTCTTATAGTACACGAATGTGTATGTACTTTAAGGCAATTATTCTAACACTCTGAAGAGTAACGTTACAATAGACCTATGTAGGCAGTGACAAAAGACAGCAGTGCCACATACCATAATTGTAATTCTAATTCTAGTGTTCTAGTTTGGTCACCTTTCAGGAATGCTTTATCTAAAAATAGTATGTTTTTGTTTGTACATTATTAGCTTTACTTGAAGCTCTTACTCTAAGCACCATATCCTTCTTCGTGCAGTTTCCTGAGTAGGTTGTCACTGATCAAGGACCATAATAGGGGTTATAAAACCTCACCCTGAGGGCGTCCGCCCTCTGCCCTAAAGGTCAGTGAATTACTGCCCAGCTGCGCAAATATCTTAGGACTCTTCCGCATGGAGCAAATCTATCTGATAGTATAGAGTTCAAGTATTCCGCAGCCATAGTAATTGATTCATAGGATGTATGGTAAGGCCGTTTGAGTGGATTTATTTGTTAAGTAAGCATACTGGTGACGATAGAGGGGCATTTGTATGAGATGCACACTTTTAATATGATTGTCTATGATCTTCTCCATTGCCCTCAGTAGAAAAGAGGAAAGACTGATGGGTCGGTAGGAATTGGTTCCTCCGAAGACCTGCCACCAGCAAATCTATTATAATGTACTCAATTATTTCAACTTTATCTGTTATTACTTATTCCAAAACCACGTGCATTTTTCTTGTTAGTGTTTGCACATGGCTTATTGATCTACTGTTTTAGTCATTCTTACGCCGAGGTAATTGACTAAATAAGCTACAGTGGGCCCGAGAACATCGGGACTAGACGGTAAAATAATGGCAGAATGTGTTATGGATCGATGGATATATCAAGTGTTGGGTCAAAGCAGAAGAGTTATTGTAAGTCGGCCTATCAGAGAATGCTTCCCGAATGTGTTGTAAACATTGTAAAACATTTTTTACTTGGCCAGGCTTCCGTAGTCGGAAGGTCATATTATTTTCTGCTGTTCCATTTAAAATAGTATGGTATGTGCTATCGACTGTGTGGTCAAAGACATTATTAGATTGCGCAGCGTTGAATTTCATAGAAAATATGTTTTTCCAAAATGAAAAATAGAACATTCTGTACATCCTCAGTATTTACATATCCAGCTGAACTTCTGCAATCAATCAACCAGGCATACGATTATTCGACACTCATCGATTGTGTAAGGGAGCGGTGACTACCACAACATCAATTTTTTTGCCTATAACGTTTATTTGTAGCCGACATCCGCTGGCCAAGCGATAAGACGACGTCTGCACACATACGGGCTGGGTGATTGTGTCGGCGGCGCGGTGGTTTTAGGTGTGGTAAAGCCGTCGCATTAATGACACAGCATAGGGGTGTTTCACCGGACGGTCACTGGTTGGGTTGCCACGGTATTTATACACACATGTATACGCCGCGCCGCGCCGCCCAGTGAATGATTAGAATGCACGGACACGGCCAGATTATAAAGTGGCGATATCGCTGTTGCTACGAATCCCTCTCTCTGTGTGCCCGGTTCTACCTATCTGTATGTTTCGCGTCAGGGGGATTCATTAGATTGCACGGCAGATACCCGTCTGGACGAGAGACGGTATATAAGGGACTATTAGGAAAATGGCGAAAGCAACTCATGGTTTTATGTCTCTTCCTTTCCGGCTAAACTAACTACTCTTTGACTAACTACTTTAATTAAATTTAATTTTCTGCTTAATGCGTTTAAACGTACCTACAGCTATGACAATTATATGCACGTAAAAGTTCCCAAATATCGTCTACACACATAAAAAGGATTTCTTTAATCACAGAAATATATTTTGTTGCCGATATTTCCTTCCACCTAAAGAAGGATTGTAATATATGTAAAGTATTTTTTTAGAGTCAAACAAGTCTTATTTTCGACTGTAAAGTTATATGTATATTTTTGATAGATTTCTTGTGTGTGTATGTTTATTTATTTGTAAATTGTGATACTATTGAATTAAAAATTACTCTAATATAAAAATTAGAAATAAAAAAAAAGCAAGGCAAATAGAGTAAATACAGTATACTCGGGAAATACTTGTATTTCGTTTCATTCTTTCTCTAATCTTTAGGTAATCAGACATACAATTTCATAGATTTAATTAACACACAATACACTCATCTGTGTCGAAAAATATGTAGATATTTGGGAATATTTAGCATAAGCGATTGCCTATGTAGTGATTCCAGAAACGGCTTGCCATGAAGTAAAATAAAACCATCAAAGAAAAAATACCTAAACACAATTAATCGAATTTTATCGGTTGGGGTTGTCTAATACAGTCGTCCGTGACATAATTTTAAGACCCCTCAAAAAAAATCAGATATTTAAATTCGCCGAACTTATTTAATTAAAGATTATGTTAGTGGTGTGCGAAATTTTAAATTGCAAACTTAGTTGTCAATGATATCTAAAAGGTTGCGAACCGCTGGGCTAGTGGGTTGAGAGTTTGGCTTGTGTCCCTTAGGGGGCGCACATCTAAACTCTTGATTCACTGACAAGCGCTGATGGATATAGCTTGAGATGCGAGATGCTTCTATCGCATCAAATCCATCGCACAAATTCCCTGTTATTTCCGATCTGGTAGTTGGCGTCGGCACAGCATTTTGACACATTCAACCAGCTTTCCTCGCTCTGGCTGTCGTGTCGGCAAAACTTTCTGATGCACACAGAGATTTATGCCTAGTCATTCTCGTTTTGTAAGATCGGTGCTGGCACAGCTTTCTGGCCCGACATAGCACCGAACTTGTACGAATTAATACGCAACACCCCCCGATCAAGCCTACACGCGACATTCCTTTGACAGCCGACCTGCACAGCGAGCGCCGCTGCACGGGCACGAAGCGGGTGCGCGCGCAGAGATTTAGACATATAGGGGTCAACGTAAAAATATAAAGTAATGAGCTTTACAAAACTAAATAAAAACCATGTAACAGGAAAAGCAGATAGTAAGAAGTAAGTAAACGCAGTAGCAGTAAGTAGTAAACCGTCAGATTTTTTTTACATCTGACATATGTCAATCTTCAGTTTTCAATATATCGCTTTGAGTGAAAATGTATTTATGTATTAATTTCGCCTTATGTGCGAATACAATTAACCCACCTAATTCGTCATTTTTTACTGACCAATTTAAAATACTCACCAAGGAACATTTACAAAATGGATTCTTTGCTTGCTTAATTTAAAATCCTTGTCGAATGATTCATTCAGCCGGCGTTCTAGGATAAAAAAAAATATCTCCGAAGAGCCTGCCCGTTTGTTTGTGCTTTGCATATTATCGCCATAATTTTATTGCCGTCTTTCCGGACGATTGGCGAGTACAGGTTTAAAAATGCTTTTAAGAACGAAACCAGTTTGGGAACCGGCGACGCTTCGTTCAGATAAGAATCGTATTGTCGAGTTTTGGAGAGTGAAAGGCAATTAGTTCGTCGTTTAAGGTGCTTTATTTCCAACGTCAGAACGATGAAAACATACAAAATTTAGTGTAATGTAATATTAGTGTTGTTATGAAAATTTTGAACAACAAAGCAATTTACAAGTAGCAATAAAGAATGTCTATACTTAATAATAATACAAGCAAACACAGTTTGCTTCTCCTAAGTTAATTTTAAAACTACTAAATTTAAAAATGTTTGAGATTTATGAAGATATATTATTCCAAATGAGCATTAGTTAGATTTTATTTTAAAATATTTACGGTTCTATAAGATATGGCAATATTTGCATTTAAAATCGGAGAGAAGACAAGCTTTTCACATACCAAATATCTGTCGCTCATTGCATCGCTTGAAATTGATATTAAATGTACTGTATAAAAATCTATTACTTGGAGTGTCTAAGAGTCATGTAGGAATATCATACTAGCATAAAATACCAAAGCAGAACCTTCTACATGTTGCACAGAAATGGGGCGTGGAGGAGGGTCTAAATATTAGTGTCTCTAAAACGAGCACGGAGGAGGATGTTAGATAGGCTAGTACCACTAAAGCTCCGGATTGAAGAAATAAGAGGAAGTGAAGTATCTTGGTGTCATTCTTGACTCCAACCTTACTTGGAATCGACAGCTTCAGAGAATTAAAACCAGGGTGCAGCCAACACTTATGTTGGTTAGAAGAGCCTGTGGAAAAACATGGGGGTTAAGACCAAATGTGATGTATTGGACGGTAGTCAGATCCATGATCAGTTACGCAGCTCTGGTGTAGTGGACAAAGATGCAGCAGCAAATGTAACTGAACTCTTGGGATACAACAATATTGCCCATTATGTGGAAGGCAACCACGGATCAAATAAGCTGGAGTCAATCCAACTACAGGGACAAGCTCGGTAAACTGGTTTACAGAAGAATCAAGAGCCAAGGATTGGACTGGGGCTTGAATTTACGCTCAGGTGAAAAATACAATGATAACAATATCACTAGGAAAATATGCTATTATCTTTCAAGCAAAGGCATGCGTATATTGCATTGTGCTACAGGCAACAGAAGTCAACCAGAGGGTTTTGAAAACAAACGGATCTGTATTGCAACAGACAGCCAGGCTTTACTGTGGCTTAGAGCGAAGGAATCATCATAAAAAGAAAACCATGGAATATCAAATATTACTTCATTTTGCAGTATTAGTAACCAACTAGAGAGGAGTGCACCGGACAGTTTTTTTAAGTAACGATGTAATGTGGAAAAACTACAAACCCAATGTTCCTTTGCATCCTGTAGTTAGTACAATAAACAGTCGCACATACAAGCTCACCAAATACATCTTTAACATTTTGAAACCTTTAAAACTTTCTTTATCCAAAAATCCAAATACTTTGTACATATACTCAATGGACTAACAGTAGACGTCCAGAGTTTGCTGTTAGGGGCTATGTCGAATCTTCATTTACCATAGTTCCTATATCCGTTACTATCATCGTCGGCGAAATCTTAGCTTCCAACCTTCAATCTGAAGACTTAGTTGCCCTGGTGGAAACTTGGCTTACCTATACTTATTTTCAGTTCCACGATTGCTGTTATGAACAAATTTCAGGTGCAGTTATGGGTTCTACACTTCCTTCTATTATTGCCAACATTTTTATGAAGGTATTTGAGCAGCAAATCCTAATCTGTTATTTCCAGAAACCGAAATGCTGGTTAAGTAGGGTAACGACACTTTTCGTGTGTTTTCCCGTAAAAAAGTATTTACCGAGAACAAACAAGATTATCCCACTACTAGTTTTTACGTAACATCATAAAATAATATGGATCTTCTCGTAAAATATCTCGCAATTTGTAATATATCCTATTTATTTCTTCATCATTTCCTACGATTCACATTAACATTATAATTCTTGCCCTTATTTGCATTAAAGTTTTGATTTACGTGCGTTCCAATACCTATCTGCGTAGCACAACAAAAACAGCGAATTCCATATCGCTTTGCCCCGCATAAAATACACAACGGGCAAGGGGGCTTTCTATGGGAGTTTCTTCTGCAGTTCACGAGCTTTACACTACATATAACTTATTAATGGCCGTAATAATAATCAATATCTGTCTAATGATTTTTCTGCACGATGACGCTATCAGTTTTTCCAGTCGGTTACCCGGACCTTACGGAGGGTGATAGACGACGTAAGGCTACATCCGTATCCATCATTTAGTCGTAGACAGATTTCGTTGTTTGTATGCGTGTGCACAGCGTCCACGACTGGCAACCCTTTGTCAAATGTGAATTGGGATTGCATGACGATCGCCTAATTACAATATCGCAAAGTGGTTGTTTTGATATTAAAAGTAAATTGCTGGAAAATTATTTCTGTGGTACTGTTTTTAATATCTCACAAAATTATTTAACAAAGTGAAAGCAGAAGATGAGACAGCAATATAAGAATACGAGGAAATTGACATCAATTAGAAAATCTATGAGGTATATCCCATTAATTGTTCATAATTTTGCGTAATACAAGCTAGCAATAAGTGATAAAAATTTAAATAAACATGCAAGCAATGGAATTTAGACTAGACTGACATATTCTGCCAGGCCCATGATGCAGGTTAGCACTGTGGGTCTTGCAAGTTTATACTCTTGGGTTATAACCTTGTCCCAAATCACCCTATCATTAACTTTTCTTTCAATTTAGCAATTCTCATCGCATTTTCATCCTTTCACACCTCGGTTTTCCATCTTTTTTTAGGTCTTTCTTTTTTATTTTTCTGTCGATTCTTTGGCATTTATACCTCCTACGTTGCTCCTACCTGGTTAACCCAAATAGTATTGAAGAATATATAATCAAAATGAAAAATACTAAGTCTGCAGGACAGATTCGTACGCACCTGTTTAAACACCGTATTATTATTAATTAATCGTCGCTCCTATTTATAAAAGAAGATACGCGGAAACAGTTGACAACTACCGTCCATTGTCACTGATTTCTAATTTTTTTAAAACTCATTCAGGGCATTGTGTGCGATAATCCTACAGCCTTTTTGAATTAATACAATATTCTGCAGGGTTTTCAACACGGCTTTATTAGAAAAAAGAGTAGATTAAAGACTAAGTTGAAAGTTTTTCTAAGCGCTATTGTCTAAGCGGTCGATCGTAAGCTAATACCGCTTGGATTGTTTGTTGATCTTTCCAAGGTTAACTCGTCTCTTAACTGTGTCCATCACCAGATTTTGTCGGGAAAATTGGAATCCTTTGGTGCGAGGAGAGTTGCGCTGGGTTGGTTCGAGTAATTTTTCCAGCGGTAGGGATTACGGCGTTTATGTGAACAGGGTTACGTATAGTAAATGAAAAACCAATATAGGCGTCCTCCAGGGAGCGGTATTGGGCCCGACACTGTTTCTTCTTTACATTAATAACCTTAATAGCTACATTGAACAATTTGTTATGATAGTAAATTATGCAGATGGCACCACCATTTTAATTACAGAGATTAGTCTAACTACCATTTCAAAATATCTATGGGACTCCACACTAATATATTTCAAGCGGACATTTCTGTATAAACTTATGCGCGGTAAAAAACCTCGAGATAGGGATACGAGGCGCAACCATAAGTATATTTACTGACAGTCAGGCAACGTTGAAGGCTGTTAGAGCCTACACATACGAGCCTGGTCTGTTGGACGAATGTGTATGTAATTTAAGGCAACTGGGACAAAATAACTACGTTACTCTTTAGTGGGTCCCAAGCCACCAATAGAGATCCCTGTTGTGGTCTGCAAAAGGGCTACCTAAAACAAGCGATTAAAAACACCCCGGGACAAAATCAGGCGGAGACATTCTTATCAGGGTCGGCAAAGTTAGCAAAGATGGTGCTATCTTTCAGCAAAGAGGACCTTGGTCTACTGGCAGGATTTTTGACAGGTCATGTAGCCTTAAAATACCATCAACTGGGAAAAGCTGAAGACCAAATATGCCGGCTATGTCTAGAAGATCTAGAGACGGCAGAACACATTTTCTGTGAATGTGTTGTTATCAGTCGTACTCGACATCAACACTTAAAATCCAGGGAGCAAATCCTAGATTAATTTTAAGGTTTATTAAAAGCCTCCAATTATTCTAAGACTCAGAAGGGCAATGTTAGAATAGACCTATTTAGGTTGCAGTGACAAAAGGCAACAGTGCCACGGCCCAGAACTCTAACTAACTACAGCAAAAGCAGATAATTTTTCAATTTTTTCAATTGCAGGATTCATGCAGGCTTTTGTTCGATTTATACATTCTCAGCGTTCCATTAATTAATATCTACGAAATCTTGTGCTTAGCATACCGAAAACAAGATAGTTTGAGTACTCTAAATCATAATTACAGCACAAGAGGTAGTCAACATACTCCAATGCCCGAATAACATGCTACTGCATTGTACCAAAAGGTTGTGCGGTATAATGCTAATAAGTTATATAATAGTTTGCCACAGAAGACGAGTACTTCATATCAAACATTTAAAAAGAAAAAAAGAAAATGACTACTTTGATCTCTGTCGCTTGTTTTGATTACTACTCTGACTATGTTTTTGTGTCATACTTTATTTTAATATGTATCCATACCTAGGTTATTGTGATTTTACAGTTATCCTTTTATTTGTCCAGTTTATTGCATTACCTTGCTTCAAATAATCTATTTTGACATTCTTTTATTAATATTTGCGAGCATTTGGAATTAAGTTTATTATTATTATTATTACATTCCTTCTATTTAGCTCAACCATCAGATTCTTTGAGTTTTGACTATGCCTGATGATACAATTATAACACTATTAATCATTTTGATATTTTCTCGAATCTTTTACTAATTTGTGGTGAAGATCTATTATCCCTTAGATTTAGTGAATGCTTGAAAATAAAAAGTCATCAGTAATATATTTACAAGTTTCAAATTAGCGAGGATTAAGCTACTGCTGTTCAACTACTATGAATTATCTAGTTTTTTGTACAAAAACACTGTTCTAGTTACGAGAACACTGCGTCCATGTACGTCTGTGGTAAATTATTTATTGTACAGCAATCAGAATCATTACTGAACAATCGTAGATACGATTCCTCCAACAATTACATTCTAAATCATCTGTTGCAGTTAGTTCATGTTTTCTTTAAAAAAATGGGTGCATGTTCTTCAGAAAAAATGATGCTGATTAAGCCTTTTTCACAACTATAAATAGTATGCCCATATAAGTAGCATTTGATGTAGATATTCGTATAAAGTCATCTCTTTACAACCTTTTATAATTTTAAATGAAACTCGCGTACTATTTCCTTTTCTCCGTTATTTATAATCTAAAAATATTTACATCAACAGCCTTTTGTGAACTTCTGTCAGCATTCCAACACAATGACTTGACGCCCCGACATGTAATAGTTACACAAATATTGAACTTCGTGTTAGTTCACGGCTCAGATGCGAAAGTGAAAAGCAAAAGCTTAAAAAATGGCTGACATGAGCTACACCGGAGAATGTTCTGCGTGTGTGACGCACGCTGGCGTTCATTATTCAACGGGAACGTTGAATACAGAGAGAGATTATCTAGCGCGCGGGTGCGAGCTCGAACTGTTAGCTTAAACTGATTGTCAATTTACCCAGGACGTGTCTGTGTTGACTCGGCGAATTGTCAAGGCGGGATGGAACGTTATTTACTGTTGCACACGGTGGATTCTTTACGAATGGGGACGGCAAGTTATATAATTAAGAAGCGCGGATACCACGCGATAACTTACTCACCGTAGTCCTCGGTTCTGAGAAAGTGCTGGCGTTAATTCGTGCAAATAACACAATATTTGGGCGATTAATTACACAAATTCTGTGAGTACCGTACGGTGTGCTTCCCTTTAGATTATTGTGGCCAAACAGCAACATCGTCACGCATTGTGTCAATATGTGTACAACAGTAGCGCAACTGGACAAGTAAAATATTTGTCACTGTAAAACATGGGTGTTTTGCAAATAGCATGACATATGTATGATATGTTGTTCTTGGATCGAATATATTGTAGCTGATACAGGTTATTTTAAGGAGGCCTGTATTCATATTGATAAGAATAAAATTATAGAACTGTCTTTTGGTACAGAAAAGATATAACAATGCAAAACTGATATAAGTATATGTTGCTTAGGTGTTTGGAGATGTTTTGTAGGGTTTTCTATTGAATTAATGTCTACAAAAACGAATGTATTCTACCATTTTTTAAAGTTGGATCATATATGGATCAAACGGCTACTATGACTTGCGCATACAAAACCACAAAAGGGCTTCAAATTGGTTATCATAGCAGCGAAAGAAGAAAGCCAGGACTATAAATAGAGTGGCATAAAATAATATAGGCAACCATGGAAATGTGAGAGATACCACTAGCATCTCTTACCACGAACAAGTAGAGAAACTAATTGGTTACAACCATTCACAATCTAGAACCAAATATTTCGAAAACTTCGAAAACATGCTCAGTTTGGGCTGGGTCGGATAGGCTGTGGGCAAGCGACGCCACCTATGAGAGATAGCACAATGCGTCCGGTAAGGGTGGCCTAAGCGCACGTGATTACTATCTTCCCCAACGTGGATCTACAATCTAGAATCCAGATGCATAACAAGATCAAAAAGTAGTGTATAATAGTCACCAGGACAAAAACAAGTTCTTAAAGGAACAAAGTTTACAACAGATGCGACAAGTAAAGCCAGGGAAACTACTGACCGATCACTGTTGACTAAATAAATATATGGATACAAGTTACAAATGCTGTCTTGTGCTATTGCGATGACTTGGCAGGAATAAAATCGGCACAACTCGACTTTGAGAATCTAAGAGCAGAAGAAGCTAGTCTCTAGAATGATAGGTCTAATTAAAAAATTAAAGAGCGTTTTCCGGGATAAAAGGAACCACAATAGTTATCAAGAAGATGGCCAAATCTAATCCATTCTGCTTATAAAAGTAAATTCAACAAATTCTTTTCGGCCTTTTTTTGGATTATGAATGGCATTGAGTACCCCTTTTCTCATTGTAAAGTTACGAAATTGGTACAACTGCTTTAAGTAAGCAGTCTATATGGAGAAAACATAATGTTCATTGCATGTTGTAAGTTGTTATAATAAATCTATTCAACAGTTACGAAGAAGCAGAATATTATGATTATACTTTATTTCCCTGGGTTTTAAAAATGTTATCAGATGAAGTTTTTATGAGTACTTCTGTAATTAAATTTACGAAAAATGGTTCTCTCATACAAACAAGAAAATTTCGTGAGAAGGATATATTTCTTGTAAGTATGCATATATAATTCCACAGGATGACATACCTCCGTTATATATCGTCCTTTGCTCGGTTTTTGAGAGCGATACAGGAAGAATTTGCGATAAAAAAAAATGGAAAACAACCTCGCGAAGAAAGGTTAATGAGGATGAAAAAGGACACGTTCCAGAAGGGTGCAAAGGTTAACGGTCGCTTTTCCAGTACGTATTATTGATATAAATACAGGTCGACGTTTTTCTTTTTCTCTCTCGTTTTTCTGATGATATCAGCGGAACCCTGCCTATCCACAACTTGCACATAAAAAGTGATTTTTATAAGTTTAGCTCCGATTTATGCTATCGTGGCATGGTATGGAAAGTTTATTGAAGTAATGGAAACTGTCGAGGAAGTGTGTATCTCACAGTATCTTCGCACGTCATAATCATTTGCTTTCCAAAGAAAATATTTATATATTCCCCTCATTTCTTATTAAGTGTGTCAAATTTGTTAGGAAAAGATCGATAGGTTTTATATGCGGATTTACTTAAGTTTTTTAAGTAGTTTACTGTATTTATTGTGCACGTTTCGTTAATTAAATATTTAATAAAGTAAAGCATTTTATAGTAAAGACGATTAGACAAACTGTTATACAGTAAAAACGCAATATGTAAAATATATCAAAAGCAGTTACGTTTGGTATAGTGAATACAATGCGGTGTACCAACAATATTTATCGTTAAAGTGATGATTCTCAATTTTATTTATAAAGGAAATAGCAGGTTAAATGCAGCAGCAGTTCTCATCGTCCCAAGTCTTTTAAGTAATTTTCTGTTTATTAAGTGCACTATATCTCTTACAATGGCAGCCGACCCCTGCGCTCTTTTCGAGTCCAATTAACAAATATCAATATTTGCCTGGAACGCAATAAAAGTAAAAGTATGGACACAGGCTGGCCGCATCCCTGTGCTTTTGTGCGAGATCGTAATTTAGTAACAGACACCAGCGCAAAGTTTGCACTCCGGTTTTAATGCTTCTTTCATGTCGGTTTCAAGTTAAAATTTAAATAAGCCGTTAAATGAATGGCTTTATTACTTTTTTTTTACGGAGCAAACACCGAAAGTATTCAATCCGCTCAGTACTGGTAAATAACTTCAGGGAAAAAGCAAATAATGGATTTGGAATGGTGCTTGTTTACCGCATAAAGTAATACCAGATGAATTTATAATTAAATTTCTTTTAATTAGTGCCAGTAAAATTTTTATAATTCTAACTGATGAGAAGATATTTGTTCATTAATATTAAAAAAATTATCATTATACAATTTTTATTTTGAGACGCCATTAATAACCTTCAATCATACATATACCGGGTGGTCGATTTATTGTGCCTTCTGCAAATTTAGAAGCAGTTAGTTTTATGAAAAAAAATTTAATACAAGAAGGCATCTACCTAATGGTTACACAGACACAGTCGTAGCCCTAGTAGAGCGTGTCTTCCGAAGGGCAAGTTGTTTTTATCTTTAAATAGAACATGGTATTTTTTTTAACAAATTCTGAAAACGCGTCTAATAATGAGTAGAAAAGTACTAAAACTTGTATGGCCTAAATTTAATATTAAAGGAAAAATTAAAAAAGATAAATGTCAAAAATAACTGTCAACGATAAATTTCAGAGAGAGTTTGCAATTTAAAAACCGGATATGAAGTAAACTATCTTGCTGTGCTTCCCACATCTTCATTCTATCATTTAATTAATACGTAACAATAATAACATAATCATCTATTATGGAAATAACAGTTTATTTGATTACAATACAATAGAATTATTTTTTAAATGATGGAAATACCAAAAATATTAATTAATAAGTAAATACCCTATAAGCTAATTAATTTTATATTTTTAAAATTAAATAATTTTATGGAGCAATAATAAGGTAAACACTTATTCAAGTAAATGTTCAAAATGTTGGCCATCAATCTCAATAACATTTCTGAATTTGTCTACCAAAACTAAACGAATCATGGACGATTTCCATCAATTTCTGAAGATGCATGTATTACCATTGTTCACGGTGCCAGTCCCTGGCAGTTTCTTGCTTCACTTCGTTTAAACAGTAAAATAATCATGATTGTCTAATTCACGATTCTATACAGAACTGAAATGGTCCAACAGAAATGACTAGTTTGTGATTAGTTTAATTGCACCGCGAACAAGTTATGATCCTTTGCTCTATATATTCAGGTGTTATTGGGATATTACGATACACTTTGTCTTTAATTAAACCCCATAAAAAATAATAGAGTGGGGTCAGGTCTCGGGAACGAGCAGGTCAAGGTACAGGTCCCCCGCGTCCTATCCAGCGATAGGCATACTCCCTATTTAATATTTCTCGAGCCATTTGTGAGTAATGAGCTGAACACCCATCATGTTGGTACCACAGTATTGCTCGGTGCTCTAGATGTAGATCTTCAAGCAGTGTCGGTAACACATTGTCTAAAAAGTCGCTATACTTATTGCCGTCTAAGTTACCTCTTATAAAAAAAGGTCCAATTATTTTGGTACCAATAATTCCGCACCATACGTTTACATTCCATGGGCTCTCGGATTTTCCGCTGCCCAATAATGTATGTTATACCTCTTTATCTGCTCACGGTTCTTGAAGGTGGGTTCATCTGAAAAGAAAGTTAAATCAGTTCCGTGAAAGTCTTGATATGATTGATATATGGTATGGATGATATTTTTGTTGTTTCAGTACTTGAATAATGCTGGTTCGTGCAATTCCAGACTGGTCTGCAAGTTCTCTTAAAATAAATATAGGTACCATAAATAAGAATCATATCAATTTTTTCACGTGCCACTTGATCTAAATGACACAACTAACATTCAATAAATTACGGAAATTGCAGGATATTTATGTAACTCCAATGGATTATTGCATATTATCTGGTATTTGAAGTATGATTTAGAAATTAATCCTATTGTATTGAAATCTCTTAATGATTTTCAAGCCAGAATATGTCAGTTTTAAAGGGAGCTATATGAATATAGGTGAATGTGATATGTACTTTTGCATATCTGTATACCCTAAGTATTCTTCTTCTTTAATACAAATAGATATGCAAGAAAAATAATCGCATGACGTTTCAAGAAATAATTTCGATACAGAAACAATACGTTTATTATATTTCGTATTTCTCATTTTCTCAGCAAACTTTGCACAACTTTGTTTCTATACGACAACACAACAGAAAATACAAATTTTAGATGATCCAGTATCAGATCTCTTAGGAAAATCAAATATAATACATTTAGAGCAGGCAGTGATACCCCACCAGTCAGTGGAAATTGAATTATGACGAGGGACAAGTGACGACAACGTCAAGTTCAGTCGTCAGGAGGGAAACGCTAAGTAATTAATCTTAGCATCAATTATCTACCGATAATTTCCGCTAAAAGCTTTTTCGTATTTAATTAAGTGGTTCTATGCTTCGAGATGTTAGTACCTACGTGTATAATATAAGCATTTAAACGCAGAGGTGTCTTGGAAAAATGCTCATTGGAAATAGTGATAGTGCAACTATTGGAAGATACAAAAGGTCCTATTAACAGCGGGTGTAATTTATAAATTGAAGACAAATAAATCACATAAGTGTACTTCGCATCAAATCCTCCTCCAGGAGAAATTCAAATGTATCAACATTACTGTGATATTTCATTCAAAAAAAAAGTGGGGAAAATTACCTCGAAAATGGGAGCCAACTTTTCTACCTCCCATTATTAGGGTAATTTTACACCTGCAGTTACCCCCCTTGAGGGTAAATATACACCCAGTGTATTCCACCCCTGGTGTAAATTTACATGGTAGTATGAAACCAATGGCTAAAAAGAATAAATCAAAGGTAGCTTATAGGTCCACATTTAATGAACAGAATCGATTTAAAAAAAGAGAAGTCATTCAAAAACCAAGAAAGGGAAAACAGAAAAGAGTGAAACGTTCTTCTTCAAGTTCTTCTAATGAAGATGGTGACCAAGTTGAAGTGCAGCTAATAGATACTGATCATGATATGGATGAAGATGGAGAGGACGCCGAGTGCCTATACTGTACAAACCGTTACTCGGAAGATACAAGGGGGGAGGTATGGATAAGATGCAGTTTATGCTATCGTCGGTGTCACGAAGAATGCGCAGGAACTGAAAAAATGAAAAGTTATATTTGCGATATTTGTTTAGATGGTTGATTTTTCCTTCTTTCTTGATGTCAATTTAAATCATCTTGTAGCTTGTTTTTTCAAATTAATAAAACATTTAAGATAAAAATCTTGAGTTTTCTTTTATGCCCCCAATATCGGACATATGCGATATAGGGACACCAACTATCCGATATTAGGAACCTGATTTCAAAATTATGATTTACACAATCTTTTCTTTCGTTTATGATTTTCAAAAGAAAACGGTGGGTTAGAGATCCATGTTTTTATATTATGAAAGAATATATATGTTGCAAAGATTTGCCAATATATAAATGTGATAAGCCGATATTAAGTGCTTTTTATCGACAAAAACAAAAAAGTATCCGATAATAGGCGACTTTCCTCTATCGGTATTCAAAACAAATGCAAACGTCAATCACTTCACTTTAGACGAAGTTTTGCAACGGTTTGTATTCTAAAATAGAAAATGCATCTGTAATAATAAAAGAATCCAGTCTCGGTTCGAAGATTTGTATTTATTGTTAGAAGCTGCAGTAATTCAAAACAGTTCAGTTCAATACACCTGCAGTTCTAAATACGATTTCTGAAGACGCATTCTCACGCACGCATCAAACCAATTCCCATTTGATGTGAACTTGATATCAACATCCACATACAATTTTGGAGTAATTATAGCTGGTTTATGGTTTATTTACGACGAATGATATTTCAATTTTAAAATTATATAGTAGGGACATTGTTCAATTTCTCACACGCTTTTCTTTCCCGTAATTACAGGCGTATGGTAGTTATTACATTATCTACGCTGTGGTACTTATGGCTGATGTTACAATTTTAATTATATACTCAGTGCGCATCTGGGTATTGCATTTTAAATAATAGACAACGTTGCTTTTAGTTAGAAGTATCAGTATATTATTTAAAGTAATTCTTCTAGTTAATCATTAAACTGCACTGAGTATAGAATTAATTTTATATAAACCAGTAATAGTTATCTAAGTCATATCTTCATATTTTTCTTTAACAAAACAACTTTAGATTAAACTGAATTATTGGTAGCAGATTCAATTACACACAAACTAGCTGATGTTTGTTATCTGAAATATTAAGCATCCCTTTCCAAATCTTAATGCAAAGTTCAATGTGTATTTGAATATAATATCAATCTTAAAAGTTTAGTGTTTATGTACGTAGTTATGTGGTTGAATATTGTTTGAAGCAAAAGTATCATGTTCTTGGCAAACTGCCTCAAGCTTTGCTTATTATTAGGGTAATGTACCCTTTTACTAAGTTAAGAGTTACTCTAGTTGTTGGATATTATTATAGGACAGGACGAATTAATCTAACAAAAATATTTTATATACTGGCCGTCTTTAGACGTATCAATAAATTTAATGTTAGTAATTGTTTCTTTAATCCTAATTGTACACGTATTTATTAAAGACATGTGTGCCATGCAATAATTAAATGATATATATGCAGTTTGGTTGAATACGTTTCCTTTTTGCTTAACAGCTCCGTATACTGGAGATCAGGAAGCTGATGTGTCAAATACCAACAAATTGAAAAAAAAACTATTAGAATATCAGAATATTATTCATACTAATTCAGGTTACTGACTAACAGTATCAAATTCAGTATTATTTGGAATATATTGTTTCCTACGGAACCATTTGAGACTTATTTCCTGCAATAGTTCTGCTTATGTTAGTCGCTATCCAAATGGTTGTCAGGGGAACTACTTGTCTGTATTTATTGAGAAAATTAAACCCTCGAATTTCATGATAAATGTGTCGTTTAATCTGAGTTCACAGTTTCCCAGTGTGTCTGCTGTTATTTTGCATTGCTTGGAAAATATTTTAGGGGATAGTCAAATGCCCAGTGAGCAGGCAAATCAATGCTGTACCGCTTTTACCAACAAACAGAAGAAATAGTAATTGGTTCCTGCTCCTGCTTATTTAAGTACTTATATAACTAATTTCTTTATGGGTACAACACCTATCTGGATAAGCACCGTAAAATGAGCCTCAGATGGGATTTGTTTAAAAACGTGGTACAGAGGGTGCCACCAGCTGTTCTTGAGATAATTACAAACTTGCACTCCAGGCAGATTTTTCTTTAAATTCGTTTTTTTTTTATAAAACTATTTTAATTAGAAAAACGAAACTCCTGCCATCTTATTTATAGACATCGAATCATAGAATATTATATGTATGTAACTATATATTCCTTTGAAAAGCTTTCATTCATAAAATCCATGTTCTGAAATATTTCAAATTAAGCGTCGTACAGTTTCTTTAGAATGACAATCACGAAAAATCGCAAAATATGGCTAACTACCTATATCTATTATAACTCCTGTAAGTTTAATTAACAATGATAGGGGCGACATATTAGAAAAAAATAAAATTTAATTATGGTTATTAGGATATCTGTTATCCTAGGTTCTACTATAGCTTTTTTTTGTATTCATTATTATATATTAACTAAAAAAAAAAAAACAAAAATAAAGAAAAGCACCAAATATGCCTGTACACTGTACATTCTATATAACTCACTTAATTGGTGCAAGTATTGGTGCAGTATGACTCAAAATTATTAGTACTGATGTACTAATAATACGCTTATACATTCCAGCAGATCAAATAGTTAAACATAAATAATATTAAAAAACATACTAATATTACAAAACAAATACATTAATAATAAAATATAATACAATGTACACTCAATTCTGTCGGTGACTGTATATTATTATTATTATGATCACTCCATAAGTTTGATTAAACATAAATTACAAACTATTTAGAAGAATAACAAAATATATGAACAAATATATCTCTCAACCCTTAACTGAAAATTAACATTATGTTTCTACACCACCAGAATTACGAAAATCCAAGAGCTACATTCTTGAAGTTACCCGAAGTGGACACACACATTAATCGTTTACCCTGTAATTTATACGTAATTTGTTGTCTGACAAATGTTGGCTTCCAAATATTAAATTGCTATAGATACTACATAGTAAACCATAATTCCATATTTCCTTTACTCCCTTCAGTTACGATATATTTGTATGTATGTATTTACATTTATTTGGACTATATTGCCAGTTTAGCGTAGCGGTCTTTAGTAAATTTTCGTACGAAACACAAAATTGTAGATACATGTTTTTTCAGGTATTTTTTCTTTTTATTTTAGGAACATCATCAATTTACATGAAAAGACTATAAATTTTAGAGAACTTTATTTTCCACGTTAAATAACTTTATTTCATGTAATATTACCGACTTACCATGGCAAAACTTCTGTAATTTTTTTACAGTGCGCAGAACTGTTTACATCGTTAACTAATTTTGCAGTGCCTACTTTGTTATTTTTTTCACATATGTGTATACATATACACCAAATTTGACAAACCTTTCAGACTTAACATGACGTAAATGTCAAATGTCAAAAAAAGTGGAGGTTTTTTGCAAGCCTTTGGTTTGACTCGGATATTTGAATATTTTCAGTAACACAGTTTTCAATATTTGTGTGTTGCTGCCACTGTTTTTATTTGAATAATTAAATTTTCTCTGATATAACCGCAAAAGTATTTTCGTGATCACTGTATATTTATTTTTATAAGGTATAAATAAATTACAATGAAAGTAATAGAGTTATTCGATTCAATTTTACCGCTAGTGATAGAAGCTTAGTTATTGAAACCTATGTCACATTGTATTAAGTATACTATTAATCTGAAAATAAAAGGTGTGTAGTAAAAGTAAAAGATGTGCCAGTATTTGTAGCATCCCAAGCTATCAAATAAAGATATTTAGTTATTATATATACCACATAATTTAAACGTTTTTGCGGATAATTTATTTTTATTTTTCTTGTTATGTCTAAGAAGTTCTTCTGGCCATTCGGCTGAAGAAAACCTCCTACTTGTATTCATTAAAAAGTTCCCGGATCCATCAGCCGTAACTCGCCTAATCAAGCTTTCGAGGGGGTTTTAAGTAAAGATAATTGCGATAATTAATGAAGAAGTTGTTCCCTAACGACATGTTAATGCCGCGACTTTAAACGCCGCAAATGACTTCCTTAGTTCCGTCTGATGTCGACGATAAATGGCCGCCTATCGCAATAAATAATCATGCTAATTGCTGCGGGAAAAAATAGTCGGAAATTAACGTTGCAGATTGCAACACTATGGATCGTAGTAAGCTGTGTACTATCTACTATCACTAGTATGTGTGTAAGTGAACGTGAACGAAGTATAGTATAGCTTTTTGCATTGTGACACGTTTATAGAAATTGGTTTGATTTAATGCTTGAAAGTGCCACTCGATTTTTTCTGGGAATTTGTATATACTTACTGCATGATGTGTTGTGCTTTCATTGTTTAGCGATTTCAATCAGAAAGAAACTCGGATTAGAAAACTCTAATTAAACGTAGATTAGATAGAACTGATGTGTTTTCGTCTATGCAGAAGACTACTGGTAAGAAGCAAAGCGTCCTCGGTGGCCACTAAATTTAGCCAGGGACACACCAGGGCGCAAATGTCCGAAAAGAATGAGCGGAAGGCGCCACCCGCTTAAGTACGCGAATGCTTTAACTGATCTCCTTGGTCGTGGAACCAAAAGATTTACTGCGCAAAACAGTTAAATACGTAAAATTAAATTCTTCAATCCACCATAGGTATAATATAGATATATAGTAATTAGCAAATTGAGTAAACTATTCGAAAAGCCGCAAAAAGCCTTAAACTTTTGAAAAGGCAATTCTCGACTGAATCTGCTCAAAGCTGAGTCGAACGCCATTCATGAACAAAAACACCAGGGCTAACTAGCATAAAAAGCGACCCAAGTATGTCACAGAGAGAAAAATTTTTTTTTCACGTTAAAAACACCATCAAAATGAGCCCTTACTTGACCTATCACACCATTTAGGGTAGATGCCATCCCGCACAAAACATAGCTTTCATAATCTTCTACAATTTTTCCAAATTTCAACTTTATATCTAGATTCGTTCAAAAGTTGTGAAGTTATAATGAAAAAATTAACAGAGGGTAGTCCTAGGTTCTCAACCTTAAACTTTCGTGCAATATTGATATAGATATGTAATTTGTGTGCTGAAAATAGTTTCTGTAACAAACTAATGTATTCATAAGTAATTGCGAAACGTCCTAGATTCAATGGGACAAAATCGTAGCCTCTCATCAGTTTTGGACCAATTATTCTACCAACTTCAGTGACATATTTGCATTTAAAGCAACACATTCAGGCCAGGGGTTGACTGACTTGAAAGGGAGTGCGCAATAATTGAAACGAAGTCAATAAATTCGAATTGCTCCAACACGCAGATGTTGTATTTATTCATTCAGTTAGACGAGACTGCTTCTGGTGAAATAAATTCATTTCCAGGAATATAGCCTTAAAATTCGCCCCGCGGGTGACATTTCGAGAGGATTTCTGTCGGAATTTATTGCTTGTATTGGGCCGAAATAATTTGGCATGTTAAACGGTCAGACAGTTAAAGACATCTGTTCAACGGTTTATCGTATCAGTATGGAAATTTTGGACAAGACGGCGCACAGGATTGTTGCACGAGTTATATTTTAGTTTGTTGAAATGGAATATTGAGATAGTAAATTGTAATTAAATTAAGTTCAAGTAGAATTTTGCGGTTTCACATATGAAAAATAATTAGATACGTAATTTTTCTGAATTTCCACAAAACAATAATATTTCTGAGTCTCTAATCAGCTCACTCATAAAGTAATTGTCGTTCATAATACATTTGTTCCTTTTTTGCTTTTGCAGGAAAAGTTGGAGGCCAGAGTGTTGGAACTGGAAGCTGCCTTAGAAGCAGCCCAGAGATCGGATCTGAAGGACAAGCAGACCCTGGCCAAATTACAACGGCAACTTTCTAGGGTAAGTTGCATACTTAATTGTATTAATTTTCATATTTTGTTTTGTACATTATATTAAACTTTTTTTTTTGTTTTTCTTAAATAACCTTGCAATTTTTGATCGAGCTAGGCCAGTGACTGCATTACCGATTTTTATTACCATTGTCTAATTATTTCGAATCTTGACCGCTCAATGGTTCATTTCTTAACTTCTAGAAACTATTTGAGCGACTTTCAATAAAATCTGCTATGCAAAAGCCATGGCAACCAACATTCTCCTTTTCATTGCTTTTTATGGTAATATACCTGGAGCCTATTTGCCATTCTTTTGGTAATTGTTTTTTATGTGCAACTCAAAAATATTATTTGTAACACTACTGATATTTACTGCATTTGATTGTGAATATATGAAATTATTATGTAAATTGAAATACAGACCGCGCCAAAACAAATTAAGCGGCCTACTTTTCTATGAAACCGTATACAATGTCAACGCATACCTCTTTAGCTTTTTAATATATGATCTACCCAACATTTTTAATCTACACAGAAATAACATCTAATTTGAATACCAAGTAATTCGTATGATTAAAATCGGCAAGGATTTCTCTTTCATGTTATAGCTGAGGACCCATGGGGTTGCTATTAGAAAAAAATCACATTTTATGAAAAAATTGTCGGATTGTACTTTATCGTGTTCTAGTAGGCGTATAGAATAAAAGAGTGTAGGTAGCATTTGTAGTTTCTAGGTGCTATGCTGGTAGTTAAGAAGATTTTTAGCACATTCGCGGCATTCAAAATTAAATGTTCATAACCAAGGAAACAAATACATACTAACAGATCACATGTTTTCAGACTCAGAAAATTATGCAGAATCCGAATATGCAAAAATATACATGGCGTTACATTTAACATTTTAAATTTCTTCTAAATGATAAAAAATTATAACCACATTAAATAATCGGAAATTTGTAATAAATAATACATAAAAAAATATCCATAAAAAACTATTCATAACAAAAAGTTATGGTCCGAGACCTATGAGCTGGGATGCACCCGGTATACACACATTACTTTTATATTACCCCTCAAAACTACTTTTGTTATGCCGTATCCTGTATTCAAGTTATTTTTTCGCAACCACTTTGGTGAATTGACATTACATTGTCAAGAAGTCGAGAGTAATGGAAAGTAAAACAACCAGGTAACCAAATAAGTAGGATCTAGAATTGTATCTAAAAACAAAAATACATTTTTCAGCAGTAGGTCATTTATAGTTGCTTATGGACCTCAGCTCCGTTTTAGCCCATAAACTGCCACCTTGAATGGAAAAGCAAATAAGTAATTTATGCATGTACATATCATAATTAGTGACAATGATGCACGAATTTCCATGTCATAAACGTCTTTTTTAGCCCTAGGGCACAAAAACGTCTTTATGCCTTAGGCCTATAATGAAATGTCAAACGAGAGATTGATGAAGGGTTTTCATCAGAAATTGTACCTTTTATTGAACATTTATTTTGGGTAACATCATTTGAACGTTTTTTTTTTATTCATATTAGTATTTGGAGATACAACCACTCTACTGTAATTACACATCAAATTCAAATTACCAAAATTGTCAGACATAGCCAAAGCAACGCTACACATTAAAAAATATATGCAATTAATACGAAAAACTCCAGTAACGTATAAGGTAAAATTGCCAAAAATTGGGAAATTTACTAGAAAACTTTAGGTATATTTTCTAATTTTTTGTAAATTTACCCTATACATTACTGGAATTTTCCGTTGGTTTTTCTTCTCTTTATGATCATAGAATTAATCGTAAGGTTGGATAACAGTAATTTTAGGAAAAATTAAGCTGAACATTTAATGCTGATATACTATGGTACATATACAAATTGATAAAAACTAAAGGTACTTCAATTTATGCTTCGATTGTGGTCTGAATGATTCATTATCTTGGGCTATAGATTCGAACGTTTAATTAAATTTTATATTGTAGTATTCTAATATAATTGAATCATTTCCCATTAAGTGCGATAATATGAACCAACTCGATTTTTCTCAGAATTTTTGTTATGCAATCGTATGATCTATTCACATGGTTATATAGAGCAGAAAAAATAATCTCTCTAATCTCGGATTCTATTAGTAAAAATCTACATTGCCAATTATTATTGTTTTGTGAAGGCGACTAAAAGTTAAAGGAAAGTTGTAAAACGAATCGTGCATATTAATGCGTATTTTTTTTTAAAAAAATTGACTTGTTTAAGTGTTATTTTTTAAATTAAGTGAGTTTAACTTTTGTTGTAATATTCTTTACTTTAATCCCAGGCTGTATATTAAAAGAATTCACATATTCTTATACAATCAAAAAAGAGATTCACAATTCGTACTACTATAGATATTGTTTTGTTTAATTGAATAATACCGTGTACTTAAGATGTAACGCCTAATGTAAGTATTTCTCATACATTTATTTCAAATGACTAACTGTGAAATATGTTTAATATCTTGTAGCACTATTAATAATAAAATATATCAAATAAATGACTTTTTTCTGTGTAGAGAGTGAATTTTCGCTACAAAAAATAAATGTAATAAAAGCAAAAGTTAATTCAAGATTTTATTCAACCCGTCCAAGATAACTATTTCCTTCCATACCTTTCACGTAGCTCGTAAAGGTACTTAAATAAAGGATATAATGCAAGGAATGCTTTAAACGCTTTAGTACATTATCAAAGAAAATTTAAGACAAAAATGTTCGGAATTAAATATAATCAGGAGGCGAGACGAAATTGCTTATCGGATTTCTTCTCCGTCGAAAAGCAATTTCCTCTCTTTGTTATTGTGCGTCCCGAACAAAACGAGAAAGAAGTAAAAATGCTACGGCATCGCTTTAACGGGGAATAATTTCAAAACATTTCTCAGGTATGAGATCGGTTCGACATTCCATTAACATCGGACATTGTTCAACGAATACCGTTCGAACAAAAAGCACTTTAACTGAAAGTAAACGACGCTCTAAGCGATTCCGCTGTTGAAATCCTCAGTTAATATTTTCGCGTTCTAACCGACGATTCTCCGGTCATTTGCATTTCGATGCCAGCGGGGTCTTGCTGATGCGAATATATTTACGGGGACACGAAATAGACAATGACTCTCATCCTCCCGAGTGAGAATTTATAGACGGAGCGATAGTCCCGATGAAGGAGAAGAGTTTAGCTCCTCTCATTAATGCGAGGAGGTTAATAACACTCTTCTACTTCCCAGGGTCGCTTGAGAAAGGTTAGGTTAATTGGCCGGAAGAGCGATGGTTATTTAAAACAGTGGGTTGCAGATGAAGCAGCTATTAGTCAAGATTTAGGGCCGACTGACTCCAGGGAAATCTGGGGAGTCTCCGCCGTCGTCGGCGGCGGCAGCTCCGGAACCATGTCTGGCCGCGTTCCCTTTCATTTGTTATCGGGAAGATATGAACGATGTGCCTACTTGATTATTTAAGTCTCGTAAAAATATTTCGGCCTGAGATAAGTAAAATGGGGTTGAATTTTATTAAATGTAGCGAACTTTAAACAAAGAAGATAAGTAGGAAAAAGTATTTCTATAAGAGCTGTACACGTTAATCTGCGTAATTAAATTTTTTTGTATGTACCGTAAGGAGAATAAGGATTAACACGGCTGTGAAAGTAAACGTAGGCATTTACATAAATAGATTTTATTATTTTAAAGACTAACTATTTATCTTTCATCACCAATGTACCAGTTAAATAAAATTTGATGAAACATGTTTTATAAATTTACAACAAATTTAACGCTCATAACTCTACAATATATTTCGAGAATTTATCAACAATATATGGACACCATGATGAATGAATGCTTCGCTATTATTTCGGCTTTACATCTATTGCTGAATCCTGGAAATATATTCTCAGCGTTAGATTTATTGCTTATCATTATTGGGAGTACTGTGCACAAACTAAAAATTTGATTGTTTCGCATTAGAAGTTGTATTTTTATATTGTAAAATTATTGTAAATTCTGGGAGATCATCGTAGAGATTTTATTTTTAGCTTTACATTTCCCCTTATAATTCCCAAATCTCATTTATCCTTTGCAAGTAACATTTGGATATTGGTCCTACCAAAGCTCTTTGGGAAAACCTAGGGTCTGCAACCAAAAATGATATATTGGCTATATATATATTGGTGTTAAAAGACCAATGGCCACCTACGCTTCCATAATGTAAAGGGCAAAACTAAATGAAGTACAGCACAGGCTAAACCGCAGAAATTGCAAAGAATTGCCTGCTTAGGAACGCAGGGGCAATGCACATTTGCCCAAATGCAGATACGGAGGTAATACTAAATATCACACCCCTTCATTTATTGGAATTAGGAGGACGATTATTAGTGCTTACAGCCTGCTTAAACACGCAATTTTAAATACAGCCACCCCTTAGAGCACCTCGTAGTCCTACACGACCTGAAATCAGAGGTGAGGTAATTAGAAATGCCAACGGACATCATGTCCGTTAAACTAAACTTTAGGTAAGCGTTCAAAGTACTGGTATCAAGTCGAGAAGAATGTGAAATTTAAAGTTGGGATGCTTGGTTTGGTACACAGACGGATCCAAGATGGAGTTATTGGTCCGAACTGCCGTCTCTAAATAACTTTCTAACAAACAACATCTTTCAAGCAGAAATATTCGCTATAGATGTTTGTGCCTAAGAAAACCCCAAGAAAGGGATGCAATGAGCTAACATCTATATATGCACTGATAACCTACGCTGAGTACTCTGATATGGTAATGCTTAAAAAGTGTAGTGTGGCTGGTTATGACAAACAAAGTCATACTAGTATGGGTGCCAGGGCATTTTCATGTCAAAGGCACTGAGATGGTTTAACAACTGGCCAAACGAGAAGCCAGCAGTCATCTCTATGGATCAGAACTCGCCCAGATTAGAAGTGAGCTCCGACAATAATAATAATAATAATAAACAACAGGCGGAACTGAGAGCTACTTACTAGTCTGGTCACCGGACATTGCCCTTTGGGATAGCATTTCAAAAAGATGAGTAAAACATTCGCAAAATCTACACATGTCAATCTCGGCATGTGTCGGTCGCATACTCTGCTATTGTAACGGTTTGGCACCGCTAAAGCTGCTACATTACGAACAGGAGGCAACATCTCCCGAAGTGATCACCAATCACAACCCTCAGATTTACGAGATGGCAGATCAACTGACCAAACGACGAGCCGACAGTTATCTCTATGGACCAGAACTCACTCTGGGTGTTTCCAAAACCCAGAGCGATTGATTGGTAAATATAGATCAGCGTCCTACACAATAGATCGGTTCGGTCGCGTTGAGCAGAAGGTTCTGGGCTTCAACCTTGCTACGATACAGTACAATCCTCTTCAATTCTATATGTCCTTTAATTTGTAATTTCGAGGGAAATAACTTCATCAGTGGCGACAAGAACAATCGGAGTCTTGTAATAAGGTGATATTGCTTGGCGATAACTATTCAATCTGTTTATCATTTCCTTGACCACACTGCTCTCCAGATCTGTTTTTATTTCTCCAGCTTAAATAGCATCATTGCATATTTTTACATGTTGGCGTAAGAATCAATTTATAGGTATATACATTTTGAATTTGCAACTGCTTACACCGTTCACTGTTGTCAACGGCTGATCTCCGGAAATTTCTCTTAAGCAGCTTTTAATGTCTGGTCTATCATGATTAGTAGGTCTCTTTTGAACCGTGGGCAGTACTATTCTTCGTCGTGACTCAAACACTAACACCACTGGCAAGCAATTGATTAACTTGAAAGTATGAAAATCAGCCCAAAAACCGAAGGTATAGGAAAAATATCTGCCAGTAATATAGTCATACTATTTTTGACAATGTATTTAGCTTGTAATTGTCAATATATAGTATCTGTTTATTGCGCAGCGTTTCATGAGAATCTATTCATAGGGAGTTAATAGATTCCACTGACTATTACCAAGAACTACTACCAGAAATAGATAGTAAAGGCTATTGAAAACTAATGGGTCCTATAAAGCTTCATTGAACATTGGGAAACATCAGAATCGCAGTTTCTATAAATATACATAGGTGAAAGAACTTTTTGTTTGAAATGCAATAAAACATGGTTTGTCAACTGTTTCGAATCTGAAAAAGCATTGGAGAAATCGTGTTTCTATTTAAACTTTTGGAAAATGTTTGTTGTTTAAATTATCAAAAATCGACGTACGCTCTAATTCCTACATTTGAGTGAAGAGACGAACGAGATTACAATATTGCTTTCACACACCATTGATGACAACAAACTCGCTTTTCTTTCGTTGGGAAGTATTCGTCTCTGTAAAAAATCGTCATTAAAAATTCTGTCAGCAAGTAGTTTAATATAATGCATGCTAGAATAAATTCATTCTGTATACTAGTTCTGGTATGGACACCAACGGTATATTGCTTCGCCAGTTTTATGTTTATGGCGTTCCCTTTACTGTCCAAGTGTTGCCCACAAGCCATTACATTTCCGCACAGATGCTACCCTATTTAATATCGAATTATTTGAAACAACAACCACTTGAATAAGTGTAAGTAAACCATATCGAAAGTCTGGTTTTTGTAATCATTGTATGATGAGATATAATTATTAAAGGTAAGAGTAAAAACTTAAATAGGTTTTCAAAGTGGAACACTTCGACGTTAAGTTTTAATTTAGGTCAGAATCTAAGGGTGCGTTTACAGTTCTATGGAGAGAAATCAAAAGAGCTATATTTTCTTGTATGCATTTGATGGAAATTTGATGTAAATGGAAAATAGGAAATAAAATATTAATGAAGATATCTAGTGTAGAGAATAATTGAAGAAAGGGTAGAAAAAAAAATAACACCAATAATATTACCAAAATGTTTTGTGCTAGAAATGAGCTCATTTTCTTCTTTTTTAAGAGACCTATTTTCCACGGGCACATTTTGTCTTCTGATTCAGAACAAACACAAAATTTGGTAACTTTTCTAAATTAAAATCTGTCTTCTGTTTATCACTATTTCCAATAATAATTCCCCATGATGATGATCGAAAATGAAACAGTCTGTATACAGCGCCTTTATTTTATCCCGAAAGTCACGTGACTACAAAGATAGGGAACCCAAATAACGCCAATTGACTGCCTCGAATTGTCATTTTTGAATTTCCCTTCAATTATTAGCAAATCTGACATAAATTCCCTAACATTTTACTTGTGTGGTGATTGCGATTGTCATCTTGTACACTGACGTCAAAATACTGAATTCCTAATAAGTTTTAAAATTACTGATTATGTGGCTTTTGGTATTAAATGAAGGCGCAGTATTTTATATAATAAGTAGTTTAGAACAACGGTAGTAGTTATTTAGTATATTTGAATTAGTTCGAGTTGCGTAATTGCTTGTGACCGAACCTAAACTAATAGAACGGTCAAGAATGGATGGAACTTACAGACCCTCGAAATAATTACTTTTATTAGCTGCCTCAGTTTGCATTGCGAAAACAAACATACCGCTGTACCGTAGAGAGGATACACAGGACATCAAAGTGAAGTTGCGGGTAGTCCCTTTGTCCGCAAATGAAGGTATATTTATATCAACTTTATCGAAATTGGTTGTTTGTAAAATCTTTAATGAAATAATACAATACTATACAGCGTGTCACAGAATAACTATTCCTAATTTCCGGAAAAATAGAGGACACTGAAATAAACATTTTTCATTAATAAACTGGTGTCTGGAAATTTCTGGTGTCAAGATAAACTAGAAATCTTTAATAACAATCTCAATTACAACAGGAAAGAGTTAAGTTAAGAAATATTTTATTAGAAATAATACTGCATTAAACTTTATAAAAAATTGTCCGAAGTTACGACCACCATTGTCCATAAACAAGTTGTAACGATTTGCAATCGAATGCCGAATTCTTCGAAATAGGTGAGGACGTTCACGAATATCATCAAACGCTAGAATAATTCGAACCACTAACTCTTCTTCTGTGATTTAATATGATCCCAAATACAAAAATCAACTGGAGTCATATCTGGTGAACGTACAGGCCAATAAGTCGGTGCCCGTCTTTCGACCCATCTGTTTGCAAATTGTGCATTTAGATGATTTCGACAATTTAGTCCAAAGTGTGCTGATACGCCATCATGCTGGAGAACAACATTTCTTCGAATATTAAGTGGGATGTTTTCAAGCAATTCTGGTAGAATATGTTCTAGAAAAATGCTATATACATGACCATCTAACCGTGCAGGCAGTAAATATGATGCCACTACATAATGGTCAACAAACCCAGCCCAAATATTAACAGAAAACAATGTATTACAATAGCCATATCTTGTAAAAGATGCCTTGTCGTTAGTTTTATTGAAGTACCATTCGACAAATTGAACTCTGTTGGGATAATCAGCTGGAATTAATGTTTTTACTTTTTGAATGTGAAACAGAGGCTTCTGGTAATCCTTCAATACCTTCCATACAGATGTGTGACTTCTATAAATCGCCTGTGCAAATGGCACGAGTAATTGTTTTCGGGTTATTTTCAAATTGTTGCAGAACTTGATCTTCAGACAGTACGATTGGCTCCTGAATCTCTTTTCTTTACCTGGAATTCCTCAGTATCTCGAATACGCGAATCTAATCTTGAAAATGATGTATGACAGGGAATGTGACGCTGATGATGCCGCCGGATGTTTTGTTTTTGTGGAAAATTATTTTCTTATTAAAAAAGTCAAATAATATAATATTAGGTACTATTGTCTATGCAGGCTGAAGAATGAGTTCCATACTATTTACAGAAGCTCCTTATTTTAAATGATTCAATTATACTCTTCATATGTCAGTTGCAGGAAATAATACGCAACCCATAATTAATGGAAAGGATTCCTTCTTCCTTCGCACACCCGCGTTCCACTGCCCTTTCATCTACATACATATATCGTGTATACGCGACATCTCGTTGGAGATTTAATAAGTAGTGATATATTTCAGCAGTAGTGAATAGTTCTTTGATCTCTTCATGATAAATAACGCGCAGTCTTTGTGTGAAAATACCTCAATGCGTTCACTGTATCTGCGTAATGGCTCCATATGTTATGCAAGTTCGTTAAACACGAGGTATTGCGAGAATCCGTTTGGCTATTTCGAAACCATTACTTTTAATACTAAATAAGTATTATTTCCGTACATCAAACTCGTATATAATCATCTGTTAAGTAGGTAATGTAGACATGAAGATAATTTTGATACATGGGTACAATAATTTTCAAATTCTGCTATTCTAACAGCACTTTTGCTTATGCAATTTATGCCATCTTAAAGTGCTGTAAAATAGAAATTTACATGTGCGCTATATAATTGCTAACGGTTACTAAATGTCTGTTGTAATAAAGGAAGTATTATTACTTTAAAGACATACAGAGTTAAAAAACAATGAATTTCAATCACAGCTATAGTTCGTTCAGGACCAATTAAAAGTATACAAAGCTTATGTGAAGCAGAGATGCTGTATTCTTTCCCTCAAATACCCGCAATATTCTTCTTAATTACTGGATTAATAACACTCCTACTTAATAACAGGAGATTTGACAAAGAATTGCAGATCTATAATGGTTACTCTTCTATAGATATACACCAGCATTTATGAAAAGTTTAATATAAACATTATCTGAAAAACTCTACGACGTTAACTTCAATAGAAACCCGCGACAAAAAGTTTGCTGAATTACCTCTCCATAAAATTTCGAAAGGCATAGGCTTACTATGCATACAGCACAATATGGACACATGTTTTACCTCGCGAAATACATTGAGAAACATTTTAGGTAACCCGAAAGATTAACCGAATCATAACGAAAGGTCGGGCATTTACAAAATGGGATGCGCAGACAGCAGTAAAGTTTATATGGGACAGACGAAACGCACAATTGGAACCAGATTTAAGGGGCACATAGCGCATTATCGATATGAGAGGCTTGAATCCAGCCAGTGTTGCACAACATATGAATGATACCGGGCATAATATTAACATTGACGACCTTGAACTATTGAAAAGTGCAACATCTTCGAGGGAATTAGACGCTTACGAAAACATGTACATGAGAAAAGAGTTTAACAATAATGATAATTAGGCTTACGACCTCGGAAAAAAAGACCAGAGGGAGATTTGAACTCTGGGCCTCACGACTGATAGCCAAGTGTGCAATCCACAGATAATAATAATTATAATGACAGTAATAATAACAGAACTTTATTTCAATTTGTGCAATACCAGAAAAGGTAAAAAATACAAGAAACAGAAGCTAAGCAGCTGACAATTGATTAAAACAACTTGTGTGGGTCTCTATGTGTTGCGGCAGAAATTTATTAAGTCACCTATACCATGTAACATTTTATTTGCAGAAGTAGGTTTTTTACACAATTTTTAAATCTACAAAAGTGTGTTGTTCTTTTTATATCTTTTGGCACGGCATTGAAAAGTTTGCAACTGACAAATTCCACACTTTTTCCACAAAATCAATCTTCATTTTTTATGAGCCTGCGGCATTAAATAGCACTCGGATGTTCTGACATAATCATAGTTAGTATCATTTTTAAAATCTTATGTTCCTAGATAGGGTATCATAAAAAGTGAGATATTTTTCCTTTTTGAAAATAGGCCTGCCTGAGTCTCTTGGTTTCAAATTATACAAAGTACGTAGGACACGCTTTGGCAAAATAAATACGCTTTGTGCTTTACTGGAAGAGCCCCAATAAAGTACCCCATATGTAAGTCTAGAAAGAAACTCAGCATAGTACAGGAACGTACAGACGTCCCACCGAAGACTCGGTCTTTGATTACAGCTCTATTTGTCATTTTAGAAAGACACTTTCACTACAAACATTCTATAGAATCTAATGCTGCACAATCTAAAAATATTTCTGACTATACAGAGTATTCAAGAAGTAGCGAAACGCATACCTACTCCATTATTTTAAATGGAACATCCTATATATTATTTCATTTTTCAATTCTACGCAGAAAAATAACATGAATTCATATAAACCACTATATGTCTATTTTTAATAACAACGTTATTTACCCTTTTGTAAAAAATGCCCCCTATACAAGCCTTCGGTTAAGGTGGCGTATTTGCATTTCTTTTAGATATATTTTAAACAATTAAACATACACACTTGTTTTGATACAACAGTGAAACTAAAATCGATGTAATTATATACAGGTGTCCACTATAATCCTGAACACTTGCTTAACTTTTACCCAAGGTAACTTGATTTTTTTAAATAGCTAATAGCATATTTGTGCTTATGCTAAATTAACCCTTATTCAAAGCCCTTTAAATTCATACTAAACATTTATGATGGCTAATGCAGAATTTTATAGATAACTAATCATTCCTGTGATGGGTGGAGACTGTGGCTTGAAAACTATAACAAAAATTCCAATACCCATACCTTAGCCGAAAACACTATGTTTAACACTGCTCTTCACTTGTTTCTACTGAAGATGGCAACTTAGTTGCCGAAATACGTATTTAGATTTGTTATCTAATTTTGTGGTAAGGAATTTTTCACCTTTCTTTTGGGATTTTTGTTATAACTAATCATTTTAAATAAATCTAATGAATTTTCCAATAATTTTCAAGTAAGCTTGGTATATAAACGCTATACAATTGAATAGCTTCGAATTAGTAAATATACGTCAGTGTCAGATCATAAAACATAAAACTAATTACACGTTTTTTGAAAAAAAGGAAAAAATTAATAAATAAAAGTCATTCGACTATGATCATCAGAAATTATAGTACCTTTTTTTAGTAGGTTGTTTTTTGTTTATTTCTTTATCCATTTTGTTATATAAGTAGCTACTTGAAAATATACAATATTATATAAAAGAAAAATTTATTGATATAATTTAAAAAGGGAAAGGTATTACATATACAAAATTATTTTTTGACGGTTTAATTATTACCGTGAAACAACTGCTTTGGCCTACTAAAAATAGGTACTATAATTTCTGATAATTATAGAGGCATGACATTAAATTTCTTCTTTTTTAAAAGAACGTGTAGCTAATTAGTTTTAAGTTATATGACCTGATAGTGACATATATTCACTAATTCGTAGCTTTATTCAATTAATGTATAGCGTTTGTATACCAAGCTGACGGAAACTAATGGAAAACCCTTTAGATTTATTTAAAATTATCTATAAAATTCTGCGTTAGCCATCATAAATGTTTAATATGAATTAAAAAGTCTTTGCATAAAGGTTAATTTAGCATAAGCAAAAATAAAGAATGCTATTTAAAAAAATCAAGGAAATGTTCATGACTGTAGTGGACACCTGTATATAATTACATCGATTTTATAGTGAAACTTGTATTAATACAAGTGTATATATTTGGCGTTTAAAATATGAATGTCTAAAACAAATGCAAATACCAACTACACCGCCTTAACCAAAGGCTTACAGTGAGGCCATTTTTTACAAAAGGGTAAATAACAAGGTTGTTATTAAAAATAGATGTATAGTAGTTTATATGAAGTCATGTTATTTTTCTGGATAGAATTGAAAAATGAAATAATATATAGGGTGTTCCATTTAAAATAATAGAGTAGGTATGCGTTTGCCTACTTCTGGAACACTTTGTATAGTAAAAAATATTTTTAGGCTGTGCAGCATTGGATTCTATAAAATTTTTATAAAAAAAGTTTCTTTCTAAAATGACAAATAGAGCTGTAATCTGAGATCCAGTCTTCGGTAGGACACCGTATACACTACTTAAACTATACAGCTTTGTTTTAAATAACATAAGGCCGTGCGAGCAAATCTCTAAAACTTAGGGCTGTTGCTCGAATCCGCGTACCTGGTTTCGAGTACTAGAAATTTCATTGTCGGATAGGTAGCAGTTTCCTAACATACTTTCAAAAAAATCGATCATTTCTTTTATATCTGGACCATTTTGATTGGCATATTTTCTTACGTCGATTTAATATGTTTTTGATTTAAATTACAGTGCATTTCTATTCAATGAATATCCAAAGTAGTAGCGATAATAAACTGTTTTAAGTACGAAAACATCTTTTCTTTTCAATATTAGTGTTTGAAATGACATAAGGTAACTCAATAGCGATTTCTAACTCATTGGCTACTTGCAGTATATACCGGGACCCGGGCATGGTATCTATATAGAATTCTCCAAATTCAGTAAAACAGCTGATTTTTTTCTTCATCTTAAAGGATAAGATTGCGGAAAAGATCGGACTCAATGTACACTAGCGATTCCCAACCGTCACAGCACACCGTAAATTGCCTTCTGCGCGTTTTCAATTTGAAAAGTTATTAACACTCGAGGTAACTCGTTACGTTTGTCCTGCCTGCCTAGCGCTAAATTAAAATTATAGTTCATACTTGGCAGAACGGCAATTTTAATTTACACCAGAGCGGGAATTGCAATTTTGCGCACACGATGTTGGTTATTATTGTATTCACCGGGCATATTAATAATAATACGCGCCCGATTGCACAATTTGAATCAATTCAAGTGCCCCGTGCCATTTACCGTTTGCACTGCTCCAATTATCATCGACCTTATAAGGTTTGATGTGGAGTTGGAAACTTGGCTGGATATTCTAGATTTAATAAGCGTACAGAGGTTTTAAATTAAAATCATTAACTACACCTAGCGCTCATTATACTTTTTATTCTTCGGTGACTATATTGCGTGTGGAGGGGAAAAGACAAAAAGAAACACGGTTAAAACTAGAGGTCGGAAGAAAAGGAATCACATACATTTTCTTGATTAGCCGATAAAACAAATTGATATACGATACAGTGGCGATATTTTCATGGTTCTTTCATTTTCTCCTCCGCAGAAAAAAAAAGAAAAAGCCGTTTTTGATACTACGACCGGCAGGTATTGATTTATATATGTAGGAGGAGTACTGACTGCTCGCATGTTCTCCGGCAGTATATAAAGTTTGTCGGTAACCCGTATATGGTGATTACGGTTCGCATGTAAAAGTCGCAATGAAAATGAAAGTAAAGGCAATTCAGTGGATTTCCCTCGAAACGTGAACTCAAGGGTAACGAAAATGAGTCACAAGCGCACATGGTAAAGGGAATATATTTAAAAAGGATTGAAAACTTTACGATAAAATATGACATCCTGTTGATTTTAGACAGGACAGATCTTTTTTCTAACATACGAAGACACAAACTACAATCAAAACTCGTTTTAGATGGTGTTCGAGAACTGAACAGCCTGTCAAACCGCAATAAAGTCTATTTACTGTGGGCATCCAGACATTTGGGAATCAAAGAAATGAAAAAGCCGATGAATTAACAAGAAATGGAGCATCGGCTTCATATCTAAGCCCAAATCCTATCCTAGGAAAGCACAGTAGAGTAAATCCGATAGTTATTCGACACTTAAGACAACAATTATCTTTGACATTTTTTTATACAGCTCAATATGTTATACATGAAAGTTAAAATAAACAATGCGTAAGTATTGGCAAAAGAATAGTGTGCTTAATTTTTGTAGCATTTGCCTATGTTAAAAATTATAATTTTTTTAAGTAATTAATGCCGAAAATTACAGTTATTAGATACTTTTTGGAGTTATTGGACAGGAGTTTGACAGTCATTGGACTGTCAGTTTTACAACTAAATTCTGTGTATTGGAATCAATAAAAACATTGAACCACAAACATTTGTTTAGTAATTATCTTCGAGTATAATTTAAATACATTTCATACAATTCATCGACGTCGGAATAAGTATCGGATTTTTCTTTATAGCAGTTTTGACACAAATATTTATCTTCTCTATGAGATAGTATATGTGTGTGATGTGCTTTTGGTACGCGTTTATAATGGAAATAGTTATTACACGTATCAAACTGTCATAAAATCTTATTAGTAACACGATTCACATATTCGCAAACGTAACATAATCTAGTAGGCCTAGTTTTTGCTTTCTTGACATTAAGTGTTAAGTTTAAACTCTTCTTTTTACGCGTTTTTTCTTCTTTTTCACGATTTAATTTGTCAACTATTTCTTTTTTTTCTCCACACATTTCTTGGAAAGCCTGTGATATTATTGCAAACGGCAGTCACACACACAACACAAACCGAGATTGTGTTTTTCCTTTTCTTTCAGGTATATTTGGAGATAGAAGATAGACAGTCAAAGAGATCTTTATTTCCAGTTGTAAATTGTCGACGTCTGTATCGAAATCCGCAGCATAAGAAATTGAGTTTCCAACTATTTCTTTACAAATGGATTCTATTGAAGTGGTATTCATATTATTCTCAATACATAGGTTTATTGATGCATCGTTTTCGTGTTCTACATTCTCTCTTTCCAAACTGTCAGTAAGATTTATATTCTTCTCTAAAAACTTAGGAATTTAGAACCGTTACGCATGGATTTTCAATTGCTTCCATAAGATCAGTTGATTCATTTGATGAAGAAGCCACATGAATTATCCTATTTTCAATCACGTTAGTCTTTGTAATGCATACATTATTTTTAAAGTGTTGCCATAATCTATAAAGATTCTTTGGCGATTACATCAATACCTTCAATTTGTTCTATTCTCTCTGGTCCTACAATTTTGGTAAAATCATTAAACGTAATAAGCATTAAGATCAAATGAATACAATCCACAGCGTTTAAAACCGTTATTTATGGTTTCTGTTTTCATGGATCTATTGACCACCTATTCCAAAAGTAGAACAAAAGAGACTTTGTTAAAAATCTCTCCAGGATGTTTGATTTGCCATTCTCGCAGACTTTGTTTCCAGGTTGACTTAAACGGACCGAATACTGGTACGTCAGCGGGTTGTAAAATTCGCGTGGAATTTGGATACAAAGCAATTAATTCTCTCTGAAGATCCTTACAGGTTAGACTTGTTTTATAGATTAAATGGATTTGATGTCCATCTACGAAGAGATTCACTGGAAGATCGATTTTGTGTTTAATTAAATATGGGTAAAAAACGTTGGATGAGAGAAGATTGTAGCAGTCATCCAACCATTGCCGCTTGTGCCTATTCCCCATTCAGGGTTAACAGTTGTAGCAATTTTATCTGAGATTCCTTTGTATGGGTAAATATAATCATAGGGCACCAGTTCGTTCTACTTGGTGAGAAGCTAAACATAGCTATAATACTTTTCTTTGAAGCGTCTTTCTCAACGGTATAAACGTTTTTCGCCCCTTCGGCAGTGTAAATTTTTTCGGTTGTAGGACATACATAAAACCCGCTTTCGTCACCATTCTTGATGGGTCTTTTATAGTGCCGTTCAGATTTGCTTCCTTGATATAATTTTCTACTTCTAGAAACCATTTTCCAATATCCTTTTCTGTGACGCAGGCACTTGCATATGAAACTACTTCACTAGTTCTTTCCGTTATTTCGGGGTGTCGTTTTGAAAATACCTTGAGATGTAGAAAGATTCTGAGCTACTTTAAGGGCCTGAACTAGTTGGATGAGCTTTAAAGATAACGTCCGCCCTTTAATAGGTCCTAGTGGTCAAACCAGATTGGTTGATTCTTACAATTCCTACAATTTTCTTAGGAACTTCATAGAATACTTTTTTTACATACATTTAACAAAATTTATTTACCTACTTTGGAATTCTTTGCTTTGATCATTCAAATGCACTTTTTTCTAAATCAAACTACTTGTTAAAAGTTTTGTTTATATTTAGAGATTATTTTTTTATATTTAAAAAAGGGCTAACTAATTTAAAACTGAAGGTCATACTATTTAAAATGTACAATAATAAAAAGACTTCTTGCTAATAGGGGTCCAAAAGATGATAGATTTTTTGCTTATTTCAAAATTCATATTACATGCCGATCCCACCTCTTTTATTCGTTTCTAAACAACACCAATGCGCATCCTACCATAATTAATTAATTATTAATATATACATTTGTGTTCGGTAAAATAAATTTATTTAAAAACTATGTTCAGAGGTTAATATAAAATTTCAATTTAATGAATATAAAGAATGCAATGTTAAGCGGATACAGATCTTCATCGCTTGAAAGTACACAGAAAAGTTTCCATTGTACTTTATAAAACTCGCAGAGATGAGCATTTTTCATTAAGAAGATTACTTTCAGAAGAAAGAAAATACGTAAATATGATCAACAATAAATACAATAGAATCGCAAATCTTCTTTTCAGTATACGAGAACATTAGCAACAGCCCAACAAAAAGCAGATTAATACTGCGGAGAAAAAAATGATTCTTCGAGTGGAAAGATTTAATTTTTCGCCCTTGCTCCGTTTTGCGTTGGAAAAGCCGCCGGTGCTTCTGAACTTTATATTACCATAAATCCTAAGACTTCCCTTCTTCCAGTCGGCAACAGTTATGTCTCTTCCTTTCATTTCCTTAACTTGCGGGTTTTCAAGGGGTTGCATTTGACTGATTGTATTCGCAATTACCGACCCTCCTGCAGTGCATAACAGTTGCGCTAACACGGAAGTTTTGCGCCCATAGCGCCCTTAATGATCAACATTTAGAGGAGTATCATTCGTGCGAGTCGGATTTTCATGTTCGGAACGGTTAGATAACGCTAAGGCGCGCTTTTTTCTTACGTTTTCCATCGCGGTACATAAATTACGCAATAATTTTTCAAATGGATACTTCATTACAACAAAGAATATTAAAAGAGGGAGATTTTTAGTGAGTAATAATCTGACTAGAAAGCTTATTTACGTGTAAACGTTATATTGAACATTTAAAACTGGGTCCACACCTATAAATCTTGTACGTTTTAATGGAAATATATTTTGTGTTTTGACTGGTGACTTGTTATAAGTATTTTTTATATTTCTGATAAAATGAATTTGGCCAATATAGGAAAAGCAAGTTAAATGTAACTCCTGTAACCTTTAGACCGAAACTACGTTCACATAGAACTCCTTCTTGCTAATGCTCTTCTGTTTCTAATTTTATGGGATTCGTGAAATCATCAAGATTAAGCTTAGTATGGAACTCTAATGAACTTGAACAGTTTTTATGGTTGCAGTACCAAATTGAGTATTTCCTTAAAGTAGTTGAATTGGATTTGGTTGTACTATACACTCACGAAGTGCAGAATCAGTTACACATGCCTACCGTATTCATCACGAGTGCACACCTATTTTTTAATAATACTTAATAGATGAATGCGCCCACAAGATCGCGCTATCCTAATTCTTTTATAGTCAAGAGCGCCAAAGCTTATAAAAGCTAATTCATGTTTAATTACAGTTCCTACCAAAGAAACATATCTCACCCAATCGCTCAGTACTTATTGGTGGTAATTCAAGTAACCGAATAAAGATTTCTTTTTTTGGAAAGATCGGAAAAAGGAATGATATGATAGATAATTTAAAGATTTTATAACTGTTTCACTTTCAAAAGCCAATGGAGTGTTTATCTAAAAATTTCGTTTGTTTTTAACCCATCTTCCTATTCGTTAAGAGTGGACCTGATACCGTTGGTGTGAGGTAAAATTACCAATCATTGTCCTCTATCATTTGACATCTAGTTTATCTCTGAAGTTGTTGAGAGCATTACAGATGACTCTGGATGGTGTTTAGTAAAATTAAACAATTGTTTACTTAATAGAAATTTAATTTAGACTTTAAATGTTTTATCTACAAGTTTAGTAGCAATATATATAGCTTAACACTCCATACATAGTTGCGCCTCTCAAGTGAGCCTTTACGATTCATTTCACAGGGTGAATCAGTCCCTTAACCTTTCAAGTCTTTGGCAGGGGCGTGCATAACTTCTTCCATTTTACACTATCTTCCGCAATTCCTCTTTGTTGTGCACTTTACTCTTCCAGTTATGAACACCCACCCTCAGTGAATCTTCTTCTACCTCTTCTATCCACCTCAGTTTCCACTACACCATTGCTCGTATTCTTGACATTGGTCCAGCTCTCCAGACGTGCGCCAACCATTCTATTATGTTTGCTTTTATTAGTTTTACGATGTCTCCTTCATTTGATTCGTGTGGTCTTTCTAAATCCTTCTTGATTTATATTTGTTGTCTTCAGTTTTAATAGGGCCTATAATCTTTCTCATTATCTTCCTCTCTGTTACTCTTAACGCGTTCTCTTCTTTTTATTGAATATTTTTTTAGGAGGGGTAGAAATTTTCGCTAGAAACACCGCGAGTAAGTTTGAAGAAATTCGTTTGTTCAAGGATACTTCTGACTATATATACCTGAGTTTAACCTTTTGAACTTTTGATAAAAAAGATTATATTCTGATCAGGCAGAATTTTGTCTATAGGGCTAGTAGTAGCTTAAATGAATGGTATTACATTAAATTAGATTAGGGTTGAGGTGGCCGTACGTATCTATTTCACTGCGACTTTTTTAAATCTATTGTGATGCTCTCTAATTTTGCTTTTAGAATTAGATCTATCATCTTTGAGAGAAGCTCTTTCATATAGCTATTAGCTATGGAGTTCTGTACTACCAGTACTAGGAACCTTATCCTCGCCAAGCTATCACAGTAGCACAACACATTAACTTGGGCTTCTTCCTCCTCTTGGCGGAATCTGCAGATAGTGTCATCTACCAAATCAATCTTATACATATGCCTGTTTGGTCTACAATGCCCGGTCAAGAGACCTACTATCATTTTGAAGGTCTTCCTGCATTTACTCAGTAGGTCTTCGGTAAATTCAGGTCCCTGTTCTTAAACGAACTCCTTTGCCTGTCTGTATCCTGGTTGTGCCACCCACCACTCCTTATAATTTTGATATATCCATTCATTGAAAGACTTTTTCATTTGCGATTTGGTAATGCCGAAGGAAGGACCAGCTCAAACGAATGGCCTTGACCAACCTTATCTAGCCAGCTCGTGTGGCTGCGAGCTCAAGCCAATGTTTGTTACCTTTGGGTACCCGCCTCATTTAGGGTGCTTACGCAGTCTTGGACCAGCTTAGAGTCAACAATTGCGGAACTGATCACTTTAAGGCCTGGCTGTATTAGATCCGTCTGTGTACGAGTATGAGTTCGCTCTCACTGTAAGGCCTGGTACCCCATCTGGTATTATAACCTGATACTTTCTACCCAGATTGAATTTATGAACCACGGCATCCCCACAAGAGACGCCTCCTTAAGTTACTTATCGGTGCTTCACTATGCATAAGTGTGTATACTGGAGACTTTAAATGAATGGTATTTCGTGCTTGGATTTTTTTAATACGATATTTTAAAATTCGTAGTTTTGACTAGATCTAATGTGAGATACTTGGAACATAATTGCATTGTCTGCACCAAAGAAAGAATTTAAAGAAGAAACAGAACAAGAAAAGATTGAATTTGTAGTCTCAGCTATGAACGTTAAGCTCAGGAGGAAATATGTGTAAAATAGTAAGTTAAAATAATGGCAAGAAATACAAATGAGAGGGTAAACCGCATTAAACTGCAAGTGCAAAAACATCCAAGTAGAGAATTTCACGCTATAGGTACTAAACAATTTAGACTTTGCATTAGGTATCCAAAATGTACATAAGTTATTTACGTGTAAAAATGCACTTGTACCGTTTCACTTCTTATCCTTTCAAATGTTTGTTAAATAAACCACCAAAGAAATACTGGCGGAAGGGTATTCCTATATGCATGTAATCAATTTTAGGACACTTCTGCAAATTGTGTTTTTTCTTACACGATGTATTTATAATCTGCACTAAACTGTTTTACCGCCAAATAGATCACATATAAAAGCAACAAATGCTCTTAAATACTTGCAACGACTCTACAAAATAAATCCTTTTTAATAACCGTAATCTGTACAATTTAAATCACTTCTGCGCACATGCTTATCAAAATTGACAGCAGACTCGTTGATAACATATGGCATAAGTTGTACTAATTAAGTAAATATGTAAGCGTGCTCGGCATTCCACTCATTTTTGCCGTACGTAATCGGATACCTAATTAGTCACATACATGTTACGCGTCTAAAATTAAACTGAAATGATGGCAAGCCTCCGCAAGTGACTCTGATTAGTGTGGAACAACTACTACAACTACAACTACTACTATAGCGCTAATGATGTATGGAAACGTGCGCGATCGTTGAAGAGATAACAAAGACAAATTGCTAAAACTCGGCCCCGTGTTTACATAGACGAGGAAAAAAAGCGCGATCTGTTATGACTGCATACAAATGAAGATAAATGGTTTGGAGTATCTTTACGATGCATGGGTCTATCTTATCTACGTGCGCAGAGACCATTTTGCTTTGCGCGGGTAGAGTTCTGGTATACTAAGGTGATGTGTGCTTCATCCGTTAGAAATAAAATTGTTTCGTAAAAGTTGATAATATGGAAATATTATAGGAAAAATTAGAAAATTAGTTTATGCTATAAAGGTTTAGATACATTTTGTTGTTAAATTTCTGGTGATATCTTACAAATGAAACGATTCTTGTAAAATACCATATACTATATACTTAAAATTAAATTTGAATTTATTGAACATTTATTTGGAATTTTAAATATTTTTATATAATATTTTAAAATTGAATATATTTTTGTTGAAACAAATCTTAAAGTAAAGATCTACCTTGCAATAATAACCAAACTGATAAATTTTTGGAGTCGGTTATTATCGTTATATTTTTGCTATCACAATATCGACAAATTGCGCGGTTATGATGCTCCTGTACTCGAAATGTTTTCTGGCGTGTAAACAGTACGTTATTAAAAAATAATTCATTGTTGTGGGTGGTTCTAACATATATTAACCATTCTTGTAGACTTGTAAATCAACATTTAATTTTACGATTTTCTATTAATTGAAATATCATAACAAAAACATTATCGACATCAAAACAACATGTACCTAGATACAAAATAACAATTTTTTAAGAAAGGAAATCTTACAGTAAGTATAAACTTAAATTCAGCTGTAGATACAATAAAATAAGAGAAAGCAATAATTTTAGGTAGGTAGATGGTCCCGTCTCTGTTTATTCGTAAATTATGTAGATACCAAAGAAACACTTTAAGTGACGAAAAGTTGATTGGAACACAATTTCGACGCAAACGTGGAAATTAAAAAACTACCCAGGGTTGGGCATGCCCAGGTTCTAAAAATTATTTTTACATTTAATCCTATGGTGGTAACTACAAAGGTCAAATGCGCAACCCAAAAAGGTAGCCTCATCTGTATCGCATACCTCTAAGAGCGTAATTTTTTGTTGTGATAGTCCGCCCCGTCGCGGATTACGATGGCACTAAATTTTTAAGTGTAAGAATGCGATAACAACATTATGTTGTTATTGCACTTGCACCAGAGATTTTAAATTTTTGTCCGCGATCGTAGGAAACATAGAGTGTCTAATGTGTCACAGAAAGACATGGGAATGGGTAGGTAATATCGATGTGTGATAAAGATGCAGCAAGCCATACTTTTGCTGCACCTTAGAATATTGTGTATACGCTTTTCCTATTCCAGGAAACGGAAACCATATTTGCCCTTTCCTTTCTCTATATATGACACTTAAAATTCTAAAAAAAATTATTGTTCAACATATTGTCACACAAATTGCCGAATTTGACGTAAATTTACAGATGACCCTCGTAGATCGAAACATAATCTGAATTATATCTGATGGGTACATGAACTTTTATTTATATTCAACCTGATTTAGTTTTATATTTAAAGAATGCGCCCAATAAATTTTTGTATTAAAGATTTTCAAATAACTGGCAGTATTCCAAGCTTAAGATAAAACCTTGTCATGCTGTTCTATATTACACTTATGCACGAATCATCGAAAAAGGTGAACTAACAATCATTGCAATCAGACTGATCTGTCTCAAAGATGCCAAGATAGATGCCATCTTCCCTCTATTTCTGATTTGTTAATACTGGGGTGCTTTTGTAAATGTGATAGCTATTTCTAAGCGACAAAGTGCTATTATTTGAAGACTTCTATCTGAGATGTTCATTTTTTGTAGCAATACTTTTTTCACAGAGAATATTTCCCATCGCAAAGCCGCTGATTTAAAGTAAATTGCGTATATCTACTACAGGCTACCAGAAGTTGTACGGTTATAATGAAAAGATTTTCAATGGGGGTGAATGAAGCTGCATTGTATATGGAATATAGTCCTGTGTTTTTTTATTTTAGTAATCAATTCTTTGCTACCCTGCACACAGAAGAAGGATTCTTTAAATATTTTGCCGCTATATAAAAAAAAAACACTTTTTTAATCAATACATATTTCTTTTAACCCAAAATAATATTACTTCCTTAAAAGAAATACGTATTATCTAAAAGAAATATCTATTAACTGAAAGAAAGGATTCTTTTAAATAAGGGCAAAGAAATATTGCTTCTACTGGAATAGAAAATACAAATTGAATTAGAGCAGATTTTGAATTGGGATGTCTCACAATGATAGGAAACTTTCTGGAAATAGCGGTCAAAATAAACACAAAGATTTTTTTTTAAATTTGAGCTTTCGCTAAATTTAATAGATTTTAATAGTTTTTACATTTGGATTTCCCGTTGTTTGCTTTATGTGAACTTCATATGTAGAATCTCTGATGAAGCTAATAAATTTAAAAACGTTATTATTTTATTTGGTCGCTATTCCCAGAAACATTTAGATATCTATTTTGAACCTCGATGAGTACAACCAATACTTCTTTTTTCCTTCAGTCTTGTAGATGAGGTTTTTAAACTTGTAATTATGGTAGGATTACTCGACGGCCATTACAAACTAAAAAAACACATGTAATCTTCAATTTGGGAAAGGATATCGGATGCAGAATCAAAAGACGAGAAAGGACCCTCAGCTTATGTATTGTGCCATCACAGTGGCTTAGCAAAAACAAAGTTTTTCTAGTATTGGGGTAGAAGAGCCTAAGCGCATACAGCTACATAAGGTTCGTAAGCTTAATTAAGAAGGCAATATAAGAGAGCATTTTCTAGGATACATACAGCCTATGACTGCTGGGGTTACTGCAATGTTGTTTTATCACCACACCTAGAGCTACCATTATATGCTATTATCCTATAGGAAATACTAAATCCTCGAATTCCAGCTCAACTCTTACAGCCTTTCAAACACATAAAGCCCCTTAAAATTCAATTTTTGGGGTTCTAGAACGAGATTTTGTAGAAGCAAAATATAGGAGCAAGCAACTGTAACTGTAGCATTCTAATGAAAACAAGTGATACGTGAATATAAATATTTCTCATATTTAGCTTTGATGTCACGAAAAATTCTGGATGTTGGAGAAAAGCTCAGTACATTTTCGAATTACGTATGAAGTGTTAATTTTGTTTTCCAATATAATCAATTCATTATTTCCACCGATATAATACACACGAAATATTAAAATTTTTAGCAAGCAATGTAGTTAATTTATTATACATTGTTAGGGATTTTGTCAATGGAGGTTTTCAAAGCATCTAAGCAGCTGTCTTCAGGAATTAGATAATCCATACACAATTCGGACGACTATTAATAAGCAGTAAACGACTCTGTAAGAATAAAGCTACACATTTCCACCGGTTGCAAACTTTTCCAAATCTGTGACCACGATTGTCAAACCAAAAAAAAAATACATGGGAAAATAACAGCGATGGCAAAAATATTTACGAGCACCAGCCAGCAAGGACGCTAAGTCGTAAATACCAGTGAGCATTATTCAAAAGCTCGTTTCCCGTGCCGAACTAAACGCCCGACCATTTCGCGTTGTAGCGTCAAAGGGTAATAACATTTGACAACGTTATTGCATCTCATAAATTTGACGATTACCGATTTCACACGGTCACGTATTTTCACGTTCGTTTTACTAATCCTGACGTTATGATGTGTTCGAATAGCCGCGAAGCCTTAAATCGCGATGCTAACAAGGCTCTCAGCTAGCAGGAACGTGTATACGACTAACTTGTACGTGACATAAGCAAATTGGATACAATTTTATGACTCATCTTCTGGATATTAGGAGGCTGAAGCAGCAACGAAAAGTAAAAGAGTTAAGACCAGTTACATAAGGTTTTAAAGTATATAATCCCCATATTATACAGTATAAAATTGGCTTAGCGTGTCGTTCTGTAATATTAGATAGCAGGTTTTTTTAAGACTGTTACACTTTCTGCAACTCGTCAATCTGCAAAAATTATTTTCTCGGCTACTGATCCAGATGGAGTCAAGACCAGGTGTATACTTAAATTAAGAATTACTAGTAACATCTTTAATTATGTCTTTAATGCTGTTTAATTTTTTGCATTTTCTTTTAGCACGGCTGCATAAAAGTCACCATTCTCTTCTTCTTGTCTTCACTAGAGACTCCCCTGCTAGATTACTATTTTATGAACGATGTGTAAAAACTTTATTTCCGTCTTTTACATGGTTGTCCTTGTTGTCTCTTTTATCGTTGTCCCTTGTGTTAGTTTACATTCTTTTAACATAGACATTTAACATCAGTGTTTTTCACTTAAATGTAATTTAACTTACATCGTGAATAATACTACTTCTTTTTATTGATTTACTTGTTTATCTTGCTCTAAACGAGGTGGGCACCAAACGAAATCTTGGATCCCAGCCATATCAGTGTGGAGAAAAATAAGGGGGCAGATGATCTGGCCAGACCGACATCATTAACGTTTTTTTTTTTTTAGATCTGGCCCTTCCTTCGGCATTGCCAATTCGAAAGCAACGAAGTTCATCACTGAATGAATGCACAATAAGTTCAAAGAAAGGTGACATAAGTCATCATATTAAAAACGGGCAAAATAGATCTTAAAAGACCAAAGACCTCTTAGTAAAGACGATAAGATTATTATAATGAAAGTGAGACTATTAACCAATCATTGGAAATGGAAATCTATACATCATTAACCTTAGAGCGAATGCCAGTGGCAGATTATGCCTAAACTGTGCGATTGCGAGGGCTGGGCAAAGACCAGATCTCTACTACTGCGGCGGGAGAATTCGAGAATCGATAACTATGTAATGGTGTATCCCTCAAGGACGATAGCTTTAATTAAGAAGGCAGCATTAGAAAACATCTTCTAGAATAAAGAAGTTGTATAGTCACTCTAATGTGATGGCAAATGTTACGGGACTTAAGATAGGCAAAGCAGCACTTAAAGGCATAATATACAAAAGACTTAAAACAGGAAGATTCTTATAATGCTGATAAGCTTACCAATTCACATGTCTGGCAAATAGTGTTGCTAAACTTTGTATAGGAAACCGAAAACTTGGGAAAATCTAAAACCGGTGCCGTCTTTAAAATTTTGTGATTTTTAAAATCGAAAAATATAGATCCCAAAAATTTAATTGCCCAGGGACATTTGGGAATGGTATTAATGCCATTGACATAGAATATAGAACTTTAAAAGAAACATTCAAAGTCTATATAGATTTTGATAAAGATATTATGCCATACTGGGAGAAGCTATATATTTTTTTAAAGTGATGGTGCACCAATGTTTCCAAAATTGACATCATTTGTAAAATACATTATGTAACTACCACGTAGCAGCACGGCCATTGAATGCATTTTCAGTCAAATGAATCACAAAAACAGAAAAACTAAAAATCTTTTAAACAACAAAACTTTGGAGGAAATTTTACATTCAAAAAATCTTTTAAAAAGAAGATAATCTTTCACCATTGTTTCACCACTTTAACGCTTTGCCAGAATTTTTTTCATGTTTAAGCCCAACGTACTTTGTTCTAATGAATAAAATACTTTCACGTTTAGAATGAAATCAGAATCCTGGTCAAAAGACCAAGGTTCTCATATATTTAGTTATATATTTACTTGAAATATACATTTTCTATTCCAATTAAAGCTATAGTATTTAACATAACCACAGGAGAAAAATAAAAGAGTTTCACTTTACTGAAGGTATCGTTTAATTTATAGACAAAACGGAAAGGACGCCCCTCCATATTATAATATAAAGCTTCGTTCACCCTCACTGAAAATCCTTTCATAATAATCCTACGATGGCTGCGAACCTAAAAGATATGCACAATTTACTTTCATCTGAAGCAACGACTTTGGGCTGGGATTCATTTCCTACGAAAGGAAAAAAATATTTACAGGAAAAAAAAAGAACATCTCGTATAGAAATCTCCAAATAATAGAGCTTTGTTGTTTTGAATTCACCGTCATAATTATAAAACCACCCTCCCAGTATTAACAAATGAGAGATAGGGTGCAGATGACATATATTTTGATAGATGCGGCCTATTATAGTGACTCTATCAGTTAGCTTTTTCGATGATTAACGTATCCGTATGCAAATATTTGAAAATCTTCAAGGCAATAATACATGGGGTGTATTCTTTAAATATAAAAATTTGTAAATAATGTAGGTGCAAATGTAAGAAAACGTCCCCAATAAGCACCGCTATGAGATTGGCGTAGAAGCATTGGATAGTGTTAAGAGTATTAGGGATTTGGGCGTATTATTTGATTCTGAACTTGCTTTCACTAACCACGTTAGCTCCGTCGTGTCTGCTGCCACAAAAAATTTAGGCTTTATCCTGCATAATTGTAAGCAGTTTCAGAATGAACATGCATTACATTCACTATATTATTCACTAGTTTGCTCAAAATTAGAATACACCTCGATTGTATGGAATCCTTATTTCAAACATAGAATTATTACCCGGATAGAGGTTTTCCGCAAGAAAACCTTCTCGGAGCATTTTCTGTGTTTTCCCTGGAGTTGCCACGATCTAAATCATGTTTATCCTCCGTGCATAAACTTTTTCGCAATGGCATTGATTCCATCTTCCTATTGGGTAAATTAAATTTCTTCCGCGTTTCTCTGCTCGTAATGCCACTATATTTTATTTTAGTCAGTCACGAACTAATTTATTAGCCAAATCTCTTACTTCCTTCCTGTGTTCATTGTACAATCAAGTTAGTCATATTTGTGATATTTTTGCTTGTTCTGTTAAGGAGCTACTTAGTTGTGTAAGTTAGCGTTTGTAAGGGGCTGTTTTTTTTAAGCCTGATAGAACTTTAAATTGTAAAAAATAACACAAAAAATTCAATTTTAATCAAACCAATTTTTTTAATCGAAAGATCAATACATGGCATTAACATTTGGAACTGATTTCGGACATATGGCCACCACGGCTGTTCTTGACGGAGCGCATTCTGGACGTCCAATTTTGGGCCACTTTTTCGAGCATTGGTGGCCGGATGCCACGAATAACACGAACAATGTTGGCATCCAAGGCGTCAATTGTTGCTGGTTTATCAGCATAAACTACTGACCTCACGTGGCCCCACAGGAAATAATCGAGAGGTGTTACATCGCCCGATCTTGGAGGCCAATAGACAGGTCCATTTCTCGAAATAACCTTATCGGAAAATTCTGTTTTCAATAAGTCGATGGTTGCGGTCGCCGTATGGCACGTACCGCCATCCTGATGAAACCACATCTCGCCCGTATCAATGTCATCCATATTTTCAAACAAAAAATCATTGATCATGGTGCGGTAACGATCTCCATTGACCGTAACGCGAGCTCCGGCTTCATTTTTGAAGAAATAAGGTCCAATGATGCCACCAGCGTGTAAACCGCACCAAACGGTGCATTTTCTGGACCTAATGGAGTCTGGAGGGTCTGTTGTGGATTGATTTTGTCTATTAACAAACCCGTTAAGCCAAAGAATGAGCCTCATCGTTGAATACAATTTTGCGATAAAACATCGGATCAGTTTCCAACCGGTCTAGCGCCCAATCAGCGAAAGAACGACGCATGTGATGGTCTCATGGTTTTAATTCCTGCACCAGTTGGATATTAAACGAGTGTAAGCCAAGAGCTTTGCGGAAAATTTTCCACGTAGTGGACGGACAGAGCCCCAATTCCTGCGACCGACGACGAATCGATAAATTTGGATCTCCTTCCACATTTTCGTTTACAGCGGCGATATTCTCTTCAGTACGCACATCCCTTCGACGTGTTCGTATTATTGCATCATTTAGAGAGTATGTGGTATGAAATCTATCCACAGTTCGACGGATGGCTTGCTCAGATGGACGATAATGTGCGCCATAAAAATCGCGAAGTCGTCTATAAGTTGCGCGAATTGATGATTAATTTTCAAAGTAAATCTGGATAATTTGGTAGCGTTGTTCAAGTGTCACTCTACTCATGATGATTTGCCAGAGTATACTAATCATAAATGTCAAAAAGTGAGCGCAGTATGACAGTTCGTTTGACAGTTAACCCTTTCGTAAGTTCCATCAGACTTAAAAAAACACCCATAAGATCAGAATATGTCTATATATCTTGTTGCACGTCAAAATCCTAATTTCATATTTGTACCGATTCTTTTCCCATGTATAATTTTCATGTATTATTTTCGATTCTAAAAATAGCATCTGCGCATCCTTCCGAATATCAATCAATCAATCGTCAACCAATGACTCGCTTGCATTTTGTTGCTATGCGCCCTCTAATTGGGCGTTCGACGTCACGTTATCGTAGGGGGGATTGTTGTGTTCCGAGTCTATAAAAGGAAGTTGCAGTTCTCCCGCGTAAGTTTTTTCTCACCCCTGACGCCAGATCGACGTTCGATCACCGAAGAAAAACAACTATTCATATATTAATTACACTGATTGACAAAAATGAACTTTTAATTTGTCACATGAACTTTTTTGGTCTTTTTTACTTTATTTTGACTTCCGAAGGTGGAAAACAGAGGTAGAAAAAATTTGACACCCATAGTTTTTTTTTTACAGGAATTTTATATTTCATAGAAAATACTGGAACTTTACATACAATTATACTTGATAATATGTTTTTTAAAACTAAAAGCTATGATTTTCTGGAGTATTTGACCTGAGGCTGGTCTCTTGCAAGTGTTCAACAATAATCTGCCAACATTCGAGGACTCCATTTGCCCTGGTATCGTTTTTCCATGCTGGAAATATTCTGATGGAACCTTTCGCCGTGTTCGTCGCTAACGGCTCCTAGGTTCTCGGGAAAGATATCGAGGTGGGAGTGTAGAAAGTGTATTTTGAGTGACATATTACAACCCAATGCTTGACACGTCGAAAGTAGTTCTCCTATCAGATCTTTGTAGTTACTTGCTTTGTGGTTGCCCAAAAAATTTTGTGCGACATTTTTAAAACTTTTCCAAGCAGATTTCTCTAACAAACTTAACTTTTCTTCGAATATGTTATCCTTTAACAATTCCTTGATCTGAGGTCCGACGAAAATTCCTTCCTTTATTTTTGCGTCACTAACTTTAGGAAACTTTTCTCTCAAGTTCGTAAAACCTGGGCCGTTGCGATCCATGGCTTTGACAAATTTTTTTATCAAACCTATTTTAATATGTAGTGGTGGTAAAAGTACTCTGGTGGGCTCGACAAGAGGGGGGTGTAAAACATTTTTTTCTCCAGGAGTGAGGCCCTCGCGCTTTGGCCAGTCTTTCTTGTGGTAGTGATTGTTTCGATCTCTACTGTCCCACTCACATAAAAAGCAACAATACATACTTTGTAAAACCTAGCTGCAATCCGAGAAGTAAAGCAATGACTTTTAAGTCCCCACATAGTTTAGATGAAAATTTATTATACTGGATTTTTTCTAGAACCAATTTCATGTTTTCGTAAGTTTCTTTCATACCGAAAGCATGTGCTACTGGAACAGAGGAAAATCTATTTCAATTATGCAAGAGTACAGCTTTCAAACTGGTTTTTGACGAGTCTATAAACAAACGCAAATCTTTTGGTTAAAATTCAATATCTAGGAAGTTCATAACCGAAGTTATATCATTACAATCAATTAAATTTTCTTCTTGAAAAAAAGAACTTTTTTAGTTCTTCGTCACGGCTACGAAAACGGCACACCTTAGTATCTGGATGAAGCAAATTCCATTCTTTCAATCTAGATCCTAATAGTTAGTCAAATAAGGCTCCTTACTATAAGGTACATAGGTTGGATCATGAATTTCATCTGCAATTGCATTACATGAAAGTAACTCGATGTCATCATTTGCTGCGTCATTTGCTGGATTTGGCACTGCACAGCACTATGAGGAAGTGGTCGTGTTGCAGAACGTACATTTGCATATTTAACTGTATGTTTTGATGCTATATTTATACCATTTATACAAGTTAGACAAAAGTAACAATCAGATACGTGGTCTACAGGCTCTGTCCAAATCATGGGTTTTCCAAAAGCCATATATCGCTTTCCTTTTGCCCAACCTGTAAGATTCTTTACACATGTCGTACAGCATATATGAGGTGCCCAATTCTTATCTTGATGAGCCACAGAGAGGCCAAAATAATCACGATAACACTGCTTTACCAGTTCAGTTAAATTTCGTCGCTGACTTTTGAAAGTTAGTTCACCACATACGTAGCAAAAGGAATTATGATGATTGATGCACTTCCTTTGCATGTTGAGAAAATAACAACGTTTTGCTTTTGTATTCTAAACTCAAAATATTACACTTTTTTAAATGAAAACTTGATGCAATGAAACCGTACGTACAGTAGTATTAACGGAAAATAAGGTAAAATCATAAGTGGGTGTCACAACAAATCTGTGCGTGACAGAAACAAATTAGTTTGTGTTTTGCAATGAGGGTATCTAGTAAAGTAATAATTAGCATACAGAATCCGTGTGCAAAAACCTTGTTGATCAGTGTTACCGAATCTATAGTTACAGTTCGTATCAATAGTGCATGCTCGATCGAATAGGTAGGTTTTTGTAGTACTCTATTTAAGAAATTACGTCAATTTTAAAATAATTTACTTTATTTTCTTTATAACATTAATTTAATTTCAACATTCAATAAATTTTTTCTAAATCATATATTTCCATTCTTTTTTATTATTATTCAGTAATAGTAATTGCAAGTACAATCCCCTCTCTGTTCTTATTTGTTATTCTGGGTTATGGCAAAACCAGGCGACACCGACAGGTAAGAAGCATTTCACTAACTCAGTAGCGCCTAGACAACATCGATAGCGGAGGTACTGATCCCGAGCTCATCAACGCCTTACCTTGTGGGTTTCACCGATTAATAAATAAGATAAAATTGTTTTATTCTCTTATATCCCCTCCCCCACCTCTCCTGTTACATTGCTTGATTTTTTTTTGTTTTGTTTTTTTTCATTGATAATTTAATTCAAAATAACATTTTTTTTTAAGAAATTGTCTCATGCTCAAAATACGCTACGTTTTAATGAAATTTTGATACACGCCCTGAGGCTCGTAGCAATCTATTCTATCATTTGCTAGTATGATTTTGCCTTTTGTAGTTGTCTTACATTAGTTTACGTTACTTGAATTGTTTATTATCAGATGTTATATTTTAATTTTAATTATGTTAGTAGAGTAAGTTTATTTTCTTATTCTAGCGTTTCTAGTGCGATATGTTATTCTATTTTTAACTTAAGTTTATATCTATATGTGCACCACTTTATATTATCCTAATTCTGGTCTGAACTGTTGGAAACTGTTTTTTTTGTTTTGTTTTTTTTCATTGATAATTTAATTCAAAATAACATTTTTTTTTAAGAAATTGTCTCATGCTCAAAATACGCTACGTTTTAATGAAATTTTGATACACGCCCTGAGGCTCGTAGCAATCTATTCTATCATTTGCTAGTATGATTTTGCCTTTTGTAGTTGTCTTACATTAGTTTACGTTACTTGAATTGTTTATTATCAGATGTTATATTTTAATTTTAATTATGTTAGTAGAGTAAGTTTATTTTCTTATTCTAGCGTTTCTAGTGCGATATGTTATTCTATTTTTAACTTAAGTTTATATCTATATGTGCACCACTTTATATTATCCTAATTCTGGTCTGAACTGTTGGATAATTAAATACTATTATTTCTTTATATACATCCAATATCTGAGGACGTGAATGTCCGCTTTTACTTTCATCGGACGTGTTCAGACCGCAAATGATGCACGCGCATGATATATTGCCGACGTCTGTGTGAACTTTGCTCGTCGGAGGTCACGGCGCTCAGCCCCAACGAACAACGACCGCGACGAACAGACGTCGCGACGGGAGAGAGAGGTGAACTGTGGACGATGCAACGCCCCAACTTCGGCGTACAACGGACTATCTCTCCTCTACACAGATCTCGAAGCGATCGCCGCTTTAAATACTGAATCCCGGTTTAAAGCTGATGCTTTGTGAGAGGAAACTCGCAGTACCGGTCGGTGGTGGCCGGCTGGTTTTGCTATTCGTAGCACCGAAACGTCACTGGTGAAAGCAGGTAGGTATGCGATAGGAAACTCCGTGTTATGAAAAGCACTTCGCCGGCCGGCGCACGCTGGAGGAAATTTATTTCCTGTCTAGACCTGTGTAGACAGACAGATGCTATTGATGTACAAAATAAGTTCTTAATATCAGCATGGGCTACGCTCTGATAAGTACGGGCGAAGTTCATTCGAGATTATATGAATTGTAATGGACGAACTTTAATGCTGAAACCGTCTACCTGTAAGCAGTGATGGGCAGGCTGGGATAAAAACCTGGATTCGAACGAGTACTTTTACATATTCTAGAACGCTACATCAAATCGGAACCAGTTATTTTGTTTCGGAACTTCTCAGTTCAAGTTGAAGTTGCATGGATTTTTTCTTATTTTTCCGTCGAGTTCGTCCCACAGTAATTTAATGCGGTGCAAAAATATACGGAATTAATGAACACTAAAATTACTTTGTAAAGGCAACCTGACCGCACAACGTTGAAGTTAAGCACTAATATTGGGTAAACCGGTCAAAAATGCCAGTGAAAAACTCAAACCACTGATAAATCAAGCTTTCGTATTTTTCATTACTACTTCATCAGGATGACACTGTAAGTTTTTACAAATTAATGAGTCAATCGAAACTCAAAAATTCAAAAAATACAACTCACGTAAGAGTACGACGTGAACAATCCAAAACATTAGAAAGGTTCCACAAATCTTCCAAAATATATCTTCAAAAGTAAAAAGACAAACAATAAATTAAAATCATACAAAGTTAATATTTTAAAAATTAACAAAACGTCCACCGTGATGTCCAATACATTATTATTTGGTCTTAACCTCCATGTTTTTCCACGGGCTCTTCTAGGCAAGATTAGTGTTGTTTTCGTCCTGGTTCTGTCGTTGTCGCACTATTTATATTGCTTAGATTACACTCAAATTTACTTTGGCATTTCAGTTTTACTGTTTTGCATGTTTCCAAAAAAGAAGCATGTGTATACAGACGTGAAACGTTACAACAATAAAGATTTTCATTTTGTGAATTAAATTTTAATATCAAAAGAAATTCCGACAAACTAAGAAGACATTTTTAACATAATAAACTATGTAACATTATTATTTATTAACTCTCTATCAATTTTTCCTTTTCTATTTTTACATGCTTACTATTAACTATCGATAATTATTTCATTCATCTTGAAACGATTCATTTATTTACGTTTTTGAAAAAAAAATATTCGAGCTTTAAGTATACCAAACAAATAAATCGTTCCAGCCGAACATCAACCTTTAAACATCAGACATTCGTCCGTAACACCGACAATCAGTTTTATTTATAGCTACGCCTAGCCAAACGATAAATTGCACAAAAAATGGACAAATACTTTACATTATCGGCTCTTTCCCTCGTCTGAATCTTTCTTGTAAACAAAGATCCATCATATCCAGCGCTATATTTCAATAACGAAAGCAAATATACCACGTCCGAGATAGCGTCTGTATAAAAATTGCTGGCACTTTTACGGAATGGCTTTGAAAAATTCCAGCCGATCGATATCCATGCATAAGAATTCATTACCGAACTTTTCGCATTATAGTGTAAGTTGGTGATATAAATCATTTTGTGTGGGAAATATTTCTAGAAACATCTAACAATAAGATTATTACTTTCAGCGTGTAGTTTCAAATAATGGCGTGGATCTCTGTATAGTGATTTTTGGAAGACGAACGTGTATGATTGTCAGATTTTAACTGGAGAGAAAATAATAAAAGGATTTGGCGCTACACGTTAAGCAAGATACAATTACTTTTAAAAAAGCAAAAGAAATACGGTAAAGTTTCTACCTCATTGGCAACTCATTGTATAATCTTACTAAAATTTCTGATAAGACTTTCAACAAATCAAAGCTGGAATATTAAACACTTAAATTTACAAATTCTGCTATTGCAAATAGTAATTATTCTTTTGGTAATTATAATTAACCTTATTATTTTTCAACAGGTATATTGAACGTACAAATAGGTGCAAATCTATAGTCCAAATCCAAATTTCAATTATCCTGTCATTAGATCGGTTAACAGCACACTTATCCCTAAAGTGTTGACGTAGTTTTCACGGCAACCAATCAGACCCTTATACTACAGATTGGCGTTAATAGTAGGCGATGGAGCACTATTAATTTGATCGCAATCGATTGAATCCGAAGCCCGTTGTCGGACAAATCGTCTCTCCTTTGACCACTGTGATATCAATTCAGGGGTTGTCCAGATATAATTCAATACAAATAACGTTTCTCTGACATATAGGTCTCAATACGGTTGAGGCTTGTGAATAATCGTATGTAAGACAACTTGATAGTAATATTTTACATAAGTATACATCTAAATAAAATAATAAAATACAGATCTGTGAGCACAGTTTGTATTTTTTCTTTTTTTATAAGTTTTAAAAAGTAGTAGAAGAAAGTTCTGGCTGTAAATAAATCTATTCTAATTAGAAAAAAGAATAATAGCAGCTCATGTTGTCTAATGCAAAGTTATATCTCAAACATTGAGAATCAGGGTGTCAAAAAAATAATATGTACGCCTTTGGTTTAATACTTTTCTGATAAAAGCAATCTAGAAAGGTGATAACTGATAACATTAAGTGGTAAAAAATATTTTTTTAAGCAACATGTTTTTTTGGTCAACGGATTTGAAACCTTGCACTTCAACTTGAGAAAATTTGGATTATTTTAATATAATATTCATCCAGTCCATATAGTTTAGCAACTTGTGTTTTGATGTTACAGCAATTGTGAGTGGTGTACCGCAGGTTCCATCCTTGAACCCCTACTTTATCTCATTTATTTTAATGGTCTATTTAATATTATGCAACCTATTGATAGCATTTCATCGTTTTCAAATGAAATAACACTACTAACAAGTGGAGGTCGCCAGGTTTGATCCCGACTTTGGCAGTTCGTAGTGGGGATCCCTTGGAAAATATTAGCCATAGATGGCCAGGCGTTTATTTTTTTTACGATTTTTATTGATAGTCTCGTATAAGTACACTGGAATACGAGATAGGTTTACAAGCTTATAGTGGCGTAGTGGTAAAGTCCAGTATTAGTATGCAGAAGGACCATGGTTTGAATCCCGGCGGAATCCATGCTTTCTTTTATATTTTTTCATTTATTTTTTTTAAACCTTTCCAATTAAATATTAGAATGATAATAAAGGTGCAAAAATACGTTCAATTTATACTAGGCTAATTTTTTAAAAAAGTACTCCAAGGGGTCCCCATCACCAACTGACAAAGCCGGGATCAAAACTGGGATTAAAATCTGCCAACCTCTCCTTGTAAGTACTGTTGACACTTTTTGTGAGATCATGTGGTGTGATAAGGGCACATACGAGGAAGCGCTGTACAGTAGTTTTGTACGAACCACCTGTGTCTAAAGAAGAAAAAAATAGTGAAAACTGCTTTCACATGGAACTATGTACTCGCTAGTAATTTAATCAGCAAAACAAACGTTCCTCGTATCGATTTTGACTCCAGAATATTGTGGGATGGTCATTATGGATCAGTCAATTCCATGTAGTATTCAGCACGGTCTGTGGTTATAGGACCTTTGATATCGTATTTGTAGACTACAAAAACGTGACCTAAGAATTATGTGTGGTTTGGGTTACCGAGAAGATTTTGGGCAGTCGTTTATTAACATTAAAATACTCACTTATCCGTACGAAGTATCAATAGTAAGTAAAAGTTAGCTTGAAGGATATTACCAGAAATGAAAAGAATATACGGAGTGACTTACTTAGAATCAATAGAATAAGAACTAGTTGTAATTATTATTGTATCTAACTTTTCAATATTTTGTCTGAGCCCTGTAGGAATCTTGCTGTACAGTATTTCTGGAATAAGTTGAAAGAATTTCTATTGTAAAAACTTTGTATACCGTCATGGAATTTTGCCGTATGATTTTTCTAATTTTACTAAATAATTATTGTTTAGCTGATTACTTAATTTTTGTTTTCTTTTTTTTTTTTGATGGCGTATATATTTTAACTGGATTGATTTGTCTGAACTTTGTAGATATGTATTTGGCGCTAATAGATAAATGAGTCTTGAAGCTTGAATCTTTTAAGTGCCAAAAGAATGAATTCTACCGTTTGAAGTTATTTTATCCATTCTTTCCTTCATGGAGTTTTAAAGAAGTGAACTTCATGATTTAAAATATTTTTACCTTTACGTCTAGCTGGTTTGTAAATTTAATTAATCGTTTAACACAATTTTTTTCCTAAAAAAATAAATTATTTATTTAAAATATCCATTCTTATTTCTCTCTGGTGTTGTAAGAGAATGATTATTTAGAAGCAAACCAATTCCATTCTGTCCTCACCAACCTTAAAAAATAATCACTGAAAACATGTTTAACCCTCGGGCGTTCGCGCATATACATTTTCTATCTTTAAACCACAGAAAGAAATAACAACCCAGCATTGATGTTACCAAATCTTATTGCCTCAGTATTAATTAAGTCACTGACTTTAAGAAAAATAACAACTGCAGTCTAATTTTGTCAGTATATAGAGTGGGTGCCGTAACTACGAAATTCTTTGATTTGAAAAATGTATGAAGATGTTTGTGGTAACCATGATAATGACGTTCCTTCACGTGGACAAAGCTATGATAGATTTTCTGTTCTTATTTCACAAATTATTCAAAAATACGTTTTTTCAATACGTTTATTAAAGAGATACGAGTTAAGTGCTTCAGGAAATGTTGGACAATAGAATTACCTGTAAAGGTAATAACATTTTATAATATAAATAAGAACGAGACTTTTCATTGTATTAGAGATCGTGTGACCTTGTAAAGTAGTGGTAAAAATACTAGTTGTGAAAACAGAATCACTGTTAAGTCGTCAGAAATACATAAATGCCGTTAGTTTCAAAATCACTCATTAGATAATTGTGTGACTAAATCATATTTAGTTTTCGGTTTTCGATATCTAAATATGATTTTTGGATTTTAGAAGTACCTTTGGCGTTTTTTTGTTTCTTGTTTCACATATTATATCCAATTTGATTATTGTATAATGAAACAGGAAATGATAAAAGTATTGATAAGGGATCATAAATGAACAATCAGTAAAGTCTGTTATGAAATTTACGTAAACATTCTATTGTAGTTGTTTCTCATTTATATAAATCACAAATCTGTGTACATATTTACTCAGTTCCCAATCTAGTAGTTTAGTATATTTAATATACAGAGATTTTCGTTCATTATTTAGTAAAATGGCATCAACACTGAATATTATTTGCGAAATGCACGAATTTCTTTGAAATTTTTAATAACGCTAGACCAATAGAGTAATGTTCAGACACGTCGTCAGCACATGTTAACGCATTAAGCATTACAACACGCTACGTTATATGATTGCAACAAGACTGGAAAACGACGACCAAAACAAAAAAAAAACTCGCTCTATACCGAAAGCGTATAATGCAAACGTCGCGCACACTACTTTCATACCGCTGCTGTAATAATTTAATTTCTGGCGGAGGCGCTGACTATGAAGCTGTGAATTGAATGTGGCAGACTGCAGACGACTAGACCGAAACTAATACAAAAACGTGATAGCGGCACCGAGTCTACAATAAATCATTTGATTAAATTTCGTAAACCGCTAATAGTATACGCCACCATTGTCGGCTTACTGGCGCAATTACTGCATTCAACCGTTAAATACATATTGATTAAGTAGATTTACAGCCACAACTAAAGCGGTACGTGCTTTAGGAGCGGAGACTTAATTGTTAGGAAGTTTGGACGTGGCTTGATCAAAGGCTATGCATCAGTCGTGCTGGATAAACGTTTTGAAATAGTAGCCAGAAGAAAACTACGAAGCTGTTAGTGGTACAACATCGATATTTGGGTAGACTAAATTTAGCAACATGTCGGGCAAAATCTGTCATTCAAAAAAGAGAAGTAATGAGATCATTGCAACCACATGTATATTAAGGTACTAAAAACTGGACGTGTTTTTGTAATTTCCCAGAACACCAACACCCACTTTTATTGAAGTTTATCCTTAATTTTTACTTACACTATATATTAAAAAGGTGAAATAAACATTAGTAAAGTTGAACAACACTTATTATTCCGAAGCAATATTTATTTATTTGTACAATTTACAGATGGTTTGAAAAATAAGAAATTAGCTCACTGAAAAGCGTACGCATGGAATCTAAGAACGAACTTTTTTTATGATTAATACTCATATAATTTTGTTAATGCTTGTAAAATTAATATAACTGTTACGACAGTGTCCAAAACTTATAATATTGAGTATCTTAACGCTCACAATGTAATATAATATAATTAAAAAAGAAAGTGGTGTTTACTGAGTGGTTTAGAATAAAAAATGTTTGTAAAAATTATTTATGTCTTTTGTATACAGTCCAGTCAACAGCAACTGTCATACGTGAGACCAACTTTTTAGTTTTAGCTATATCTATTAATTTTGTAGCAATTGATAAAATTGTTCGAGTATTAACCACAATTAGAGATTTAGTTCAGTTGAGCTATTAAAGTCGAAACAATAGAAATATGTAATTTATTTAAAAAATATTGGAAAAAGATGTGATTTTAATTTTTTTTTAAATATGCACGCATCAAAGGTATTTAAGTAGGTTTTTAAAGTAAAAGTATTCACGTAGTTAACTATACTTAAATATTGATTATTTATTTATTATTAATTATTTGTATGTTGCATATTATTATTTGTTGTTTTCTTATTTCAAAACGTACTGGAATACCTTTGACTTAACATTGTGAGGGTTGAGATACCTAATTTTATAAGATTTAGACTAACTGTTACCACTTGAATTGACAAAACAAAAAAAGACAGTTTTCAATAAAAGTAATGTTCACTAGACAGTCTGGATTAAAAATATTTGTAAAATTTATTTATTTCATACAACCGTCATACTGGAAACTTACTTTTTAGTTTTAGCTATATTGATTTTGCAAGAATTAACAAAATTGTTTGAGTATCAACCAGGTTTAGAGATTTTACTTCAGTTGAACTACTGAAACCGAAAAAAGTTGAAATATGTTATATGAAATATGTTATATATGTTATTTAAACAATGTTTGAAAAAATTGTGTTTTTTTAATATCTTAAATTCTAAGCAACTTTTTCAAATAACTTTTTTGGATATCACGCAACCTAACCTCACTTTTTGCCAATTCATTGGATATTTTTTAAGTTTTCCGCCATATCAGTGGTCACGTGACGGGAGTCAAAATAAATTTTGGGGTTCTTAAACATGTTGAACCGATCTTAATTCACATCCACAATAAGAACTTGTAATCCAACGTGGAACAAATGCATAAATCAAATACCCATAGATAAACTGATAAGTAAATTTTTAACATTCATACAATGATTTACCTTTTGTATACTTTATATTATTTGCTTTTTGTTTTGCCCTTCCGCATCAAATTTATTAAAGATGTTAAGACATCTTTATCAAACCGATAAAAAATGATTTAATACTATAATGCAGTTTATATAAATCGTTCTATGCCATGAAATCTACTCAATTCCTCAACAAATAAATCCCCAACTAACCGAACATTATAAATGTGGGAACTTTACCTAACAACCCATGTGCTTCATAAACAACCTTTAACGTCCAACAAAAGAAATATCGAAACGTGAACCTGAACGATTTGAAACGCAAGCCTTTTTAACGAATTTGTAACGATATTTTAGCATCTAGGTTGGCAGGCTTGGAAAGGTGTTATAATTCACGAAATCCAGCCAGGATTTAGCTACTAATGCCCGTATCCCCATATCGTTTCGGGGTAGTCCGGAGGCTATTTGCGTTATTCGTAGTGTGAAAAGCGAAATCCTTCCGTACTAAACTCCGGTGAATCCACGGAAAAATGTCCTCTTCCAAACAATCACCGCTATTACAATAAATATTCATAAAGCGCGGATTAATTGCAATTAGGTTGAACCGCAGCGGTGTATTAGAGAGTAGATATGCGTGTACTCGTGGATGTGAAAGAGGGAAGAAGATTGGACAGGGACCCTTTAACCCTTTTGATAGCAATGTGCCGGTAATTAAAAGATTCACATAGGGGGCGGATGAGTCTGCCGGACCGGAATGGTACTACGTTGCATAGGATGATTGTTATTTTAACGGATTTGTGAATTCGTCGCGTGAGTTTTCTGAAACATGTGTAGGCAAACACTCGCACACTGAAGTATGCAGTGTAATTGCATTAACACGTTGTTTAACTGCACGCGTGTTTCAATATGACGTTAAGTTTCGTCTGTAATTGGTTTTATATTTTATCACTCGATTGTATTTCATGTACGAACAGCTGACAAGTTCTATTTGGGTTAAATTGAAAAAAACAAAGCAGTAGCGGGTGCTTTGCAGATATACACTGGTTTTACAGACGGATCTTTTTAATCCAATCCCAAGTCAGGTATATATTTCATATTAATTTACAGTTTAGTTTATTTAGTAGTAACAATTTTTTTAAAATTTACACAACTTCTCTTTTTGTTTACATTAATTAGTTATAAAAAATAATAGTGACACAAAATGAAAAACTAATGTCTGTATTTGTTTCTCCCAGTCTGGTGAATTTCGAGAAAATGAAGTTTTCATTAAAGAAAATTACTTCTAAATTTAGTATTTCTTTCTCAGTACCTACGAAGCCAGACACAAGCGAAAATCAATTTGCTAGAATCCCGGGCTCTGTTTAACAACCAAATTTGCTCAACCGAACATTGAAAATCTTCTCTGTATATCTACATCTAGTCAGGGCGCGTCTGCGTTCGCTCATATTCACGAAAAAACACAGTAATCAAGGACGAAGGAACAACAAGCAAACTCATATTCGTTTAGCGTAATTACTGCCAACCGCGTAAAACAAAACCAACCCAACCGACGGAATTAATTAAACGATTTGTAGAGCCAGCCGGAACGTAGACATGCGCGTACGTACTACTACCATGCGCTTTAGTTGTTTTAATTTTTCAGGTTTCAGGAGTTAATTAACTCCCATTTAGAATTCATACGTGCAACGGTGCTTCCACACTCAATTCCGTTCGCAATTAGGGCTCTTTGTGAAGAATTTATTGAAACGAATGATCCTAGTACATATGTAAGCTCGGATGATTTAAGTGCTCGTCAAAATAACAAAAATGAGATTGATTACCGCTATGAATGTATGCACAAACCACGATTAAATAAGTAAATAAGGGTTGTTGCAAATCCAATCAGTATGGCATTGTAGCTGTTTCAAATTTTCTAGTTTCAAAGGCTGCGGCCGAATTGGTATAATGAAATGATCTCATAATAAATCAATATATAATATCTATTTATTTTAAATTCAGCAGTTACCATAAACATTATTCCTAAGTCTTCCTACGTCTATGGCGTGTTCATTGACTTCAAACGCGCTTTTGATACGGTCAATCATAGAAAATTGTGGAATAAACTATTTATGGGAGGAATAAGTGCTAAGCTAATAAGAATTATGAAAACTTTGTATGGCAACGCCTATATGACTTTGAAAATTAGTAACGAGACCTATCCAGAAATCGCAATGACCGAAGGGTTAACGCTCTTTTCAATATACATCTCTGATATAGTAGAATACTTGAAGAGTAAAGAGTTGGATGGCATAAAAATAACCAGCAGCATATCGCTACTGCTATTAATATACGCGGACGATTTAGTTTTACTGGCAAACTCATCGGTGGACACAAATAGGAAATTGATTATACTAAAACAGTACTGCGATACCAATCAACCGACTCTTAATACCTATCAAACTGAGGTGGTAGTATTCCATAGGAGAGAGGAACCGGGAAATTGGTACGGTCTATTACAATGAACAGCCACTTGAATATGTTAACACATATACCTCTCTGTGTGTTTCTTTTACGAGTGGTGGTACCTTTAAACAAGCCTTCGAATACTTTGTTCAAAAAACTGCGATAGCTTCAGCTGAAATAAGAAACATTCAGTGGAAATCAAAAAACCAAAATGGTTGACACTGTAGCAAGGCTATTTGATAGTATGGTATGTACAACCCTTTTGTATGCATCCGAAATACGGAGCCTGCCACACATGGATATGTTGGAGAAGGTGCATCAGCTAGGGTTCTTTAAAAGATTGTTCCATTTGCCGATCAACACCCCGGGATACATCATGCGATTGGAAACGCGACAAAGATATAAAAAAGAAAATAATTAGTAGAATATGTAGGTGGTAGCATAAATTTATAGGAATGCAAGATAATCGTTTAACTAAGCAATGCTTTATTGGTTTGCTACATATCGACACTGTAAACAATAAAAGCTACCTGAACTGGGTATCTCAAGTGAGGAATATATGTGTACAGATTGGTGAGCCGAATATATTAAGCACGATTCAAGCTAGAGCACAAATAAAATACAAGAAAGTTTATATACTCCAGAAGACTGTTAACCATCTTATATCTAGAGATACCGAAGCAACCTGTAATTCAGAATTTGCACCCCAGTATCGCAAGATAAGCAACTTCAACATCGGAGAAAACTATATAAAGTATAGGACTAACATAGAGAAAGCAAAATTCGTTAGTCAGACACGAGTTGGAAATAATTATGAAATGAGATGAAGTACCGTAATTAAAATGTCTATAAAATACGATTTGATAATATTTTTACTGTTGGTAACACGTGCGGTAAAGAGACATTGCAACACTTTTTGCTGGAGTGCCCTATGTACAGCCAACTACGAGAACACTATTTATGTTGTGAAGGTTTAACGGAGATAATAGAATTGCTCTTAACCATCGCCAGTGAACAACACATGAATGACCTTTATTATTATGTAGACGTTGAAAATACGTTCATTAGAACTCACTTCTGTAAAAATACATTTGTTTGAACAGTATAAAGTTTATTTATTTATTTATTTATTATTTATATGTAATATTATAAGTTATAGAGTTTTGCTTTGTTGTAAATTCCAGTTAAATTATCCAAGTTTTTAGAAAAATTTAAAAAAAAAAGTAAAATGGAAATAAACCAAAACACTATATAAGAATTTGCAGATAACACCTAAAACTAGTATAATTTGAAAGCTCTAGATTGATTACAGGTATAATCTTAATATCTTCTAAACTCATTAGTGAATATCGAAGAGTAGTAGAAAGAAATATGAATTTCTCTCCCTCAAATGAGATGTTAAAATGAAAAGAAGGGATTTATTGGTAAATTATGAAATAAATAGCAAACGGATATGACGTCTATAGCTCCCAAAGTTTTTGCAAGACTCTAGGATACCCATTATTGGCTCCCCAATACTAACAGGTTTGCTAATAGATGTCACTTGTTATCAATTCCATTCTCAATTCGTCAAGTTTCAAATCCAAACTACTAATCCAGGCCCACAGTTTTGCCGAACGATGTATTGAGTCATTCCGTGCAGCGCAGCGTGAGCTCACGAACTTTGGCCGTAAATATGCCGACACAAAAATAATTTTCAGTCAATAATTCTTTGTTAAACCGCCAGAGTTTATCTAAACTTGCAGTATGACCATTTCTGACGATCATATGCCAATTATTTAGATTTTTTTCTTACTTTTCTTTTTGTTCATATTGAATTTAGGATTCCGTTTACAAGTGTTGATTTCAACAATGACGATTTGTTGCAATGTTCGTTCTTACTCAGATTCAATATTTTGCTAGCGGTATCATTTTTATTTCTAAGGGATTCTTCTATATAACCTTCGGCTACTCCAGTTGATCTCCAAGCGTGGTGCCTCCTTAAAGATTCCATGTTTCCTCCAGCATCAATCAGGATGCCCTCCTGAGCTTTGAGCAGGTATTCTGCCCGAACACCTGGGCATTGGATTGCGATGAACGGTAACTTGAAGTTAGTAGAGAGTTTGGAAGAATTTCTTGGGGAAATTGGGTATTTAGAGATACATATATCAAGATGATTAGTCCTTTCTTTGAAATAAGGCTAGTTAAAACAAAGCAATTAAATTTTTCTTTTAAAACGTTTCGAATATTTATTAGTCTTTTTCAATTTAACAGAAGTAAACTGTTCTAATAAAAAATAACAACAGTCATTGTCACAATATAAATTTTACACATTAAATTTTGTAAATGGGACAGTACAACAAACAGAAACACTTAACATAAAAAGATTTTTATTTCAAAGTGATTCTTCTATATAACCTAACTTTTTCAATGCATTGCTATTTTTGTCGACTACTATACTGTAAGTATAAGGATGTCATTTCTTTTAATGCAATACTATATATATCTGAAATACTGGAATACCAATTTAATATATCAAAATATTTGATACTATTGATCGCAATTTATTTTGTGAAGTTTTGGGATAATCTTCTGTTTTTGGAACTGATTCAATCATATTGACTTATTTGTGTGCTGCGAAGCTGCTTCTTAATCTTGTGTAATATTGGCCTCTTTCATGAACTTCGCTTATCATTTAAAAAACATGATGAAATAAGAATAGACGATGAAGCAATATCAACCAGATGGCTGAGTGGTTTGTGCGATACAGACTGCACATTAACATCTACAAATGTTTATGAACTATGGCACATTTGGAATGACATATTGACATTATAACGGAAACATAGACAATTTTACATCATTCAACTGTCTGTTCGATCGAAGAATGAAGTAAAACATTCTTCGGTTTTGCAAATGGTTGAATAATGTGAAATTGTGTTCAAAATGTGAAAATTCGAGATTACGTTTTAACGGACTTAATAAGTTGAGTAATATATGTGTATGTGTGGTTTCGAACAATTTTCTTAAGTTAAAAATGTATTTTTGCAAGACCCGCTACAATTTACTGAATTTTCGCTACTTTTCCTAACCCCAACATTTGTAACGCGAACTACATACTTTCCAGACGTGCATTCAAGTTGTTCCCTTAACGAGAGCCTTATAAGCTGCTTTAAATGCAGTTCGAATTAATTCCCTTCAGACAGTGTTTAAACTTTTGCGCAGACTTCAACGGCGTCGTTCCAAGTTTGCAAATACTTTCAGATTAACCAAATTATAACATTACCTTTATAATGTGCGCGTTCAGGAACAACCGCTCCGCCTCAACTTTGCAATAAAATCCAATTTAGCGTACAATAGCTTTTGTGTGTGCTCGTTGCATAATCCACGAATGCAGCTTCACCTTGTGCACCGTAAAAGGAGTGTTCTTCGCGTGTGGCGCTTTTCGGTGCATCGTTCTCAGCGTCAAATTAGGTAAAGTCAATTTACTAACATTACCGAGAAATTTATACAAATTGGTCGAGTCTGTTGGTCGGTCTCCGGAAATTGAATTCACTAACTAACTCGGGTCGATGATAGCTTTCGCCGCAATTTATCTGCGCCTATACGTACTCCTGATGAGAGGTTTTGTCTCTAATAAAGCCATTACAAGTTACTCAAATGCTTTTGGATTTTAATGCGCGCCGAGTAAGGTTACGAATATGGTTATACGATTTGAATGATTACCTCTGTGATAATTTAGTGAAAGTGGTAGGTACGTTCTCTCATAAATAATAGTAATTTTTGGTATGACCGTGATTGTATTATGCCATTTGCTGTGGGAAACCAAATCGAGTAATTAATTTTTAGGTCTAGACATAAGTGATACCGAAATCAAATTTTCCAAACAAGCAAAGCTTCTTTCTTGATACTAAACAACAACATTTAGTGTTATATGTTTACCTTTCAAATCTTCAGAAAAGATAACCAAAATCCTGCTAAAGTTGCCAAATAAGTAATGTAATCTCTAGAGATTTCATCGTCAGAAACGACTGTGGAATATCTGCCAATCATTCACATCTACGTTTTCCTTACGTTGTGGTCTTTACCTTCATTGAACTCCATCTTCGTCCTGTTACATTTATTTTTGACTTCTTACTATTTCTGAACTTCTGTTTTACCACCAATGGTTTCGTTTTCCAGAATATTATTAATCCTTTAATAGTGCTTTTGGATATGGTCGAACTTCTTGTAGACTTTTAAATATGGTTGTGTCTCTGCTTCCACAAGTATCTCGCAAAGAGCTGCATTCTGTAGCAGTTATAGTCTCAGAGTCGTGCCTTTCAATGAATCTCTTTCTATAACAGGTTTAACCTTAAGAATTTTAGTTTTAGCTGCATTAAAATTAGTTTTTGTTAAATATATGAGGGTTACAAGGATAAATGCCTGTTGTAAGGAAATCTTTGTGCATATTTGAAACTGAAAACACTGTGACATACCAACCCTATTAATTCTGGCAAAATTATCTGACCCAGGTAGTTAATCACCATCCATGCATCTGCCCTGGTCATTAAAGTTTCTTTTAAAAAGGAGGAGGATTGAAATCCGTGGCTTGTGTTAGGTAGGGAGGTAAGCAATATAAACCCGCTGTCTTTACAGGTATTTAAAATCCCGAGGAAGATTTTGCTTTCATAAATTTATTATCAAGGAATAAAACACATTTATTGGTCAAGATAATTTTGAAAATTATCTGCAGTTATTCATCCACTGGTATAAACAACATACTCGACATTCATATATTGTTGCACTCTCATACGTGGAAAAATTAGAAAGGGCTACTCCGAGTTTCCTAACGCATTTACTGCACAACATACAGCTATTATCATGCCACGTTTTGCAGATGTGGTTTTTGCAATTTGTTGTTGCACTTTACATGCTATTATTTTTGGCTAAATTTGTATGGTGAGCTGACTTTGAGCGAATAAACAGACCGCTTCTAGATCATGAATGCACTCTGTACAACGGGCCAATAGCACGCAATTGAATCGTATAAGGGTGATTCAGAATAAGGCTCTGTGGATCTGTGTAGGCACAATGAGATCCACACTCGAGAGGCTTTATACAAGAACTGCCTGTACTACTTCGTCGGGAATACCTTGCAGCCAAGTATATATTAAAATTGCAGCCAATAGGGGATACCAACATTCATTATAACACGTAGACTTTGGGTATTAGCACTCTCGGCCCCTTTCTGGGCAAAGAAAACTCCGCTCTTGTTAACTGCAGCTTATAGATGCTTATCTAGACCTTTTTATAGCGTATCCAGAATTTCCAAAGATAGATTTCCATCAGCATGTCAAAGCAGTAGGGGTGTTCATTCCGGATTATTCGGGCCAAAGCCGCGTGGACAAGTGCATACATGCAGAAATTCTTGACAGGCTTTCCGGACTTACTGTTATATATACGGATGCATCCTTTTGCCTGAATGCAGAGTTAAATATCTTCTCGAGTGAAGCCAGAGCCAATGTGGGAAGCACTCAAGTATGGTAAATCTTTGGAAGCACCAAAGATTGCTACAATGTCAGACTCCTTAAGCGTACTCCAACCTATTTAAAGCCGGAAGTGGTTCACAAAAGAACACGCGTTGGTATTGAATATTCTAGCAAGTTGTGTGGAGCTGAATGCACGGCAGAGAGAGGTGGAGCTGTTTTGGGTGAAGGCTCATGTAGGAATTTCTTCCAACGAAAATATGGATATATTGGCCAAAGTAGCGTCGGTCGGTCAAGAATATACAGAACCGTGCTTCCATGTGAAGTTGGCGGTAAAATTACAGCTCATTTTTTACAAGAAAAATGGGAACTGACATGGGGGGAGGCAAACAACGATAAGACTACTCAGTACTTTAAGAGACCATTTGTCATCCTCGATGGCACAATAGTATTACAGCTTCGCGTTCTTTCGTTACTACGATCGCTAGATTGAGTTTTGGGCATTGCGTTTATCCAGTACATCTTTCTAAATTGGGACTGGTGGACTCTCCAGCTTGTACGTGTGGGTTTGACGTAGCGGATTTAAATCATTTAATATTGGGGTGTCCGAATTATGAATCGCAGCGGCACAAATTATTTAAAAGTTTGATAAACTTAAACGCATCACTACCTACTGGGATCATACCTATTTTAAGATCTAACAACATTCAAATATACCGCACAATTTGGTAATTTATAAGAGATGTAATATTCGAATATGGTGCTATCTTACAGTTAAGCAAAACCATAACGTAGCTGATGGGCTGAGATCCCTTTAACGCAAAAAAAACCAAAAAGAAACTGTCAAATTGCAACCTCCTAATTGAAATATTTCTTCTATTATTGACTTTTTATTCCGTTGTCGATAAAACGTCAAAAATCATTAGAAAGTTTATTTATAATAATGTGTGCTATCAGAAAATGAAATTATATACACGGTGTTCTATTTAAAATAAGCAAATTGACAGTCGTTTACGGTATAACCGGAAGTATTTCAGTGTTGCCAATATTTTCATTTGAAAGACCAATACCAAAACCCCCAAACACAAATTTTCAACATCCAACTAGTAATAATTTCCGATATTTAGCAAACCGACGGTTTAGACGCCCGACCCTGTATTGTACTGAAGAAGATAGTATAATTATCGAAACGTTGAAGAAAATTTTGTAATTTATACATGCAATTAGTACATATATACAGCCTATAGTCTACGAAATATTCTTTCAATTACTTAATCTTGGAAGGTTACAAAAAACAAAACACTTAAAATGACATCAATATGTATCAACACCCTCCAGTTACTGCAAGAATTATTGTTATCCGTCCGAGTTTAATTTCTTCAAGCGTAATTTATTAGAAACATAATTAACCATCTTTTCGTAATCTGTTTACATTTAATGGCTTTGGAATAGCACTTTGCGTCAGTTGTACGTTAATTCAGAATCCGGTGTCCCCGAAATAATTAGATAAAAAGAGTTTAATTTCCTAAAAGCGCGTATCACATGTGGTCCCCATTTTACCCCGAAAGAAATTACGAAATTTATCTTCCCAAACGTACTTAACCATATGTGTGCTCGTACCTAAATCAGGGCACCACTAAAATTAAACTAAGCAAACGAAATTCAACGAAATCGGAACCGGAGCGTTTCCGGAATTTATGTACGAATTACTGGTGCTAGTGGGTCGCTTACGGCCGCCCGAAAAATACCCTCTCCTTGTTCGACGGGCGAATGTGAACCCGTGTGCGCAGACCGAAAGGAAATGCGGGGACGTGTCATACACATGTGTATTTCGGCGCGCAGCGGATTCCCGTATGGATGCCATAAATTTCTGGACGAAAAATCTACTCGCACAGAAGCGACGGTGTTTATGCGTATGTACACGCGTTTACGGGGACTAACCCTTCTCTACGACCGCGTTAAATCCAGTCGGTCAACTCGTTTTGTTTGCTTCAGCCCCTCCGCAGGGTACTCCCCAAAATTATTTACCACCTACACGCTCTTTGTCTGGGCATGGGGAGTGCGCGCGTACGAGTACTCACTCCGACGTTCGTTGTTTATTTTTTCATCAAGTTAAGTAAGGTGTAGCGCGAGAAACTCTATTTATGATGTTGTAGGAAATATAGGACGCGCATATTATGCGCGGTAAAGAGTGTCTCGTCACGATATCCCACAGGTGATTTGCGCAAGCATATATATTTAGCGTGAATACCAGAATGATCTAAATCAAGCAATGTTCTCCAAAAGTCAAAAAATTCCTATTAATTATAATAGAAGCTATTATCAGACACGTGTTTCGTCTTACTAAGGCTCGTCGGTGCTACTGGGCGATTAATTGCAATTAACGCTATCAGACCTACATAAAGAAGCATAAGGTGCAAGAATATGGATGAGAGTTCATAAGCTGCAAAAATTCATTATATATAGGCCTGATTGCGTTAATGGCAATCAATCGCCCAGTAACACTGACGAACCTTGGTAAGACGAAACACGTGTCTACTAATAGCGATTGATTGAATAACCAATTAATTTAAATAAACATATTTGTAGGTTTAAATTGACAATTTAGCAAATTCTTCGCAAAATAATGAGTTTTTACAGCTGATAGACTCTTATTCGTATTCTTTCACTTTTTAATTGTGAAATCAATTTTTCTCACAACATCGGAGAAGGATGAAAGATTAAACGTAATTTAAAATATTTGCCCTAGTGTTGTGCACAAAAATTTATTTAATAGATAATTAAAAAGAAATCATATCCTTCCCCCAACTTTGGTCTGAGAAAAATAATTTCATCATTTAAAACATTTTTAGTGCTCTCTCTCTTCCTAAAGTTCTAAGAAAATGAATTTCGTCATCTAAAATAAAATTCACCTTCATATCTCATCAAGCCGTTCAATCCTTGGATTATGGCTGACACTAGAGCGTCATAAAAGCCCTCTCTTTAGGTGGATTAATCCTTTTTTTTTCTTTATTTGGGTCCTGGCTGCCGATGTGATTTTCCTCCACTCCTCTCTATCCCTGCACCTCGACTTCCAATGCGGCTCCCCTATCCTTCTTGCATCCTCTTCCACAGCGTCTTCTCATCTCCTCCTCGGTCTTCCTCTGCTTCTGGCCTCCAGTGGGATCCACTGTATTATACTCCTGATCATTTCTGTTTGTTATATGTCCTGCCCATTGTAACCTCTTTGTTTTAAAGTATCTTATGATGTTTTCTCCCCCGAGCTCATCTTCTATCTCGTCTGTTCCTTGTCATTCTTGTTTCCCCATCTTCTGTTATATTTGGTCCCAATATTGTTCGCATTATTTTTCTTTCCAATATTTTTAGATCTTCTTCCTTCTTTCGATTTATTGCCATAGTTTCCAGCACATAAGTATAACTGGTCTGATCAGGGTTTTATATATTTTTATTTTATTTTTTTTTACTTTGTATTTTGTTTTTCAATAGAAATTTATTCCTACCGTATGCCTGGTTTCCTTTTAAAATTCTCTCTCGCATTTTTGTCTCTTATAGTTCCTCCTACTGTAACTCCGAAGTAATTAAAAGAGGCGACTGCTTCGAAATTACATCTTTTAGGTTTTAAAAAGTTTTGTGTTTTTACGCACTTCATATATACTACAATTTTTTATACTTTGAGGTACTATAGGAATTTACTTTTAAAATTAATTTTTGAATTTTGTAATGCCGCATTTAAACATTTGTGTATTGAAGCATTTTTAATAGACTTTCTGGCCAATGTTGGTAAAAAATTGATTTAATCACATAGAAAAATCATAATCCCATTCCTCAGCCTCGGGTCTTCAACAAGAAATTCTCATTTAAAATATTTTTAATGCAATCTCTGTCCTCAGTGTTGTGAAAGACAAAATAATTTCATTATTTAAAACATTTTTGATACTTCTCTCCCAAGTGTTGTGAAAAGAAATAATTTGATATTCATACACTTTCTGTGTAGTTTTGCAGTTTTTTATTAATTTAATCATCTAAAAAAAAATATAAGCCCCTGTTCTGACCTCCCGTATTAATTATTCTTCTCTCTCCAGTGTTATTAGAAAAAAATCATAACCTCCGTCTCCTGTCCCCGGTCTTAAAAAAAAATCTCATTTAAAACATTTTTAATGCACGCTCTGTCCTCATTGTTGTGAATCATTTGGAAAAAATCAGATAAAAAAATAATTTAATAGTTTAAAATGTTTTCCATACACCAGTGTTATTGAAAAATTAATTTAATAATTAAAGAAACTCATAATCCCCTCCCTCCATGTTATACACAACTATTTTAAAACATTTTTACTTAAAATAACTCATTTAACAAGATAATACTTGATGTCACGACCATAGGAAGGTGTCTGGTCTAATGTTTTGTATTGTATTGTATATTCTGCAATACACTGACTGTTCTTTTTAAAATGGAACATAGAAGAATGTTCGTAGAGTTAAAAAAATGTTGTTTTGTAAAAGAGTAGTGTGACTAACACATAATACTAATTCTACCAAACGATTTTTGCTCACAGCACATTAAAAGAGATAAAATTTCTTCCTTCCCACACATCGGCAAGACATTTCTTCTTATATTATTTTTTTTTATCGTAGTGGAGCAATATGTGACGCACGCCGATATCGCACCTTTAATGACGTACGTAATGTGTCGTAAAGTTTCCGCTTGGGCCTGGAAAGGTCCGCGACATTAGGCTGTATATTAAAAGCCGTTTTATTATGAACCTGAGACACGGGACGTTATTTTTGTTAATTAATGCGCCGTGTCCTAAATATCCGTGTCGGCGATTGCGCGGCCGGGATCACGGTACTAGATCCCTACGGTCGGCTATTCGGTTCACAAGAGCCACACTTTATCGCCTATCATCGTATAGGAGTCCTTTCAAAATTTTAGGTGTAAAATACGATGACAAGTTTAGATATTGAATTTTACCGAAACGGATTTTAGAGTAGTACCATCAATATTAGTGTCAGATTGGGATCGTTTCTAGCGGTTTAGAGTAGTTTGATCCCTTGCTAAAATGTTTTTTTTTTTTTCATTTTATTCCAATCTAATTGTCTAATAGTCTAAATAGTCAACATCAAGAACTCTACCTGCTTGAAGATCATAATAAATACGTCTGTAAAAGTTAAATATAATGACCAAATTAGAGGTAACTATTTTCAAATAAGAAAATTTTGACATTTTTTTTTTTAGTTTAGCATTACTGAATGATGGGGTCTTTATTTTATCTAAAATCAAAGATAACGCTGGCTCATGCAATCACAATTTTATTTAAGCAATCCCTGAATTGCCGTCTAATATGTGTCTTCAGGTTGTACACAACTACTTGGTTGGTCTTTATATCTTTAATTTTCACCTATCAAAACACACTTGTCATTCCACAGTCCTGGCAACCTGTATTAATCTATACAGGTCTCTGACTGGTTGATCAATGTAAAGATCAGGGTTAATTTTTGTATACCAATTGCTCAAATTTCTAACTATTAATTAGTGTGAAATTATATAAAGTATGCAATGAACCAGTATAGACTGAAGAAAAAGAAGATCATTTGAATTCAACTGCTAAAAATAAACAGTCTTGGGATAAGAATGCTTTACAATGGTTAAAACTGAGGCGATATATTGTGAAAGACCCTGATCTAGATTGACCAATCAACCCTAGCGCTTAACGCAAATCTAAGAGCTTTCTTTAGTGCTGCCATTTTAATCAATTCGAGGAATACTGCCTCTTGTAGCAGCCAGGATTTTGCAATAGCAGAGTGGATACTCCGCAGTCTCGGTTTGGCATTTGCATTCGGCTTTACCTATCTTTTTGAGATGGTATATCAAAGGCGAATGTCCAGTAAGCGGACTAAAGCAGCTGAATCTGAATAGGTTGTTATTAGTATTGCGCCAAGTATTGACCAACTTTTTAATTACGAGTTGTCCGAAAGTTTGTCTCCAAAGGGATACCGTCTTCTTATGTTGCCATTGTTGCACCTTGTTTGGAAACACCCAGAGTAGGTTCTGGTCCATAAAGGTGACTGTTGGCCACTAGTCTGGCCAGTTGATCAGCCATTTCGTTACCTTTATTGAGTAAATGCCCTAGCACTCATACTAGTGTGATTTTATTTGTCATAGCCAACCGGACAACATTATTTAAACATTCCCATACCAGCCTAGACTCAAAGCTATTTGATTTTAGAGCGCTCAGCGTGGCTTAGTTACCAGTACATATATGTATATATAGATCTTAGCTTCTTTCATCTATTTCTTGAGGTAATCTGGGACACAAGCATCTATGGCGAATATATCTGCGTAAAAGATGGTTTTCCATCTTGGCACCTCTTTCAAATCTTGGTCCCTCCAGGCGCCATTCTTCGCGTCTCGGAATCAGTACTTTTAATGTAACTTCTGCAGTTTAACTTTTTTCCATTAGTTTTGGCCATCATATCTAAACATGGGACTTATAACAGCTTGATATAGCCAATATACCTACAATTTTTGGCTGTAGATCTCAGGTTCTTCCAAAGAGCTTTTAGCAGGACTAATATGCCATTGTTCTATTGGTGATTCTGTTTAATTGTTTGTTCCAATTTAGTCTCTGGTCAATTATAACTGCCAGATATTTGACTTCGCTGGAGTGTTCTAGTAATACTGTATTTAAAAATGGTGTTTTTCTGTTTGTAAATGGTAGATACAACTGTAGTTTTATTAGCATTTACTTGAAGCTCTTGCTTCAAGCACCACTCGGCGCTAACAATGTTGAGGATTTTTTGAAAATGGAACTAACAATTTTCAATGAACAAATTCATTAGATAAAGATATACCTGATTGTAAGTCATTATATATAGGGGCGTTAAAAAGTTTGGAGACAGGGTTTTAGCGCCCAGGGTACTTGATATACAATTTAACATTTTTTACGCTGAAATTAGTTTTTTTTTCTATATACTTCGGAATGAATAGATTTTTACTATGACAGATCGTTCACATTAGGTTGCCATTTTGATTATTCTGAAATATCACTATGGTTTTTGTGTTACATATTAAAAGTGAGGCACCTTTTGTCCTCTTTACGAAAACATATAAGTTGCTTTCAGTTTATTTCTAAAATTATTCAAAATTGTGGAAATGTATTCGTGATTAAATTAAAAATAAATAAAAATGTTACTTCGACTTTGAAATTTTTTCTATTGTCACTTTATATTCTTTTTTAAAAAAATGTTTCCTATAAAAGTTTGACAAAATAAATTGCAATATAATTTAAAAATAACATCAAGCATACACAAAGTCCCAAAAATAGATAAACACATGATCAATAACATAATTCAGTGGACATAGAATATTTAAAATTTGGATTCGAAAATCAAAATAAAATGATATTTTACTTTATATTATCTCCCGTATCGCTATTTTTAACAACATCCTGTAATATAAATGATTACGCAATTAGGGTCCAATTCCAATCGTTTTGATTGTAATTTGAACATAATTACGTAACTATTTATATGTAATCATCAATCTTAGAACATTTTACATTAATTACTGTAATAACTTAAAAATAATAACCTTTTAGGTTTCACCGTGTCAAAGTCTGTATATCCTGACCTCAGGTTACAATTATGAATTATTTTTAAGTTATGGCAGACGACCGTGAAAGTTTGAATTAATATTTAACATTACTGTAGTTTAATCTTTTGTGGCTAATTAATTGTAAAATTATTCTACCTATCGTAATCTTTGTATAAAATATTTCTTTTGAATATCAGTTTTATTAAAAAATTTCCTATGTATAAGTTGTTAAAATCTTCATGCTGTCGCTTAAAGAAATCCTGCTAACCAACTAGACGAGTATGGTGATTCCAACAATATACCGCAAGAGTGCCGTCATACGGTGTGTTTAGGCATTTTTTCTTTGATGTTTTTATATTACGTGATGGCAAGCCGTTTGTGGAATCACTACATACGCAGTTGTGTGTACTCGTTTTAAACGAGCTATATATCTAGCAGGACTGACAATCCATGAATTGTTCGAGCAAGATCTGTGACAGCAATACCGGCTTACTACGAATGCGATCATCTCGTCGGTTGAGAATTTGGCTTGCGCGCCCTAGGGGACGCACATCTAAACTCTTGGTTCTCTTGCCGCCATGGTGGCATTTTTCGGTTAACTGTGTGTAGGCATTTTTCCTTTGATGTAATGATATGCTACATCAAACATGTATAATTGAAAATAAGAACTTGACGTGCTTTTCCAAATAGTTGATACATGTTTCCTTATTCAATTTATTGCTGCCGATGTGTACAGGTTGTCGATAAAGTAATGCACGATATTTATAACTTCAGTATTAAGTAGCTTTCAGTAAAATGCTGGCACAAGTCAATCTTATTTCGATATTTAAAACGACTTTAATTGACAAAAAAAAATATACTTGGTCATTTGTACTTGATATTGTTAATCGACTTATGATATTTATTAACGAACATTAGATTTAACGTTTCCTTTCGGGTATTTTATATATCTACACTCTCTACTTTCAAATATAATTCCCCCAGCGATTTTTATTTAAATTGCCTCAGTAATCTCCGTACATTTTCAATATCTTACGAGAGAACCGAGTCAAAGTACTGACACTGAAATTCGAACGTTGCATTTCATAAAATATTCACAAACTTAATACCGTAAAGCAGGAAGCGGGCAAAGAGAACCGGACGAATTTTAATTATAAGAAAATCGCTCGCTTTAAAAGGGAATCTCGATATTAATTTTTAATATTCGTTTATTGGAGTAAAAGAGCAGAGATGAGGGAGGTAAATGCTATATAGGCTTTTCTTTAATTATGTTGTCTACAAAGTACTCGGCGTTCCGGAAATGACGACGGGATACAATTTTTTTTTTAATACCGTTGTCTGGAACGGATACAATCCCGGCTCAAGCTCGGAAAACTTATTTCGCATTGTGAAACTTTATACTTAGGATTTCCAAATCGAATGCAAATAAAGATTTGATTCCCTCGCTATTGACCTTTGTTCTACTAATATCTGCCTGGATTTTCCTCTAAGGAAAGGAATGTGAGTACCAATTTAACGTCGAAGACACTCGAATTCAAATTAAATGTTAGGACACTTGCTATTCTTAAGTTGTTTAAGTATAAGAAAACAAATGTTTAATCACTTTGATTAATAGTAAGTAATAAAATTTTACGTAATGAAATAAACCGAAAAAGTTTTGGTGAATTACGCGTACCATCAGAACGTTTTATTGCATAGTTCAAAAGTTGTCGCGCATACAAACGCCATTTGGTCGGAAGCTTTTCAAATGGGCATACCTAGAATATAAACGAATGCAATTTCCTCGAACAAATTTTATGGCCGCTGACGTTTCGCATATTAAGTCTGGGAGATTCTTCAGCCTTACTCTTAAATTTATAATTATTCCTAACATCTTCCTTTACGGCTCTGAATGCAGACTCGATTATGTTTATTTCAATTGGAAAACGTGCTGTACTTTCTAATGAGGAATCTTGTTTACGGCCAGTTAAAATATTAGACGCGAGATGTGGGAATAAATATTGTTTTTATTTCGTTAAAATGATGGCTTGTTTTATGTTCTGTAACTTGCGTAGAATTAATTTTGGTGTTTTATAGTTTAGGATGGTTAAATGTTTAAGTTATGTAAGATAGGCGGTTTTCTTGTTTTTTCGTTGATAGTATCTATCCAGCTTTCCGAAGTTTTTGAAATAAGACAGCGCAAAGAATGTGGTGTTTTCTGGCTTATTTTTATATCATGAAGAAAAAAGAAGATTTTTATATCATTTATATTTCATACGAAATGGCACCATATATATATACGGAGACTTTTTTCATGTATAGATTCAAATTTTCATTATATATGCTTAAGTGTACGTATATAGGTATATCGTTACATTGTTATCTACATATTTAATTGCACCAAATATTTATTTATATTTAAATATCAATGAGAAAGAATTTGTTCTTGACTGGAGAAAATGATTTTATTCGGAATAAGTATATATTCTCCCTTGGATAGTATATTCTGTTTCGTGCAAGAATAATATCCCAAAACAACTTTTTGTTTTCAATTTGAGAATATACTTTTCTGTGTGTGCAGTTGACACTAAATATCACACTCATTCATCTACATGTTGCTAAAGTTGACACATAACTTTAAAGACGGTGACCCTATAAGACACCTTGCAGTCCTACATGGCCACAAATTATAGGTAAGGTCATTAGAGATGCTAAATTGAAATGTAGGCAACCACTTAATGTACTGATTCCAAGTTGAGAAGAATAGGGAAAGGGTTTTAGGGGGTCAAAAATTTGAGAGGGGATCTTTGGTTTGGTAGACAGACGACTTCAACATAATCCCAAGTGTGAGAGGTGGGGTTATCTCTCAATGGCTTTAGGGAAAACCTCAACTATCTCTCACGCAGAAATATTTGCCATGGACCTTTGTCCTTTGTACCCAAGAAAACCTCAAGAAGGAGATGAATGGAGCTAACATCTATTTTTGCACTGATAATCAAACCACGCTAAGCGCTCTAACAGCCAATAGCTTTGTATTTAGGCTTGTATGGCAGTGTTTAAGTAATGTAATACACTATGACAAATAAAATCAATAGTATGGGTGCTAGGATATTCTCACATTCAGAGTAACGAGATGGTGATCCAGTGGCCAAATGAGGAGCCAGCGGTCACATCTATGGACTAGAACCCGCTCTGAGTATTTCCAACAACCAGACCACGGATGTGTTCCAACAATGGGAGCATAAGAAAGCAATAACCTTCTGGAGACAAATTTTCGGATAACTCGGCTGCCCAACCGTTTACTAAATACTAACAAAAACCTATTGAGACTCGGCAAACCGGAACTAAGGCTACTTACTAGCCTCCTTACCGTACCGTTACCCTCTAAGAAACCATTTAGAAGAGATGGTTAAAGTGAAGGCTTAACATGTGTCGGTTTTGCAATTGCGAAATCGACACTGCGAAGCAAATACTCTGCTACTGGAAAGGTCTGGCACCGCAAAGGCTACTGCAACAAAAATAGGAGACAATTTCTCCAGAAGTAAGCAAAATGACCGCACCAAAGAAAATCCTCAGAGGCTTTGCTACATTGCTCAAATCTGACACAACTTGTCGATCATCTGTTAAATATATTATAAATGGATCTTGTGTTTCGTGCGCGCATTTTTAACTTACTTTCTTAGTTATACGTAATATAACGCTTTATACAGTTGGTTCCGTTTTATTGTCTTATTGATTGTGATTTAAATTGATTATACTACTGATTTGATAACTGCCAACACTTCTTGCCAACTCTATGGCTTTAGGCAAAAGAAATACATCCATATTTTCCTATTTAAGAATATCTCAATACTCACCGATGAAGAATTCATCTTTGCATCTAATGCCGTACTAAGAAGGAGTTCTATGTTCTATTACAAAAAGAATTCCAGACATTAAAGGTAGTCAAGTTGGTCAAGTTGATGGTTGGTTAATGAATAGTCTGTATGAAGTTTGGTTATTCTTTTGACAATATTTGGCACGTGTGACTTCCTTTGTGGCGCTTTAGTAAAATCACATCCTTATTGGATATCGTTTTTTTTTATTCTGTGTTGACGAAATTTGTTTCAAAATCTATTTTTTTTTTAATTATAACGACAAAATTTTTAATAAACAGCTTCGTGGTAAATACCTTTTATACTTAGTTCGATCCTAGTGAGATATTTTTGGTTATTATAATATTCCTGCTAACAATGCGAAATATTATATGTAGACTACAGATTTCTGATTGCTTCCTTCGCTGATAATTGAAACAAACTGCAGTACGATATATTTTGGCTATAATTTAAGCTATAAGAAATAATGTAAAAGTAGCAGCAGTACAAATCAAAATCAAATTGTTGTTGTAATTGCAATTATTACCACTAGAACGAATGTAGATTAACGTACCACGCACATCATGAAACCATGTAAATAAATATATAATTGAAGACACGATTTGGATGAAGGTGTCATGTAACAAGAATTTAATTTTTTCTTGTATATATATGTAGTAGGACATAAAATAGGACAACAAATATAATTAGATTCTTCATATGTATTGTAACTCTACTATGTGATAGATTACATGGTTTCACCTTCATTCCGAAAACAAAATAACTCTAGAGAATAAGTGGCATAGCACCTTCAAAGATGATCTTTAAATATTCATACTAAAGAAATATAAAAGAGATACATACATAGATATAAAATACACAAATAAGTTAAAATTTAAAAACATTCTTAAGTTATAACAAAGTTAGTTGCAAGTTATATGAGTGCGACAACTATACAATTCTTTAAGCTTGAGCTATAAGCTACTTATTGGTTTTAAAATATAACCCCAACAAGGAGGATAAAAATTTGTATTTGCAATATTCTTTGAGAGAAGCGTTTTTTCTTTATGTTTAGCATCCTAATATAAAATATTTTTCATTGGACCCCTGAAATATAATTAAGAAATCAAGAAATAGGAAGTTGCTGGAAATAAGTGTTTCTAAAATACCTATCTCAAAGCCAGAATAAAATTTAGGCAGATACCCCAGCTAATACTATCTTAAATCATACATTTGACGAAATTATATACTTATTTTTAAAAGTATTTCATTCAATATTTTTTTTGTTTCAGGTAAGTGTCACACCAGTTTCATTTCAAGGAGTATCATCATGGTAAGCACGTCGTTGGTCTAACTTAATAGCGATTAAAATGTCTACCGTCATAACAGAAGCAAATATTTCACAATTACTCAATCGTTCTTAAATCCCTTTAATATCTTTAATATTGGAATAGGGTTTAACTAAATAAAATATGTATATTTCCTAGCGAATTTAACCTGAAATATATCGAACCCAAAGGTTTACTATGGCATTAGAGTAATCCGGTCTCTACTCATGCACATTTAGTAGCTAATCCTAGAAGTCCAGGATATATATGGTGGATATAAATTACCCTAGAGCACTCTAACGGGTTCCTAACTTAAAAATCATTATGAATGGAGTTAATGTTGTATAAATTTATTAGGGAGAATTGAGAAAATTAACTTCGAAATTTCTGCACATTTTTATAATTTACTTCTGAAGTTTACATCACCCGAAATTAATAATTAAACTTTTTTCTCATTTACTTCTTTTATTTACTTCAAAGCGAAAAGGTATTTTAATTAAAAAAGAAACTTGAGAAGTTAATTTCAACAAAAAGTATATGCCGAAGGATTAACGGTGAGATAGGGTGCAGATGACCCAGTTATTTTTTTCTGTAAACAACGAGGTGCCGTCTTTACGGCACCAAAACCTAACCTTCAACGGCATTTGAATTATAGCTCCATCGGGATGAAAACAAGCAGTGGGAGGGCGAGACCATAAGTCTGGTAAACAGGGTGTAATCGATGTTAGCGTCCTGAAAGCGATTGTCTTCCTTACGACGCCTGGATAGAAATAAGGAATAAATATTTATGGTGTTATTAATATCATCTAATTTTCTGTGAAATATTAATCGTGCCTTGAGAATCACTTAATGCGGACATTCGGTCTTAATGCACTGCCATTTTAAATTATTAAGAAGTCAAAATATTTATTTTGAGTTCGTTACAGCTTCTTTTCACTATAATTTGCCTACACACAAAAATAACACTACAAAAAATGATTCTGTACTGAAAAAAAATATCTATTAATGCAACAACAAAAAAAAAAAGAATATCCAACAAAAACAATTTTGATACATACAGTCAAATAAAGATTTTTGTTGAAGCAACAGAATGTGAACGTTGAAATAATTGCATAGATTTGATAATATCTCTTGTGTGTGTTGTTTAACAATCAAGATAATTTTATTTTGTATATCTTTATGTTGATAGATACATTTTTTATGCAGTTTAATATGCACTCATTTACAGTGTGAAATCATCATAGGAAATAATGCTTTTCTACTATCACTGCAATTTAAATTAAGAGGCAATTTTAGTTGGGAAATCTTACCACTTGTAGGATTTGATTACAGTGGTAGCTGACGGATATGTAGATGTTTCTATTAAAAAAAATTGAAGTAGGACAATTCTTTACATCTGATAAAGAATCACGACCTTTAACTTCTATTACAAAGAGTTCTACATGATTATGCCGTTTGGCTCAATCCTATTGAGTAAACTTTAATGCTTGAAAGTCAAATTCAGACGAAAATAATTCAGGATGGAATAGCAACTAGTAATAAACAAAATATTCTTTTAAGTAAACAGTTAATAATAAATTAGCGCTACAGGCCTAGTTGGCCGATGGCTTGGTCGGTTATCCTATTCCATATCTTCTTGTTCATTGCTTTTTCCTTCCATCTTTCTATTCCTAGGAGCCTTATATCCTTCGTTAGCTGTTCCTTCCACGTTTCTCTGGGTCTTCCCCTTCTTGTTCTTTCTCCGACTGTGCTTTCTAAAATGATCTTTGGCAATCTAGTATCTGCCATTCTTTCGACATGTCCCAACCACTTTACTCTTTGGGATTTAATTACTGCTGTTATGCTCGGTTCATTATACAGTTCTTTTAGTTTATCATTCGTTCTCCGAGTCCAAACATCATTTATTTTCTTCCCACCATATCTTTTTCTTAGTACCTTCCTTTCCCACACCTCCAACATATTCACATTTGCTTTGGTCAGGGTCCATGTTTCACTAGCATAGGTAACAATAGGTCGTATGGTGGTTTGGTATATTCTTTTTTTCAGCTTTCTGGAAATGTATTTACTTCTCAACATCCTATTGAGGGCATAGATACATCGGTTTCCGGCCATTATTCTCCTTTATATCTCGTTTCTTACTTCGGGTTTTCGCGTGAATACCGTGCCTAAGTATATGTATTCCTATACTTCTTCAAATCTGTACACTTTCCCTCTATCTGTTGTTATTTTGAGACTTTGTCCGATTTTAAATATCTGTTGTGTCCACTCCATGTACTTTGCCTTTGCTTTATTAATCTGCAAACCTAATCTTCTTGGATTCCTCCTCCAATCTTCTAACAACTTCACATAGCTCCTGCCTACTTCTTATGAGTTTCACCAGATCGTCCGCAAAGGCTAGGCATTGGTGCCTTTTATGATAGACAAGCTCAGATCTATTTATATTTGCCTCTCATATAACCTTCTCTAGGATAAAAGTAAATAGCAGCGACAACAATGGATCTCCCTCTCTAACCCCTTCACTAACCTTAAATTTTTCTGAAGTTCTATTCATTATTCTCACCTTATATTCCGTTGTTCTTAACGTTAGTCGTACCATGTTTCTTATTTTTGTACTAATTTTCATTCCTTCGAATACCTTGTAGATTTCACTTCTCTTCACCCTATCTTGCTTGAAGTCGATAAATAAAGCCATCGTCGGTGTACTATATTCGAGGCTTTGCGCTTGTATTTGTCTTAGTAAAAAATTTGGTACTCGCCAATAGTTGCCTCCATCTTATCTTAAAGTTTGTCTTTAAGGAATGTTGCAAGGATTTTGTATGCTATGTTTAGAAGAGCAATGCCCCTATAGTTTTGACAAGTAAACAGTTATTTCCATCAATTAACAATGCCACTGTCACAGTCAAAATAAATAATAACTGCGTTATTAAAGACGATTAATCTGACTTGTTGGCTCTTCAACGTTTTCAAGTCCATAATATGATCATTTTGCAGCATTCAATTTCATGTTTATATTACAAGTTGCATAATTAGATTATAGTAAATAATATTTTCCTTAAAGTAAGTGGTAAACACTATTTTTTCTTTAATTTTCTATTTCATAATGGTTTATGATGCTGTTAAATTCTTCTTCTGTTTCTAATTTGTAGTTATCTGGAAGGTAACCGTTTGCCGCATCGGTATTTCTGTTTCTTCTTTATCAATGAAAATGTGTTGAGGCGTGTCAAAACAAAGTATCGGTTATATCTGATCAAAATACAAGCTGCAGTGCGAACCTCAGCTACCCTCGCATTAAAGCCACCACATTTCACACTGTTTTTCGACAAGACAGTTACACAAAGTGCTGATTGTATGCGAAATACAAAAGATCCTATTGTTGCCCTATCATATAAAACTATTTACCGCTGCCTTGTTTAGTTTGTTCTCTGTACAGTTTATGATTTTCATGTAAATTGTGAAAAAAATACTATAGTTATGCACGAGTTAAGTTCACAAAGTTTGCGCTAGATACTTGAACGACCTGTAGACAACTAGACATATCTTGCAATATTAAAGTGTCAGAGAAATTAAAATATCTCCTAAACTATAAAAATTACGTATAGGGAACGTTAAACAAAAATTGATCTGGTTTTCAGTGTATACAATTGAAAGATACCATAAAATGTAGGGTGTTCCATTAAGAAAAACATTGCTTTGATAGGTTTCTAAGTTTTCGAATAGCCTGTATATTACGTATTATTTGTAAGTTGTATATCTAATTCGTCTACATCTATCCCAAATATATAACATTTCAGAAATTGTTACCATTTGACTATTAGAAACCACGGCGTAACACGAAGTTAGTTCGGCTCACCATAAAACGAAAATCCTATTTATCTTCACAGTTTCAGAAATAGCAAGATTGGGATATTTCAAGTTTGCATCCGCTTAAAATTTAACGCCACCGCAACCAATGGAGGCAAAAGTCGTTACCGTCGTTACGTAACTGTCGAAATACCAATTGTGGGTACAGCGAGTTATGCGCTTGCATGTCTCTGATTACGTCTTAAATTATTGAGTTGCATCGTCGTAAAAGGTTGGACAGCGGCCAGGTTCGTCGGTTTGGCACCGCGAGATGGTGAGCCGGCTCATAGAAATTGCTTATTGATTTTATGCGAAGTATTTCGGTGGTAAATTGTTGCGTTACTTTAGAGGATACCGCAGCAATTTTCGTCAGGACGATCAAGATAATTTAAATTCCTTATTCGATGGATTTTTTATGGACGTAATTAAGAAATAGTAGTTCGGACGTTTTATAGTCTATGTATTATGTACGTTAAATAAATGCGGAAAATGAGAAGATATTTTTCAAAACTGTTGTAATATCGAAGCTATTAAATGTTGGAATTAGGTGTTTTGCTTTTACAGTAGACGACCAATGAATTAAAAACTTTATAATATACTGAGATTTCGACGAATAGTAAAGAAATTTTATTTTATGATTTTATATGCTTTATTAGAATTGAAAATACACAGACGCTATAGTAGATGCTTAACGGTTTTTAAACCTTATTATATTCAAAAATAAGCTTTGGAATATCCTAGGATACAAAAAAAAAACAGTAATCAAAATTCAAAGAATAATAATAATAATAATATGTATTCACTCCGGTCCATCACGATATTGGATACATCAAAGAAAGCATACAGATAAGCAAGTAAACTAACAAAAAAGTACGTTAGTAAAGGATAAGAACAGTAGCCACAAACATACAGGCGTAAGCAATGGTCCAAAACATAAACAAAACTAGTAATAAGTATTATGATCCAGAAATTTCTGGATTGAATAAAATGACCTTTTTTGCAAGAAAATTTTAGTTTGCCTAGAGTTTTTTAACATTACTTTGGGTTATTGTATTATTCAATGTGGATGTTTATTAAATAAATATCTACCAATGTACCTTGAATTCTTTTCAAATAATGACGTCTTATTCCTGTGCCTAGTTTCAAAGCTTTTTGCATAGTTTCTACGAAACAGAAACTCATTGTTTATTGGTAGTATTCCCCCATGCACAACTCCAACCGAGTATGACAAGGCATAACAGATATTCTCCTACTAATAGGGTTCTCTAGTCAAGGCTAGCCTTCAATTGCAAAATCGTATAAAAACAGCTACTTAAACGATTGCAGACGGTTGATTACGTCTGCAACTATGTGTATGCTAGCTCATAGTCCCATCAATATATGTCCCCAAATATTTCGCAGTATCAGAAAACTCCTGAGAAGCACCGCTAATGGCAATCAACACGTTAGCAATCTTTCTTCTCTCATAACAAGTCTTATAAGACCATGTCACCATCTGGATTCGATTGAAAACAACGTGATATCTTCGACCTCAAGAATCGAATAGCTAAATTCAGTTTGAAGATATTCATTCCAACATCGAATGCTTGGAAGATATTGAATTTCAAGAGGAGAAACGCATGGTCTTTGAGAAGAAATGTTATGAACTCTTAAACCGTATACAAAAACTTGTTCAGAAAAGAATCCGCATCACATCACAACAATCTTTAAGCTGAAATATTCGTTTCATTACAATTAATCTGTCAAGTTTCTCTAGTCACTATAATAAAGGCTTTTCCAAGATACGCTTAATCCTCTTGTTCATTCTGATGATTCCCTTTCCCATATTAAAAAATGTCAGTTTATTTGAATTCACCATTATCTGGTGATCTGCATTCCTCATCCATTTCTTCCGAAAATTATAATGTTGCATGAGAGACTTTGAAAAGACCCCCTTTCGAAAGAAAATCATGTAATACTCCATCAAATATTGTTCTCAAGCATACTAAAGCATTAAAATCATTAAGGAAATTGTAATCAATCAAACAAAACCTCTTAAACTTCCAGTAACGTAGTCACATCAAATATCTGTTGTCCCATTTCTTCTAAGGGTCATACAATTTATCAGTTCGAAAAATTCTTAAAACCATCTACGAAAAAGAGATCCGATACCGTGAAATCACGTAGAATATGTATGAATTGTTTTGAAGCTCGGTGATCGTGCCACAGAGTGTAGAAATTTATATTCTTGCAAAACATGTAAACGTAGACATGGCACAAGAAAACGCCAAAGACGCATGCGCCCTAACATCAGTATTGTACTTAGTTTTCACCAACTGTCCCTGAATAATCTAAAAATAGTACCTATACAATTTTATAACCTGTGGGTGGTGAAACTCAACTATAGGTTTAAATTTCATCAATAGTAGAAACATAAAAATGAAGCTTGAAAATTGACTATGTGGAAATATATCTCCTAACCAACAACTATAATGAAGAGAAACACATAGTTTGAAAATTAGGAAAGCTCAAGCAAAATTCCGCAAATCACCTGATTTGATCAAGAGATCTGTCGAGTAAATCAAAATTGCACTAAAGAGATATGTAATTTATATTGATTTAGGGATATTTCACCTATTTCACATTTTATAAAACAATTCGGAGAAGAATTTTAGATCTGGTTCCAACACAGATTCAAAATCGAACGAATAAAATGCTGCAAATCCAAATCCACCGACTTGTAAAAACTCGTTGAATTAAATACATGCTCATACTAAACTGGCAGCACGCTATATACATCATCACCTATTGTAGTAGCGGACACGGGGGCGTGAGAAGTAAAAATAAAATAAAGGGAAAGAAACAATTTGCAATTAAATTGAAACTGTTTCTCATAAATTACCTCCGCCCACAACTCCCGATAATATTCTGAGAGGCACCTATACTCTTATACATAAATACACCACAATATACCGTCTTTAGCCTTTCCAGTTAATTTATACCTTTTCCTTTTTTCTTCTTGACCGGGGCAACGTGTTTTAACCTCCCCGTTATCGCCTAACAGCTATATTACAAGTTGTTTCTCGGCTCGAGAACGTGTACACTAACTTTTCGTAAGAGACTTGACACGGTACGTTTGTGTTTGAGATTTATCACCTCTTATAATATATCACAACACGCAGTATGCCTTTTGAGATCGGAGAGGAAATATAGTCTTCAATTTCTCTTGAATTGGTGTCCCTGTAAATGTAGTCATATTTACAATAAAATACCTTTTACGTAAATTTTTATAGTTACTGTAGTATAGAACAATTTTAGAGAGACACTGGGTGTTGGTAATTATCCATAATTTATATTTATTTGAACCAATTGTATCAACATATACTTGGACTAAAAAAAATACTTCAGAGTCCACAAAAACTGTATTGCAACTGATTCGATGTATTATATTTTTAAAATAAGTCTTTTGCTGACTTTTATTATACCTACCATTTTACATCTGAATGAATATTAGCAAGTGTTTCCTTTATTAGACTTTGTGGGGAATGCATTATTAAAATTTTGTATGCCGGGTGATTCAAAAGCGTTTTGTGGAAAATTGCCGTTCAAACTAAAATAAAATTTACTGTATCTCAATCAACAAAATCCTTATAAATGATAGACTAAATATAAAATTAAATAGTTAAATAATTTTTTATGTATTTAATCAGTCATTCCAAAATCCTGGAGCCCTGTAGCTACTAATCTGTACAGGCGTCCGGCTGGTTGTTCCGGGTCCATTCTTGGCTTGTTACATAGACAGTTATCCCGTGCAAATCCAAGAATAGTTTGAATTATCTTATAAATAGCTGTAATTATTTAAGTATTAGACTTTTTAGGCAACCTTAATGAGGGTCTGGTGAGCGTTTTGGGGGAGTTTGTGTTTGACCTTCTTTATCAATCTGGTTATCTAATCCTACGCTTCATTATTCTTTAATTTTGTTTAAGGAAATACCATTATGACAGTGATTGAGCATAAGTCATGATTAGGATAATGGAAAAAATCAAAATCAAAGATTTTGTTTTATAGTTAAACATAAATGAACTGCATAATTTTTGCATTAACATATTTACTGGAAATTCCTTGGATAGGATAACAACTGCACATCTTTGCGGCTTTTAGATGCCAACTCATCTTTCAAATAACAACATAAACATTATGTAACTTCTAATCGAAATTTAATATTCTTTAGTTTCTTTTGTAGCCAACTCAATACTTCTTGACGAAACGTTCGTGATTACCTAGATACAGTTTTTCCTTATCGTTGGGTAGGACGACGAGGTACGATTGAGTGCCTGCCAGTTCATCAGATTTGACTCCTCTTGATCTTTTTTTTGGGGTTACCTAAAAAATCGGGTATACAAAATTAAACCTGAGAATTTATCTGAATTGCGTCAAAAAATAATAAATGAAACTGAAAATATTCGTCCAGAATATTTCAATAATGCGACAGAATCATCAGCTAATTTACTGTCAAGAAAGAAACTGTGGACAGTTCGAGCATTAATTATAATATAGACATAAAATTATTACTCATGGAATTGAAGTTTAGTTTCAGATTTTCATTTTTATTTGGGATTTAGATTTTAATTTAAAATTTTTATTTTGATTTGGAATGGTCATTTTGATTTTGGGCTTTGTTTTGAAATTGTTTAAAACACCCTGTATTAATCAAGCACCCCGAAAGGAACAGAAAACTACTACATCCACGTTGCTATTCCTGGGTTACGCTAACTGTGATTACTTTAACACATCATCATCGGATTCTTGAAAAATCATCTTAAGTATTATAGGCCTTCGACATCACTCGAGGCATCCTTGGATACCACCAAAACCACTCACAAAGAATTATCGATCACATTCGAAACCAGTTACGATAGAGTTGAATAACTTCGGGTACCATTAGGTATATTCCGAATCACTTCGGATACGATCGAATACCTTCAGAATCGCTGCAGATAACATGAAGAGCCTGAACACATGGTTTAGTTAGTTTTTCTAATCGATATTTTGACGGTTTTCAGGCTCTTCAGAACTTCACAAAAATTATTTATAGGGCCATCTACTAAGAATCGAAAAAAGAAAGTTTCAGACAATATCTTCGTTTTTAATATATAATAATTTAATTTTATTTTGATACTTAGAAGCCAAATCTGTAATAAAAATAATGAGGGTTTCATTTAAGATTTCAAAGTTGCCACCCGTCCCACCCCCTCGGTGGAGGGTCATCTTACATGTCATTGGATAGATTTGTGAAAATGATTAAACACATGTTTTTTTTTGTTTTTCGATTTGATGTGTATTTCTCGAGAAATTTGACCGTCCTCGAACTTTTGCAACAGCCTGTATATGTGGGTGCCTCCTGAATTTGCAATGATCTGTGATAACAGCGACAATTACTCTGATACTTTTAGGATCATGTTTGAGTAGTTCCTATAAGGAATATTTTGTCCACAATATATTACAAGGCTTTCGCATCTCCAGAATCAGCTTCGGGGGTTGCATTCATACACCTTAACATGCACACAAAATTTTTCGTATTTTGCACCTGATGCTATTATTCAAAGTTTGTCTATCACATAATATCTCAGAAGTGACAGATTTCAGTCCTAAAGATCGTCGTGTGTTATCTATGGATGTATTATTTTCTGACTCTTTTTATTGGATTATTCAAAATCATTAATTAACTATGAAATCCTGGATGAGGAATCATAAATGCTTAATATGGATTGAAACGGCTTTGGGTAAGGGTTAATTTAGCGTAAGTAAAAATATAGGGTGCTATTTAAAAAAATCAAGTTACCTTGGGTTAAAGTTAAGCAAATGTTCAGGACCATAGTGGTCAGCTGTATACAATTACATCGATTTTAGTTTCAATGTTGAATCAGACTAAGTATGTATGTATGGTATTTAAAATATGAATGTCTAAAACAAATGCAAATATAGACCACACCGCGTTAACTGATGCTTTGCATCGGGACCACTTTTGACAAAAGAGTAAATAACAATATTGTTATTAAAGATAGACATATAGTAGTTTATATAAAGTCATGTAATTGATGAATGATTCATGAAAAATGACATAATATATAGGCTGCTCCATTTAAAATAATGAAATAAGTATCGTACTTTGCCTACTTCTGGGACACTCTGCATAGTCAAAAATATTTTTAGGTTATGCAGCATTAGATTCTATAACATTCTTGTAGAAAAACTTTCTTTCTAAAATGACAAATAGAGCTGTAATCAAAGAGCCAGTCTTCGGTGAGACTGCCTGTACATTGCGCTGTTTTCGGATCATCCGTAACCAGCGAGTGTCTATTGGTTAGCATCCCTGTTTACAAAAAGAAAACTGGAGAATGCATTGATCGTATTTTTTCTAATAATAAAGCTTTAAAAAAATAGCAGCTTATAAACCCTTGTGGCGTTTCTTAGTTATTATGAGAAGGTTGAGAAATTTTTCCTATAGGTTTCAATTGAATCTATAATCACTCATTTTTTTACTTGCTACTCTTAGGAACATAAATAATATGTTTTTGGAGATTTGAAGGCATACAATAATTAAGAAATTTTCGTCGATTGATAAACATTTTATAATTTTCTGTGATGACAACGTGTACTCCACCAAATTTGCCTCTTACTTCTCTCGTATCCAATTGTAACAACCATTAGTGACATTAGAATTTCTAATCCGACATCGACTATTGTGTGTACAACTGCATGTATGTGGCGTGTTTGTTTATGATGGCGCTTGCGCTAGCTCCCGTCGAATACTAAAAAAAAGAGGGGGTAGAAGCGCGGCATGTGTTTCACTCGCAGAGGGTGTCCGACCGTTGGGGTGAAAACACATCAACGGACACGGCACAGCAAGCGAGAAAACAGCGCCTGCTCGCTCGCAGCGCATCACCGATCCAGTGGCGCGTAAACATTAGACGAACTCGAACTTTCCCACGCCGATTTCATCGGTCGATCTTCATAGACACTCCACGCTCAGATTTATCGAAAATCAATCGTCATGTGTTACGGTTAGATAATATATAAGCTCGCCCGTTTTCGACGTGCGTGATTGTGAGCGTCGTAAAAATGTGTTATCCAAGACTGCAGGGTCGTATAGTTTTATATCTGGGGTGAAGATAAATATTTATGAAACCATTCTTCATGCGGTTGGTGAACTGAAATTCGTGATAAAAGAAACAAAAAAAAAAAAACAAAACAAAGAAACAACGACCGGACTTGGAGTATCTGTGCGCTATTTAAATTTGTCAACGCACTATGAACACGCTCTCGTCGGGGTAAAACGCGTGGGTTTGGTATTCGCGTACTTCCTACCGGTTTGACAGAGACACGACTTCACGCAGATTTTAACAGTCGGCGTTCTACTTGTTCCTGATGAATGGGAACCAATCTTACCAAGGCAAGTCGTGTAAGTTTATGCACTAATTTGCATGTAGTAGCTATAAAATATGTATGAATAATATATGCATTTGCATTGAGAAGGCTCGAAAAAATGTAAAAAAAAAGAAACCAATCTTGTTTTTAATTGAATAGAACTGCTACCGGCTTCGAACTAACAACTAATCATCAAACCAGAGGTAAAAATGAAAATAGATATGAATTGTCTAATATTAAAACTAAATGCTTGAACTTGAACACATAAAAAGTTTTGTGGCATTAAAGCACCAAAGTTTTGAGTTAACATCGATTATTTTTTTTATTTAAGTGTATAGACTAAAGACGTTACAGGTGATTTCTGTTTAAATACTTATTATGCGGATTTAAAAATTGTAAAATCTAAAAATCTATGGTAAAATGTTTAGCCAGTCATTGAAACCATCTCTGATATTATTGCTTACAATAATAAGATTTGCGTAAAGTTTCTTATTATACTAAGGGCCGGTATTTCAATCTCCAGATAAAGTTTCTAATAAAAGTTATTAGGTGAATAACTGAAATAACCTTACAGTTTTCCTATATCTATACAATCTGACCCATTTGATAGCGGACACCCCATAATATTTGTATTTATTGTCTGATTTCTAAATTGTAGTGCGTAAAAAACTGTACTTTCAAAGTTTCATATTTTTTTTTTTATAGAAAACCAAGGCATACTATGTAATTGTGTAGGAATGAAAATGCAAGAAATCATATTAGGCATTTTTTTACAAAATATATGAGTACGCCACTGGATTAAGCGTCACCAGAAATGGGCATGTACCAAATTTCATAAACAAGTATTGCATATTAATAGTTCTGCGACAAAATTAAGAATCACATTCTTCTTATGAATTTATATTGTTTTGATCAAGTAAACCATGGAATAAAATGTCAAAAATAACTTAATTCTTTTCTTTTTCTTTTGAGCTGTATGACATGAAGTGTCCGGAAACACTACAACTTCTTGGCTTTTCGTATTTAATCTCTCATTCCCTTTACTCATAATTCATAGTAACTCCTCCAAAATTCTAATGAATACCTATTTTGCCTTTTCAAAAATCTTTTTGTGTCGCATTCGCACATGACGTATGATACACTCTCGTCTGCAAATGTCTGCTGGTGTCCTCTGAATGTGCAATGTACTGCTCAGAGTCCTGCTACTACGCGAAGATTATTCGTACTTGTAGGTATGTAGGTATGTAAGTCTTGAGTTTGCTTCTTTGATGGTCCCTTAATGAGGATCTTTCCATGAACTGGTCTGGTTGTATTATTCCAATGTTCTTTGTATTTTTCTTGGACAGAAATCCTTACCTGCACTTGTGCTCTGTGTGCTTCTTAATACTCCTAGGAGAGGTTCTGGGCTCATATAGCACATGAAGCCAATGATGCTTCTCTTGCTAACTCATCAGCTTTTTCATTTAGGTACTTCGATTCTGGAATATCTGTTCGACCACAGCAAAGTAACTTTACTGCGCTCTATCAAGCTACTTAATTCTCGAAAACATTCCAAAAGCAGTTTGTTTTAACTTTGTTATTAACTAATACCCAGCAATATGTCTTAGTTGTCTGTTGCAATACAATTCAATATGTTACGGTATAAAAACTATATATTACGGTATAAAAACAAACAATTTGGATCAGGAAGGCACGTATTTCCATCTATGTGCAGGCTTCTGTTTGTCAATTTACTAACTTATAGCTAAAACTAAATTTTATATTTTATTACTTACAATAATCATGAAACAGTTGCAATTTTTCCTACTGTAGTTTATAAATTATTTTATACATTCACTTAGGAGAGTAAGACAGGATACCTAATTGTAAATAAGATCAATCTTCTAAACGCCACAAATTACTACATATCATCCTTGTTCTCGTGCGAAGTTCATTAGTCGGTAATTGTAATACTAGACACTAACTGTCTGAACGCGATCTAATACCTTCTAATGAATAGCATGAAATCTCATCGTTGATCCAAGTATACGGAAGTCATGTCACTCAAGTTATTTCTATTGTGATTGATATTATTTAGTTTATAAAGGGAAATAATTACAAAGGTGTTGTAAAACGATGATTTAAAAAGGGCAAACACTTAAACATACAAAAATTTCAGGATTAAAACAACAAAACAGATTTTTATATAACATAAACATACCTAACTAAATAAATATTTTCAGCTCTTCTTGTGCGTAGTTTATTTAGTTTTTAGATACCTCAACTAAAAGAAAATCCTTCTTTATGGTTTGGAACCGAGTAGACTTATTGAGTTAGCAGTACGTTAAAAATATTTGAAGTAGATTTATTTCAAACTCAATACTTTCCAATACCTCGAAAGCGGTAGAAACTATCAGATTGTGGTTTTCAGCGATCGACTTCTCCTTTTAAGGCTTGCCCATTAATTGACATAACTTTTTGTCGGGGCGAACGTGCCAGAATTAGAATCTTTGTCAGGAAGAGCATCTTCTAGTCTGTAATGCATTAAAATTAAGGCGATTTAAAATCTAGCAGACACTTATTTTATACAAGGAAGTACTGTCATCATCCAAGTGGATTTTACTTTCATGAAGTAGGTCACGGTTGATTGGTGTAAACACAATAAACTATTGCAGCGAAATAAACTCATGAAAATTGAAATAAAAACATTCTTGGCCCAAGTAGTTATAAACATGTTGTGGACATTCAATTTACTCCACTGGAAAATAATGGTAGGTACTTCATTCAATACTTCTCAATCTTGGCACGATTTTTGAAAATCTTTGAAAGGGGTATGGGCAAATTATATTCAAGGATAAATCAATTAAGATGAGTTGCTTTTTTAGCGTCTGTGCTCTGAATCTTTAAGATTATTCCGAGGCTGGTTGCACCAACGGTTTTTAATTTTTATAACTTATTTGCCGCATCAAAATGCAAAAACAGTTCGACGCCAACAAGAATCCAATAGGACGGAAAATATTCCACTAGTAAACGCTGACAAATTAAAGTTTACGAATTTATTTCAAGTTCGAACTCGCACCGTCAGGTCAACCCAAAACATAGCCACTGTTGCCGAAAGTGTCGCAGAAAATCTAGATCTGGCCCAAGACATTCAATTCAATTAAGGCTCTAAAAAACCAGCCTTTATCGCATTCTACATAAAGATCTTAGTCCACATTCTTTGAAAGCGCATCTGACACAGAATTTATCATCGTCTGATAATGAACCACGCCGAACTTTCATTTATTGGGTGCTGGAAATGCAGTCTGGTAATCCTGTCTGACAATAGTCAATAAACTTCCTTACTCACAACGAGTTTACTGGTTGATGTTGTTTTTGAATCAGGAGAGTCATCGATCCTTAGTTTTTTGAGAATGATGATTGTACTGCGTTTACAGTTAATACGGATCGCTACCGTAGAATGCAAACTGACTTTCCTTGGCCTGTATTTGATAATATTGATTTGACTCCACTAGATTATTTTCTTTGATGCTACGTGAAGAAAAAAGTCTACGCTAATGCCCTGCAAACAACTTCAGCCTTCGAACCCAATATTCTGGCTGTTATTTACCAAATGGAGCCACAATTCTGCGAAAATATCATACAAAACTTCCTCAAAAGAATGACCATTTGCAGACAGAGTCGAGGTATGAGCATCATCTACTGGATATTATTTTCCACAAATAATTTCAGAGTTTGTACTTTGAATTTCAGTAAATATGTTTGTTATATTTAAGGATACATAAATGCTTCTTTTAAAATTAAAATGGGACTTCTTATTGGAAAACTTTTAATAAGCAGTAGTTCATTAGTGCCATCTATGGTTCATTACTGTAAACGAACGACTGTCAGAAATAGCTTCCTCCATATACTGAAATGTTTTAATAGCTGCGCTAACAGTCACGATTCTAGCAAATAATGCCGGATGCTTCTCAATTTACATCAGGAAGTTGGATATTTGTGCAGTACTGAAACAGGCAAGTATCCAGATATCCGACAGACAAACCGGTAGATATATATTATAATCCTCGAAAATTGAATTCGCGAATAAATCTCCTTAACAGTGGACGAAGAATGAATAGCTGGCGTGGAGAACGTCTTGGTGTTTGCGCTCCTGACTCCTTTCGATAATGCCCAATCAATAATAAAGGGCGCAGTTATTCCCTCCGCGCGTCCATTGACATCTTGCGAATATAAACGCCCGATCCGGCCTCTTCGTAATAAATATTTTATGCAAGACTACACTACAGACTCGGGAATATAAACGACGTCGGTATATAGCAAATACAGAAAGTGGAGGAGGAGACGGAAGGCAGACGAATGGTCTCAAATGGAACTGCGAACCACTGCTCGTTGCACGCCCTCTGCTTTCGGCTTATGCACCCACTGCACAAACACTATCAATTATTCTATAACATAAATCCGAGCAATATTTACACAGATCCGTCTTCCGCAAAGATTTATATAGGTTTAGTAGTAATTGCTTCGAACGGAATACTAATTTGCCCCGTGAGCATCGAAAATAATCTCCATTTTATTTAAAAGTGCAGTGTGCAGGCATAAACATGTGTGACTACCTATACTTAATTGCCGATTGATGCTTAGAATGGCTGGGATAATGGTTTTAGGACAAGTGAATTATGTATATAATAAATTTCAAAGTTAAATTAGAATGTGACTGTCTGTACTTATGTATAGTATAAAGAAAAATAACACAATATGAGTTAAGGGATAATGAAGAAAATCAAAGTTATAAGTACTGGAGAAAATGAAATGAAGTCGCTTTTAAAAAGGGGCTGAACAATATTAGATGTCTTAGGACGTTATCTTGTATAAACACGTATTTAATTTATAAAGAAAATGAAAATAAACATGAAGTAATTCTGTATGGTGTGAATTTGATAAATTCAAGCAAAAAATAGCACTAATCAATTATATGAAGTAACCAACAATATCTAGTATAGCTATTTGAGCGCGACATCTGTCATTTGGGTTCTTAAGCTGGTACAGATCTATTAGTACTAAGAATCACTTTAAGTTGAAAGATCTTTTATTTAAACTAAATTTAAATATTTTACTTAAATGCATATTTTATTTTAAGTGATAAATTTTGTATTGAGAATTATATTATTTTGCTTTAACTGCTCACAGATAAAAATGTTTTTGAATATCAAAAATTAGACTTCTAGGTAATTCGAACATAAGTATAAATTATTTAGTACATAAGTATATAATGGCTATTTTTGTACTCAAAATCTAGTCCATCTAAATAAAGTCCTTTTCGTATTGTAAGATTTGAGAACATTTTAATAAAATCTATGCCTAAAGAAATTAAAACAGTGTTAGCAGAGGGTGAAATATCGCCTTTTGAATTATTTTAGAATATTGTTTGCTTTTCAGAATATACCTACTGAAAATATCTTTTTGAATATTGTATTTATTTAAGTTTACTCTTTATGCGCCTCTAGTGCTTTGAGTCGCTGAAAATTTTTATTGATTTGTGTCTGATGTTTTTATCTAAAATCTCTCTAGCAATCATCTCAATATCATAGATTTCAGCCTGGATAACTGTTGTGTGTTGTTTAAGGTTGTAATATTTTCTAACTCTTGGATAACGACAGAATATTCCTGCGCCAACACTAAACCAGCAGGTGTCTGCCTGCCTCAGTGTTTTTTCGTTACATCTCCATTCCTCTCTGTTTCGAAAGGAGGTAGTGAAGTATATATCGATTATTGGTCGAGTACACATCATCTGCGCTGGCATTCCCAGCATACTTTCGGAAGTGACCGATTTCAGCAGGTTGTTAGCCGCGTTGTGTGGCGATTGATTCGCAATATGCCATAGACGGAATGTAGTTAATTTGGCCACCCTCTCCACAACAATGTGCTGAGGTGGTATGTTCAGAAAAATTTTCAGTGCAAGTAACGGGGAAGAAGACATTGCTGCCGTGATTGGTATGCTTGTAATCCTTTATATGAATGCAAGTTTTGCTGTGGCTCTGGCTTGCAGCGCTTTCTGCCACCATGTTATCGCTCCATAGGTTATGGTTGAACATACTACCATCACATACAGCCAATGGATTAGCTTTCAGGATATCCCCCAAGATTTCCCACATCTGCCAAAGAATATGTGGGAAATCTAGGGGGTCTATAAAGATAGCCTTACCTTGTGAGTAATCTTTCCACGTGTGGATTCCAGGTTAGTGACTTATTAAATAGGACCCCTAGATATTTTACATTATCTGCAAATTCAAGTTTTACACCTTGTGAAGGGGGCTATTTGGAAGAATTACTTCTCTAGCACCTTTTCTAATCCTTTCAGAAAAAATTACATCAGGCTAATTGGACGAAAGGGGCTAGGAGAGGGTTCTGATTTTCCCACCAATCTCACCGCGTTATGCTGGATTACCCGGTGACGTCAATTTGACGTAAATAGGCAGTAGCTGACCAACCACAAGTTGTCGTAGACATGATTTTGACGTCAGAGAAATGATACGGACAACGCTCGGTGTTAAATCTGAACGCACCTCTGAATGGACACATTTAAAAGATAAAATGTTTCGCTATGAGAAAAGTAAAATAAAATTCAAGTTAATAAGTAGATTGTAGGCAGCTAAGAAAATAACAAGGAGTTTGGAAATGAAGGAAACCTTATTGTTATTTTTGATATGTTTTTTTTTTCTTGATTGATGTGTGTACAAACCTAACCTACATAAGAACAAATGTTTTATTCAAATTAACGACTTTTGTTGTTCCAATTGTTTCACAATAAAAAAAAAATTGTTAATGTAGCAACTACCCAAAGTTGCTTCATGAAATAAATGAAATGAATGAAAAATTGTGTGAACGATACCGAAGTAATTCATAATGTGTGGGACATTATTGTATTCGGAAAAGGACAAAGAATTTATTTCTGTTGAAAAGAAAACACGCAATTGCCATTTAAAAAACCAATTATGACGTCAAAGCTTAAAGGCAGAAAATGAAAGAGGATATATTTCTTTTGTTAACTATGTAGTGCTCTTTGTAAAAGTAGAATTGACATGTTTCAGCATTTTCCAAAAAAAGAATCATTTAGGAACAAAGTTATAAATATTGTAGGTACTCTCCTTTATAGAACAGCCTGCATGTATTACTATTTATTAAAAGAGTTATACCACAGAGTATAATAAATTATAATACCACGCAATATAAAGGTTAGTTGCTGTAATTATTTTAATTATCCATTTTTATCAGTGTATATTTTTTTATGTATTCAGAAACGATGGTATAGAAACTTGATACATAAACGCTTTATACATATTATATATAATGTTATATACTATTATATTTAAGAAACTGTTCTTTTAAACTATAGCTATAATAGTTTACTTCAATTTTTAAAAAACCAGACTGCGAATAGCTAACCGTATTGGCGCCAGCATTTTTTATTGTCTATATAAAGAAAAAAGCGGTTGCCTGGGGTTGAAAAGTTACACTGTGCTTTCACAGACTGTTTTATATATTCCGCGTCGGAGTGAGAAAAAACTTCGCCGCTGTTTTCGTCACTGATAAATGTGCGATTCGCATGGAGCGTATCCGCCTATTCGCAACAACGGAAAATTGCGCGTTGAAATGGCAACAAATTAATTAAAATTTGGAGTGTGGTCTTGCACACATTATACGTCTAGTTATTAGTCTGAATAACTAATGTAATATTATGATTAAGAGATTACGTAAAAGCTTTTTAAAGCTATTAAATTCAGTCGTAAATGCCAGTATATATTTCTGCAACATCTTTGTTTCTTTTGAAATATACATTTAATTTAAAGTCTTCAACTCCAAAGCTACCGAAAATATCATTCTACACATTTCAGGATTCCACAAAATCATTGTTCAAATGAAAATATTCGAAATATTCTTAAGTATCTATTGTTTCAAAAGAATTCCAGCCACACGACTTCATAAGAAAAATACAAGCAAACACCGCAGAACTCGAAGAATTCACCATTTCCAGGGAAATTGAAATTCTTTGTTTAAAGTTACATCATAACAGGTAATAACAGACTATTACCTACCTCATAACTTGCCCGCTTCAGAGGGGTGAAACTTCCAGCAAGTATCATAGTTGTCAAACAGCGACCCTCGTCCTGAACTTACTCAAAAGTAATATGTCTCAGACTGTGCAACTCCAAGAATTCGTCTCGTTAGTTAACGTCATTACCACATGTCAGGTGATTACTTGGCACATCATCCGTTAAAACATGTTTCAGTAGATCAAAAGTGCTATTAGTAAGTGGTAATCGCATAAACTAGTTTTCTTCCTTCTTTTTTTCATACACCTAAACGGAAGTGTATGTAATTGATATGATTTATAGTAGGGTACGAGATAGTTCACTCATGCGTGAATATGAAACCTGAACGAAAATATCCAGGAACATATTTTCCTGCCAAAGCAGTACATACATAAATATTAATGCGGCAAAAAATAAGAATAAGGTTAGCATACACAGAAAGTGTTATGTCACGAACTTGAACTTGAAATATAACCGCGTAAGGTTCATAAATTACTACAGCTATACAAAAGAATGTAAAAATATGCCGACCTTCCCAATGTCGACCTTCAACCTTTTTACCGAACGTCAGGAAGTAATTTTTCTTCTGTTACAGCACGTAAATAAGGAAAGACATTCTAAATATATACGCCTGTTTCATTCCTGAAGATTGAATTAATGTGTATGGTATATTTTTCTCCAAATATTCAGTATTTTTGTTCGGTTCGGGATAATACAGTAGGTAGGTAATAAATTATGATAATTGTTATAAGAATTCAGGCATGATTTGTTGCACTATTCGTTCCACGATGTGGAAATTCATCGAAATCATAGATAAATGTTCTCAAGTGCTATACGCCTTTAATATTAATTATTAAATAAAGTTTTAACAAAGTCGAAAAGTTTAATGCGATTCAATTCATGCAAACTATGAAACTAATGAAAGTGTTATTATACAACAGTATATGTATATACCTACCCTATAAGGAAAATCAATAACAAAATGTTCCATAAAGTTTTTTGTTAGTCAACTCTTATACATCATAAAATCAAATTAAATATGTCTATTGACGCTTCTCAAACCTTTGATTGTATAGAATATTCCATTCTTCTACCTAAACTTATAAGTCAAAAAGATTCTTGACATGGAATAAAATCTGCACCGTTACTATGTAACCTTGTGGTACCTCAAGATTGCGTATTAGGACCTGCGCTCTTTTTAATTTATATTAAGAATTTTCCTCTATGGCTTCCAACATTCATTAATTCACCTATTTATACGAATGATATTAACGTTGTTTTGATTTGGCAGATTTAACTTATTAAATTTTTATGATTGTTTAGAATTGGATGTGCGTATACAAATTAATTCTCATCACAGAGAAAACAAGATGTGTTTTATTTGAAAATAATGTACTGTAGATATAAAATTAATGGATTGTTTTTAAACTAAGCTTTTGCGAAATTTGTATTGTTGGCCAAATTGTTAGTTAGGGGTTTATTTTGATGAAATTTTAAGTTGGACTGTACATGTTGATAACTTGTGCAACTTTCTTTCTGGCATAAGCTATGGTTTATATAATTTGGCTAGAAAGTATTTTAATTCTAAATTGAAATATTGGCTTGTTCATTGGGGGAATGCTGTCGATACACAACGACGATAAAAGGAAGGAATTAGAACAGTATATATGCTCTAGGGGATATGGTCGATTCTGGGCGCTTACCATTTAGAAATATCTTTCATCCACAAAAATTACATTAACCACACTAGGTTTTGTTCGCTTTTGTTACCACCCTCACATAAGACTACCATTTTCCAAAAGAATTTGTGCTTCATGTGGCTGCAAATTGTATAATGAACTTCCAGTAAACATAAAATTTCGTTCTCACCAATCAAAGTTTTAAAATGAGGATTGGTTAGTCATTGTTCAATGAGTACCTATATAAATGCTTGATTTTATTCTTTTATAGGCTGTCATTATTATGTTTCAATTTTTTCTTTTTCTCGGCTTTTCTCTAAGCATGTATGAAAAAATAAATCAAATCTTCAAAGCTTATAACTTTAAAATAACAAATTAAAATTATAACGAACCAAAAACTAAATCTACACAAAAATTAATGTAACACCAATTAATTCTTATGATCTAGTTCCTTTCCTCCTTTTGATTTAATACAACACTTAAAGAAAGTTTATCCCTTTAGCATTTGAATATTGATGCTATTCCTCATGCCTCCTTACCCTTTTTACAATGATTTTTCGCCTTTATAAATTTAATTATTAATTTAATATAGCTCAAAATATATAATAATATTTTTCTTCAACAATATTTTTTTTTTTCTGAGGAAGGCAGTAAACCAAAGTGTCAAAAGCTAAATTAAAAGAAGTTTTTTATTTATTCCCTGACTGTCGTCGCACGAATCTCCAGGAAACTGTTTTAAGAACTTTTTTAGTAGTTTCATATTTTCAAATTAAAACAAAAAAATAATATTGATTTTATCAACAAAACAAAGATATATCAAATATATTTTTTCGTTTAAAATGCACAGAATGTAAATGCTTAAAGTTAAAAGTTGTATATTGCAATAGTTATGTTATTCAAATTTCCTCTAATTAAAATCAAAATGCCCATGTACGTTCATAATACTGTATCATTAGTATGTTTTTTTTATATTTTTTATGGTATATACCTAATATACTGTAGAAATCGTTTTTACTAGTTAAAATCGCAGATCTTTTAAACACAATTTAACATTATATTTTAAAAATACTGAACTACAATTTGTTGAAAAAAATATTCTAGAGTGAATAATATTCCTGTTTTATTATACAATAGAAGAAAATATTAACTAATCTAATGATTTTCAGGATATTTCACCGTCTCCAGAATAAGACCCTGTATATAAAATTACATACGTATATGCATTAATGTTTATACAAAAAGAAACACTTCCCAAGTTACTGTATTTTAAGAGAATATAATTTTTAATTATGCCGGCCTTTAAAGATTCTCCGCCCACACTTTTGTGGAAACAAACGAAAAAGTTCTTGCAATCTTATAATGCAATATCACCTTAGGAACAACTTTACTAACATTTCCCCTTTAAGTAATCGCATTTTCTCTGGATACATTTGATAGATCGCACTTTACAACTCCGAGCGAGAGCATTTCACCAGAAAAAGTGAAGTGAACTCCTGCAACGCTACGATGTGCAGGTACGCGTATAAAAGTACACCGGAACGGCGGATGATTATCCCAGCCAGCCGGCGAAAACCCGTCTGCAATCGCAACGCCCGTGCACAAGTACAGAAAACGACAAATAGGCAGACGGATGCACTCAAGTTAACACCGCATCTCTTAAGCCTTGATGGAGTTTAAAATCAATGCGCGCCAAGGGGCCCGTGTTTCTATCGATTAGCGTCCTTTGTCTGTCTGTCGACCTCTTCCATTTCTGTCACGGTTCGCGACCATAACTTCGACAGAACACTGGTGCCCTCCCCTATTAGATGCTGATGCCGGCATGCGTTCCTCTACTTCTGATGTTGATGTAACGTATTAGACTTCACGGTTAATCAGCAACCTGTACGGCACTGTTATTCTATTCCCTTATCGTTAGGGAACGCCTCCATTTTCGTCGTTAATTATTAACATATTAATTTACACGTGAGCACATGGAATTCGAGATAGGTCGAGTGGGATTTTGTTTCAGAATGATATATAGTATATACGTATCGTAACTAAAGGTTTATAACATACCTACGAAATGGTTCAGTAATAATTGGTAAAGGTATCTATACAAATCTTTGCCAAAAATTCTAATATGAAGAGAAAGACGTAGATTTATACATACATATAAACGCAATCTCCTATTTCTCGTATTCAACCACCCTGCATCTTTTAACCTATGCAATAATTTATCTCCTATACTTAGTAAATAAATAATTAATAAAATTTAAGGCCCATATTTCAATCTGCTGATAAATGTACCTAATAACAATTTAGCTAAAAATTGATAAGGTAAATAATAACACACCGTCTCTCAACGGATATTTTTAGGTTAGGAACCGATATGTCAAACTCCTACTAAAGTTCCTAATAAAAATTATTAGCCAAAACTGAAATAAGTAACTGTCTTTTCATCAAATAATAAAAATTATGTAGGTGATAAGATGGTTTATTCTTTCTAGCCAATAAGCCAAAAATTAGTAGCACTTAGATTTTACGCTAGCAGAAGCTTTTATATAGTAATTGTCGATTTTGGTGGCGTGCATAAATCAACAATTCAGTATAACAAAAATAATACATCAAGCGTTAGTGCGTGATTGAAATTTGTACAGCGTCTAAATTTCCATTGCGTTTAATTAAAAAAATCGACCCTGTTTAAAGTGAGAATCATATCGTTCCCCACGTATATACGCATTTTCAGCGAAAACCTTCCTTTTAATAAGGTTCGAATTTCCTAATTTGCAGAGTGACGAAGCGGCAATGCACGCACAAAATTGAAAAATCTCTCCCCTTTTCCGATCGACGGGGTTCTTCCATCATCGTTCGGGAGATCCCTAATCAGATTAAAATCGGAACATTGTCTCTCTCTTATCGGTATTAATTTTCAAGTTCCATTCCCCTATAGGCGTACGCAGGGCGATTGTTCCCGAAACTTCGCAGTTATCTCCTAATTATGAGCAATAACGGCTGTATATTGATGCCCCGAGAATGCGTGGAAGTTCATGGAAGTGTTAAAGAAACACTGTATTTTAGGGTAGTGGGAATTTGAGAACGCTGTAGAATCTAATAAATTTGTTTTTCGTTCAACATCATCCGAAATTTGCAAATTGTTGTAAGTACTCTTCATTTTGATATTCAATTCATCGTTTTAAAACATGAGAACAGACATATTTATTCAACAACACATTCAAAGAAGTTAAATGCTTGATTTAACAGTTTCTGCGCTGTTATGATTTGAATCGTTGATTTTATTATATATAGGTATAGTTGCTAAGTGAAGAACCATCTTACTTTCTTAGTGTAACCACATCGTAATTACAAGGAATGCAAAGAAGATCTAAACGACAACAAGGTACACCTAAAAACTTTAACACGTAAAAAGATAATCTTGATTATATTTGTCTCAATGCAGTGTGTATTGTGTATAACCCAGGTACGACTTCAAACAACCGCTCGATTCAGTTGAGGCAAATATTAAACTATAAATTAAATAATAGTTACTTTTTGCGCCTCCGTCCAGAAACACTGATTTTGCATTACTTTAAATCGTCGGGACGCATACCATTCTCCGACCTAGGCAGGCAAAAAAATCAGTAAACGTTGCCGAATTGTTCGAATTACCGACACTTCTGTGATTAATTGTAGATTCGATGGCAGATGAGATTTCGTTACACAATTTCTTAACAAGTTGCTTTAAAGAGTGCCTGCGAAAAAGACCAATAGGGCCACTGCAATCATTTATATTTAATTGTTTGTCCTTTTTATGCAATGCTATTCCTGAAGATGTCGCTAGAAGCAAAAAATGGTTTAAAAGATATTTATTTCTTGCACATATCCGATTCTATGTACGATGCAAACACTATCTAGTCGAATAAGTAATGAATCCAGCAGCAGTGGCAGTAAATATTTCTAATACAGTCATTTCAATGAATTAACAACAAAGGAAACTGTAATCTCGCTGTCACGACAATTTGCCACTCTCACTGTTAGCTCATAGCTGAACACTCCGGTTACAGATCCCTTCCAATTTTCAAAAATAATTTAACACTCCGTCATTATTATTAGTAATTAAAATTAAAATATTTAATTCAGCAGGAAGAATCCTTAGATTGCCAGTTAGTTCTGGATTTGTTTAAAAGTAACAAAAATTACATTTTCTTCAAACTTACATCTCAGTTTGCGCTCTTATTAAGTAAAATTAAAAGCACAAAACAGGATGTTTTCCGAGAACAATATGTCTACAATCATTCGTATAAATCTAGATATATTTCAATAAGTTAAAAATGAGTTATGTTGTTTATAATTTTGAACGGCACCGCCATCTCTTGATTCTCGCCTTTCAAAGCCCCCTCTTAATTAATTTATATTCTTTCCAATTCAATTTTCCAAAGATTTTACATGTAATAAATTGCTAATATATTGTTGCACAACCTCTGTAATATGCGTTGGGGTCTGCATTGTCCTTATTATTGATGAATATATATCAAAACTACCAAGAAAATTCAAACGTCAAAATACTAAGGTATCTTAACGCTGATTTCAAAAAATAGTGTGTAACACACGGCCAGAAACTCTTTTGCGAGTATTCGCACTTGTGGGGTCTCGGCTTCGCCTCGGTCTCACAAACCGTGCTCATACTCGCAAAACTATAGTTTCTGGTCTAGTGATGATACAAATAACTATTACCACGATGCTACAGGGTACCTACAGTAGATAAACAATTTTGATTCAACATGCCTATACTCTGTTTTTTAATTCGGAGGAGTAAATTGGAAAGACCCAATTACACCAGACAATTTTTGCAGTTAGGTTTTTGGAGGGAAATTTAAAAAATATTGTGAGCATTAATCAAGTGTGAATCCATCTACTCACATACAATTATATTAATGACAAGGAGAATTAGGAAAACACAGCAATTATATAGATATTTCTTTAAAAGTGTTGAGAAATATTTGAAATTACTTGGAAAAACTATGAAGTTTAATTTAAAACCAATACATCTATTATTAAATTTTATGTAATATGAAGTTTACATGTAATTATTACCATGATAAACAATTAAGAGTATTTGATGGGGATTTGTTCGAATTTTGAATTCAAAATATTCTCCATACACATTGTTTTGTAATTGACTAACAACATGTTTTTGTAATTTTTGATTTATATAAAACAATTTTCTGAAGAAGACAACAATAAATAGATTGGCGAAACGTTAAATGAAATGTTTAATTGATTAAAAAATTTAAAACATTATATAAAAATAAGCCGCTAACTCATGAAAAAAGAAAAAACAATTAAGCGTTTATTTATATATATTTATTGCTTCTAGTTTATACATTCGCTATAAAATGACACTATAACATTTTATTTCAAAATTAGTTGAATAATAATCAATATAATACATACAAGATATAGCATAAGCACACATTAAAAATAACATTTATGTAGTATCACTATCGGATGTGGTACTTTCAGAATCACTGCTACAATTGACAGAAATAATAAATGGCTCAATTATATTATCCATTAAACCATCTAATTTGCACATTTTCAGTTCTTCAGTAACAACATGGTCAACAAATTTTTTCCATTTGGCAGGAGTAACATTTACAATAGCTTGTAATAAATGGTCTTTAACATCAGATAATTTAAAAGTTTGGTTTTTTGTTGCCACCTCCCCTTTAATCTGAGCCCACACTAACTCAATCGGATTTAACTCACAATGATAAGGAGGTAATCGTAATACAATTTTGTTGTCACGTTTAGCCATTTCATCTATTGCATATAAATTGTAGTTATCCTTGTTTATCTTAATTAAATGAAGCAGTTCAGCACGAACCATATTATTATCGTAAGTGATATTTTTGGATTGTAACCAAGCACGCATATCTTCCTTTTTTGACGATGAAGTAGGTATTTTCTCTACTTTACGGCTATGGTAAGAGGCATTATCCATTACAATAACACTATTATTTGGTAATAATTTTAAAGTATTCGCAAACCACTGCTCAAAAATTGTTGCGTTCATTTCTTCATGGTAATCTACGCTTTTTTTACCTTCAAAAAATAGTAATTCATTCTTGTAAAAGAAACTATGAATGATTTGTGTCACTGCATTTTTGACTGTTTCATCGTAAGTGCTTATTAAAGAACGTCTCCCCCATACTCTTGTACTCATTAATAGTACGATACACTGTAGATTTTGCAATTCCTAAAAGAAAGATTTTGTTTAATAAAACAGCTGTATATATAATATGTAGCTACTCTAACCTATACTTTCCGATATGTTAGCTACTATTGCTGTGGTATTCATTTTCGGTATATCGGTGATAAGCCGCTTGTACATACACACTATAGCTTGCTTTTCGCCTACAGACAAGTGTCCCAAGCCCAAAGATTTCCTCTTGCGTGGGGGAGTGATTGCAAGCCCACTCGTACTTGGTTCTTCATCCATAGTCAAACGCGACGTTTAAAAATGCAATGCCGTAACAAGCAGTACGTACACTCAATTAGTTCTTAAAAGAACAGTTTTGTTATAAGAAATTGATAAATAAGAAGCGAAAAATAAACAAATTGCACAGAAATCGAATATGGTTATAACACAGACGCTCAACGATCAGCTGTTATAAAAATATGGCGACCGATTTAGTTCAAATTTCCCCTATGTAATTGTGCCCTACGAACAGCCAATCACAACGCTACTTTTTTGCGGTAAAATTTTAAATCACTCCTCCGAATTAAAAAACAGAGTATAGTCTGATTAAACAACTCAACCGGTTAAAGAAAACGAACGGCGAACCACATCGGTTTTATTTTTAAAAATGCACATTAATATGGGTGGGTTATCTTTCGAGTAATTACCTGAATGTTTGTGGTTTTCTTGAAAATAACCATTCACTTGAATAACACATCACAGATATATCGACAAACACAAGTTTTTTTACTGTAAGATTTATATAAGTATCTAATCTAACCATAATTTTGCATGGTGACCAACTTAAATGAACTCCCAAATGAAGCGGCAACAAAGCTGAGTTTAAAATTTAAATTTTCAGGGTAAGTGGCGCATTCTCGTTTTGTTTATTCGAACCTGTGAATCAATGCCCTGAGATAGATTTTTTTATATTTTTTCTAATTCAAGGACCTTTCACTTTTATTATATTACAATATTAACATATCAATTTATCTCCCAAATTTCTTCAGTTAAAGTCAAATGCGTATGTGCATATTACTTAGTTGTTTGTGGCTTTTTTATTATTCTTTGATTTATCTTTATTGCATGTTGTTCGACTTATAAACAGATAATTGCAGCACATGCACAAATGATTAAAGTCGCAAGAATAAGTGAGATAGGGACATCGAGATTTTACTGCTGATTTATAGTTTGTATGAATTTCAATACTTCTCTTTTATTGGGTTAGTCACAAAAATTATATGGCTCGGATTTGAAATAAAAAAAAATCATTGTTTTATTATTTAATTTTTTCTTTCAGGGCACAATCGCTTTGTATGAATTTTATTTATATAACGTATTGTATTTATTTTTATTTAATTAGACACCATTTGATTTTAATAAACGTATTACTTTCAGATGATGGATTTTTCCATAAAACGGTTGCGCACATATTCTAATCCTTGGCTTTTACTAAAATAGCTTTCCAAATTTAAATACCATTACAACCGTTACTAACGACCATTTTATATATCGCATAAAAATTCATCCGCCGCCCAATTCAATTTTAATGCAAATTAGAAAATTATTTCACGATTTGCCCCGCACCTGCCGGCAGTCGCTTCTGGTACATTTATTTTTAATGACGCGTCGGCAATTCCCCGTACACTCCCTGTAGTAAGTTCGTAACGTATATCTGCATTAAAACTAAAACACTTAGTTTTATCCCCGTAGTTAGTATAATCGCATTGTTTCCTCCTCGCGATTCTATTCATTACCGTCGGACTACCATTGTTGTTCACAACTCCAATTCCGACTTCCCTTCTTTTGAACCGTTCACCTCGCGTTACTTAAAATCCCCATCCCCAGCTCAACTTCCGCTTCCGTCCGTTTTACGTTCCAATTTATAATTAATACGTTATTTAGCCGATGAAAACGCCAACTAGCGTGATGCGTGCTCATCAGAGCCTTTAGTGGCTGCGTCCTGCGGTCATGTCATATTATGAGTTGCGGTATTCCATCGACATATCGCCAGAAGATACGCGTTTGTGAGCGCGAGATCACAGGAACTCTAGCAATCAGTGCGTGTATGCGGTTTCAGAATTAGTTTGTAGTGAATTGGTTTTTAATATTTATGTTAGGCAAAATGTATAAAGGAAATCATTTGTTTTCCGTTTAGGTTGTACCGCCTCATTGCATACTAAAAATCAGTGATGTGTAAAACTGCTATTTTGCGTTAGCAATTACAACTTGCTTCTGCTACTTTTAGTTAGCAGTTTAAGAAAACTGCTGAATGTAGGCATAATATCTCAAAATGTATATGTATACCTAGATAGTGATGTGCCGATACTCCTTTCGATACGATATTTGGTATCGAATCAGTATCGAAAGCACGTTATCGATACTCCGATATTATCGAAAGAAAATATCGAAAGAAGTTGGGCATCGGGATTCGATATTTTGATTCGATACTTGAAAGTTCTTTTCGATATCTCGATATTACCGTAACCCCGATATCGAAACAAATATATCGATATCACTATACCTAGATACCATAAATAAAAAATTGATATGTAAAATACCCCAAAACTGTCTCATCAAAAGTAATATAGTAATTAGTTTTTCTTCAAATGTTTTAAGAATTGATATAATGCGTTAAAATATTTTAAATGTTCTATTTATTTATCTCGTAAACGACGCAAACTTTATCATTATGTAATTTTTCTCTCTAATAAATTGGTAAATAGTACTTAATTCACTGCGTAAGGCATGACAATCCCCCTCGTTACTTAATGGTTACTACTTCGTCCCAATACAGTACTCTTTATTTAATTGTGTAAAAGTATTGGTGTGGGATATTCTTCGGTACAGTCACCGACAGAATTGAGTGGACACTAAGCGATTTTTAATTAAACTATAAATTTTACTCATACTTATTTAATGAGATACAAAATCATCTAGCAGATCAAACAGTTAAACATAAATAATATCCAAAAACATACTAATATTACAAAACAAATATATTAATAATAAAATATAATACGCATGTCCACTCAATTCTGTCGGTAACTGTATACTATATTCAGCTCACATAATGACTTTTATTCTCAATGAATTCTTTTGAAACAGTGGATCTGGTTTACAGATGAGGCATATTTCCATTTTTGAGGTTAAACAGCATTTCTTTAAAAACAGCTCTAAAAACCAAGCAACCCTCCATAATCCTAAGGTTAAAGGTGGTCTATTTTAAGAGAAATTATACAGTTAAAACTGTGGCCGTCAGCTACATTCAATATTGTGCAGTTATAATTTTTTCCAGCCTGAAATGGGTGAATCCTTTGCAGAAAATTATGAAAATATGTTCGAATTTGTCGTTCTCTGTACATTCTGAGAAAAATAAATCAAAAATCTGGATAACACGGAAGGTACCTACTATTAAAAACAAACACGATTTCAAAATTAAGAATCAAAAGAGATGATTGTTCTTATCTAAAAGCGAACGAAGAGAGTAAGTTTTATCATTTTGGACAAGCCAGATTATTTCGTGCGCGTCAACAATTTGTTTTCGAATGGACCTTACAAACCATGAAAGAAGTTTCTCTTGTCTGCAATGACAAGAAAAACTAAACAGGTTAACCGCTAGAATGCAATCTAATGCAATGTGAGCTTGAAATTCAAGTTGTCCAATTCAAATTCGATAACGCCAAAAATGTACTCTACTAAAAATAAACTGTATCAAGTATAGATTCCCCTACATAAAAACTGCTGAAATGACTAGTAAATGAATAATGAACTTAGGCATTAAGGTAGATACCTAGGAAGTAGTAAATTAAAAGAGGAAAAAATTAGTATCATTTGAAGTTTGTTCTCTTTTCCCATGCATGTATCAATACCGAAAACTGTGGAGTATTTAATGGAATTGCTAAAATTAAATAACTTAGATGATGTTGTGAAATTGTGGAATTCTTTATGCATGTATCAAAATTGTTTTCGAATAGACGAGAAATATTTTAAACAAACTGTCCCCGGTCATTAAGAATTTACTCATGAGTACATTCCAGACAGTTTTGAAGAAAGACACTGCATATTCTCTAACATTTGGTTGAGGCGTATAGATGACATCTTTAAGGTTTGCCTTTTGGATATACTTACTATTTTTCTAAGGCCAAAAGAGAAATAATTTTTAAATAAATTGAGGATGCAGATGAGTTTCTGCTGAATGATTTTTCTTTGCAATAATAGGGGAGATTATTACGATTGAAGAAGAGTGAATATGATCTTTGTATATAAGTAATAAAGAATACTGACTGCGAAAAGTGATTGAAAGATAACTACATAAGATAATGAAAAATTGGTATTTGTACATAGTGCTTCAGAATGTTGCTAACATAAACAACGAAACGTAACAATGTAAATAAAGTTACCAGAAAAAGAAATTTGTTATTTCCTATTACGACCTAGAATATCCAAAAAGAAAACATAAAAGAAATATTTATCACTTAAAGAAAAAATAATCCGCTCTAAGCGGTATTGTTAAAAGAAAATAACCGAATATTTAAAAAAATATATTTTTTCACTTACTCCCAAATACTTCCACCAACTATCCTAAATTCCAACTCACCAAACAACCTTTCTCTCAAGCACGACAAAACAATCGATCCTGTCTGATATCATTTACAAGAAATTTTTATTTTCTGGTGTTCAATACGCATCCTTCAAATTTGTTTGAACTAAAGGTTATTTCTCTCTGGATTCAAAATATTGGAGATATCTAAAAACCTGAAGGAATATGCCTTAAAATTGTATTCCGTTTAATTTAATTTACACAGAAATAAGGTTTAATCCGAGTATCAAGTAATTAGTACAACTGCAAATGGCAATAAGTTGCATTTAAAAGAAACTAACTTTTTATGAAATAAAAGCAGAGTGTACTTTGGCACATTCTAATAGGTGTATAAAAAAAAAGAATGTAAGATTTGTAGTTTATAGGAATTACATTGACAGTTAGAAAGATTTTTAACATGTTCGCGACACTCTAGATTGAAAGATAAAGAGTTTGGTAACCGAGGAAATGAAAGCTAACAAATTAGATGTTTCCAGACTTAAAAAATACGGAATTCTACTTTTAAAATTTTGAATTTGTTCTTATAGAGGTGCTAGAAAATTCTTATAGAGGTCGATTAATTAGAAATTACTAAACTATCTAAAGAAAGTATTCGATGCGGTCAACCACAACGTTATGTTGTAAAAATTGGAATATTATAGAATAAGAGGATCTGCACTACAACACATACAATCTTATGTCTCTGTCAGAAAATAGCTAGTAGAATGGAATGGAGTCAAATCTACAGTTGGGACAGTAAATGTGGCGTGCCATAAGGCGGAATCTTGGGACCAATGCTCTTTATCATATATGTAAATAATATATTTCACTATCTAAAGTGAATGAATGAAATGATATCGTTATCCTGGTTAGAAATGAATATGAGAAAGAGGTAACAGCACTAATACTACAGTGAAATAGATATTTTTATGGAGTAGAATATGCTATTATACTCTATACAAAATACCAGTGCAGGGGCACTCGGTATATCAGACATTTACATTGATTTATTTTTAAAATTTACTACAAAATGTTATATATAGGTACAATAATATAGTAACCGCAATCACGTTGTATTGATAATATCTTTTTTACAATTATTGCAGTGCATTTTTCGAGTACAATATTATTGTAATAATTTTGTTGGTAATTTTTTGATTGTAGATTACTGGTCTTTTTTTATAAAATAAACGAATGTCTGAAATAATTGTCTCGAGTAAATAAACTATTGTAACAGGAAGTAACCGGATATGTAGCACGTCTGTTACTATGTCACATTCGTTGATATATCATTGTTTCCAAGAAGGTATTTTAAGTAAATTAGCGCGAAACGCCAGGCATAAAGTTGTCACAACATCCACATCAACTTAACCAAGGTAATCCTACGCGCCGTAAGCACCACTATCGTCATCTCAAAAGCAACCGGTAACAATGGCCTGCGGAGACCCTGTGTGTAAGACAATGCATCTCAAGAAACCAGAGCAAAACAAGCACTTTATCTTGAAGTGACAGGTTTCGATATCTCTCGCCGGCCCACCAGACCACAATGTAAATTCACCCTGAATAATTCATTTAATTAGAATATGGAAGTGCCTCGGCCCATTCCGTGTCTGCTATAGACCGAGTTTCGTTGGTATCGTTCCAATTCCGTTTCCGCCTATCTCTCTCCCACTTTTCCAACGTTCATTTAGCCGGGCTCTTATTTTCCGGCCACCATTGTTGGCGTTCCCGCAATATATCTACGTGTTGTACGCGTTACTACCTATACATAGAGTGAAAGCGAGACGCCACCGGTCCTCTTCTCAGACGACGAACAATGAATGCCTGACTTTATGCGCTCTCCTTATTACGACGCGTCGATTCCGCTCCACCACCGCCTTCTTCTCCTTTTTACGATCTTCATATTCACGGCCCTAATAATACAACAACGACATTTACTTTCCACGGGCGGATGAATAAAGCGCAAACGACTACAGAAATCGCGCGATTCATGCCATTCGACGTTTATACGACGTATTTTATATTGTTGGACGAACGCGCTTTAAACGAGCTATTCACCGGGATCGCTCTCTCGCGCGACATTCCTGCCGGCTATATTATTTATTGATTCACGTGACGCACGCTACTCGACGAAGAAAGCAAAAATGAGAATCGTAAAACGATAATTTCGAATAACGTCATTATAGGAGGCTATTATAAGGTTGGGATTTATCGGCCAATAAAGAGGTTTGGAAATGGTGGAGGAGCCGGAATTACGTTCAACAATTGTTCATTAAATAAGAACATCAGAGAAATAATGTGTAAATCACGATTAATTCTCATCAAATACATATTTAGACGTTCTTTAAAAATATTTTTTCTCTCTTACAACTCTTCAACAATTGTAAATGACACCTACCGTACTCTAATGTAAATAACTTCCTATGTTGTTACCTGCCAAAACTCCAGAGGTGTTGTCCGGAAGCTATCTCAGGGTTGGTAACAAAAGTTCATTAAAAACAATACAAGAGATTCGTGGATAAACTGTTTAATAACACACAGAGATGGGTAAAGAACAAATAATAAAATAGTTATTTAAATGACAGAGGAATTCTGTCGAATGATCATTCGATTCACATTTAGTTACAAACATAAAGCGGTGGCTAACCGCGGTTAACTAGAAAACAATGAAAGCACAAAGAGAAAAAGAAAAGGTTAAGTTACTATTTACTTAAATACTAAAAATGAAAGTTGACGATTCACAAGTATACTGAATGACAAATATTAAATATTTAAAGTTAAGAGTTGAGAAATATTAATAATAATAATTACTAAAATGAAAGCCGCAAAGGTTATTCGTTATGAAAATAAAAACAAAGTAGTTAAAGAATTTAAGTCGGTGTTCTTAAATGTGAGAGACACCTATTGTTTTCGTGGGTAAGCTATCTGAGTGACGTCACAGTGGTCTGACGTCATAAGTGGGTGACATAGTAATGACGTTGTAATACACGAGAGACCAATTTACGCTAACGGCGTAATTACATGAAATAAAATAATAAAAATCAGGATCTGGCCTTTGTCCTTTGGGCGAGGTATCGGCGTTGATTTGCTAGTGCGGGCAGGTTCGGCTACGGAGTTTCCCTGATGTAATCGGGTCGAACGATGCAATGGTGGACGGCGATGATTTACTCGGCAAGGCGGCGCGCGTTCGGGCTCGTACAAAGATGATCCTCAGCGAGGGTTGTGGGAAAGACTTTCTTCTTCACAAAATGCCACACGGCGCACATCCCACACCGGATAATAACGAAGATTTCTCACAACTTAAATAATTACGCCTCCCAAATCTTACAGAAGTAAATGGAGTAGAGGGTAAATTAGTTTCGTACGTCCGCGCCTTCTCGAAGCGTAACCTCTTCTTTCTTTTTATCACCCCACGCTAACCACGTGAGTGGGGGATCCCAAAAGTGGGATCGCTGCTGATTGGTGGAAAACAAAAGGCTTAACAGAACTAAACAAAAGAAATGAAAAGGAAGTAAACAAACGAAATTAAAGACTAGAACGATCCTTAATGAATTTTAATTGATGAAGAGTGACTCAAAATCCTTAAGCAAAAGTAAAATAGAGCGAAAAGAATTCACCGAAGATCTTAGATTGAATGGTAGTTCGGCAAGCAGCCGAGGGATGACACTACCTGTACTAAAAGATTAAACAATAAAATAAAAGACATTACAGAAGTGCAAATCTAACGTTACAATGTCCTATGTTTATCAAGTACATTGGAAAATGAAGCTACGTCGAACAATAGAATTTCTATTCATCAATGTAAAGATAAGTATACTGGGTGTTTCATTTCAAATAATAAATTTAATTCGCTTAAATCACCGACAAAAAGTATAACTTAAAAACTAGTGGAGATAGATATACGGAGTTCGAATTCTGATTTAAAGGCAATGAAATTTTTTATTTATCGACATAAAGATATACAGGCTGTTCCATTTAAAATACTAAACTATACAAAGTTTGCCCCAGGTACTTGAACGCCCTGTAGAATACTGAACAACGTTGATTATCGCATTCAATCAACCAAAGGCTCTACTATTTACGATTTTCGTTTCACTTCTCTGAATGAAATCATTTTAGAAGTACTTGAATAAAATTGTTCTAATTTCTGTGCAGAATTAAAAAAATGCCATAAAATATAGGTTGTTCCATTAAAAAGAAAGACATAGCTTTGTAACAACCTGTATATTATTATTTCTAAATTGTGGATATAATCCGCCTACATATATCTCAATATATACATTTCAAAAATTGTTACTCCTTCACTACCAGAGACCTCGACGCCGGCATTGCCACTGTTACGTGCTGTATGTGTATTGTTTATATCACCTATTTAATTAACACTTTTATGTTTTCCTCTTGCCCAATGCTTTTTAACACTCTGTATAGAAAGTTATACACAATAAATAATCAAATTCATGTTTTAAACAAGGAATATTCCCATATGAGCTGAAGCTGGCCAAAGTCGTCCCAGTACACAAAAAAGACAATATATAAAACACATAAACAATCATCATATCAACAATTTTTGAAAAAATTATTAAGAATGGAATACTCGATTTTCTCGAAAAACACAACTTGTTAAGAAAATAACAGCATGGTCATAGGGTGGGAAGATTTTCGGTTACAGCATTGTTGGAGCTGCTTGAAAACATTTTCGCAGCGAAGGATAGCAGCGAATCTGCGTCTCTCATGACATCTTGTTGCAAAAACTTTGACATTACGGAATCAGAGGAAGAGCATACGATATTTTAAAATCTTACATAAATAATAGAGAGCAAAAAGTTTGGTGGTAAAATATCTTATCTGCCCCGGGATGTGAAATGTGTGTCCACATCTTCTCCTTAGTTACTATTATCCAATTAGATAACATAATATTTACAATTAGATGCGTATTCATATTAATGATACATTTCAGTTAAATAAAATGTGTAATAAAACGTATAATACTGACTACTAGTCATTGTGCTAGTTATATCCTGGCATACCTTATCATTTTGCACAGTATACAATCTGTTACCCTATTGAGGCACATGGGCTGTGATCCCGAGATGCCAAATTAAACAAAAAAACAATACCTTATCTGACTCAAGATCCATCAATATCGGAATGCAACAAGGTTTCATGTGGAAGTTTATATTTAACGTAATAATAGTAGCTTTCTACGCAGCATGCAGCATAAATTCGACCAACTTCTCTTCTTATGTAATTTGCGCAATATCTATAAATTCTGCTTAATGGCGTTTCGAATTGCCAAACTCTGCTTATGCATATTTAATCTGTGAAACGACGCCAACAGTATCGTTTTTATATTCTACGAGTACACAGGAAGATAAAATCTACCCGGAAAATATATATTTACCCCAAACGGTCTCCACAACAAACCAAAACGTTCCCGTAAACGATTTGATTAAATATAACGGCCCCAAGGGAGTCGCAAACTGCGTCATTCTCGAGGTTTTTACCTGTTGGCAGTGACATTGAATAGACCTCCTTTACCTTTTTTCCGGGAGAGGGAATGAAACGATTTCAGTAATTCATTCCGGGACGGGCGGCCTTGTAGGTAAAATTCGGACTTTCGGTGGATAATCAAAGTGCTAGGAATGAATAGACCCGCTTCGTAAATCTTATTGGCCGCAGTACAAATCACAAAAGAGCGGTTGGGATAAAAATGACGCCGTTGGTGAATTTAATGTGGGCGCGAAATTGTGCTGAACGATTTTATTTCGCTCATATTACTTTTAAGGAAAAATGAGGGGCTTATATATATATTGTTTAGCGACTACGTCCAAATTTGAATTTCATCTATCTAAAATAATAAAAGCTAGTTTTTTTTTATAATTTGAAATGAACTATGCCCTGTAAGTAAAGAAGAACACAAATAATATAGATAATGAAATATTTATTATAATATATACCTATACAATAAAATTAAAAAGATTACAGTAGGAATAGGTAATAGTAAGCTAATTGACCGGGACTCAACTCAACGGGACTCTAGACCTGGGACTCATCTCCATAGACATTAATATAGATTAAAATATTTGGGACTTAAATCGGCTGCTCCGTTTCATTTAATTTTTACTTCTTATTTTGCAACTGCACTAATTATATCCTTTTTATCTTATATTAAGTGATACAATCAATTTTGTTTATATATAATTTGCTCTGTAATTGTTTATTGTTGTGTAATGAAGAATATCAGCATTATTAGGAAAAACAAACGTGATAATTTATCAGGTATGCGGTATTATTAGGTCAATATAGCCACTCATTTGTGTAATCTCTATAGTTCGCAAATTGTTTGCTTGCTTCTTCAGGAGAGAGCTACAATGATAACAACATATGTAATTACAACGTTAGGCTAATATAGAAATTAACACTTACATAAAACTAGGATGAATAAGGCACTTCAAATTGGCATAACAAAGAGGAAACTTATTTTAAAAGCAAATATTCTATAGAAACCAAATTATACGAAACAACAATATTTTGAAATTTTGAAAAATGTACATTAATCGTCACATGTTAAAATTAATAGACAGAAAACACACTAAATAAAACATAACCTCAAACATGATTCGTATCTAAACTAGTAAGCAAGAAACTATCAGAATTTGTAAATGTACGAGGGTCAGTCAAAACGTCAACTGTCAAAAGAATAAAATAAGATGGCTGACTGCGGGATGTCAAAATATTACAATATATCGCACTTAATTGGTTAGTATTTGATTTAATATTGATACAATATTAATTGATATTATGTTCATTAATTTGTGCTGATTCTAAACACAATCTGTTTTTGCAGTTACTTTCAATATTCAGAATAAATGGATAAATTAACATGTCAACGTATTCACTGTTGCTGCGATGTACCATTTCTACTTTCCTTATTAGGATTTATTCGGAAAAATTTACGTCAAACCAGCAATGCAGTGACAACTAATGAAATACCTTGACAGATGAGAAAAGACAGCCTACTTAATAAAAAAAAATCACTAATAGCCTATCGTTTACATTTACTTTGCACAAGTTGTTGATCAATCTATTTTTATATTTATATAAAATAAAAATAGATTGATTGAATTTTCTCTCTTATAATGCAACTTTTGTTAAAATATTTTTACGCTAATAACCTTATTTTAAGACGTTTAGTCACACCGTGAAAATAAAATCACAAGACTGTAAACACCCTGTATATAAACGGTGAAGCGAATTGAACGCGTTGTAAAACAACTTCAAGTAAATGATCCATGACGATTAGAGCTAAAATCGGACTAATGGGAGACCCCATTGGAGTACCAAGCACTTGTAAATAGTAACTATTGTTGAAAATAAATTTAATCAATTTCAGAGAGACAAAATCCCATTTTTCTTTGATAATATATAATACCAACTCAAAACGTATTGCTGTGTACTGAAAGTACCAACAAAAATGAAAAATGAAATTTAAAAATGAAAAATTAAATTAGCTAGCTCAAATGATAACAATTTTTATGAGGCGCAAAAGAACAATTAAACTCAGGGTTACTATCATGAAAAGTAAAATGTGGGTGAAAGAAATCTGACTTTCTTTTATACTCCAAAAATTTTAAAAGGTTTAATTAAAAATAAAAGAACAGTATTATGAATGACATAAAAATTCAATAATTTTATCATTTAAAAAAAAAAGAAAAAAAAATTAATTACAAACTTTGCAGAAAAAAAAACCTTGAACAAAAAGGTCCTGGTCTAAACCAAAACTGCTTTTGACTTTAATTTACAAAAGGACAATTCAGAATCCTTTTACAAAGCAACAGAAAACAAAAAGTTCAGGAAGATAATAATTTTTTTTCTTCAATTCAATCCACGTGGTCTCAATATTAAAACAACTAAATTAAACGTGGAAAATTCAAGTAATTTAAATAAATGAAAAATAAAAGCAAACACAATGCTTTTATTCACCCAGTGATTAATAAATAATTACAAATCAGAAAAATTAGCAACGAACTAAAAAAATTAACTCTTTAAACTTAAAATATCTTCCTGCACGTAAAAATAATAACAGATCTTATATCTAAATTGTGTACACAAAAATACAATATCAATTATTATTAAATGAGTTCCGTGATGAACGAAATACAATCAGAAACGTGAATTCAAAACTTGAAATAAAAAATCACAAAATGTCAGCAATTAAATACAATTTTATATATCTACACTGAGAGAAATGGATAGTACTCTTTAACATAAATATAGTATACTTTAATATATTTTATAGCTCCTATAGGGACAATCATATTTTATATTACCGGTGACAATATCTGTATAGTAAATATCTGTGAATACTTTTTATTAACTCGTATGGTAAAGTGTACTATATTTGTATTATTAATTTGAGCATACATGTTAGTAAATGTGAAAAAAATGTCTAGTAGCGCTGACTATATTTGATAATAACTGTTAACAATGAAAACTATAATAAATATAGTTTAATAATTTTTAATTATAATTAATTAATATAATTTGATTAGCCGGTGACAGCCGGGCGAATTGCCGTCGTATCGGGCAGGATTGCGGGAATCAGACCGGCCCGTGTACTGTAGAGTACTACCGGTATTGAAGCGCCTCGTAATTCTCGTCTGTGGGCGATTGTCCACAGTACTTTTTACACGACGTTAACCATGTATAAGCATCATATAGATATTACGCAGCCACATTTACCGATCACAATTTACATTGAGTACGAATTTCAAAGATTATGAAACAAGCGTAGCGCCATCTTTACGACAAAAGCTGTAGTATCACATATTTATGTAGCTAAACCAATTATGAGTATTATGATATTCCTACTATATAGATATAAAACTATACAGCATTCATTTCATTCCATCTCATTATTAATGCCGTTTTCAATAATCAAAGTAAGGTGACTGTTGCAAGCACCTAACCTAACCTAATTAAACACAACACAGTAAATTTGCTACACCTGTTATTATAACTGTCTTCACTACATTATATGCAATTTATTATATTCACTTGTTGTAAAATATTGTAAAACATTAAACAATTTTATTGCTTTTTTTGTAACCGTGATATAGGTAGGAAAATGCAACGCCGTTGTTCTAAAATTTTGCACAATAGTAGGAATTCTTACTACAATTTCCGTCAAACAGTGAAGTGTAAATATTACAACATGGATTTTTCTCTGTGCAGACACAAACATGCACCGACACGAGTACGTACACCTGTATCACACGTACATAACACGTGTGAGTGGCAATACAGCTTATTGGTCGATTTCTTCGGTAAAGATCGACAATGAATAGAGCAAGGGGTGGGAAGAGCGTTACGAACATTTATGTTAGAAATTTAATATGCATCGAATACCTGGTAACATCCAGATTTTACCTCTTACTATAAGCATGGTAACATCTGGTTATTTTACTCTTAATACCCCACATATTGTCGTTTTGACAATAATTATGTTAATAATTAACATAAAGAGATTTACTATCTAATTTCTACAATCCATTTTTCTCAGTGTACTTACTTTCGTATCGATCAAGGAACTGAACTCACAAGGTTAAACAACCGTATAAGTATAAAAATCTCAGATGCGTGCGATGCAACGCACACAGATCTGTCCGCAAACGGACGAACTCACAAAACAAAACAATATATATACAATACCAGTGAACGAAAACACCTGACTGAAATTAATATAAACAACAGAACAATAAAATAAACAAATTAAACAATCCAAAACATTAACTAAATCTTATTTGAAATTTCTCGCAACATTGACAAACGCTTAACGGAATGAACAAAAAGAAACTGAATTTACAAAAACCGGGGTGCCAGACAACAGCAGTATGTATATGTATATATATTGGTAAACAAAGATGGAAGAAAACATCCATTTATATTGTTGATAAAAGTAAGTGTCCTTCACATTATAGTCAGTATGATTAGTTTGTATTATTATTAATAGATGCAAGAGCATATTTATTGTCTTCCTTTGTTCAGTAAAAGTCCCATATTTATGTTTTATTGTTTCACCATTCGCAATATAGATCCGAAAAACAGATAATGTAGTAATAACGGGATGCATGAATACATCCCCCCGCGCACGGCAAAATTATCACTTGGTTTCAACCGGAAACTGCCGTGCTTTGAGTATTCGCTGAACTGTGAACGAAGTACCTAACCACGTCTCCCAATAGCAGAGAGCGAATTTCGAATGATGCACCGCGCGTGCGATAATTCATATTAATTAACGCAAGAGCGAAGATATAGAGAAGCAAAGGAACCAACCGCTGCGCGAAGCAAGGCAAGCATACATGCATTACATTCATACACCTATTGCGTTCAACCGTGTTTATGATGTGCTAATGTCCGTCATAAATAAACGGGAGCGTTTACCGGAGTAGAGGGCAACCCTGCGCCCGGCGGAAGCAGAGGTGTAGAACGTCCTCGCTCAACCGCTGCGCTGCTACCGTCTCCCGATTTAAACCGAGATCAGTCGGCGGAAGCACTATATCACGCAAACTGCAAAAATATTCCCTGGCCGGAAATAAGACGCGCACCGGAATAAGTCTACCGGGTAGCGTATAGACGCCGTCGACCGGCATATACGGTGGTCACATTGAGATCCTCTCAGGCGTGTGTCAATTTTACGTACTGTGCGTTTCGCAAACGAGCAATCCCGTTAGATCGTAGCCGCGGTTACGGACGTCGGCCGGTAGCCTTGGAGATTCTTTGTAACGGGTTTGCGTAACGAGGAAAAAGGAAATTCCCTAATTAAAACTAATTGCAAATGAAAGTCCTGAGCGAGTTGATGCAAATTGTATTGGGATATAATGTTACATAATATAGAAAGGTGAAGCTCTAACGACATAAAACTCCTACGTATCTCACAAGATGCTTTGGAACTGTTGTAATTATAGGATATAGTATTGACATCTTCTTCGCGTAAGAATGAATTGCTTTTACTACTTAGAACTTTTAATTAAAGGAAGAATTTAATTATCAAGGGGAACATCTGAACAAAAAATTTATTGATCAATCTTTATATAAAATTAGATTTGCTTATTGTAGATACATAAATCGGAATGGTTTACTTGTATTTGTAAACGTATTTGAAACACTTTTATGAATGCTTCTGCCGTCTTCAAAAATGGGTGTGGTTTATACTGAACAAAAATCATCAAAATCTTCGATATGCTGATGCCACAATATACAGGCCATTTGAATTAAAACTAACCACCTCAAATAAATATTTACCTACTGTGAATTATATAAAATTCTGAAACCTATCAATTATCATATCAAAGTCATTTAATTCTCTTTAACATGTATCAAAAAGTCATTTTTCTGAATCAGTAAGTAAAAAGTGTAGAATTTGCAACCTGTGTAATAAAATATGATTCCATTATAATCGTATTTTGTTACACAGGTTTGGATTTTACTTTATTGAATGTCCAAAATGAAGATTAAATTATATAAACGAGTGAGGAAAAATCCTTCCCAGATATGTATAACACACATAGAAATCGATTAAATGACGATATAAAGCAAACAAAAAAAAAACTATATTACCAAAATGAAATTCGTAAAAAGAAATATGATGCAAGCGCTCTATGGAAAACTTTAGGTAAATCTTTTCCCAATGAACGTTTGAATACGGAAATATTGAAAATGCAAGCAATGAATGGTACCACATTAAACGGGCCAATGCAAAATGCTAATGGGTCTGTACAGTTTTGCAGCTAATATTAAAAAGATATATTGTAAACCGTTTACTTACCCATCTGATTTGTTGTATAGTGAAACAGGGTTATTTGACGTGCGGTAATTATATTTCTATAGCACATTAGTATCTCAACATAATAACATTCACAAACTCACTCGGATTGATCATACTCACTACACACGTAGAACTGAAAATTTTAATCGAGCCCCGCAGCCACATAAAGAAATTCTGATAAGATCGTATTTGCACCTAGCCCCATATCTATATAACTTGGTTCCGAGTAATATACGCGCTATTAAACCGAAAAATAGATTCAAAAGCAAAATACGGAAATTGATTCATAACCTACTGCTTCAGGTTGTTAACCTTTTGTTTGGCAGGAACTGTACCTGGCCCAAAAGGGACTACGTTGAAAAATAATAATGTTTTTCCAAACTTTTTTGTGTTCTTTGTGTTCGAAAATATTCTTAAAATTCGACAATCTATTCTGTAGAACTATTATAAGGAATATTTTGAGCTGATATAGAGAATAAAGTTGTAATTAAAAAACTCCGGGAAATAAGACTTGTGCAAGACACACATTTCTATTAAGGAAAAAGTTCAAAATGGCATCTTGACGTTTGTTTATATACTTCCCGTCGAAAGAGTAGTTTCATTGTACACAATGTCAAAATCGTAGATCAAATCATTTCTGGAGTGGGAGTGCTATATGAAGTTTTCAGACATTTTAACAACATGAGTATAAAATTAAATGCTATATCTCACCTTAAGCTTATTTAACAATTAAGCACTCCCAGCTACCGTTAGTAATAAACAAGACGTTTATTGATTTGATATTTACGATAGTGAAGGAATAATCAATATTAATAGCCGAGAATACAGCTTTTACCTTATACTTATCAGTATTACCAAGACATTTTATCGGATTAAAATCTATAAACATCTAAAAAGAAGTGTTACAAATAGATACATATGTACCTCCATACATGCAATGTATGTACAAACGTACTGTGTGCATAACACATAAATATTTTGTTGATTTTTATCATTGCTTTCCTTATACGTATCCGTAGGAATGTATAATACGCTGGACTAGTTTCTCTCGTCGGCAACGAATAAATTTAACCTTTTGTCATTAATGTAACTGAAATTCCGATCGTGACGTATCCATTTTGGTCAGTAATTGACGTTTGAAATTGATTGTCCGGTTACATCAATTTTATACTTGTACCGCGTCGTTCGACAACTACTTCACCAAACAAGGAGCAATTTCCTTCGAGCTGAAATAATGTTTTTATGGAGTTGAGGTCTAGCAATGGAAGTATGTGTTCTCTTATTGCCAAAAGTCATAATTATCATATTCTACCTAGACATCTAGAGGAAAATGTATTGCACAGAAGTAACGAGTACTTAGAATTATACCCAAATTTCTACTATATTTTATACAAAGGTGATTAATTCATTCTATGAATCATAATCTACCTTAAAAAGAGATTTATTATTGTAAAAACCCACAATACCATAAACAAATATTCCTGAATATAATTACTGTGTAATAATAAATGTTGATAGGGAAACTTAACAGTATATGAATTAATGAATTCGTGTAAAAAGCTCTATCAGCACTTTGTTCGGATAATAAAAACGAATTCTGAAATATTTATAGAACAAACATTAACACAAATAATAATAATTAATTAGAAACAACTTCAATAACTTTAACTAATAAATATTATAGCTGGTGATATATAGTAAATTGAAATTTAGAAATGTAAAAGACCTTGAGCCTCACAGAAGAAAAAATCAGAATACAATAACTTGAAAAATATAATAAAAATTGGCATTCTTGCTGGTTTCTTGCCTATGACTTCCTTAGAACCGAAAAATGCAACCATGACGGGGCTCATGGTCTATTGTTGAAATTACCACTGGAAAGAGACTCTAGTTTCTGTCTACCAGGCGTCATCAGCGTCACTCCGAGTGTAAACTCATTTTCATCGCTATCGCAAGCCAAGTTTTATCCACCATTATCGGAAATCAACAATATAGATGTGCGCTCCCTATGGGGCATAAGCCAAACTCTCAACCCACAAAATGACCGCAGCGTAAGTCGATAATGCAGCCACAGATCTAGCTCGGACAATTCATGGATTGTCTCGCTAAATAGCTAGCGTGAAACTATGCTGATGACGCCTGATAGGCAGAAAGTCGAGTCTGTTTCTAGTGCTGTTCACGTGTTATTGCTTTTGCTGCTATGGTGATTCCAACAATAGCCAATTAGTCCCGCCGTGGTGGCACTTTTCGGATCTTATTTTATTTTGGCATTTATCTTTGATGTTTTATGATTTCCATGTAATTAATGCCTTTTTATCGTAAAATGATAGTGTGTGTCACTTCTAGAAAAATAAATTTCCTACAAAATAAATTCTTAAGATTTTTTTTTTTTGCGTGATAATTAGTAATACAGCTATGAAGGTCTTCATTTTAACGTCTTCATAATTAGTCTTTTACAAAATTTAATTAGCTTCACATTTCATTTGTAACTGACTTTCAACTCTCTAATTTTAAGGATTATAATATATGATGGTGGATATTATTGTGAAATTTTTACCTTGTTTGAGAGACTCCATTCATGTTTACCGCACAAGGAAAAAACTTTAGATATAAAATTTGTAGCAAATTCTGTCCTCTATAACTTACTCAACCCTCTTGAAATTTATAATTAAAATTTTGAATCAAAATACCAATTTTGCGGAAATCGCAAATTAAATCTGAGGGTGTCCCGTTTTGGACACTTTGGCAGGCTATCTCAGTTAATAATAAATTTAGAGAATTGCGACTTTATGACAATGTCCTACTTTTTTATGAAATAAAATTGAAAATCTTACATTTTCAAACACCTCCCGTATCTCAGTTGTTATGGAAGTTAGTGAAAATGTAGAAATGGAATATTATCCAGTTTTTATGAAACATCCAGTGGCATGGTTAGTTTTTTTTTTTTCTTTATAGGAGTAATAGTTTTTGAGTTGTAGACCATATTTATGATTCTTTAAATGGAACAGCCTGCATTATTTCTGTTAAGAGTAATTTAGGTCTTTCGAAAATATATAGTAGTTTATACTTATTTTCACAAAGAAGTTCAAAATTTGATATTTTTTTATATTTTATTCTATTTATAACAATAATAAATGTAAAAAATCTGTAAACTACAAACAAGCAAGAGTCTAAAGTAGGTTTTGAAATGACGCCCGTTTTTTGCGAATACAGCACTGTCATGTTTTTGTCATTTGTCTAAACGCATTTAAAACGGTGTTGGGCTTTTTATGGAGAGTTTGATGGGGCAAAACAATTGCCTCACGAAGTTCATCGTATGAAATCATGTCATCTTATACACCACATTTTGTATAAAACCCCACAAAAAGAAATCTAATATAGAAAGCTCGGGTGAGGGCCATCTTACAGGTCCGTTTGTATGTGAAATTTAAATCGATGATAAATCTTTTTTAGAACTCTTTGGGCGTCAAATTTTGCTGCACCAACTTTTATTTTTCTGCAAGAGGTAAAATTCGTGGCTTCTGCATAGGATAACACCTATGTCCTCACTTTCCCTGAAAATCCCAAATTACGCTTAACCGAAATAAAAATAATATACAGGCTGTTCCATATAAACAATTATAAGTATGGTTCTTAACCCGAAAACTATTACACCTAGAAAAATAACTATCTAGGCCAATGAATTTTACGTAAAAAGAAAAGGATAATACTCCATTTTTACTGTTCAGAAATTGTAAATTTTCAATTTTACCCTCTATCTCAAAAACTAAGAGGAATATGAAAATTCTGTGTGTAGCATCTTTTGTTTCACAAGGAAAGTAGGACACTGTCACGAAAACCGCAACTCTCTATCTTTAATAATAACCCTGTCAAAGTGCCCAAAACGGCACACTCGGTATATTTCCTGAAATACGAGTACAACAATTGTGAACATAATACTAATTTGAGCTCGAACTTCTGTTAGATCTGTTATTCAAATCAGAACATTCATTGAAGTTGATTTTAAATTCTACGGTATTCAAATATTCAATTTAATATTCTCTAAATTTCACAAATATTTTAAACGTCTTCTTGCTATGTCTTTCTACCATAAAGACGATGATGATAGGTAACCCAAACGACTTGTTTACTGGACCGTCTTATTGCTTTGGGATTTGGGGAAACAGGCCAGAAGTGGAAAGCGAAGATATCATATTGACACACCGCGAAGAATAGGAGGAGAAGCGCCCAGACTACGAAACGTTTATTCAAATCCCACATGGCGACTGACGTCTTGTGCCGGAAGTTATTTACATATCAATCATAAAGTAAGCCGGGCAAAATATAATGCGCTTTAAAACTGGAGTCGAGCCGTATAATCTCGAGGATTGGCGAATCAATCTAGGGGGGTAGCTGTGCTGCGCTGCCAACGAATTTCGGGGTTCGCGACGTGGAGGAGGGAATAGTGGAAGCAGCTTACACACCGCCGAACCTCGTCGACAAAAATAGAGGAGAGAAGGTGGTTGCAAAAACCGACTGGGATAGAGCGCAGATGGGCCCTTCGGTTCTCGCGCCCTAAATGATAACAAAAAAGTTTTCTAATAGGGTATGTGTTACGGCTTATGTGCCTGATACACTTATAACTTTAACGTAGGGCTTTACGATCTCTCTCTTTCTTTTTTTTACGGATACCCGGTGTCATTTTATTGGTCCATAATTTTAAGTGTTAGGTAGGGTTTTCCGTGGCACTTAGAAGTGAAGGCGTATTTTTTGATATACGCCAGCTAAAATGCAGAAGAATCACTTTTTTCAATTTACGGGGCCGTTACTTAACACTCTTAGATGACATTTGTTCTCGTTGATAGAATTTTATGTGAAAGGGGGTAAGTTATTTAGTGTGGCGTAATTTTTTTTTGTAATGTATATGTTCTCTATCGATTGAAACATGTTTTCTTCGAAAAGAAACTATCTATTAAAATTTAACGTATATCATAAATAAATCTACGATTTCTGCAAACGTTGAAGTCTAGTCCCATCAATGGTTTTTAAGCACTAATAATAAACGCTAAGCTAGAGAGGACCAAAGATTTATATAACATATTTTATCGGTACGATGGACATTGGTTCAACGACCCGCTTTTGCAGAAGAAATCTAGAGATGGGATTGAACAATTGTTAAAGTAGATAAAAAGATTCTCAAAGGATGGAGTTCGTATTGGAAAATGTCAAATAAATGGAATGGTGAAAGGAAAATGGAAGACACTGGAAGGACACAAACGAGGGTAGCGCAGAAGAATGAGATGGAGACGTGGGAGTCCTTCAGCTTAGTGGGGTGCAGCATGAAAATATAAAAACAACGTTAACCAAGAAATATAAAGAACTACTACCACTATTATAGTCAAAACTATCAAGTGGTAATCTCACCAAGGCAGTACAGGCGAACCTCAACTTATAATAATAATAGCGTATATTTAACCAACGATACTTAATTACAGGGCAAAAAGTTAACGTGATTACAACACGTGTTAGACTATACTGTTACAATTAATAAGATAAATAGTAATAATTAATAATGCAAAGAATTAAAGTATTGAACTGATGAACATAATACGTTCTATAAAAATGGTTTCTAAGTAGAATTCGTAATGTCTCGTGCAAGTTGTCATTATTATCGCGTAATTTACGATTATAGATAATAGAAAGCAAATTATATCCATTACAAACAATTTATTTAATACTACATACATAAAAGTAGACTTTTAAAAGAATATATCCTATTACATAGGTACATACCGGGTGTCCAGCCTAAGATGCAACGGTCCCTAGCCGATTTATTATTGTCTTTTCGAAAAAATGTTTCAAATAAATGTTGTCTGGAATCATATTCTACACATGCTAAAATTAGTTGCAGAAATGGCGGACTTCCGGTTGTACCGGCAGTGGATACTAACTTTATTATTTTAAATAGAACACCCTGTATATTATTGCACTTTTGGATTCCTTGTTAAATTTAAATAACAATACGTTAGAGATACATTGGAGCTAAGTTGTACCGTTTCCGAATTACATGACGTTTTTCGAAAAAAATGACATTTGCAGTGTCTTCGGTGTTTGGAAATATCTCGGAAAATACGAAACTTAGAAAGATGCGGTTTTCGGTTTTCGCTTAACCATGAAACAGCACACGTCTTTTATTTTAAAATTGTTGCGTTTAAATTACAGCGTTATTTAATAGGGATCTGTAATTTTCGAACTCTAAAATCATGGCTAACTTGATTTTTTTAAATTGAACGGTATAGCAATTTTTACATAAATGGACGTAAAATTTAATTTTCTTTCGATTTTATATGGATATCATTGTGTCTATCTCCAACGGTTTTGGAGATATTCGCAATTTTTCAGTTTTCCACGATGGATACGTATTGCGAAGCGCCGCCGCCGGTCACCTTCTCGCATTTCACCAGGCTTGGGACTGGCAGCAATAATACTGGCATGCTTAGAAAGTTGTCAACAGAACAAAATAGGACCACTAGAAACAAGCAAACATAGCAAAGATAAAAGAAAACATAACATTACTGGAATATCAATAAATCAGCACAACTACATTACTCTATCCAATGTATGGCGTACGTACACTTCAAGCGTCTTGCTCGCAACAGGCTACACTTTAAACGCTAGTGTTGTCATTGTACAGAGAATTTGTACAACACTATTATATTAAATGTTCAAAATGCTGTCCGTTTTCGGCACTACATAATCGAAATCGCTCTTGCAAGCACTTTTGAGCATTTCTGAGTATTTTTGGTGTGACTTCTTGAAACGCTCTTAAAATACGATGGCGCATATGATCAGGGTTTGTTGGTGGCGTCTCATAAACCTTATTTTTAATGAAAACCCATGAGAAGAAATCGCAGCTTGCAACTGATTTTCATCAAGTACGTAGTTATTGAGGTTCTGTTTTGTACGTGCTACGGATCCAGTACTTACAAAACTACCCAGTAGCGACTGAAATGCCCTCCTATCTGGATGCTTTCTACACGGGTATAATATTTTGTGTAAACTCTTGACGCTAACAAAGCGTTTCTGTAACATTCACCGAGAACGAAAACCATATCTACTAATTCTTCTCGAGTAAGCGACATCTTTAATTATTATGTTACCAAACAGTACTCTGAATGTCAGTTCTGACACTTGGAACACTAATAACGGCAAGATACCTAGTGCGTTTTCCAGCTTGCGTTGACTTTAAAGATGCCGCTTTAAACATCTCAAGTATCTTTTAGACCATTTTGTTTGTTTCTAGTGGTCCTATTGTGTTCTGTTGGCTACTTTCTAAGCATCCCAGTATTATTGCTGCCAGTTTCAAGCCTGGTGAAATGCGAGGGGAAGGTGGCCGGCGGCGGCGCTTCGCAATACGTATCTATCGTGAGAAACTGAACAATTGCGAATATCTTCAAAACCGTTGGAGATAGACACAATGATACTCATATAAAATCGAAAGAAAATTAAATTTTACATCCATTTATGTAAAAATTGCTACACCGTTCAATTTAAAAAAATCAAGTTATCCATGATTTTAGAGTTCGAAAATTACAGATCCCTATTTAATAACGCTGTAATTTAAACGCAACAATTTTAAAATAAAAGACGTGTGCTGTTTCATAGTTGAGCGAAAACCGAAAACCGCATCTTTCTAACTTTCGTATTTCCCGAGATATTTCCAAACACCGAAGACACTGCAAATGTCATTTTTTTCGAAAAACGTCATGTAATTCGAAAACGGTACAACTTAGCCCCAATGTGTTCCTAATGTATTGTTATTTAAATTCAACAAGGAATCCAAAAGTGCAATAATATACAGGATGTTTCATTTAAAATAATAAAGTTAGTAGTTACTTCCGGTACAACCGGAAGTCCGCCATTACTGAAACTAATTTTAGCATATGTAGAATGTGATTCGAGGCAACATTTATTTGAAAATTTTTTTCAAAAAGGCAGTAATAAATTCGCTAGGAACCGTTGCATCTTAGGTTGGACACCCGGTATATAATAAATAATAAAAGTTAATTCTCTCTACCTACATTCCTTATTACAAGAATACATACATATAAACATCTAAGGAAAAAAACAAAAAAAGTGTATGCATCTATCTGTCTATCACTTCTATATTTCGAAACTTGATCCGGGTTTATCGGGATTTTGGTCTGGTTTACTACAAAATGAATCAAATGAAGTTTGAATGAACATTTTCTTTTTTTTTTCTTCATAAATATGCATATAACAAGGTAATTGCTTTTTAATACCTTGACACACTGTAGCATTTCTTTCTTCATTGGGATCGTTTTACTCCGGTGCTTTTAAAGCATTTACAATTTGGTTCAAACAACTACCAATCATTTGAACCGTTAGAACCTTTGTTGGGGCATTACATTCATTTTCATTCTTCTTAATTTCATCTGCTTCTTTTCCAGTTCCATCATGAATTTGTATTCATTTATAATTAGATAATTCGCTATCATAGGACTCTATTAACTCTTCAATATCTGCTGCTTCAATTTCTAAATTCAATTGATATGAGATTTGTATTACTTCCTGATTGATATCTTCATAGTTTATTACAGTTGCTCCGACAACGACGCATTATTGTATTCTTTATTTCATGCCAGCAGAATCCAATATTTTGAACAACATTTAAAATAATAAAAGTCTGCCAATATTTTTTTAAAGTGACGGTTTCATTCACATTAATCGCTGCTAAAGCATTGCCAACAGTACAACGTAAATAATAACGCTTAAAAGTTGCAATTACACTCTGGTCCATAGGTTGTAACAAACATGTAGTGTTGGGAGGCAGAAGCATTACTTTAACATTTGGATATAAATCAGTTAATATTGTAGAATGACCTGGCAGAGTATCAAGAGCTCCCTTTCCCAATTAATGCCCATAACCTTACAGGATAATTATCCTGTAAGATTACAATCTTTAGCTGCATCATGGTCAGCGCTTGCAGATTCACCACATACTTTTATAGTTGATGAAAGTTTTGATTGGTTGGAATTGGTATTAATAATTAAATGTTCTGTCCAATCATTTATTTTTATGTTTTTCATATTTATTCGTCGTTTTTATTTTAATTGATAAAAGGCTTTCAATCATTGATACCGTTTGTTACCGTTGACCGCACCTAAAGAAACTAACATCTAACACATCGGGTATAGGCGCACAGACGTATGTACGTGCATGTTTCAGTTAAAATGAGAAACTACTAAATACGTGTTTGTAAGAACAAAAGAATATGTTCGCTAGTCAAATCAGCGGTATAAATTTTGGCTATTCGTTACTTCGAATGTTCGTTAGCTACGACGTTCGCAAGTTGAGGTTCGCCTGTAAACATGTTTGCAATGCCTGTAACAGAAAGAAATTTGGGCAGTATCGTGCGCACCACCCTCATATAGCAGCATAGAAATACTTATTCAACTTACCAAGACTAGTAGGTGGTAGAAGAATAACAGATATGAAGCAACTACACTATAAAAAAAACATGGAACATACTGCAGAAATTGTATCCAATTTAGATCAGAATTTATTTGCAATAAAGTATCTACTATTAATTGTAACAAAAATTCATACTAATGTCAACAGCATTCTTACTAATGCCAATAGCATTTTTACTACCCCAACTTTAAGCGGGGATATTCCATAGTTTATTACGGGTAAATAATGTAAGATGGTCACATTTCACTATTTACGGCAAATATATCATCAGATTTCTCAAAAATAATTTTTGGTTTGCCGGCCTTGGGCAACTATGCGATGTTTTGGTGATAGCTACAAACAAAAATGTAGAATTACTGAAAGAGTGCCGACAAGTCAAATTGATTGCTCATCGCCTAATCGGAGCGAACGAAACGTTCCAATCCGACTAATTTTTGACGAAACTCTTTTACATCACGGCAAGCGTCAGCGCACACGACGGACATTGCTGATGACATCAGTTCACGTTCCGTTGGACGGGCCCAAATTGCGTCACACGTCGAATCGACGGACCATCAACTAAAGAGGAAAAAACAACGACCCTAATTAAAAATAGCACCACCCGGACCCACGGGGTAGATGAAACGTTCAGGCGACGCTGTTCGCAGGAAGAGCTTTGATGTCAGTTACAAATGTATGCACACTTCTACGCACATTGTTGCGGGCTATTGTAGCCGGCGCCGCGCCGCCACTGTTCCTGTTGTATAGGCGGTAACGTTTCGTTGTATTGTTATGCTCTAGCCGCGTTAAGCGCGTATGAACGATCAGATATTCTATAATCCACTCCGACGGGCCGACCGGTGTTCGCCAAACCGTAAATTTCTGCTTACCCACAATAAATATTTTCGTAATCGATATGACGGGTTGGCGGCGGAAATTAAAAGCGCGATTAATGGTGAAAACTGCAGCCCGCTTTATTTTAAAATCCCCGTTTTTAGCATGCCGTTTTGAACTTTGAGCTAACTTTTTTTTTATACATTTTAATCGATAATTTAGTGCGTAACAGATAAATTTAGGGAAAAGGTATCGAAGGAAATAAAGTATTGTATTACGTATTATTTATTAACCGGTATTCTGTTGGACTATGTCGAACAGGTAGCGATAAATAAAAAAATAGTTATTTACATATCAAGGCTGGAAAGTGACATTTTGTCGTCGATAAGACACTTTCCAGTCGTGATGCCTACAATTTTTTTTTCAGCTACCACATGATTACCAGTTACTAAAATCAATTTACTTGTATTTGTAATGTTCAGAAAGCGGATGGCTCACATTTAAATGACAGATTGTTTGACAGCTATTTTGACAACCGAACCCAGGGACACTTTAGAATTTTCACAGAAGAGAACATAGTAAAGTAACAAAAGTGACGCGTCGGTAGTTTAATTCTGTATCTATGTAATTATTGTACTTTACCGTCCATGGACGGTAAATAACGGAGGTAAAATGCGTTGACCGTTCAATTCGATAAAGTGGCGCTTTCTATCTTCGAATAGGTTTAGTAAGGCTATACTTTCGGATGTGGTAGCCCAAGAAATCAATTTATTCTCATTCTCTTGTGATATTACTACTGAAAATAAAGTAGAATATATCGAGTGATATTGGGAGGTGGATACACTCTGTAACTTTCTTATTATTTCAGATAAAAATTGAAATGTTGGAGGGCTCATAATAGATTACGTTGTGGGTTTTTGCAATAACTTTGAACGTGAAAGCTACCCCCAGTTTAACCGGAAGCGTTCCCAACTTTTGATTTTCAAATGGAAGAGCATGTATTTTTTACATTTTTCGAATCGGCGTGTTACTCTAGGCATGATGAAGCCATCTGTGGATTGTTTCTTTTAAAATAGGTATGTTTCATGTAAATTTTAAAACCGAAACTAGGTGGTTGTAACTCTCATAAATTGCTTTTGGTTTACATTGTTGTCATGAGAAATAATTGTGTCCTTAGATCTGATATTTTCCATTAAAATTTCAAAAACTGTTTCTTAAAAACTAACTTTTTTCAAATGTAAGTAGGGTGAGTCTTATCGATTTTTTTAAAGGATCTTTTTCTTAAATTTCTGGTGCTAAAACTTAAAATCCGTTAAGAAATAAAGATGCAGTGTTAAAATCTTTTTATAATTTTTAAGGTAATTGACACCTATCGTATCTAATTATTCCTAAGCTTATTCAATATGGCCGCCATTATGCACAAGATATGCTCTTGCTCTTCTTAGAGCCTTTTCTGCTACTTTTTTCAACATCTCTGGAGTTATCTCTTCTAATGCCTGTAGAATTATGTCTTCTAGCTCTTGTAGTGTAAGAACTGGTGTAATGAAGACAAGTTCTTTAATGTAACCCCAAATAAAGAAATCAAGCCAAGTTAAATCCTGAGATCTGGCTGGCCACCTTATTGGACCGTTGGTTGATATCACATTGTGTCCTAATGTTTCAGGGAAATATTGCGAAACATCTCTCGTGTTGTTGGGGAGGGGAACACCGTCCTGCGGAAGGTAAATATTTCGGTATAACTGTAGCGGTAGATTATCAAGATCATCTTGGATTTGCTATCTTAAAGACTCTAAATAAGCGTGCCTTCAAACAAAATAGACCCAACAATTCGATGCCTTATAGAATGCCGCCCAAACGTATTTACACCAAAACCCAATCGTTTTTTAAAGTGCCCGCAGGTCTTACAATCCTTCTATTATTTCATGATCAATAACGAACAGTTTGACGGTTGAACCTAGAGTTGTTACAAAACTGAGATTTGTGAGTAAATAAAATGTTGTTTATGAAATTGTTTACTTCATTGTAATTAGTTAACAACCATGTTCAATATTCCAACCTTCTACTTACATCTCCATCGCACAAATGTTGGCTGACTGATTTTTAAATATGTAAGAAAAACTCAGGGAGTTGTAGGTATAACATTTTTAGGTAGCAGTGTGTATGTCCCCCGCTACATAAAATCATTTCGGCATATTGAAGCACTGGTCTATTATAAAATTTGTGTATAAACCTTCAAAATTAAATAATTTAAAAAAGTCATGTTTTTTTTCTGCAATTGGTGATTTTGTACCTGTACATAGATCAATGCCTTTTGACTTAATATATATATATATATATATCTATTACTGTAATTAAACTTGATAAAAGAAAGAAAAAAGAATTGTCAAATAATAAGTTGAAAGTTATTTTTACTAATCCTAGCAGAGGAGACTTGAGTTATTTGACTTGAAGCATTATGAATTTATGGGAATCGATGAAAAGGAATTTTGAAAAATTCTAATTTTGTTACAACTTAACAAGGAAGGATTACACTACTGTGTATCAAAATAAAACTATAGGAAGGAAAACTGATTAATGATGACAGCTATAAAACTATTACAAATGTACACATACAGTCACCCAAGATCTATGGTCTTAAAATTCGTAAAGCTGGAACACCGTTAAGACTGATAATTTCTACTATTAATATTTAAAAGAACAATATTTATGCTTTTTTAAAATTTTCCTTACTGATTCTCTTGATATGTTCACTTCAAGAGCAATTTCTCTCACTGAAACAGGGGATGTATAGGTGAACATATCCGAAGTTTATGTAATTAACTCCCGTATTTTCTTTAATCACTAGACGATTTTCGCGATTAGGAACTGGATTTCTGCGCATTCGGAGTTCCAGTTTTTGAAAATGGCTATAACAGGGAATGCGACGTTCGGAATAGTAGCGGGTCACGGATAATTGTCGGATTTCACAACTGTTCTTTTTGCATTCTCCATAAACCAAAAGCATGTTCATTTTTTTTTTCATGTATAGGTATACTAAGGGATATTATTATTTATGATGACTGATAATTTATTTTTGGTTCGTTTAGACTGGCATAAAGACACAATAATGTACCTGCTTGTAAACGTCAACTCCGTAAAAACATAATGGCGGGCAGTTTGAATAAACTTAGGAATAATTAGATATTATTGAAATTATAACAAGTTAACACTGCGTCTTTATTTCTTAATGGATTTTAAAAATGGTAGCAACAAAAATTTAAGAAAAAACTCCTTTAAGAAAACCGAGAAGATTCACCTCAATGACCATTGAAAAAAAGTTAGTTTTTAAGAAAAAATCATGTTTTGAAATTTTGAGGAAAAATATCTAAGGACAGATGGAAAAAATTTTAAATTCTAATTATTTATCATGATAATAATGCAAACCAGCAAAGCAATTTATGGGAGTAACATAGTTGGCTGTGACGGTTTGATTATATGAAACATGCCTACTTTGATAGAAAAAATCCGCAGATGACTTCATCATACGTAGCATACCACGCCGATTCAAAAAAGGTAAAAAAATACATGGTGTTCCATTTAAAAATCAAACCTTGGGAACGCTTCCTGTCAAACCGAAGGTAACTAGCAAATTCTAAGTTATTGCAAAAACTCGCAACGTGATCTACTATAAGGCCTCCAAAATTTAAATTTTTATCTGAAATAATAAGAAAGTTACAGAGTGTATCCACTTCCCATTGTCACCCGGTATATTATAACATTAAATATCCCTTAACGCCATTACCATACGAAACATGTAAATTGATTAATATCTTGGGCTTCGTATTATTAATAATTTGACCGACGTAGGATAGATAAAGCCTGAAATTTAATATCTTGCCACGATTCCCTATAAGCTGGGTATGTATATATATATACCAGTTACATATTGCTACTCTAAGGGTAGTTTATCCACCAAAAATAAATATTTGCCCCAATCGATACAGCTAACCACTTTCTGTGGAAATTAAAGCGCGATTAACGGAAAGCCGGATTCCTCCTGAGGGTCCGGACGACATTACACAGCGCATACATATATCTCGACGTCGCGTCGTTTACCGCTATTGCCCGGATTTCACCGGCACATTGGCCGCCCGATATTATTACTCCTACTTAGCCACTTCGCCCAGGCTAATTCCGGATTGCGTTAGCCGATTGGGGGATAATAATATTCGACGGTGCGAGGGAATATCTGTATATGAATATCTATTGCCGTTAATGAACGACTGTGGCCGTTATCATTTAAATTAGTTTGCGTTATTATTGCTCACGTGGTCGTAAAATAAATATGCGTATGTATATCATACATAATGTATACTATATATTATATGTATTACGGAAATCCACCTTACCTAAGTGATTTAACGCTGGATATTATATGGGAAGAGCATGCGTACGCATAAGATTTAATCTTAATGCGGCGATAGGAGATCTCACTACAAAGTTATAATTAAATTTGAATAAACACCGGGTTTGTGTACCCACCTGCGCCAATATTACGCCTAAGAAGGTGGCATCAGGACTAATACGACTTAACGGGTAGTTGCGAAACCTGTTGTTTGTTAAATTAAATGTTTATTTAGATAGCTTTAGGTGAGAATAACCGCATTAACATAATCAAGTTTGTAATGCTTATAAATGCTACCGTATTTAGAGCTCTTTTATAGTTTTGCACAGTATAATATAGAGCCAAAGAATATTCCTTAGGATGTTTGTCTTTCTCCCAATGTGCCCAAGAGAGTTTGGCAAAATTTATTCAGAATAATAATAAAAATAAATAGAATAACTGCGAATGTTCTTATTCATAAATAATAGATAATCGTTTTTAAAATGAAGAAATATACCAGAGTATGTACAACAACTAAGTTATAATCTTAATTCAGTAGTATTTCACCTTATTTCGTAAATCTAACGTTAAGCGAAGTATAAAGTCACATTTTTATAGATTGTTTCAGAAAATTTATATAGTTAACTCTATAAAAGAAGAAATATTTGATAATTTTAAACGAGTAAAATACTTTTCCACACCTTTGGTAACTAATACTGGTAAATGACTCTGAAAACAGAGTGGTCCCAAGAAACAACCAACCCTGGCGACTATTTTCTTTCTGTGTAGTATTGGACTATAATATTACAAAAGAAGTTGCTGATGCGGTAGAGCTAGATCATCTTATAACACTTGTAGGCGTAAAACTTGTATGCTTGATATCTCAGTTTATAATGCATGTATTCTATGAAGGAGTATAGATCCAAATTGGAACACGAACAAGCTAACTAAAAGAAAAAAAGTTTTAGAAGAATTCGAAAAATCTCAATCAAAACCCTACACACGAAGCAAAACCCAGAATAGACATATTATGCAAAGATTTTAAAACAGTGGTAGTGCATCATGTTCGTTGTAAATGTGTTGCAAAGAGCTATAGTCTAAAACACAGCCGTTGTAAATTTCGCTCTCAATAAATTTAGAGTATATTTGTAAAACTCACTGTATTTTTGTTCAAATTTTAAAACATAAAAGTAGCTTTTTATAACAATATTTCACATGCATAATTTCTAAGTTTTTGAGAATAATTGCTTGTTATGTTTGTTCGGGACTACTAATTTGTAGACCGATGCGCCGGGGAGAGAACACAGAGAAAGGGCTGAATTGTTTTAAGACGTTTATTTTCAAATAATAAAGTCAGTATTTACAATATATACATAACATATCATATAATTCTCTCTCATAAAAATAAAAAGTATTTTCAGTATTCCGTTTGACGTATATTGCTATACGTATGTTAGTATTTGCTACAGTTTGTATATATGTGTATATGTGTTGGACCTGGTATCCGACGTTGGCTGAGTGCAACCGTTGAAATATACGCACGAAGCGCCGAACGGTCACCGAATACCTTTCCAACTTCTCTTCGTGCTCAGCCCTCTATATAAGCGACGATGACAGGGACTGCAGTTCGTGAGTTACAGCCCGCAGTATACGAGCTCGCTGCTTGTCGATTCACGGCCGGCGGCTCGGCTCTAGGCATCGGCGGTTTTCGGCGCAAGCGCGGCGGCTGCTTCGTTGCCTTGTGCATTGCGCGCTGTCGAATGGAGCAGTGACGGACGGCAACCGCGTTCGGGCTTCGACGTTTCTCGGACTGCGGAGCGCTGTCGGATGATGATTTGAACGCGTACCACGATTGCGAGGCGGCAACCGGGCGACGGTACACTTTTCCGGCCGTAAGCACTTGGCGCGGCACGCTCGCGTAAGAATGTTCTTAACATAACCGCCCCCCTTGAAGGAACCGCCTTCAACACTACACACTTCGAATAACGAACAAATTGTCTGTCTTTGAAACACGGTGATTAACACGACTCGCACAAAAAAAAAAAAAAAAAGAAAAAGAAAATTCATTGCAAATATTGTTGTCGGCGCACTTACTGATTGTCTATAGGTAACGCGCACAACTTTACCGCGGGTCTCTTCATTTCTCCTTGTAGGGTTGACACCGTAGCAGCTCTCACGACGCCATCAGGTCCTGGAAACACCCTGATGATTCTTCCAACTAACCATTTGCTTGGTGGACCTTGGTCATCCTTCACGACTACCAACTGGCCGGGAGTTAGTCCATTTCCATTCCTTCGTTGCCACTTCGTCCGCTGTTGAAGTTGATTCAGATATTCTTGGTGCCATCTCGTCCAAAAGTGGTCTCGCATGAATTGAATGTGTTGCCAACGGCAAAGGGAATTTACTTTAAGATGGGTTAAAGTAGGTTCAGGAATTGTTTCTGGATTGTATCCCATTACAAGGTGTGAAGGAGTAAGGAATTGCAAATCGTTTGGGTCGTTAGATATTGGAGTAATGGGTCTTGAATTAAGAATACCTTCTATTTGGACCAGAAGGGTATGCATTTCTTCGTAAGTCAATGTCGTCTTTCCAATTACTCGATTGAGGTGCAGCTTAACGGACTTCACAGCGGCTTCCCAAAGACCTCCGAAGTGGGGTGATCGAGGAGGAATGAAGTTCCATTTGATTTCACTATTGGCTAAGTAGGCTTGGATCTCTTCCTTGGTGATTTGAGACTGTAATTGCTTCAATAGTTTCCTCAATTCCGTGTTTGCACCTATGAATTGAGTACCATTGTCGGAATAAATATTCGCTATCTTGCCTCTTCTGGCGATCATTCGCTTTAATGCCGCCAAAAATGCTTTTGTTGATAGATTTCCAACTAGTTCTATATGCAGTGCTTTGGTTGCAAAGCATACAAACACAGCACCATAAGCTTTTGTGACAATGTGTCTTCTTTTCATACTTTCCCGAATATAAACTGGGCCAAAATAATGAACTCCCACATTTTCTTCGACATTCATCGGAAGAGATTCTTCCCAGCTTATGTTTAATTTCCATATCTCTTGCATTAAGATTTTGGCTCTCACAGTAAAAGGACTGATTAAGCCCAAGGGATCAAATATTTTGGATATATGCGAAAGTACATGTCTCTTGGTGATACCTTTTTTCCCTGCAAACTTGATCGCTGAATATTGCAAAGAGTCGCTTCTGGTATTCCATTGAAGACCAAGTGTATTGACGCCATCACCTTTGTCCCACTCCAACACAGTATGGCTGCTGCAAGACTCTGGTATAGTTTTTAAGAGTTCTAGGCTGTTTGATGCCCATTTCCTCAGTTCAAACTTTCCCTTTTGTAGAACAGTGGTTACTTGACTAATGATTTCTTTCGCTTCCGCCAATGTGCTTGCTCCAGTTAATAGGTCATCTACATAGAAGTCTCTGAGAATTACTTTTGTTCCCAATGCATAGGCATCTTCTTCTGTAAGTGCTGTTTGTTGCAAAGCTTTGATAGCTAGGTAGGAGGCGGACGCTGTTCCATACGTCACCGTTGTCAGCTCAAAAGTTTGAATTCTCTCTTCTTCAGACTTCCTCCAAAGAATTCTCTGAAATGCCATGGACTTTTCGTTCATACGAACTTGTCGATACATTTTGGCTATATCTGCTGTTAATACATATTTATGCAATCGAAATCTGCAAATGATATCAAACAGATCTTGTTGTAGTTTAGGCCCAACCATCAAAGTGTCGTTTAATGATTTTCCGCTCGTTGTTTTTGCGGAACCATCAAACACAACTCGAACCTTCGTGGTGAGACTATTTTCTTTTATAACCGCGTGATGTGGGAGGTAAAAATGAGGTTCGTTTCTTTCAGCGTTATTTACGAGTCTCATATGCCCCAGTTGTAGATATTCATTCATGAAGCCAACATATTCTTGTTTTAGCGTAGCATTCTTCTGGAATCTTCTTTCTAGCGAATCAAATCTCTTTACTGCTTGCTCATACGAGCCTCCTAACGAGCTTACATTTTCTTTGAATGGGAGTGAGACTACGAATCTCCCGCCACTTTCTCTCTCTGACGTCTCCGCAAAATGAAATTCACAATTGCTCTCCTCCTGCGATTGCACTTGCCTCTCGGCAACGGTTTCTATTTCCCAGAATTTCTTTATATTGCTGTTTAATGACTGCAAGGTTGATGCATTGCATATCGTAGACGTGTTTGGTGAGGTCTCAGGTACCATGAGCTTTCCAGCAATAATCCATCCAAAAAGCGTCTTTTGTAGAAACGGTCCGTCTCTGTGTAGCTTTATTTGTCCAACGCACAGCAAATGATAAAATATTTCTATTCCTATTAACATATCAATATCCTTTGGTATATTGAATTCTGGATCCGCTAATCTCACGTTCTTAGGCACTTGTAAGTGTTCGCGCGGAATGTGCACTAATGGTAGCTTTTCGGCTATTTTCTCAAGTATCAAGCAGTTGATAGTGCGCTGAAATCCATTGCATTTCGATTTCACATCAACATTCACTGAATGGGGTATTTCTTTCCTGCTTTGATTTATTCCGCTCAATACAACATTTGCGTGCCTCTTCGGCAAACGCAGAATTGTAGCCATTCGGTTGGTTATTAAATTCGATTGCGATCCAGAATCAAGCAACACTCTGCAGTTGTGCTTACGTCCTCTTACATCGCTGACATTTATAACTGCCGTAGAAAGCATCGTGTGAGTGTTTACACTGTTGCTGCTGTGCGTTGATACTGACGTCGAGGTTCCCGCTCGGGGTGAAGGAAACTTCGTCGGCCCATCAGACTTCTTAAAATAATGTAATAAGCTATTGTGTCGCTTATCGCAATGCTTGCAGCATCCTTTTGACGAGCAATTGCTAGCCATGTGATTTGGTCTTAGGCAATTCAAGCATAGCCGCTTACTTCTAGCTTTCTCTTGTCTTTGTTCTACACTAAGACCTAAAAATGATTTGCATTGGTAAATCAGGTGATTACCGTCGCAGAAATTGCATTCGCTTGTCTTGTGTGTTGCAACGTTAGCCGAAGTTTTATTCGCTAACACACTTTGCATTGGTTTCCCAATTGCTTCTAAAGTTTGGCACTTTTGTGTTAAGAAATTTGTCAATTCCTTGAACGTAGGCATTTTTGTGCCTTGTATTTTACTTTCCCATTCTTTGAATGTCTGGGAATCTAGCCTTTTGGTTATTATGTGCACTAACAAATCATCCCATTGCCCTATGGGTCGCTTTAACGCTTCTAGCGCTCTACTGTGCCTTTGGACACCATCTAATATTTGCCGTAGCGTATTTAAATTCTCTTTGTTTGCATGCGGCAACTCAAAAATTGCATTGATATGCTTTTGCACTATCACTCGTGTATTGCTATATCGGTCTTGTAACATTTGCCATGCATTTGCATAGTTATCTGCTGATATTTCTAGAGAATGCAAGACATTCGATGCATCTCCTTTCAGGCATGACTTTAAATAATGGAACTTATTAATGGTCTGAATTCTGCTGTCGTTATGTATCAACGAGCTGAAAGTGTCATAGAAGGTGAGCCAATCTTCGTATGCACCATCGAACTTGGGTAGTTCTATTGTGGGCAATTTTACTACGTCCGACGACGTATCAGTTTTGCCACTTGTTTGTTTCGCACTGGCTTTTAATATGTTTCTGAAACGAGCTTCGAGTTCGAAATACTTCTCCTCGAATGTGTCTCGCTCAGTATTCTCTAGCTCGGATTCGTCTAGTCCCTCCAACTTAGACTGAATCCTGTTAAATTCATCGTATAAGTTCGTGAATTTCTCATAGCGCGCCTTGCATTGCTCGATGTCAAGTGCGTCTTCACTTTTCTCTAGAAATTTTCCTGCTCTTGTAAGCAATGATTTTAGCTGCCTTCGGTGCAGTTTGTACGCAGAAATTTCTGTTTCCATTCTGCCCGTCTTTGTGTAATGCACCTTTACACAATGTATGTACTATATTTAATAGTATGCTTTTTGATCCGAAAGAACGCCGTGTACGTCTACGGTATCAAATCTCAAATAGGTCTAAAATCCTATTTCACACACTGTGTCTCTCAAATCCGGCTCGAAGGACCAATGTTCGGGACTACTAATTTGTAGACCGATGCGCCGGGGAGAGAACACAGAGAAAGGGCTGAATTGTTTTAAGACGTTTATTTTCAAATAATAAAGTCAGTATTTACAATATATACATAACATATCATATAATTCTCTCTCATAAAAATAAAAAGTATTTTCAGTATTCCGTTTGACGTATATTGCTATACGTATGTTAGTATTTGCTACAGTTTGTATATATGTGTATATGTGTTGGACCTGGTATCCGACGTTGGCTGAGTGCAACCGTTGAAATATACGCACGAAGCGCCGAACGGTCACCGAATACCTTTCCAACTTCTCTTCGTGCTCAGCCCTCTATATAAGCGACGATGACAGGGACTGCAGTTCGTGAGTTACAGCCCGCAGTATACGAGCTCGCTGCTTGTCGATTCACGGCCGGCGGCTCGGCTCTAGGCATCGGCGGTTTTCGGCGCAAGCGCGGCGGCTGCTTCGTTGCCTTGTGCATTGCGCGCTGTCGAATGGAGCAGTGACGGACGGCAACCGCGTTCGGGCTTCGACGTTTCTCGGACTGCGGAGCGCTGTCGGATGATGATTTGAACGCGTACCACGATTGCGAGGCGGCAACCGGGCGACGGTACACTTTTCCGGCCGTAAGCACTTGGCGCGGCACGCTCGCGTAAGAATGTTCTTAACAATGTTCTTTTTTTAATGTTTCACGATACCAGTAAATGTGAACAGATCAGCAGGGTTAAAAAGGCGTGCAAGTTTAGTCGAGGTTCATATTGATACAAATAAAAAGTGATGCGCCTATAGCACAAATTTGTTTTCAACAACAACTCCTTTTGTTTATTTAACGGTACTACGTGTATGTTAGGCACAGATGCCGAATTCGCACAATTCCCGGAATAAATAAGCAAATCGTTGTGTGAGCAGAGTCAAATGCTCAAATGCCGAAACTGTTTTATAAATCCGCCATGGGGTAAATAATTTTGAGCAGTAGGCGAACTGTTTTATATTTGATCATTTGGGGAAGGGTATAAATGATTTGTTGTTATGCATCTTTAGTTTAGCATCATCTAAATTCTATTAAATTTTAGAATTTATGTAAATTTTCTTGTACTTGATACAATTTCTTTATTAGCATTAAAGTTCTAAACACAGAGTAATAAAATTTATTAAGGATTAATAATAATAGTAGATACAATTTTGGTGCGCAAAAATGAAAAAAAAAATTTGATTTCCAAGAAAAACGCGTAAAACTAACAAACATTTGTTACGACAATTATTTACAAAGCCGTGCTATGTTCTAATTTAATATCAAATGTAACAAATCAATCTAAAACGATTACAATTTTGAAATTAAAAAATTATGGATATCTTGTATTTTTATAAATAAGCGGCTATCATAACATACAAAAAAGAATGCTTATGGAAGGAAATAGAATAAATATTAACATTTTATAAAAAACGCAACACAAAAAAAACTATCGGAAGATGAAACCTGATGTAAAAAGTAAGTTTTATCATACTAGTCAAAGCATTAATGTGGCATTACGCTGTATTTAATTACGATACGGTCCATCCATTTCTGACCTTTTTAGAGTATGTAAAATAAAGCTTTTTGGGTATTTAATAGCTCCAAAACTATTCCCAAAGTGGGGAGTTACCTAGCTACAGTGTCAAAAAGAAAAACTAAACGTAACGAAAGATTATATCAAATAAATGACGAAAAATAAAGATTGTACAAACTATTCAACTGGTCATACGCCTAAATGATCAAATGTAAAATGGCCGGAATATAAAACATTTTCAGCATTTGAGCATTTCACTATGCTCAAACCGCGATTTGTCTATGTATTTCGGCAATTGTGCGAAATCAGCATCGGTGTCTATCATATATGAACATTTGTACGCATTAACACAATCTTAATCATTGATAAAAAGTAATCTGTAACCTTAGTTCATCGCTTTACTGTTCCTTGATTTTTTTTTATTGTCTGTTATTCAGCTGTGCGCGGATAATTGAAGCAATAATAACTGAAATTTCCAACATACACGAATAATGCGGCGTAAAAATAACTTGTATACATTTTTTATCACAATTTCTTTTTTGAGAAATTTGCTTGCGACATCAGTTTTCTTTAAGTAGCCGAATTATCGCGATTACTGCGTCTTAACATCTGGTAGTTGCATGCTATGCGTTTATACGAGTCGTCAGTTGTTGGAGTACGTTGCACAAGGGGGAGAACTTTGGAAAGGCACTGTGAAGGTAGACTGTAAATGGTGCACTCTTTATAATATAGTGAGGGAGTGGAGATATTAGCTCGTCTTATTGCTGCAGCACCTTTCATCTGTGCTGTGCTCGCGACAATAAAGAATGCACGCCTCCCTAACGGTAATAATACGTCTGAAGTAATGAAATTGCGAATAAATCCTAATAACCGTTCTCAAGCTGAGTGCTGCGAATTTTCCTACCCTTGACAGTACATACCTACGGATAGGTAAATTTTGTGCAGCTATACATAATTAAACTAAAAGATTTCCATTTTGCATTACGTGGTAGATGAGTACAGGTTTTTCCCAATATCCGAATAAAACTCAAAACATCTGGATGTAATATTTGGTACAAACCAGTCGAATAAAGTAGCAATTGGCGGCAGTTAGATTTTTATTGAAGTGACTGGAACATTGTTTCCAGTATGAAACCATACTTCCTTAAGAAGATGTATAATGAAGAGGCCGTATCTGTAACTGTTACTGTTGAACGATATCTGCAAATGTTATGAAATTATATAATTCCACGGAAATAAAACGAGCACGAAGGAATTGAAAACATCATTTTATGCGGGGTGGAGCACCCCCACATATTTACCGGCCAGTTAAAGAATTGTTAACTGCTATTTTCGTGTTATAAGCGGGCATTTTTTAAAATTCTTGGCCTCCAAGATTGTCTGATCTTAACCCAGCGGATTGCTGGCTGTGGGTTTTTTTTTTAAAGTTTGGTGTTTAGTACACGACCAGGAACGCTGGCATTATTAAAGGACTTGATTAGGGATTAAATTGATACAATTCAACCAGAAATGCTGAATAATGCTGTGTACAATTTGGAGGAACGATTGATGGTTGTACAGCAGCAAAATGGACGACATATCGAAGATTTGCGTTAACCACTATTGGAAATAAGTAATCGCATTATTCAAGTAATCTAATTTCTTTCACATACTATTGTTAACTTAATTTGTTAAAAATACATAATAAGCTGAAATACTCATGTCTTTAACTTTTAACAACGATTTACAATTTTATTTATAACTAACAGTTTGATTAGTTGAAAATACTGCTTTCATTGGTATTAGATGTTAGTAGAATCGTTATGTTGGAGTGAACACTCGACAACAGCCTTATACGCATCGTCTTGTTCACTGAACAAATAAATATTACCCACTCCATTGTCGGCAGAAAATAAACAAGCGCATGATTGATTCCTTGACACATTCGAATGTTCACCCACCGGATTTGTTGTCTATAAGTTTGCAAAGATAAGGGAGATAACTATGGGGCAACTTAAAACGAATTAAATTAATATTAAAGTTTATCTGTGCTGAAAGGCATATAAACTATTTTTTGTTTTTATAATTACTATTGACGAAAATCTATAAATCTCAAGCATAGCTTGCAGAAACAATACAATTCCAATGATTCAAATCTTCGCAAAGCTTACATTTCAGTATTTATCGACACACATTTTTTTGGAAGTGCCCAAAGTTGAATTAATAATAATTCATATTCATGTTCGTGCTCATTGCAATTCCCAACGGCCACCATATCTACTCGTTAGTTTTAAACTGCCGAGGGTCATGGAAATAATGGGATCCGTCGTAATGGCGCATATAATTTCTCGATAACATTTTTCGGTTTAATATGTAAATCCGGCGCAACGATTCCGCACAATGTCCGCCGACATAAATAATAAGACCGCCGCATTATGGTAGCATTGTGCGATCCGCCCGGGCTTCGGAATGAATTTAGCGAAGACAAGTCGCACACAAAGGAACCGTTTCGAGCGGTTTTAGAGCTTTTCACGGACCGCCCAGAAAAACGAGCCAGTACGGCGAACATCTTTTCTCATTCTAATTAATTTGCTCTGGCGCTGTTGTTGTTGTTATTCGCGAGCGTCCGTTGTTGTGGCTTCGTACTTCTTGAATTTCAATTTGTTCCAGATCTACGCCTAACGGATGGTATTCAGCTCTGAAAAATCGTACTGAATCTGTCAAATATAACGTCTGTTGTTTCTGGAAATTTATGCAAAACGAAATCATAAATTTACGGCTTTAAACAGAGAAAAACATAAAATTCTTAACCTAGAATTTAAGTGAAAATCGTTTGTCAATTTATTAATATCCTTTAGCAGAATAATATAACATGACACTTCACAAATATGTAAATAAAAGCTTACAAAACGTAACAGCAACTCAAATCATAATAAATTCTCTTCTCTCAAGACCGCCCGTAGTTGAGGAAGTATAAATACCTTTAAGGGCCGGTATTTCAATCTCCTAGTAAAAGTTATTAACCGAATAACTGAAATAACTGTACATTTTTTCTATATATATTAGCTCAATTGTTATTAGATACCCTTATTTGGAGGTTTAAAATACTGGCCCTAAAAATAATTTGCACTGGATATCTACCATATTTGTACCAAATATCAACATAAAAGCGATCATGGTTGCAGTGAAAGAATATGTTCTTTTTTATTTTTTTTTCCTCGAAAACCACTTCATATATTTTTCAACGCTTTATATATGTGATAGATTCTTATACAAGGTAATTATTGTTCATATGCATCTATTGCCAAATATACTAGATACCCAGATTTTATTTGATTGATTAAAGTAAAACAAAAACTCATAGCTTAAATATTTAGTCAATAATTTATTTTAGGCTTAATATTTTTTTTCCGCGACGAAGACTATTGATATCTTAAAATCTTGAAACCAAAATTGATGTAGACGGTGATTCATTAGGGTGGCCACCGGCCATTTCTCAGTAGTCGTTGGTCCTAGAGCATAGGAATGTTTGGGTTTTGTGGTAAAAAAAATTATTATAACAAAAAAATCTGTCTCACAGTCGTTGTTTGTCATTCCAACGTTATGTGTCACTTAAATTTAAATGTTGTGTTTTGAATTATTACTTATTCCTTCTTATATTTAATTAAAGTACTATAGTAAATGTGACGATTCCTTAATTATAATACAGTACTTTAAATCATATTGGAGATACAGGAAATAAGTTATATGTATAATGCTTGAAAAGGTTGTTAATCAATACAACGAAACGATCGTAACAATAAAAATAAAAAACAAATGAAGAGTTTTTTGTTATAATAAATTTTTTGACCACAAAACCCAGAAAGAAAACACTAATTGCAAGTATAATCTCAAAGTTCAAATTAAAACTAAACTACATAAGTTTATTAAAGGTTGGTTAAAAATAATTGTAAACTAAGTAGCTAATAATTATCTATAACTTCGGTTCATGACATTGCACCTATGCGTTGGAAGTAGCATACTTTTTGTCACACAAAAGCCTAAGTGGCTTTAGTGAATGTCAATCGATTTTCAAAAATTTGTACTCATTGTGAAGGAAACATTTGTCAATTGACATTTTATTTAATTTAAATAATATGTATTGTGTTCTCACCTTTAGTTACTTTTAATATGTAACATCAAATTAAAGATAGTCGTTAGCAACAATTAGTCATGAATTAGTTTTAATTATATTGTCAAATATATTATGTGAAGTGGCCTATAATGATTATAACGTTTGACAGTTTAGTTACTTTACTTTTTTAAATGTTACCTGGAATGTCAATGCGTTTGCATACACTTGGTTCCTTTAGTAAGCACCAATGTCACTTTACGCAGTATGTATGTATTTATGTACGCTTTCGAGTGCGTAAAGTCGCTTATTACACAATATGAGTACATCGAATTTGGTCCAGCTTTGTCAAAACTTTTACTCAACATTTCGCTGTTATAATAATAATAATAATAATAATGCTGTTCATACTGAAAGCAGTTAATTTTATTATTTTGATATCCAATTATGCAAAATTTTAGTTGCTAAATTATTGCATGTTTTACTATAATATTTATATGTGTATATATATTTTTTGTGCTTTAAATACATATTTAAATTTACTCTTCTTAAATTTTTATTTAAAAATATTTGGGTATTGGTATACTGAACGTTCATAACATACAAGTTCAACCGCCTAATTATATTTCTCTGCCATCCTCCTTGGTGTAGCACACAATTGAGACACCACATAACTCGAAAAAAAGTGTACAAGTCGGACGAATCGAACGACGCTGGATTGTGGTAGGCCCGTAAAATTGAATTTATCAATCAAGTGTGGCCGTGACCGTACGACCTGTGGCACCGGACGTGCCCGGAATAAAATCGCCTATCTATCGGAATTCCAGACACCTCCGTCGGCAGCTTTACAAAACCGATCATGAGCTTACGTTCGCGGAATTTTTATTAGGTGCTGTATATACCAGAGACTTCTGAAACTCGCCGTACCTGAACACAATACGTGCAAAAGTAAGAATGAGAGGCGAAAGTTGCATTCTGTTGTCCGTCGATCAGGGCAATGTTCTCTTTAGCAAGCAATTCTTTGACGGGAATTGTAAATCTAAACTACAGGCGACGTTTCTTTCGATTGTAAGAAATACACAAGTCGCGTTAAAATTCATAGGATTACTGTGGTAATCGAACAATACCTGTTTTCTTTATTACTTTTGAGTAATTGTTGCAAAAACAAGACAAAATAGCTTTTATTTATTTGTTGATACCGTTAATTATGCGCATTTCCAAACTCTAATCAGGCATTTTCTCCAAAGAGTATCTTGAGATAAAGGTGGCATTGCTTTTTGAAGTAATTGCTTAAATATATCCGAAATTTTAATTTTCAAAATACTCCCGTAAATATCTTATCCCTATAAGATGTTTACGCAGTTCAATAAACATATAATGAATTTTGAAAATATTTGCTATGATCAGCACCCTGCACATTTTGGTTTAATTTGGGCAACTGATTTTTGTAATAAATAGCAACAATAAGGCTCCCATTAGAACCAGAATCGGGCGAGTAATAAGGAATTTGGTTGAATTGAAAGAAAAGTCGTCATCACATCCTTTTACTGTAATCGCGAAATAAAATATTGGCAGCGAAAAAACGACCTTTTTTAAATTATTTTAAGAAGAAACAAGTTATATGTGTTCTAGCTAAACCTATTGCATTGGGACGAAATTGTAATGGAAATAAATAATTTGTTGGGATTGCTATCCGAAGATCCGAAACGTTGGTCTATTTCTTTTCAATTGTATGTTTTGCCTATAATGATACACACAATGCGAACGCAACATACAATAAAACTTATTGAGCGTTCGGTGTTTAGTGCTCGATCCTGTTTCATTGAAAAAATGTCTAAAAAACGGCTTCGTTTACTACCATCGGTTATTGTTATAGATGAACATTTTAATTGGAATTTGAATTTTAGTGACATAATTGTGGATTAAAATGGTGTATTTAAGAACAACTCCAGAAACTGTACAGGGGCGAATGATTTAAAGAAATTTTTTCTCTTAAATATTTGAGTTACATGATATACCTGAATACTGGTTATTATTATAAAACTTTATACTCTTGCCCAGCACCAGTAAAAAAACCTGAAGATCACATACAGTGTGTAACCTTTTTTAATATCAATTTTAGGAAATTTATTTCATGAAAAATATCCTAATGTAGTTGTATCAAGGCCGGCTTTGAAAAAGTTAATAATGATGTATGATGATATAGGATACGTTACTGACTAGAAAAGGTTACGGAAAAGTTACACCTAGGACGATGCTGTAAGTATTCTGGCAACGATGTCTGTGCGAGAAGACCCAAAAAAGTCATTGCGCCGAAGAGTTGCTGAAATAAATTGTGGCCATATTTTATTACAAAAAATCTTTAAGGTTAACAAAATGTATCCCTATAAACCCCAATTTAGGCATACGTTAGAAATGGAGACCATGCATTTAGATTAGATTTTTGTTTCTGGGTAGGTGAAAATGTGATGAACCATGTGTCAAAATTTAATGTTCTGGGGTGGGACTCTGTGTACTATAGAATTCTATTTATCGCTTCGTTTCTACATCATTTGTACTCTGTGTGGCAATAGTCGCTTTCTATGTGCCGCCATATTGTCGCCTAAGATTCGATACGTCCACACACCTCGCTTTAAAGGATAGATAGATCGTTTAGAAAAGGATAGTAATTTACCAGTTGATAGCTTACTTCACATACTTGTTTGATTTCACATTTATCCAGTGAAAGAGGTGTATAATGTTTTATATTTTTAAAATATAATAAAAATACACTTGTAAGTTCGTTATATTACAAATATCACATGTTTTAATCTTACCTGCTATCTACTTCAGTGTATACAATACACTTTTAGTAGGAATATGGTAGGAATTCGTTTAAATTGTGGTGCAATTGAAATGTTAGTGTAGTTATATTTAAAGAATATAAAGTTAATAATTTCTACCTATCTAACATTGTAGTTATTAAACATAAACATGAGGGTCACATAATTGGAAACATCTAAAGCAATAAATAAAGATTAGCGAATAAAATATGCAAATATTTTTCGCAGCCCTAACCTTAACAGCTTTTCTCACTGACTGCCTGATGCCACCTGTCATCCACCTGTGTTGTCTTTTTCATAAAAATTAGTAAGAACCCCATGCAAATTATTCTGAACGGTTGGTGTTCACCCAATGAGGCGATTAAATTTCTATTCCTACATTCACTACAGTACTATAGGCACACAGAGTACCAAATCACCATATTGTCGACTTCAAATGTAGAATACTACTATAGAAAACGAAAATAGAATTCTATTGAGTCCCAGCCCAGCGATGAAGCAACATTCAGTGCTAACGACATTGTATCTTCTCAAAATAGTAGATTTTGGGCGTTAAGAAATCCAGACTTTAAAGGAATCAGCGATACAAAAAAAAAAAACGAATGTTTGGTGTGGGATGTTATGTAACGGGATTTTAAGACCTTACTTCATTGATGGAAATTTAAACCAACACAACTACTATGAAATTATAAATAGAATTTATCTTCAGCAGATTGCGAGACAGAAATTTCACAAATAGATGGATTGGAAGATATGGCTTGGCCTACAAGATCCCCTGATTTAACCCAAATAGATTTTTTCCTTTTGGGTTATTTAAAACAGAAAGTTTATGAAGAACAAATACCAAATGACCTGCAATTATTAAAACAGCGAATTCGAAAAATTATTCGTGAAGTGAATGGCGATATGTTAAGCAACGTTTACAAAGAATTTCGTAATAAAGCAGAAAAGTGTGTGGAAAACGGAGGCTAATATGTTTAATAATTTGTTAGCGTTTTAAGATGATCTTTTATTGCTATTGATTATTCCAATTTTATTGTTTGTATGTAGAACAAATAAACGTCATAACTTCATCCATTATGATTAGGTAATGATTATTTTAGCTGTTCTTAGGGAATTTGTGATAAAACAAAATTTCTGGAACTTTGACTTCCTTACTGCAATTCAAGTAATACATTAGTGAGCTGATCTAAAATTGTAGTACCTAAATACTACCACAGAATACGTTTATTATAAAATATTGATCTCTGTATAAAAATATTTTTCTCTGTGTAAGATAATTGTCTAATACGAGACTGGAAATTATTTCTTGCTACTGCACATTAAAGCTCTTTTGAAATTATTATATACGGTACGAGCGTACTAAATAGAATCTAGTCCGACCAAAGCCGTTCGTAATCAAAAACTAGTGTTTAATAGAGCAAACCTAATCACTGCCAATTATCAGCTTATGAACCGTGTACGTAATATGTTGCAATATGTGAAGCGGGTAACAGCAGGCAATACATCGTCATTTTAACGTGACTTCCTATAATTTAACCGATTGTTAAGCTAATAATTACGAAATAGAGATAATATAACGAGCTGAGGATTAATAGACACCGATAGCTGGCCGCTTAATCAGGAAGCAATTGCGTCAAATCAATGAACTAACACGTTTTAAACATTCCTGAAAATGTATGTATTCCCTAGCAGCACAAGAATCGGCATGATATCGGCTAAGCTTCGTCGATATTGCTGACCGATGTCGTAATTATAGCGGCCGCTGATATCATACCGATACAAAATGTGAACATTTTGCAATATTGGTTCGATATCGAAATTCCAATACTTATCCGATATCGAAATTCCAATATCTATCCGATATCGAAACTCCAATACCTATCCGATATCAATACAATTAAAATTAGATACAATATCATCAGTAGACCGATACATGATTGATACTTACACAACGTTTTCTATGCTCCGCCGATAAAGTTCTAGTCGTCCTGGGATATCGCACCGATATTGGTGTGATGACTAATTTCTACATATAAGTATGTAGTTTGTCTATCCACGATAGTGGATATTTATACAGGCTGTCCCAAGAGTAGTTCCCGAAACGGAAAAGGGTTATAAAGAGTATAATTTCGAGTCAAATTAGCCCCATATGTGATTATTCAATTCTAATAAGGTTTTTGCGAGTTTTATAAAGATCTTCCACAAAAAACGTTCATAAAATTATAGGCAAAAACAGTATTTTTTTGTAATGTTAGAATTTAGAAAGAAATTAGAAACCATCAACGTCTTCTGAAATATCAAAGCCGTTAAACAAAAGAATGTACCTTTGATAATATCACAATGTTTAATTTCAATTTAACTTCATTCTTATTGTCGTACTCTTTGTTTGTTGATAATTTAATGAACGTTTATATGAAGGAAGATTTTTAGAAAAAATAAATGATTCGTAAACTATGCATCGAATAATAATCACACCTAGGATTAGTTAGACTGGAAATGACACCCACTATAACACCTTTGTATTTGAACATTTAATTTCGGGGCAGTCTCTATAGTCATATTCATATTGAACAATGCGGAAAAAATACATCAGATTCATAATCACATTGCACATGTAATGTTTTTCAAATTGTTTGCCACCATTTTCTGTGTATAATAATTCATGACAAAATAGAATATTATGCGCATAAAATAATATACATAATGAAGGAAAGACTTTATGTAATAGAAAGCAAATAAAGCAATAAATTTCAAGAAAAAGTACTAATATAAAAATACTTAATATGTTTATTTATGAGTAATCGACACAAATATTTAACGACATAATTAATAAAAACAAAAACTGAAAATAACTAGGAAAACATGAAACCGAAAACAAACTCAATATGTGCATATTTTAAACGAAAAGTAATTTAACATTTGTTACAGTTTAATTTTTAACAAATCAATAACAACAAAAATTCTAAGTAATACCTAAAAAAAATCCAGTCGTCTAAATTATTCGTTCGCTAAAGAAGTTATATTCTTCTTCCTTTCTTTTCTGCCCCATCTCATCTATTGATATTCGTTTCTGTCCCATCCGGCTGTTTGACTCTAATTGCTTCTGTAAATAAAAATAACAGTCTTGATATAGAGTTACAAATAAAATAATAATGCATGTAACATTACCTAGAAATACTATGTATATTTCCAATTTATCAAAAGCTTCTTTGGATTGTCTCTATTTTCATGAATAATTTACATTAATACTTTTCGAGAGGATTTGTTTTAATATTAGATATATGCTTCCTTTAACGTACTTCCCCCAATTAAGCACCACATACGTATCTAAAAAAAAGTGTTTTTCTTTAGTGTACCTATATATACAGCATCGTATAAAAGATTTAATTTGTCTGAAGTACGCTTGTCATTTATTTTATTCTATTAATGCGAAACGTTTTTTATGCTACACATATTGTAGAAACAATGCTTTCACGTAAAATAAGAAATTTACAAGCGTCTTCCATTTTGTTAACGCTGCATATTTACACAATAAATGAGTACTAATCATTAAATTAAATTATATACTTGATACATACATAAAAGATTATTCATAAAAATTTCCTTACCTTATAAGCTTCATTCACCCATTTTGTAATGTGCACAACGCTTACTATTAATGCAGCGACAAAATAAATAATAGCAACCACTTCACCTGGTCGTCATGCTCACACTACAATAAGGAACGCTACGATGGATTGTGGTAGGTGGTGGTGGTAAGAGATTGCGCGTAGATCTAACTCCCATAAACATTGCGTTTAGATGCCAATTTTTATAATCACGGCGGAGTTAGAAAATTGCATTTGCATATTCTTAAGTTATCAATCGCTTCACCTTCTAAAACTGTTTTATAGTCGATATTAATTTTAATTTCACAATTGATGTCTCAAACGTTGAAATTTTATATCTGAACGCTCTTGTAATGCGGTTATATTTCAATCAACCAGTCCGTATAGATTTAGGATATTAGCCGACTTCCTATCGTCAAAAAAATGACAATAGTCAAATCCATATACCTCATTTCTATCAATATCGAAGCGGCGTTTATTAATGATATCGCCCTGATATATGTCTTGAATTTCCAGCCGATGATCAGCCGATACATCAAACGTTCAACCGATATTTTACCGATAATGGATCTTTTGTATCGCAGTGATATCGTATACTGGTAGAAAGCCGATATCGGCACAATATCTTTGATATCGACCCGACATCAGGATATCGGCCCTATATAAAGCCGATCATTAGCCGATGATTTGTGCTGCTAGGGTTGTTACCAGAAGTAAAATTATATTAAATAAATATACATCCGGAAAGTTGGGAAATTTAATTCAGTCACTAAATATGTAATGTGAAACAATTTCTCTTTCAGAAATGCAAGTACCCGCATTAAAAGCGTCTATCCGTTTAAATTGAACCAGAGACGTCCTACGTAAAAGCAACCTTTTAACGTGTATTCCCCCTTACTAGACTCTCACAGAAATGTTAATGTGTACACACTATCAATCATGTCGCGGATGTTATCAAGCATTTTATCATGTAAAACGTCATTTATGCAGACGATGATGAAGGTATTTCAGGCGAACGTAATTTTTTTAAAATTCAAGGGAGCGTTGAATGGACTTATCTCCGTGTCGCATTTATATTTTGCCGTTGTCGTCGAGAGGGAAAGCGCTACCAGCTACTACCCACAGGTCGTATACAAATCGCTGTTAAATGTACCTAAACATGTAAATTACATAAAATATCATCATAATCCTATTATATGGTAATAGTAATGGTAAGCGCGTTAACTTCATCTAGATTGTAAAAACGGCCTGGTTAAAATAATCCAAGGCGTTTTTATGCCTATAATATAAAAATCAAAACTCTTAATTTATTTCTAAACTTCAATTGTGATAATAAATATAAAAAAAATATTAAGTTTGTGTGTGTTGTGTCACTTCTTGGTTATGAGAGAATACAATTTCCTGGTGCAACGCTACAATCGATGGTTGCATAGGTGGGAAAATAAAAATAAAAAAAAAAAGAAATTAAATTGGCCCTTTTTCAACAATTTACAATACCAAAAAAAAAAAGGGGGGAGGGAACCGTTATGCTCACTGGTAACTTAAGATACATAAGAGGGCCCCGCAGCTAGGGAGAGTGGGTCAAGTTCTTCCGACTACAAACAAATAATGAAAAAGGGCGCCACAACCGTTCGCTTCCTCCTCTTATGCCCCGACCCAAAACGGTGAAAATCACATAAGTGGCATAGGTTCCGAGCCACACAAAAAAAAAGAAATAAAACAAAGTACTTTAGCAAAAAGTGTATATATATATATTTAAAAAGGAAGTTAATAGTTGAAATATTTGGTAATGATTGATTAAAAAGTAAAATGTTAAATAATACACCTCGCTCCCCCAAGGAGAGATGATTCGAATCGTTTGGCCAAACCCTCGTTACAAGTAACTAATTCACAAATATAAAATTTAATCCTTAATAATTCAAAAGTTTATAGATATGTTTATATCTATATGTATATATATATACAAAAAAAAAAAAGGAAATTAGATAATGGCGCAACTAGCTCGTAAATTTAAATTAAATTAGGTGACTTATCAAAAAAAAAGAACAAATCGTAACACTTTTGAGAGCTTGACTGATTGAATGAACACTAATAATAATAATAAACGAAGAGATTTAGATAATTGGTCCGACTTATCTGTAGGAGTCCGTCCAAATGGTCGACGGTGTGGGGTGTGTTCTCAAATTAAAATGCAGCGGTGGCTGAGGTTCACAATTTCGGCATTTATACCAGGTTTATACGGGGCATCACGCTCTATAACTAACTGATGAGGTGGATCCCGTACTTAGTTGCCTTTAGTTAGTGTAGGCAAACCACGTGTGCGGCCATGTTGCGCTTCCAATCCGGATTTACAATTCCGTAATAACTATAAGTTATCTTCGTTGGTGCGAGATTTAAATCCTAATTTAATAGGGCAGGTTAAATTTTTCCCAAGAGACTATTCCCAATTCAACCCAAAATTCCAAACTTCTTCTCGACACCGGGTGCCACACGGACCTTGCACGTGAGTCAAATCTTGGCAAGTCAGCGAATTACTAAAACCGTCCGCGCCCGAAAGTCACGCACGCGCGGCAATTAATATTGAAGTTAAGAACAGAATAAATTCATAAACAAACGCGAATTAGAAAGATACTATTAAATCAAATAAAGAAACATTACCTATTACGTTGATTAGGATTAAGAAAATTTAATTTTAAATTAATAAAATTATAATAGCAAAAGTTGCAGTCGCCTGTTAAATATACAACGCTAGTTCTCAGCCGACTCACAAGATGGCACTTGAAGTATTAAAAGTGAATGAAAATCACATTGAAAAATACAACTAGATAAAAGTTGTATGCCGTGTAGAAAAAAAAAGAAATAATGAATGTTAAATTAATTTTGAACCGTTACACTGGATCTTTTGAAATTGGTGACACTTTTAAGAATGGAGACAAACCTGATTGGCATAACTATCGCCCTATCAGTATTTTACCAGCGATATCTAAAATCTTTGAGTAATCTATAGCACCAAATCCCAAGAGACACATAAGCAATATTCCCAAAAGGTGAACGTCTAGGCAGGTCTCATGGGTAACCATATAATTGGTCCAATTTTTATTAATGGGAGTTTGACAGCGGTACATTATTTGGATCTCATTAGAAATGACGTTGTTCCTGTTCTGGCAAGTTTAGATCCCAATGTGATAGATCCGACCTTATATATGAAAGCTCTACAGATCTTTCACTCTTCCTTTCCACTTTCTTCGATCCAAGGCCTCCTCCTTCCAGTCCCTGACTCCTACTTCTCTCAGATTCTTTTTCACTTCCTCCAACCATTGTTTCCTTGGGCGGCCTCTTCTTCTGTTTCCTCCCACTCCTTCCGTCAGCACACCTTTAACCCATCTTTGGTCTGGTATCCTCGCTATGTGTCCCAACCATCGAGCTCTCTGCATTTTCACTACCTGAACAATGCTAGGTTTCTTGTACAGGTCCTCCATTTCCTTACTTGTTCTTCTTCTATACTCATCTCCAACTCGAACTCCTCCAAAGATCCTTCTTAAAATTTTACGCTCGCAAACCTCTAGCTTCATCTCCTCTTTCTTTGTAAGCGTTCATGTCTCGCACGCATAGGTAACTGTAGGCCTTAGTACAGTCTGATACACTCTCATTTGTGCAGCTCTTGCGATGTTCCTTGTCGTCAGCATCCTTGAAAACATTCCTGCGGCTTTAGTTCCTTTAGCTAACCGTTTCTCTATTTCCTTTTCTCCGTCTCACCATGTCACCGTCACTCCCAGGTATTCAGTCTGTTCCGTCTTCTCTATCTCCACAGTTGATGACCAGATCTGCGGTCTGTCCCTTGATGGTATCCTTCATGATTATGTATTTCGTTTTATTCTCATTTATGGTTAGACCATATTCCTTCGCTTTTCTTTCCAGTAACTTGAAGACTCTTACTACTTCCCTTTTGGATCTCGCCAACAGCACAACATCGTTAGCATAAGCCAGACATTGGTGGCTGCTGCCATACACTAGTCCCTTCGTGTTTATGCCGCTTTCCCGTAAAATCACTTCCTGTACCAAATTGAATAAGATAGTTGACAGCGGGTCACCTTGTCTCAGTGTTTTCTTCACGTTAAATCCCTCCGACACCGCTCCATCGATTATTACTTTATTTTCCTTTCTCCAAATTCCGTCATTTGCACCAATTTTCTCAACTTTTCCGGGATCCCCAACTGTCTCATCGCTTGGAATAGCTTCTGCCTATTAATCGAGTCATAAGCTTTCCGGTAATAAATAAATAGCAAATGCAAGCTTAGATCCGACCTTACCAAGTGAAAATGTTTGGTTTTAGCACGGTGGCGCAACATCCAATTTTGCTGTATTTGCAAGAAACTATTTAAATGAAACCTTTCCTAATAAATGGATAGGTCGAAGAGGTGCAATTAAATGGCCTTATAGTTCACAAGACCTTTCACTTTAAAAAAATTTTTATGGGGGGATCTCAAAAATAAAGTGTATGCAATACAGCCAGACAACATCGATGATCTCAAACAAAAAATACAAGCAGAAATAAGGAATATTATAATAGAGTTTTACTATGTTATTTTGTGATTAGGTTATTGCCAACAAGTAAATGGAGAACATATACTAAACTTCTGCAATTAAAGCAAAAAAATAAATTAACTGCGTCCAAATAAAAACCCTAGAGTATACTACCCTTTTGATTACTGTGCTGTTTTGAAACATTGTAAGAAACTTGAAAAGTGCATTCCTTATCACAATCAGTCAAAGGGACGGAATTTAGCGATAGATAAATAAGTGAAGTATTCCCATAAGTTAGATATTTAATCTAAAAAAAAAAAAACAAATTATAAATTCTTCATATTAATCCAAACTCGTACTGTTTCTGGCTCCTATGTATCGACTAAAACGTTACCAAAACATATGCGATAACATTCGATGTTCGTATTTCCAGCATAAATGGAAAAATTCATTCAACTACAACAGCCTACTGCGGAGAATAGCTGTCGATCAACTGGAACGCGAGTGAACAAAATTTACACCTTTGTGTTTGGTGGATGAATTTCAAAACAAACAAAGGGGAATTGTGTTACATCCTGCTGATAGGTATTTCACCGACCATTTCAGTGATTCCATGGCACTCACATGGCACTGAATGAAGCGATTCAATCCTACAGAGATTGAGGTTTTGCTCTATTCATAAAATAAATGCGTATTTATTCGATATTAATAATTTATATTTATTTAAATGCTAAACTATTTGTTTTTGTGGAATCTATACAACTTCGTTTCTATATTTTTGTATAAAAGCAATAAATCTAAGAATTTCAAGATAACAAAGTATTTACCATAGATCTTTCTTCTCCCCTTCCTTGAAACTTACCGAAACTTCTGATCATTAAATTTGTACGCTTGATAAGAGGCCGATCGGGAAAAAATTACGGCTCTTTTACCTCGATAACGATCAGAAACAAAGCGTGTTTTTATTTGACAGAGTAAGTTGATTGGGAAACTTTCCCTTTCATCAAGTGATACTTCAATATTTTCTAGTAAGCGGGTATTTCTTGCGAATGCGCAATGAAACAGGATCCCCAGTAAGCGGAGTATCCAACAAATAGGGACGTCTACAGTTTCAGGCAATCATCTCTTCAATATATCACTGACAGGTTGCGAAATTGAAAATCTTGATTCTCTTTCTTATCCGATACCAAGATTAGGACTACGAGGAGAGAAAAGGAACCCAATAGTCGTGCGGGGATCTAAAATACGTCACTAACATCTGTACTCGTCCCCGCATTTGATGAGGCTTTAAATGCTGTTCAATTGGTTTTATTTTATTGGTACGAAATCCAGGTATAAATGTTATATTATAGACGTTTTTAAATACACTACAATTTAGATAAAAAAAACAACTTAAAATAGTAATTCTGTATAACATTAAACAGTTACCCGCCAAATTATTAAAAGTATAACCCTTGTAATGTCTTTTCTTAAGCTGACAAGTTGCAACATTATTAGGAAGAAAATTAGTACCCTATAAAATCCGACAAAAACTGTTGATACTGTGTCTCTTGAAATCATAAAGAAATGACTCTTGAACATTATGGAATACGAGATAACTGCTAATTTTGTGAAAATTGTATACCACAGACGTGGAGATGTTTTGGCTTATTGATGACACGATCCAAATTTGACGAGCCTACTGACACAATCAAGCATTCTTATGAATAGCTTCTTTGGAGCAGTGGTCAAAAATCTTCAAAGCGGGTCTAATTTGCAGAGTACCTAGTTTTTACCGACCTTCTAGACACTTACAGAATTATCTTTGGGATCGCCTTAGCATTATTTCGGAGATAAAAGCAATTTTTTTCCTTTAGGTGACTTGCTTCAGTCCAATTCTTTTTTTTTTTTTCATCTCTTCTTTGGGCGTTCTTTCTGATTGTAAGTAGATTTCTAGCAATTGTTTCAACAATGTCATTCAATTTTTTCTTATAATAAGTGATTTTCCATAATTAGCTATTGTTTGTTAGACATTTTCAACTTAGGAAGAAAATAATGGACAATCAAATTCAATTTTGAAAATGAGTTTGTCAAGACATCTGTAATATATTTAATTGAAATAGTAAATTTCTTCATACGAACATTTTTTAAAGTTAATCGATTAAGAATTTAATGGAAAACAAAAATCTTTCTTCGGTTGGTCTATCAAACAAGTTACATTTTCAAAATATTTTGGCCAGATTAATAATAGCATCTAGAACAATATAAAACAATGAAATTCTTCAATAAAATAACTAAGAGTAAAATTAAAATGTACTAGGAAACCAAACATAATTTAGAAAGTAGACAAACTACAATAAAATTGAATCAGATGTGGTTCACAAATTGGTCTACATCGATAGAGTCACATTCACAAGTTCAAGTTGCAGAAGTTCTTCAGGAAAATCGAAACATAGCTAACACTAATCCGCTAGCAATCAGTAGTGTGAATTCGATATCGAAACGATTGCAAATTCCATATTGGTACCACGGTTTGGAAAATTTTACGTAAAATTCTAAAAATGTATCCCTATGAACTGAAACTGCTTTTTGAATTAAAGGATGCAGATTTTTCTATCAGATGTGATTTTTCTTTACGCATATTGGCTTAGATTGAAATTGAACCTGAATGGTTATCCCGTATTTTATGGCCAGGTGAAGCCCATTTCTCTCTAGATGGTGGGTCAATACTTAAAATTGTCGAATATGGTCACCAGGTAATCCACATCACATCGTTCAGAGAGCTCTTAATTCAGTTACCGTTTGGTGTGATTTCACCGCTAATCCTATCATTTGACCACTACTTCCTTGAGGAGATACAGAATGGAAAGGCTGTATCTGTAACTGCTACTGGTGAACGATACCTGCAAATGTTATGAAATTGTACCATTCCACGGACACAAACCGAGCACGAAGGATTTGGAAACATCATTTGCATGCAGAATGGAGCACCACTGCAAATTTACCGGACAGTTAAAGAATTGCTAACTGTTTTTCAAGACCGTGTTATAAGCAGATATTTGGTAAATTCATGGCCTCTAAGATGCCTCGCCTCATCTTAACTCAGCAGATTACTGGCTGTGGGGTTATTTATAAAGTTTGGTGTTAAGAACAAAACCAGCAACACTGGAAGAATAAAGGATCTCTATTAAGGATCAAATTGCTGCAGTTCAACCAGAAATGCTGAATAATGCTGTGTAGAATTTGGAAGAACGGTTGGTGATTCTACAGTAGCAAAATGGACGAAATATCGAACATTTGCGTTAACCAGTGGTGGAAATAAGAATTCCCATTATTCATGCAATCGAATTTCTTCCACATACTTTTAACTGAATTTGCTAGAAATACATAATAAGCTGATAAACTTGGAGTGAGATGGACCTTAAACTTTGGTCACTAGTGGGTTCTTTGCGAGATATTCTTCCCAATTACGTTTCTTTGTGAATATCTGGTCATTGTTGTTTTGGTATATGTTTAGGTCTTTCAGATGAAAAAATTTTTGACCCAGTTTTCGAATTCTTCATAGACAACCTCATATTGCTCAGCTCCAACAATAACTGCCAATTTTTTCAGTCTGTTTCTACTTTACTAAAGGCCCAGTCAGCGGGCAAAAAGCTACGTCCCCAGATAGCGAAAGTGAGCTGCACGTTCTTGTCGTTAGTTCGAGCTATCGTCTTTAGCGAATAATACAGAAGATGACAAAAAGAAATGTAATAAGGGTCTTCATTCATATTACAGAAACCTAGCGTTCATTTTTTTATTGCCATACTGAAAAAGTTATTGTTGTACATGGAATATCATTTTGTAGTAAACACATTATAGTAGTAATTACTTTAGATCACATTACTAATATCACGCTTAAATTTTACTCATTTTAAGGAAAATATAGCGAGAACAATTGTTGTAGTTTAAGTTTGTGATAATTTATTTGAATGTCACACAGTTTATCGTAAAATAAACTATGTATTAACTATAGTGGTTATTGAGGAATATCTTTACTTTGTGTATAAATTGAGAGAACGACATATGCATGTTAAATTAGCAAACCCTATTACTTCTATTTCATTAATTTAACAAACTCGGAAATTCACTTAAACGATAAGTATTGGTGAATTAACATGGTGAGTATTGTTAAGAGATAATTAAATTAATTTAATGCAAATTATGATAGGACCCTCTCCACTAACCTAACCTCTTCCACTTTTCCACCACGTGCCCTGATTTGAACATCATTATAGCAATATTTTCTACTCATACAGTTAAATATATTGTATTACAGAAATTGTGTTATAGCTACTTCACTCTAGTGATCATACACATTCGCCCACAGAATATTTATTTATTTCAAGGTAAACATCTTATAGAACTGTCATCGTCAAAACGGCGACTCTCACTGCACCATCATAGATTGGATCTCTGCGAATCAACCCCAATGTACACAACTTTTCTCCAGTTATTGTTTAAGCGTTAAGCTTGCTTTTGTGAACGACTTGGATTTCCATTCTTTAGTACCTAAATATTGTATTTCTTTCATTCCCAAATGATCATCATTACTAGTTTAGTTATCGCACCAAACTAAAAAGGCCAAATAAGAAATGTCCATTCAATATCGCATACAAATCTTTGAAAACCACAGATTGAATGCAGCTAATTAGGCACTATTGTTTTTGTTATTCCTTAGAGGCAACCTCCCTATTGTTAAGCAATTAGTACTTACTGATAATTCCAAATTGTAACATATATTTAGCTAATTGGTTATAAAGATAATTACTTTCATCTGCTCCCCCATATTTCCAGAAGCCCTAATTCATGAATTGCCTGAAAATCATGTGTCCACACGCCTAAATTTACTTCAAAACTTATCAGATAGATGGACTGCAGTACGAAGATTAATATTTCTACTGCGTATCTCAAACTAAAAAAGGAATACTTAATACTACTCTCCCCAGAGTTGGACATATTAGTCACGCCTGTCCGTTTCGTATGTGTTTTTTGAAGGGAGCGCATTTTAAAACGCGCTTTCATGTTTAGCGGATATTGTGAGGTTGAGCCCCCCCCTGGTCATTGCGGTCCTCACTGTCGCGCTATTGTCCTGTCAGAAACCGTCACGGTCACAGCTACGTGATGCCGGTCCTCCCTCCTGTTATAGCGTCCCATCGACTTATCACTGTTACAGTTGTCACCCTTACGGCTATTATTCCCATCATACAGAGGGTGTAGATCATTTGCTATCACGTTGATTTTTATCAGATACAACTTCGGACGCGGAATTCGATTTATTTGGCTTTCGAGTGGTTTCCTTAAAATCAAGTTAGGAAATATACCTTCCTGTCTACGCTAGGAGGAAGTGAGTGGGATGTTGTCAGAAAATCAATTCCTTTTGTTCGTCTCTCCGAGGCTTAGGTACGCAAAACTTGGGGACGTTTCGAAGGAGAACTTCCCATCACTGATTAAAATCAGTACGGTAATCAGGAGAAGTGCTTACCAGGACGACCTTTGATCTTGTGCTGTTATTTAGCCGACTCACAATGAGGAAGTATACAACAGCAAATTTCCATATATACACAATGATTTTGCTAATATTCTCTTTGAATTTTCTGAGGTACTTATCTACATCTTTAGTAAGTACCGTTGGCTTTAGGCGTCGTTAAGATAAATTTTCATGAAACATTTTTAAGAAGATCTAAGTACCTAAGGAACAAGTTCACTACTTGCTTTAAATAATCCTTACATCCGTTCTCATTTAAAACTACAGTAAAGCCTCTTAAAGACGGATTTGTATGGGACCAACTGGCTTATCCGTTATAGAGAGGATTCTGTTTTGATGAAAAACCTGTTTGTAACGGAAAATCACTTTTAATAAAACGGAATAAATAGTACCTGTAAAGTTTGAAAAAGTTCTAATAAAAATAAATCATTAGTGGTGGGCACTATCGATAGCGACTATCGATAACTATCGATAGTTTTGACTATCGATAACTATCGATAGTTTCGACTATCGATAGTTAACCATCGATAACTATCGATAGTTGACTATCGATAACTATCGATGGTTGACTATCGATAACTATCGATAGTGAGCTATCGATAACTAACGATAGTTGACTATCGATAATTATCTATAGTTGACTATCGGTAACAATCGATAGTCCACTATCGATATAAAATCGAATGATAGTGAACTATCGATAATTGCTGATAGTAGATAACTATCGATGACATAATATTCGACAGTAAAATAATGTAAATCCCTTATAGAACATTTAGAAATGGATTAGTTCAGTATTGATAAAAATTAGCCAATTAATGAGACTTGGTCCGTCTATTGATATACGGATAGTGTCTAACAAGTTTTTTTCGCGAGATGTAATTTTGAGAACTGTCTTGTATAACTAAAAATAGCGTGAAAAGTGCTTTTAGATGATAATATGGATGGTCCAAAAGTAAGTGAATGTAAGTCGGGAAGATAACTAAACATGTAGATACATAATAAATTATATTTTACAGCAATATAATGAGAATAATTAATTGCGTTACAATCATAACAGTAATATATTGTATAATTTATGTGAAAATTTGCGCAATTGGTTTTGCAGTCTTCTGACAAGTACTTACAGTGAGCGGCTTCTGAATCCCTGATATATTAGTCAACAAAAATTTGATTTTAAAAGTTCTTTACAAATGGCAATAAATTGAATTTGAATTTGATGATGAAACAATGAACCAAAATACTAGTGTTAAGACAATTTCCATTAGTATATTAGTATAACTATCGATAGTCGACTATCGAGAGTTATCGATAGTCGACTATCGATAGTTATCGATAGTTATCGATAGTTATCGATAGTCAACTATCGATAGTCGACTATCGATAACTATCGATAGTCGACTATCGATAACTATCGATAGTTAGTCCGACTATCGATAGTACTATCGATAGTTGAAAATATCGATAGTGCCCACCACTATAAATCATACATGTATTTACATAAAAAATATATATGCGAACAAAGTTAAAAGTGTACTGTATATAAAATAATAAAAAAAGGAATTCTTAGTTATGCAAAAAGTCATCTAAACTAGTTTTGCTTAGCTTTTATCACAAAAGTTTTCTCCATTTCAGTTTTTAAAGTTAGAATATGTTGAAGGTTTGTTTCTGTGCCAGTTCGTCCTAAATATTCTTCCAAAATAGCAATAGTATGCAGAGCATCCTTAGCAGTATATAGTTTTTCTGCTTCCCTAATAGTTCCTAGGCCTTCAGCTTCTGGTTCGCTGGTTTCTTTCTCACTACTAGTTCCTAAGCACGACTCCAACGAAAAATTATCTATCAGTAAGAATTGCTCAGTTATTTTAATATAATTTTCGGCATTAACGTTATCACCAATATGTCGAATCATTTTCTGAACTTACTCAATATTCAAAAAACATTCGTTATTGTCATCTGAAGAAATTCATGTTCAATATTATATTAATGTATACTATTAATATAATATATTATAGTCTTCAAATTCGAAGCCGGCGTGCTTGAAACAGCTTTGGATACAGACCTTGGTTATGAGATTATTTGCTGCTGATATGCATCTTATCCCATCCAATACTGATTTGCACTTTTGGCAAGTGCATTTGCGTCATTACACGAATCTCTATTTGCGCAAATTGATTGCAAAACTAGTTTCCGATAAAAAACTTTAAAATTTTAAATGATACCTTGGTCTAAATGTTGCGATCGGGAAGTTGTGTTTGGTGGAAAAAAAAACATATCTTTATATTTGAGAGATATGATTTGGGATGGCACGTTGCGTTGTACATGACTAAAAGGATCTTGCTATTTTACCATTTTATTTGTTCATTTAAATTTTTTTAGCCATTCGTCCATTATAGTAGATACCATACCATCCATGCGTTCCCATTATTTCGCTAAGTAACAAGCAGATTATTAACATTGACATTTTTAAAACAACGTGGTTTTGCACTTTTTCCAAATAATTTTTCCAACTAATGGTTTGTCTAGTGTTCCGTCAGCGAAACAGCATACCAAAACTGTTAGACGTACTTTTGAATTTTTTTCCGTTCCGTTTTCATACATAATGTTTTATTTGGCATTAGTGTAAAACATAATCCAGTTTCATCACAATTTGCTACATTTTCAGGTGAATAATGTGCAATTAACTCTAACACTTTTGGTTTCCAATTATTTATTACATTCATATCAACATTCTTAGCTCCTCCACAGATGTGCTTCAATGATATGTGGTGACGAGCCCTAATTTTTTCTAGCCCCCCATTTGAAGCTTTGAAATTTGTAATGTTAAGACGTTAAGATCTTTTGCATTACTAGGTCAGTTTAAAAAAAAATGGCAACCAAGTTTTTGTATTAAGAAGATTCGGAATTTGCAGTTCAAGCAGCAGATAAGAAAGACTTTCAAACATGTTGTATACATAATCTTTTGCATAGTGATCCTTGCAAACCAAACGTGAAAAAAATCCCAGTCAGTGACATGTGTACATTCAAGTATTGACATACAAATAAAAGAGAAAAAAACAATAAAAATATTAATTTTATTTGTATAATTATTAATTTTATAATTGACAGAAATAAAAATATTAATTTAAGGTTGTACAACATTTAATTAAACTTATAGTTACATAAAATATTCATTTTTTATAAGTGAGAATGATTTAGCTTTCTTCAAAATTAAAAAGAGAAAAGAAAATGAAAAAACCAATGTTGCATATCGGCGAAATGTAAATAAAAAGCTTTTAACTTTCGTTCAGATTCTTTTACATTTTCCGCTAACACCACGTTAATCTAAGGAAATTATAACCTGAATTTATTTAAAACTGTTGCATAGAATTCTTTTTTCTACTTTTGTGGAATTCGGCATTTTTCACTGCATTTATCAATTGATTAGCAAATAATTCCATATTTGAGTAGATATACTGGTAAAATGTTTACGAAAAAACGAGCAATGTTTTTTTAAGAGAAATTACTCCTAAGCTTAGGCGAAAAGCATATTGCGCATATTATATTTTTGTAAGAAATAGCATAAGAGAAAAATAAATTTTATTTATTTTATTTTTAAAACAATATTTTTCTTAGCTTCTTTCATTTTCTCTGTTCTTTTACTTTCCCCATTATCAGGTCCTTCCATGTCTGTTTAATTTTCACTTTTGGAGCAAGTACATATGTAAATTTGTCTCCCCCATAGAATAAAATACCAATAACACCGTTTTTTTTTTGCATAATGCAGTTTTAGACCGACGCACGCAGGTGTTAATTCTCAATGTTACAAGTCACAAATCAATAAGATCCAATCGTGTTCTCTAAGGGCATTCGTTTTAAAAGCCATACGCTGTTAGTTTTCCATCGTGATCTATGCACCCCCATCAAGGCGATTCTTAATTAGTTGGCAAATTGGAAACGGCCTGGGCGCAGACATCAATAAAGTTACAGAGACGCAGTTTACTCTGGACGATCGTCCCGGTAAACACAAACCACCAGGGGCACCACCAGACGGAATGGATGGGTAGGCAAGAGTTCAATCGTTTTCCGTGCGGTTATTTTCGGACGTTCAAAGACCGTTTCCACGAAGACCGTTCGTGTGTTTATTTACGTAGGTTACAAAGGGTTTTCTACGCGAGGAAATAAAGTAGCCGAGCACGCTTGCCAATGTCAACAGAATAGCTTTAAAGTGTCCATATACGTCGTCGGGAAATAATCCTTCACATCTTCGTCACATGCATGAATATAACTTAAGCTTAGGACATGTATATCTTTTAGATAGTTACTGTAAAATTTATTGACCCTAAAATGATATGCTAAATGGTTATAAGTTTATAATTCCTTTACAAACATTACGGGATTAATAGCAATTATATTGCAGCTACGTTTTAGATAAATAATTTTATGTTCTTGACTCTTCAACATCTAACCCTTTTAGTTAGTGTTACGGATATTGCTAAGCTAGATAGAAAGGATCTACCACCTGGGAGGGTTTAGAAGGAAAATAATAACGGAATTCTTAAAACCAATTATAAAATCGTATAAGTGACGAAATGCAAATCCAAGCTCTTTACGTAAATAATTTTTTACGTCACAAGTAACTGTAGAAAAAGTTACCATCATCATACCATGCATCCTTAACACTTTTTAGAATGTCTTTGATAAACTTTTGCATAGAAAATTGTATTAATTAAGATATCTAACAAATCTAGAATTAATTGCTTACTATCAGTATCACCAATTTAGATTGATTTAAAATATGGATAGACTAATAAACGCTCACAAGAAATATAATTCATCAAGCAGATTTTCAATGATTCTTTAGAATAACAACAATGTTAACAAACAGTGCTTTTTCTCGCAATTGTAATAGTTCTAAAACTGTCGTTCATGCTTGACGGTACACCTGCACATTTTGCATTAATCGTACGGGAGTTTTTAAATAACATTCATTCAAACCGTTAGATAGGACGAGAATCTCCACACCCATAGCCCCCAAGGTCACCTGATCACAATCCTTTGGATTTTTGTGCGTAATATCCTCACATAACCCCCACAATAATGTTTCCGATTACTTTCGAAACAGCTTGTATATAAAGTTAAAAGAATTCACACAATCATACTATATTGTAGTGAGTATATCGTATTCAATTACGTATTCTTAATTAAACAAAGTACCTTTTTGGGATCGAATATTACTTTGAGGCAACCACGTTTGGTTAATTCTATACGTCTTCTTTCTTAGAATCGAACATTACTTTCCAATTTTTAAAATACTTTTGCTTTTGCGGTCTCGCTTATCTTTACTATTATTAGATAACTTCGTCATGTCATTAAGATGCCTCTAACTTGACCGTATACTTGGGGCCCATTTAAAACTGTTGATAAACTCACTCAATATACAGCCGAAAGTATGAATAACAGAAAGCAGGTAGATGTGATGTATACCGATTTTAGTAGCCCTTTCGATCGTATTCAACATAATGTCATTGTCTCCGAATTAGAAGCTTTTGGATTCGACCCAAGTTTATTAGCTTTAATAAAAAACTACTTGACCGATGGTCAGCTGTAAGTTGAGTATGCAGGGCTTGCATCAAGTGTTTATACTGCGTGCAGTGGGGTTCCTCAGGGATCAAACCTTGGCCCTCTTTTATTCGTGATTTTTATAAATGATTTATGCGATCATTTCCATGTTGAATATGAACTGTATGCGGATAACCTTAAAGTTTTTTCTGTAGTTGATGATATTGAGGATTGCCATACCTTACAGCGTAATGTCACGAAGCTTAATGAATGGTGCTCTAGTAATGGTCTTTCTCTCAATATTGAAAAATGTAAAACTATGACTTTTACACGTAAGAGTAATGTAATTCTGTATGAATATAACACCACTGGCACGATTATTGAGAGAGTAGATCGCATCAAAGACCTCGGTGTGATTTTAGACTCACAACTACACACACGCAGCATTTAATGAGCACATCGTCAAGGTTTTTGCGGAGTCTCATAAGTTGCTTGGTTTCATTATTCGTACATGTAGAGATTTCTGTGAGACAGATGCTCTTGTGCAATTGTACATATCCTTAGTCCGTAGCAAACGTGGATATGCTTGTTTCGTGTGGGCACCTAATTATGACAAGTATGTAAACATGATTGAGTCAGTACAGAATTAATAGAATGGGGTATATCCCAACTACAATATCTTTTCTAATGTATTGATTGAGGAATTTAATTTTACTACACTTAGTAATAGGAGAAAACTGGTTTTACTAAATTATCTATTTAAACTTGTTCATGGCTTAATTGACAACCCTAGTTTTTTAAGAAGAATAAATTTATATGTTCCACGTTTTAACTCCTCTCGGTAACTTTTTCTTATAGGACGCCGTCTACTAATTATTTACTTAGTTCTCCCCTTTTTTCGCACGTACAATTCCTTCAATTATGCCCTTGATATATTTAATAATAATTATAATAATTTTTTAGTTAGAATGACTAGAGAATATTTACTGTGAATTCTTAATTTTCTTTTTATGTTTTTTCTAATCAATTATAAGTACTTTACAAGTTAGTTGCTGAATACTACTGGATATGATATATATATATTGATTTTGTCTATATGTATGTTCATTTACATTAAAATTGTAATCACGTATCGTTACTTAATTTACTTAACTAATAACTAATCTAGTACTGTAAAATAATCCTATAGTTGAATTTACTCTGTAGGGTTTATAATAATAAATAAATAAATAAAATGTCATATGTATGGAGGGATATCTGTGTGATATACGCCACATTATAAGTGTTTTATATAACCATTATTAAGCTCTCTTCCTTACGCAAACTTTTCACTTTATCGTCACTTCCAAATCTTGAAAAATAAATTTCCCAATCCATTTCTAAATGAGTGTTCAAATTAAAATATATTGAAGATGCGCTTACCTATACCTACACTTTGTCCGTAGCGTCATTTCCCATTCAGTTTAATAGTTTTCAGTGCAGCAAACGCATTGAAAATGAACCTGAATACACATATCCCTCCATACATACACGGGCATTAGCGCAAATACCGTCAATTATCTACGATATGAACGGTGTACACGTCGGCCCTGTTTAACATAGAAACAATTCGCCGACCTGTCATGTCCGGAGGCACTTCGCATATCACGCCAGCTGATTGGCGACGACAAATCAATCGGATGGAGCGCGGAATAGGGCAAAAGAACGTGTCCGGTAGAGCCCGCAGCCGTCATCAATTATTTTGGATAAAACCGGGGCTTCGGCTTGTTATACGTGCGCGTATACAAGAGAAGGGCGTATACCGGGCATCTCTCCCGTAAAATTTAATGAATTTGTCAAATCCAATAAATTTCGCGATAACGCTTTGTGTGTTTATGAAACGGGTCCGGTTAATCCTAGTCCCTTTCCGTGACGGACCCAAATCCTGATCCATAAATCGAATATTTAATAGGTATTTTGGCGGCATTTTGCTAGTGTATCAGATATTATTAAATTGATACGGGCAAAATTTTGCATACGTGTACAGAAAATCGGTCATTAAACTAATTAATGCCATCGTACATTTACAATACTTAACTGAATCAAAATAAATTACAAATATTCTACTGCGGATAAAGCAGCTTATACATTTGTAGTATGGATGTATGTGTGTATATAAAACCAACTAAATATCTTTTTATATACTATTGTTCATGATTTTTTACTACACAGGGTATAAATGAATATGTGTGAAAAAATTGAGGGAGTGATTCCTTATTGAAAATTGGGGGAGGGGTGGTTACAAATACAAAACATTTACTCCTCCCCTATTTAGATGAAATCCTTTAAAAAGGGATGACAAAAAAGTAGTATTTTACTTTTTTTCTTAACTACAAAATAAGCGTCAGAAATAAAATTACGTAGACACTGGCGCTATATGTATACAGTGTGTCCCAAAAAGTTTTATACAAATGGAGAAAATGTTTGATGAAAAGCCCTGTATGACTTGTAGATCCATAATCAAGAACAAAATTTTTAAAACATTCGCTGGAATACAGGGAAAATCAAAACTATGATCACCGCCCGTTCCTAAACAGATGATTATTCTTTGATTAAATTCTATTATGACATTTCTAATCACATCTGAGTTATCACTTCACATGTGTCTCTTATACTCCAATGATTCTTTCAAAACGATTAACATCTTGAAATGGCCTCTGAATGTATGTATACCTTTTCTTTTAAGTAGGCCCACAACCAAAATCTAAGGTGGTAATATCTGGAGATCTTGGAGGGCAAAGAAACGATAAAGTACCTCTGGAGTACTTTATCGTTAAAAGAGTGGGGGAGAAAATCCCGAATATGTCTGCTACAGTGAGATAGTGCTTCATCTTGTTGGTACCATACTTTTCCTAGTTCATCTAGTGGTAGTTCATCAAGAAAATCAGACTGATTATTTAAAAATTGTAGGTATATTTCTCCATTCATGTTATTTCGCCCAACAATTCTGTCTTTGTAGATGCCACACCATACATTAGTTTTAAATCAACATTGATCTCTGGTTTGGACATGGAAATTGGGATTAACATCGCTCCACTATCGATAATTTTGCTTAAACTTACTGTACCATTAGACGTAAACGTCGCTTCGTCAGAGAAAAGTACGTGTCGTGTCATAAATCTGTTATCCTCCAATTCTCCTTGGATACGAGCGCAAAATTCGAACCTTCGTTTACATTTTCTTTTTTTAAATATGGGTAAGTTGGGGTTTGTATAGTTTAAATTTATTTGCCTTTAAAATTTGCACAACTGCAGTCATTCCTTTATTCAGTAAATAATCTAACTCACTCCAAATCATAATTTTGATTTTCCCTGTATTCCAGCCAACGTTTTAAAAATTTTGTACTTGATTATGTATCTACAAATCATGCAGAGCTTTTCATCAAAAATACTTTTTTTGTGAAATGTAAGATAAACTTTTTCTTCATTTGTATAAAACTTTTGGGGCACACTGTATATAATTGACAATTTGGTAATTTTCCCTACGGGCTTAAGGCGTAGGAGAAGTCACCCCTACAACTTATTTCACATGTTACCTTATTCTCTTACAGTAATATTCCTATTCTTAAATACTTTTTGGATATCCTGATTTATTTTAAACAAAAAAGGTTTCTTGTATTTTTTTTTGTAAACCTGACGGTTTTTGAAGGAAATTCCAATACATGACTTACTTAGTGTATCAGTTCGATTAAGTAAACTGTAATAGGCGGTTATAAGCTTGACATTTTATAATTGTTGCTTGTTTATGTCATTTTTAGAATCTCTTCGTGTAATTTCACCAAGGTGGATACATACTCTAATGAAGAGATATGCATTTCGTTTATGGACTGGCTAGTGATAATTCCTTAGGAGCGTCATCATTACAATATTATCAGAACGTCACAATGACTGTCACCTAACTAACGAAAATTATAAAATGTCAAGCTTACAGCGGCGTACTAGTTAAATTACAGTTCGATTTAATTTCTACTATGCCAGCCATGCTCTATGTATTTGAATTTTCTTTAAATATCTTCTTTAAAGTTCACAAAAAAATTACAACATTCCTTTTTTTGTTTAGAATAAATCAGGATATCTAAAATGTATTTAGAAATTGCAATATTACTGTAAGAAAAAAAAGTACAAGCGAAACAAATGGTAAGGGTGGCTTTTCCTACCCCTTAAAACTGTAGGGAAAAATTAACAAATTGTCCGCAGATTTTCTTCTCAATAGCAGACAACGTTTACTTGATTTCATTTTTGTCACTCAACCGTGTTTAAAAAAAAGGAAAAAACTAATTTTTTGACACTCCATTTAAAGGGGTCGTTTCTTAACGGGGAAAGGGTAAATGTTTTTATTTCAAAATCTAGTTTTCAATAAGGAATCAACCCCTCAATTTGTTCGCAGTTATTCATTTATACCCTGTATATCAGTGTTAAGCTGACTCAAATAATTTCTTTATTATCGGCAGTAATATTAAATTCTGCAGCTCAATATTGCTAGAATATTTTATCTACATCTCTACCATTTCGTACAAATCAGCTGTTTTCATAATTAAATAGATCGTTGATTAATGCAAGCTCAACGTTAAACTTGCAACTATAGTGTTTTCTTTCGAACAAAGAACTTCCTTAGTTGAAATGTCACCCGTATTGTTGGCTACCGTAAAAGGTATATTCTGTCCAAAATTGCTTGGCAGAATTTCAGGTACAGTTTCCATAATTTGTTATTGACCACATGCAGTTTCAAGAAAATATTTTAGGTCGAGTCGTAAGTCTGTCTCGTGAAACTGTAGAAAACGTACTGAAGAAGTTGTTGCCAATCCTCAACAAATAATACATAACGCAGCGAAAGCATCTATTAGGTAATTTAATCAATAGCTCAATCTCTTCATCTGAACCACTTATAAACTTTCACACAAAGATTTGGAATTTTGTTCTTACGGTATCATTGTGGTCCAAGAATTGAAATCAGCAGATTATGCACGACATCTTGAGTTTTGTAACTGGGAAGTTAATAATATTGTCAAAAATGTGGAATTATTACAGACAGAATGGTTTAGATTGATGAAGCATGGTTTCATCAGGATTTGTGAATTTCCAAGGCATGCGAATATGCAGCCATATAAAACCCCCCGAAATAACTCTTTTCAAGGTAACAAAAAATATGCTCTTAATGGTTCTTTTCAATTTTTATTGATTTTAGGTAGACTAAATGCTGAACGATACCGATAATAGAAATTTTAAAACGATTTATTGAACAAATGGATGATATTGAAAGCCAGAATTGTTACTTTTAACAAGAACCCATAGAAGCTATACTCCCCATTGTACAGTTAAGAGATAAAACTTGCCGAGACAATTTTTTAACGATCGAAAGTTATTCAGAAATTCCGTAGCCTCCAGGTTCATGTGATTTTACACCATGTGACTTATTGCTATGGGCTAACATAAAAAACAACATTCTTGAAACACCAGTGGATAATTTATCTGACTTCCTGCAAAATATTGAAGAAAGACTTATACAAATTTATGCTAAACCAGTGTTGTTGGACAATGTTGTCGGTGAGTGTTGAAATGAATAGAAGTCGATGGTCAACACTAAATGATACATACATGTACTATTGCAGATCAACATACAACAAAGCATATACAAAACTTTTTTACTTATACTGCGTTTGTGACTTATACGTAATAGTGTGCATGTGTCAGAACAATTTACAGATCGGCAGGACAAATTACGACGTTTCACTATTACCACAATTACTCAATTCTGTCGATAAATCTGTCACCTCTAATTGTTGTTGTGACATTTTTCTTTCCGGTCAATTATCCAGGACAAAGGCTCCACAATTTCTCTGCTATACATTGCTCCTCCTTTTAATCTATACAGATAGGCGTCACGCGATCGCCATTGTACAATCGACAAAATTCCTAACAAGTACGGCATGCATGCAAGCGAGCCTACATGATCCAGTCGTAATTGAATACACTGGTCGCTGTCGTTTTGCTCTCGTTTTAATAAACTGGACTCAATTGTTAATTAGAGTCCGGCGCGCTTTAGAGCTGGATATATGACTCGCAACGCACAGAAGGACATAGGCAGAAAATAGTCGGTCGGACACTTCGAATACACACGCGACAATTTTCGATGCAAATATCGAATTCGAGAATATTATAGTGTTTGTCTGTTTGTGTAAATATAATTTTCAAAGGGAATATATACAGATATAACTACCTCTGTATATATCTACCCCTGTATATGTCTAACCGTATGCGGTGTGCGTTGTCTGCGCCGGTGGTGTTATGTTCGATGACCTCTGAGTATCTACCGTTAAGGGTGTAGTGTCTGGCATCCTAGACGAATGCTGTTCGAAATACCGGAGTGCAAATTATTTTTCTTGTTTTCTTTTTTTAACCACTGTTGAAGAAGTTGGGATTTTTTCATTTTACCTTAATTTGATGGCATTCTTCGGTTTCCGCAGTTATGGTTCAATACAGGTAGGTGTAATCTGTTTATATCGTAAGTAATAAAACACTAAGAAACAACTTTCATCATTGAAGTGATTTTATTTCCTATGGTTATTAATACACTCCGCCAAAAACGTATCGCATAATTTAGTTTTGAATCATAAAAGTATCACATAATCTTTCTTTGTAGCATAAAGTTGTAAATATACTTTAATGCGCTCTAAGATATAATTTCTATGATTGTTTAAATAAAAGACAGGCCAAATAAAAACAAGAACTCATACTTGAGATTTTTATTACAAGAAATTATAATTTTGGAAAGAAAAATGTCATAACAGTAGCTTTTAATACTGAGTATTGCCACCTCTGGCTCTTATGACCGCTCGCATACGCTTTGGCAGAGATTCGATTAACCTCCGTATATAAGCCTGATCCAAATTCTCCCGCTCGTCACGGAGAGCATTTGCTAGTCCATGCAGGTCCGCTGGGGCAACATTTTGGGTTCGTATCCGTCTGTGAAGGAGGTCCCACACGTGCTCAATAGGGTTCATGTCCGGACTTACCGCAGGCCAATCTAAAACTGGAATACCAACATCGTTAAGGTATTCCTGGACGATCATTGCAACATGCGGTCGTGCATTATCGTGCATTAACATGAATTCGTTTCCTATAATTGGCGCATATGGTACTACATGTTCTTCTAAAATGTCCGTTATATACCTGTGGGCAGTCAGTGTACCTCTGTCTACTGGTACTAACTCTGTACGACCTGTTAAACAGATGCCTCCCCAAACCATAATAGAGCCACCAGCGAAATTAGGTCAAGGTCTGATATTACACTGCGAATAGCGCTCACCGTCTCGTCTGTACACTGAGATACGCCTATCTGAGGTGTAAAGACCAAATCTTGACTCATCTGTGAAGAGTATATTGGCCCAGTCATTAATGTTCCAATTTACATGTTCTCTGGCAAACCTTAAGCGAGCCACTCGGTGGTTCCTAGTGAGACGAGGGGCTGTTACAGCTACTCTAGCTCTTAATCCACTCTGTCGTAACCTATTCCGAATACTTTGAGTACTCACACGAGTATTTCTGACTCTAGCCAAGTCGTTCTGCAATTGTCTCGCAGTTACATGTCTTTGACGTAATGCTTGTAGTAGTAAATAGCGGTCATCTTGGCGAGTAGAACATCTTGGACGACCTGGTACAGGTCTTCTACTGTAAATGCCTGTTTCCCTATATCTGGCTACGGCTCTAGAAACACTTGACTGATTGATGTTCATCAAATTAGCAACGTATGATTGAGATCGTCCATCTTCGATTAAAGCAACTATAGCAGCCACTTGTTCTGAAGTTAAATTGCTCATTTTAGTTTTAAAAGCGTTGGTACAGAACTCTGACTTCGCACTTTAAAATTTGTCCGTATAGGAAGACTTTCAATAAACAACTGAACAAACCTTGCACATATGCATTTTTCTAAATGCGTTCTTTTAGGAAAAAAATAAAGTAAAAATGCTAAGTTCCATTATTTTGTTAGTGTTTTTATAGTTCACATACACGAGGCAAACTTTTTGTGAACGTATAAAAATATCTTGGTTCATAAATGCCCTTTTTTAGTTTATGCGATACTTTTTTGGCGGAGTGTATTTAATAACCATAGAAAATAAAATCACTGAAATAGGGGACAAATATACGCTTAATTAATCTCTAGCTTATTGATATATTTATTTGATTTATTAATAGACGTATACAGAGTTATTCACGCTATACCGCACGAAATATTGTGGCGAAAATACGTGACATTCAAAAAGTTTACTTTTTAACTTTTAACCTTCGCGTTTTTACAGAATACACTAAATAATGGTTTTTTGCACCATTTAGTTTCTTTTTTAAGTAAAGGTTCTAATATATAATAATAATATTTATTTTGTTGTAAGACACACAAGTGTATAACAGACATCAAAATAAACAAAATGAAGTAATAACAAAACATACAAAGTAAAGAAAAGAATAATCATTCTTGAATGTAGCAAAACAAAAATATCTATGCATATTCTAACATAAATAAGAATACATAATAAAATAATAAAGAAAGAAAATAAATAAATAGTAATTGTAATTAAGTGATGGCTAATTGTAAATATAAATAACTAAGACTCAAAAAACGTGCAAGACAAAACAAAGAGAAAAATTAAAACAAAGTAACGGTTATTGAACACAACTAAAGTGAGAAAAAGAACTCAAATCTAGGCTACAATAAAACAAAAAGAAAAAAAAAACTTAATTATTGCGCAAGGCAAAGAACTCGTCTAAATTATTAGAATTATAGAAACTGTGCAACAGGAGAAACTTCTGCAAAGCATTGCGAAAGGACGCAAAAGTTTGCAACCGGACAATTTTACGCCTGTAGACCTTGACTCCCATAGCTTTCACCCCTAGACTAGTAATGTTTAGAGTGTATCCCGCAGTATGAAGATAATCTCTTGCTCTAGTCTGATAGTCATGGTACTCGGCATTAAAGGTAAAACTATCTTTGTTTTTGTGCACATAGCAAGCTAATTCCAATATATAAATACAAATTAAAGGCAATAAATTCAAAGTATGAAATATAGGTCTGCAAGATTGGGTGAAATGAGCACCGACAATGGATCTTAGAATAGCTTTTTGTGCTAGAAATACTCTCTTAGCGGCTGTCGATGAACCCAAGAGCAGAATACCATATTGCATCCTGGAGAATACTTCAGCATAGTAAAGCGTCAGCATACATTGCATTGTAACCTGCGATCTCAAACAGCGAAACACATAACATTTACTAGATAATCTATTAATTAAATTCTGACAGTGTACGTTCCATAACAGATTGGACTCAAACGTTATACCAAGGAACTTTATGGAGGCATCCTCCTGCAGATTTGTGCCGTTTAAAGAAATATCCGTAATATCTGTACGCCTGTGTATAGTATGAAAAAACATATACTTCGTTTTTTCTAAGCTTAGGGATAGCTTATTTGTCTTAAACCTTTCCGTTAGAGTACACAACAGTGTATTTGTAATAAATTCACTATCATCATTGGTAGTTAGTACGGAAATATCATCGACATACATAGTCACATAAATATCAGATAGAAAAAGCACAATATCGTTCATGTACAAGTTAAACAATACAGGCCCCAAAACGGAGCCTTGTGAAACACACATCATAACCGGCAATGCATATGATCGAGCAGTCTCAAACTCCCCAGAGTCCCTAATGTGTTTAATCCTCACAAATTGAATGCGATCGTACAAGTAAGATGCAAACCAGTTTGCTACCTTTGCTAGTTTGCTATCTGGTCGCCTATGCCATCTAGAAATGTCAGATAATTTATTTAACCTGTCACTCTAGTCTGCAAAGTTTGTTTTTGTGATTGTGAAAGCCTATATCGTTATTATTTGGATATCGTTGTTGTATTACTTATTGTTAGCCAAAATAAAGATTTACTCAAAAGAAGAGCATATTGATATGACTTTTATGCTTGGAGAATGTCATCAAAATTGTTTATTGGCTTCTCGAGTTTATGCTCCAAGGTTTCCTGAAAGCAATCGTCCTAAATCAGCCATTTCTGAGAGATTATTAAACCGGTTTAAGAAAAGTAGAAGTCTCAGTTATAAAAGAAAACCCACTACAAGGAAATTTGTCACTGAAGATGAAGAAAATGTTTTAACTGTAATTGACTCAGTTATCGAAAATCTCAATATTAGTCAAAATCAAAAAATACTAACATTACGTGGCCAAAAATGCAACCTTTTTTGATAATGTGTTATTTAGTGATGAATGCACTTTTCATAACAATGCTCTAGTAAATAGGCACAACTTCCATTACTATTCTGATTCGAATCCACATGAATACAGAATCATGTGAAATCAGTATAGGTGGTCCATTCATGTATGGGGTGGAATACTGGGCCTATATTGAATCGGACCCTATTTTTTTGAACGACCTTTAAATGGTAAGATGTTTCTGGATTTTGTTTTACGCAAACTTCTTGTATTATTAGAAAAAGTCGCTTTAAACATCAGAACAAGCATATGGCTTCAATTGTATGGAGCTTTGCCTCATTATCATCGCGAGGTTCAGCAATTTTTAAATAAAATTGTAACCCCGCAAATGATGTCCAATGTTAGCAGTGGTTTTCAAAAACTAAATGTAACTGTCTGGAAGCGGTCGAACGACATTTCGAACATGTGTTCTAAATACATGTTTTGTTCGTGTTTTATGTAATCGTTGGTACACACTAAAAAATATTTGCAATTCCTACGGAAAATTCCAGTAATGTATAGGTAAATTTACCAAAAATTAGAAAATATAAGTACCTAAAGTTTTCTATTAAATTTCCCAACTTTTGGCAATTTTACCTTATACGTTACTGGAATTTTCCGTAGGAATTGCATATATTTTTTAGTGTGTAGCTATGTTATTCCCATTATTATAATGCATAAGAAATACTTTCTAATCTCTAAGAAATTAAACCTTCTGTATTTTGTCAAATAAATCTTGCAATGGTATAGTAAGCCGAGCGTTATTCACATCAAATGGATGACGAAGACATCTACTGAAGAATTATTTGAAAATGTGCTGAGGGTTAAAAATTAGCTTCGAAACCTTGAACAAATTTACTTGTCTGTTATTTTGACGTATACAGAATTATTCATAATTGCCATCTTCCCTATACCTGCCCCCATTCGCGAGAATCCAATTAAATTCCGCCATCAATTTGCCCAGCGTACATTTAATAAAGCCTGTTTTCAATTGTGGTTTCAGAGGGAAGCGGCCCAAAGGGATGCTGACCGTGAACGACGGATGCGCGCGGACAGCGAGGCTCGCGCCAAGCAAGCCCTCCAAGAAGCGGCCCGATGCAGGTCAAGGCTTAAACTGCTCACCAGCGAATTTGCAAGGTAAATTAATCGCGCTGCCATGCCGTTCGCCGTTTGGCGAATTAATTTTACGCACTTTTTATTCAAATGCGGATGCCGCCTACGCACGCACCCACCCATTGCTCGAGTTGCCCGAAACGACGCGTGAGAATATTTCGGAAAATTTACCTTTTTTATCGCGTTACGTAACGAATAATGAAAATGGGGAATATCTGGCGCCGCATATTTTATAATTCTCACATTCTGCACGTGGAGGCGAACTTATGTGTGTTTTGATATACATACATGTGCACATATTTACTTTTGTAGCTTCAAGCCAGAAAAGCATGAACTTGTAAAACATATATATTTGAATGTAATCTAATTTTACGAAAATTTACTGCAACAGCAGATTTTTCTCTGTAGTGACTGATAATTTTTTAAAAACCAACACGAAAGAAAAAAAGCATGAATACTATATACATAAAAGTTTTTTTGTGAAGGCAATTTTAGTCCTTTATATAATCCTTTCAGTTCACGCTAAAATAAATACTCTTATCACTTTGACCAAAACTATTACCTTCATTTCATATAGAAGTTCCCATATCAGGATCAAGATATCATAAGATTATTACAATACACGCTAGTCTAATAATTAGGTGTTAGATGTTTTATGACCTAAACGGGTTTAATTCTGGTTTTAATCTTTAATCATGGAATTTCGGTTTTTAATCAAGTGTGAAATAAAACCGTAGCCATATTAATGCAACGTTTGACATGTAAACAGACGCATACCAGAAGGTATAACACCTCTAGGTTCGACAAAATTTCAGTGGCCATGCCACAATACATGAATAGATGCCGGTACCTAAAAGTTTCAAGGTGTATTCCAAAACTCAAAGTTTTGCCCATCAACAAACAAACTAATAAACTCTACCACTTTTTCTTCCTCCTTACGCAGGGGCGCAGGGGAAGACGGACAGAGAACAAATTGTATCGAACGGAACTTTTGTGTTAGTCTTCACTCAGATTTTAATTTATTGCGTTTGTAACTTTGCTTTGTTTTGTTTATTATTTTAACATGTTACTCAAAGTTTGATGTGCCCACAATATATAGGTTATTTTTTCTTTCCATATTGGTTATATGGTGGTAAGAATATAAAATTTTTCGACCTTTTTTATATAATGCTAATTGTAAGTGACAATTGCAACTTTTATTCTTTAGTTAACGTTAAATGTTCATCGCATGTAGATCTCAAAAACGGTCAATGTCAGACTCGAAACGTCATGAAGACTGAAATAGTTAACTTTAAAATAAACTGCTATTTTGTTGGTAAATTGTTTTTGTGACTGTAACTTCGTTATACCAATACAAAAATCTTCAGTAACAGAACTTGAAGTTTTTACTCCAAACCTTTCAACCACTATAGTATATATATATATTCTTAGCAGAACTTAGCGAAAACTGTTACTAAAGATGTTTTATTATGGTTTCTTCTAGTGTGTTACGGAATTTTGTTGTGTGGTGGATCTGCGCATATAAATAAGATTTTGGTTTTGCAGAAGCGCGCAATTAAGATTTTAAATAATGCACATTCTCGAAGAGGTGTAAACCACTTTCTAAAGATTTCGGCATATTGACGTGTGTAAATCAACATATTTATGAATGCATTACGTACGGCCACTCTAAAAGGAACAATTTTGCTAAGCAAACCAGATATGGCACCCTCCTGAAGCCGGCGAACCCACCACACTTTAGATTTAGATTGACAAGAAATCTGCGATCTTTTAGATTCAGTTTCTATTAAGTTTTACAATAAACTCCCTAATGACTGGAAAGTTTTGGCGCCCAGCGACTTTAAACGGGGATATTCTATCACCTCCAACAGTTTGTTGCTTGCACACAGTGGCATATTTATGTATGGGATGAACAGGCTATATTGCGCAGAGCTGCCGCTCTGGGCCAATTGTAGAGACCGGAAATTTATTTTTGCTTAAAAGTAAAGGCAGTGCCGATTATGGTATTGTATTTTGTATTTGGATGACCTATTTTTTTTTTTTTTTGCTAGCAACACTGGTGACTGGGGGGAAAGTTGACTGTAAATACGTCACTGACTGTACACTTCAAAATTTTTGTATACATTGTATAATTATGTAATGTTTCTGCTGTGTTACATAGATTACCTGTTTAGTGAGTCTAAAACAGCTTAACGCTGTCACACATAATAAAACATCTATTTATTAATCATCCTAAGTTGAACAGTTCAAGTCCAGCATTTCTTTGGCAACTTCGAAGTCCCTTCAAATAATTTTTGAAAATACTGAATCAATTGCAACATGCAAATGAAAAATAAATAAGGTTAGGAGTTCAAAGTGTGATCATTTTTCAATTAAAATGCCCGCAAGGAAACCTCCAATATCTATAAAATTGCGTTATCTTATTAAGTCGTTTTTGAGGAATAGATTGTAGATACTTCGAAAAATTCAAACATGATTAGAAGTCCGTTTCCCTGAAAAATCGTAAAATCTGCGTGCATAGAAAATTACAAAATTTTGTTCACAAATCAAGTCAGAATTTTATTTAACTCTTTAGAATAAAATACAATACGAATCGTGCAGAAATATCTATTGGTGACTGAGAGAAATATATATGGACGACCTTGTTCCAGAGGTCGACTTTAGGAGATAACTTCTTCCCTTCTAAATAAACTTTTCGAGCATAATAATATGTATATCCCAAATTATTTAGCAAACCCTTCCAAACAAAAAGATACCAATTTTAATGCGTCTGGATCAAAACTTTCCGACTTACTCCCTTAAAAGGGTACCTAGTTGAAAATCCTGTCATACACATTTCATATCGTCTTACGAACAAATGAGTGTCAAGATAAGCGAATGAAAGCTGCAAATGATGATTGTAAAACGATATTTCTACTAAGCAAAACGGAACTTTAATGTTATATGATTCGTTTCACATTATCTAATGGTTGATTTTTCAACATTTGACAATCTTTGTGAAGCTTTCAATGTGTGAGAAACGAATTCCAGTTTTCATACCCATACATAACGTGAAATAAAAATGACAAAAGATAAATTCGATTGAATTTTTACAGCAAACCATTTTTGCCCGGAATATTGACAGTTTGTAATTTGAGGTTATACACATTATTAATTATGTTACCCTTCAAACAATAATAATTTATTTCCCTTTGAAGACGTTTTCACACAAAGGCAATATCAGTCATTTATAATATAAGAATATTTCCATGGCACACAGTTTCGCGAACTGCACAAAAGGAAATGAAGAAAGTAACATCGTTATTGGTTCTTTGACGGCCCATCAAATATAAATTTCCTTTTCTGCAAGCGACTTCCAAAAGAAGCACTGGGTCCCGTCGCAAACGCCAGTTGAGCAAACATTCACACACTCATTATTTCTGCAATTACAGCCCAGCACGCCTTGATCACGGCAGCCTTGTTAATTTCCGTTTGTGTCAAAGTGTCATTTGATACAACTTCTCCGCGCCATAACAAAGGCCACGGTTAACAAACAGTGCGCCCCGACGCACCATATCGCGCTGTTGACAATTCTATACTTATTATAGGAGGGAGCACGAAGAATACATCGAACTCTTTCGAATGTAAGAGAACCGTCTAGATTTAATTAGTATTGCCGGAATGAAAAGTAACCAACACGACACAAGCGCGGCAGTTGTCGAGGGCCTTATTTATCAGGGGACACGTGACAAGTGCATTTACAGTGTTGCCGACGTTATCGGTCGACTGGATCTCTCAATTTCGTGTTTCCATTTTCCTTTGCAGAACTTCACGGACGTCAAACAGCGGATACGCGCGTTATCTGGCGTTGTACACGGTTGACAGTGCGCTTTTACTGCGTTCTGCGTTTTGGACGTATTATTCACTTATTTTTTCATACGTGTTACTGATAACAAAGCCGCTTTTATATATAAAAAATAGGGGGAAATTTACTACCTCAAAGCTTATGTTATAGGGAGGGTCCTGTTCATTGAATAAGAAATTTCATGCCAAAATTGCTGGAAACACCACCTCGATTTACTTTGTGAGTTTGATCTACGATGAAGTATGTATTTGGGTGTATTTTATACTCCTTCGAGTTTACGTGGCATGCTTACCGCAGACTTTTCATCTTGAATAAAATACTTAAAGCTTATCTTGTACAACTCAGGCTGGAATGATGAAAATGTTCGAGCGATGGTACCTGATAATTTTTCTCAAAATCATTGTCAGGGTGCCACAAGGGAATGTTCTCACTGCAACATTATTTGTTATATTTATTTTATATAGTTCTTTGTTAGAAAATTGGGAATTCTGAGGATAATCTTACTTTCTAATATTTTTTTCTGTCAAATATACCAAAATTGCTCACAGAATTCCGGAAATATATCCTTTTGTTTTTATTTAATAACTTACTTGTTTTCAAGAATACGAACAAACCGTTTTAACATTATTTTCATGAGTAGAATTGACTAGTTAAATCAGATTATTATTTTATGCATTCCTTTTTAAGCTGCAACATAAAGTTAATTTTTTTTAATGTGAATTGCAGTAGGCACAGTTATTTTTTTTTCTTTTCAAAAATATATAGCTTATGACCCCAAACGCTTTCTCCCGGTTATTTAATAAAAATTAAAAGAATAGTTTTATTTACGCTTTTAATTTAAAGAGGATCATCTGATCGCAAACTGCAAATCATTTTGGGCGGTGATAATATCACTAATAATTTTTAAGAAAAACGTTTCAATATATAAAGAAACGACATTTTATGAAAAAGTTCTTATTTCGCGAGTTTCTTTATGCTAATTTCTCTATCACAAACTGAATAGCAATGATAGCATTGTTACTCTAAAAAAACTTTTACTTATCTCTTGCTTTTATAAGTTCATTGCTATTTGTCTATCTATTATTTTTGGCAGTTGCAACGTTTTTTAAAATTAAAAAAAAAAAAGAAATTAGTGTTCCGATCGAAAAGCCGTAGTGAACTCTTTCAGCGTATTATAATTTTGAATGTATTTATTGCATAGTTATGTCCCATATTGTCCCATAGTGGCAACTTTATTTAAGTTATTTTTTACACCATGCTGACAAATTATTAATATCTTGTTCCAATCGTTGATATGATTAATTTTATCAAAAAGCTTAAGGTTGTTCGCTAATAACTAGAGTTAGTGAGTACATATTGTATCCCGGGAGACTAAATCACTGTAGCGACGTTTTGTGATGTAACTGCACTCTTAGCTTTTCGTGCGATTTACCGTGAAGAAAATGGTGATACGTACTACGTCGATCGAATCCACCAATCCGTTACGTATACTTTGTGACCTTGCAAATATTACACAACATTGAAATATCTGTTCACCATCTCTACTTATAACAGGCAATGAAAATAAAATATCTTCGATATGTTATTTAGCAAACATAGTGAACATTAAAGGAACCAGATTTGATCCCTGCGCAACCAGCAATATGGTCTGTAGAAGCAACACCCTCATATGCTTAACATATTGATTTCTGTTAATAAAATATTTAAAAAATTTAATCACAATACATGATAGTGTAATGAATGCAATCAAATACCCTACTAAAGTATGTGTTTATTGTGTTTAGATACCTGTCAATACTTCTGAAACTGCCTGATTGTAAAGCTACAAAAATTGTGTTGGTTCCTATACATTAAAGATGACTCAACGCTAACCTGAAATAATGTAATAATGATAATAATAAGGGCATGAGATATGTTTGTAACAATTTCTTGTGCAACAGCCTACTAAAACCCAGATTTTCTGCAATTTCTACAAAGATATAATTGTTTCTAACATGATAAATTCATTGTAGAAAGAATTACTGTTTAAAATCAAACCATATATTTTATATCGATTTTTTGAGAAAAGTATAATTATATGTATTTGTACTGAATTATTTTAATTTTAATATATTGTGACGGCTGTTACTAGTTTGTTACTCCTTAGATTCAGTACGTTTAGGTTGAGCCATGTACCTACATTTAAATTTTACGCGCGGCTCCTCATTGCGTTTGTGTGGTGCCGCTGGTTGTACGTTGCGCTTTTGCCGTCATAATGAAAGATTTTAACCCTAGTGAAGTAGCTGGTTGTGTGAGTGCGGGTTACCCAGGGTATTGATAATGGTATGCGCAACAATTTAAACAGTTAAAACGTGCTTTTAATTAGGAATTTATTTCAACAAAACACGTGCGTATAACAACGAAACTGGACAATCAATAACAGGTGAGTATAAAAATCATTATATGCAATTGTAAACACAAACATATTAGCCGTAACGATATACACGACAGAGCGCTTTTAAAGTTGGACGTGAAACGTTTTGACAATAATTTAAAGCGGGAGAAATCTATACACCGGGTCGAATCAAAAAGTACACGAGCGGTTTACGATACGAATTATGACGGGGCGGCCTGCGACGTGCCAGTTACTTTGCCGGCTCCGAAATCACAGCGGGGACGGTGGTGGTCTGCGTCGTGTTAGAAGCTTTGCCGGCTCCGAAATTACAGCTAGTGGGCGGTCTGCGTCGTGCCAGATAGTTTGACAGCGCCGAAATCGCAGAGCGGGAATGAAGTGAAGTGTCTGAACACTGCCAAGCGAGCAGTTTATAGATTTGTTATACGAATAGGCGATCTGGCTTCTAAATAGTAATTTTGCAGCATGGTTCTTTATTGCAAACGATTCATATTTCTCATGCCGATAGGATTAATAGGATTAAACTAATTTACTTTTCTTGTCAATATCAGTTTTTCTTATCTAGCTATGCCGAAATGCGAAGGACTCCATGGTTTCTTAATCAAATTTTAAGTCACCATTCGTGAGATAAACATTTAATAACTTAAGACTTAACTTGATTAAACTTATTTTCCAAGCTGAGATTTTCAGCTGCTTTAGTTTTAAAACTGGTTACCATGTGCCAGAGGGAAGTTTTATAGAAATGTATTTGTATGTTTTTAACATTACTAAAACTTTATCTTAAAATATAATACAATAAAAAGGCCACAGCATTTATTTCAAAGCAAAAACAGAATCCATACATAAACATAAACGCAGCAACCTTGATTTAATTGCACGAAGACTACACTTGGGAGATACAAAGCAAATCAATTTATTTCTTTAATGCTTCCTTCTACCCCTAGTGTTTAAAATAAGAGGCGTAATTGAGACACACCCGGCAAAAGGATTCCCTGTTTCTCTTTTCGGTATATTAAGCAATTCTGAGAAAGAATAGTTGAATTCACCTTAAATTATGAACGTCGAAAAAGCGTAACAAACAAGCGCAAATTGTTTCGCTTTTTAAAGTAAATGAACGACATTTCCAGAACGTTACGAATATTAAATAGAAAGCGAAAAAAAAAAAAGAGAGAGCCCCAAGTCCATTTCATTATCAAACGGAAGGGAAAACCTTTTCAGTTCCGTTATGTGTCCCTCTGTCGTTTTGCTTTCATCATTTCACGATTCGCTTCCGAAACTAATTGAATTGGTACTAATTTATTTCGAAATTGTTTTAAAATTAACCAAAAAGAAAAAGAGAGTCCTTTCCTGTTTTACAAATGTGTTGCTATGATATTTATTATTGATGTTGAATTATGGCAAAAAAAATGAATATCATAAAATCTATTTTGTTAATTGTATAAAATGTGTTTATTATTGTATGTACGTGGAACTTTCTAGTACCTACAGTTTTTTTTTTGTCGTAGAGTTATAATGTAATCAGGGATACAGCTATATATTCTTTCAAACTGGTTTGGTTTATTTCTGAATTTGTTAAAGAGTATCACAGATGACTCTGAGTGGTATTTAATTGAATTAAACAGTTATTTAATTTGTAAAAAAAATATAATTAAAATTATATTAATAATATAATAAATAATAGGTAAAAAAAAATCTTTAACAGGAAAGTAAGACGTATCATCTAGTGGGGATATTCAAGTATTGTGCCATCTGTAAGGAAGGTTCGAATTTATATATTCATTTAAAAGTATATACAGATGACTTTGGAAGATTTTTAATTGAATTAAGCTGATATTTAAGTTCTGAAATATATTTAAAATAAAGAAATATTGTATACGATATTTAAAATATAAATACGAGCAAATTTAGAAAGGTATAAGTATATACTCTGTAGTTATTTAAATAATATGGCGTTACCAATTTGTGACGTCAGTAAAATGAAAGAATTTTTTGTATTGCCACACAGATTTACGAGAAACCAAAATATAACTACTAGTTTTTTTGGCGGGTTTATTATTTCCTCCTTCTGTTATGCAAAACGATTTCGACATTTCCCACACAAAAAGACACTACCTCCACCATAAAAAGTTATACCGTTAATTACTCTTACTCTAATATCTGGCGTCATTTGGCCACGCTGACCATTAGCGAAAAGAGGCCACAAACGCATATTTTACTAGAGCGACGAAATTAATCCCATTAAATTGCCAACAACGTAGCATATGTAAAATATCGACTGTAACGGATGCATGATATTCATTATTAAACCATTAATTATGCAGTAGACAATTTAACAATGTGGTCTCGTTACAAGAGCGGAAAGATTTATGCTAATTTATGACGTCTGTATATAGATCCAGCTCGATCGATAGCACGCGAGTTATGTATTATATCTCGAGCATAGTAGTTCTGGTTTAATTACGAATTAATATTGCACCGAGTGGTTCTAATATGTTTCAGTAGTAGTTAGTACACGTAGGAAGATATATTCAACTTGTTTCCAAGTTAGTGAATGTAATACAAGGGGTGTGATGGAATAAACGCAAATGTTTAATATTGACTCAAATGATTCTTATATAACTATCTGTCTACATACTGTATACAAGTAGAATACTAGCAGACCACGTATACTTTTGTCTGCGTGGCAAACGTATGTGCAGGATAGTAAGTCATCTGTGATCTTTTCAAAGAAAACATTTTTCGCTTCTAACACTTCCGATATACAGGGTGTAATGGAAAGGTATATTTTTTCTCACATCATTACTGATTAATTTGAAATAGATATTACCTTTAAGCGTTTTTAAAATATTTGGTATATACTAAACATTCACTAATCGATTAATCCATCATTACATTTGGTAACTATCCTAGAATCGTTTATTTGACTAAAATTTGTTGTTCTTCTGATGACGTAAATAGTGTACGCAATGTAAATGAAAATATATATTGATATAAAGCCATATATCACAAAAATGATATCAGTACAAAATAAAACAGGAAAATTCATCTGTTTCACAGACTTGAATTTCTACTCGTTTAGCCAAAAATTAGAATCGGTTGAGAGGCGCTGAAAGCATTAAAATTTCAACTAAAAATGCAGATTAGTTGTTCATCTTTTCGATTATTTTTTTTTATTTCGAATTAAACAAATTACTGTTAAAAAATAAAATAGTATGCGGTAGTATTTTTTAGATAGTATCATATCAATCTACAAGAACTTATGTGTGCTAAGTCATCTAGCCTTCAACACACCCTTCGATAAGTATGAAGGAAATAGTTCACATTTCTTTTGGATTTAAAGGCTCTGTATAAAAAAAAAGGTATAATAAATTCAAATCAATCAAAAATCTTTAAAATCTGCTTCTGATGTGGTGATATATGTATATACTTATCCACATATCTTGCTTTCCGAGTCAAATGCCTAAAGCTTTTTGGGAGAGCTTGCAATGCCATGCACGTAAAAAGTGTTATATGTTCGAATGCTAAAACACATTTCTCTCTAAAACCACTTGACACTTTTTATTTCAAACACATATTATGTGTGTATGCATCATTGTGATTGGGGTTTTTCTATAAAAGAAAAAAATTGCTATTTTATTAATCACACATTTACGAAATTACTAAGAAGACACATAAATTACGAAGCTTATCGCCAAGGTTCACACAAAAGAACTACACACAAGATTACGATGGCATATCTCCAAACGGGATGCAATCTAGGAGAATTAAAATTAGTTTGAATGAACCTGATCTAAGGCCACAGCGAACATACGTCGGATAGAAATTCTATTCGCCGTACCATTCCTTAAATCCTCTTAGATTGTGTTTTGGACCTTAATGTCGAATAAACTTCTATTATCTCCCTCTGCATCGCCTTATTTCGCTGCGTTTATCTTCGTCTTCTGAAAATCGGCGCCCGGGATTATTACGAGGCAAGCTGGTCCCTTTGGTAAATGGACTACCGGATTTAAACTTTTATTTTGTTTTATAACGCCTTTACGTATCGCATAAACTTAGCGATTTACGTTTTTTAGCGCATTTTTACGACTGCCGTCGGGTTTCTTTGGGTTAGTGTTATACGGTTGACTCGCGGCGTTTCCCGTTTGTACCTCAAAGGCGACGCTTTCCACGTTGAGGTTTTTCACGATCTCTCTTTTAGATTGCGCAGCCAGAATGGAGCGGGTACGTAAAAATTCTCGAGATTTAAAATCTGCGTCTCTTTATCTCGAATGCGTCCATTGTGGTTACAATTCCATTCGTAATTTCGAGCGGTAAATATTCTGCTTTCAACGTTCTATTTACCCCAAGTAGATTGTTCCCCTTTTTATTTATATATTTTTTTATACATAAGCATGTGTCTAGATGGGAATTTTCAAAGGGTATTAAAACTTTTGCAAAATCATTATGGTGTTTTGCTGCTTCTGTCAGTGTTAGAAAAAAGATAGACAAAAAGAATGGGCAATAATAACCAAGCTTACCTTTTCTTTTGGGTAATCTAGCAACTAACTAATCAATTTATTGGAAGTTCTTTATTTTTTTACACCAATATTTCGCTTAATATTTCATGCTTCTTCAGGGTCAAAACAATAGTAAATATTTTTAAAGAACAAAATTATTATGCAACGCACTAATATGAAAGTGAGGTTAACTTACATTTGAGCTTCTTAAAGTCCAAAATTTTATAAAATTGACCAGCAGAATGCTTAATAATAAAATTTTTAAAATTCAAAATAGTAACATGTTGAACAAAATTTGTTTAAACTTAGGGAATTAAAAACAAAAAGAAAAGACCGAAACAATTACATCAACGGATCACATTTTAAAATTACTACGACAGATTGTCTAAGTAAGATAGATAACCATTCATACACTAGTAAAATTTACATAGAAACAATATATAGTCTAAGCCGAAAGTTATGTGACATTTCCTTGTATTGTGGATTTCCTTTCAAACGTCGAGGAAAAAAGTGTAGTACGGCTTTTTACACTTTTCACACGAGTTCAGATGTATTCTCGACTTTAGATAGAGATGTTTACTTTTTATTATGTTCTATACTTACAGTAGTGTAATGTGAGATAATCTACTTGTACAGCACTGTATACCTGACTACCAGAAATACAGCGTCGGTGAAGGATCGCCCACGGCGCTGGGCAAGTATTCGTTCGTTTATCTATAACTATTACAAAAGTTTTTAAACATCTGAAGAAGGCTAAAATATTTTAGCCGAAACCGGTGGTGACTATTGTAGTATGTATATTTTTTTTTATAGAACAATAACGGCAATAAAAATAGTAAAAGCGGTAAATAATATTACACAATATATATGATAAATTATCGCATAATAACATGTTTAAAAATTATATGTGAAATCACTTGCAATTACATGTTACATACGGTAACAACACATAATAAAGTGTTTAAAAATACGTAATGTATGTAAAAGTCACCTGTAATATTACACATTATACCCGGTAAAATCACATATTAAAATATATAAAAATACGCGATATGTGTTATGTAAATTTCCAAGTTTACAGAATGGTTTGTGCAAGTCCACCAATTAACGTTAGTAATAAATTGCCAACGCTAAGTTATGTGAATTTAGAAGATTTTTTTCCGTGTACGAAAATGTATGCCCTGTAGGTACAGAAGTTTAACAGCCAAGTAAATTGCGCAATAAAAATTGTCACGACAAGAAACAATCCACGCAAAATTATTATTGCTTGTCGACGAATTGCCAAAACATAAATTTCTCTCGAATAACGAGCATTTCAAGGATTATTTTCGTAGATACAAACATTTTCGTTATGAGTTTGTCGAGAAAATGTACCAGCATAAAAACAGTCGCAATCGCCAAGAATAGAAGACATTGTTCGAAACAACACATGAAAACACTCAACGAGAATCGACACAGAAAGAATTTCGGGTATCGTACGATTTTCGGAATGCAATATATCTCTTTCCGTAGGATAAGTGAGTCGTGATTGCCAGTATTTGTCAACCGAACGTGTATATTTATATTTGTAATTCGATTTATAAAGGATGGAGTTCAATAAAAAAACAAATTCCAGCTACCCTCATCCGATTGAAAGTCGAACTCGGCGGGGTCTTCCACCGCTCCGGTCTATCCCCCAAATCAAACCAAACGTTCCAACGTCTATACGAGGAAAGGCAAAAGAACAAATATTTGTTGTGTATTTAAATTCCCTTATCTTATTAAAGTGGCGGAGCCTTTTACATCAGAAGGGTATCGTAAAATACGCTTCTGAACGGTAGACGTTTAATCCTCAATATTCTATATAGTTTGTTTTTGTATGTCTCAGTGCCCGCACAGTTGTACAAGTTTTTCGTGAATGTTTGCTTTACCCAAACAGTTAGGTAATGTTTTTATCCTCTGTCGGATTAAGCGTCCTAGTATGATGTTTGCAATAGAAAGAAACGGCGGGGAAAATTTATTTTCAAACGGGTGAATGTTTTTGAAATTTAAAGTTTATGTTAGAATAGAATATGCGCAGGTGCATGCATGTATATATTATAAGTATAAATAAATAATGCCACAGTAATTCTTTCAGCTTAATTTGCAAATACCTTCACAACAACAGTATGCGTTAATTTATTGCTCAACAGTGGTATTGGGCGAATTGCAACTACAAGTCATCCAATAATGCTAAACGGATATTTACAATTAGTCGATACGGTAAGAAAAATTGGAACCTTTTTCTAACAATTCTGATTCTTTTACTAATCGTTTCCTAGTTACCCATTCTTTTTAGTTGATCAGGAAACCGAATCGTTAAGCGTAAGGCACTCAGTAATTGAGATCATTTCATCACTGCCATAACGTACAATCTCTAACCGTTCGCAGGGAACTTCACAGCAGCAGATTCATGTGGAAGTTAGTTAATGGTGTTATCGACTGCCCCCAGCTTCTTGGTGATGTTAATTTTCATGTACCCCGCTGCTCAACACGTTCCACAATACATTTGCTCCTGCTGTTGCAAAAACCAATTTGCTTAGACAATCACCTTTGTATACCACGTATAAGAATGCAGATCACTATTATTTTGACATTTTTTTTTCAGCCAATGTAATTATTTTTTCATTTATATTAGTGTTCTTCGGTTAGTAATGCGTTCAGAGTTTTTAAAGATACTTTACGCTTTTATATTGACACTTCATTCCATACGCAGAAAACGGCAACCCGCACTACTAATCGAAGACCATGACTTACGCGGGGTATATTGATATCTTCCAAAAATATCAAAATTATTTACAAAAATGCTATGGCAACTCAAGATGTTCAGAATTTCCAATTCTACAAACAATCTAAAAAAATATATAAGAAGGTAATTTGCGTAGCGAAAATAATATACAATGATGCACAAATAAATCAAGCAATAAATCTCGTACTGCATGGCAAATTATTGGTGGAATTATGAACATTAAAAACAAATTTTCTCCAAGTTCAATTTCAATTTCTAATAGAGATACTGTGGTTGAAGATCCGGCGCTTATAGCTAACATCTTTAATGAGTATTTCAGTAGTAACTGCAGTAGCTACACCTCCGACATATGCGTCAACATTATAGATTCAGTACTTGTAACTTTTGTGTCGACACGGTTAACCCTGAGCTGGTATATACTGTGATTATGAATTTGAAGTCATCAAGCGCCACTGGCATTGATGGTCTTAATACGAATATACTAAAAAATAGTGCCAGCATAATAAAATACCCGCTTGCAAGTTTAATTAATTGGTCACTTAATGACGGAATTTTTCCTGATTTATTTAAAACAGTAAAGGTAGCTCCGATTTTTAAAAAGGGTGACTCCAGCATTATCACCAACTATCGACCTATTTACATACTGTCGTGTATATCTAAAATCTTAGAAAAAATTGTTTTTGGTAAAATATTTGCTTTTCTGAAAAAAAAATACAAAATATTGAATCCCGTTCAACACGGATTTATTAAAGGTAAATCTACCCATTCGGCCCTCATGGTTACTCTGCTGAATATCTATCGCCATTTAGACAGTGGGAAAAAATGCTGTGGTTTATATATGGACCTCTCCAAGGCTTTCGACCTTGTCAACCATGAACTACTGTTAAAAAAGTTGAATTACTACGGACTGAGGGGCGTCATGCATCATTGGTTGGCCTCATACTTGACAAATTGAAAGCAAATAGTGGTGATAAGGGGTATTAAATCACAAGAACTACCGATACTTGCAGGTGTGCCACAGGGTTCGATATTGGGACCTTTATTATTTCTTCTGTTTATTAATGATTTTTCTTACCGTGTCGGCTAAATATTCATTTCACGTTGTCGGATGATTTTTTGTTCTAATTTGGCCATTACTAATCAAGAATATGGAGAGAATAAATCAACTACAATCTGTAAGTGAAAAAATTGTAAAGTGACGCCACAGGATTCGACATGTAGGTAGCGCGCCGAATCCCACAAGAATCCCATAAGACTTGAAACGCCATCTGCATGTCGGATCCTGTACGCCGTTGAGTATTTTTTTTTCTTTTGTTTTATTAATAGCATTGAAAAAGTAGACTTGTTAAAGATGTTATTCCGTCAGATAGACTTACAATAACACTATTTATTGTGAAATTGGTTGTGATGAAACACAAAATTTTCAAATTAAAACAAAAAATAGTAATTATATATCTACTTTTTAATTTATAAAAGATTAGAATATAGATAATTTACATTAGAAATGCTCATTTTTAAAAATAGTATAAAAGCACGTTTCATAAGACTTAAAACACTAATTCGTAAAATGAAATTATTTTTTAAACTCGAATTAATACTTTAAAACGTGTTTTATGATACCAGTTTCTTAAGATACCACTTTTTAATCCAATACCGCAAAACGACAGAAATTTTTCAAGAATATTGCTTGCGAAACAGATTTCTACCTATACATCTCGGATGATTTAACATCCCCGGCGAGTCAGTGAACTGCAAATCAAGAGACCAAGTAAATAAAGTAGGAGAGTAGTACGGCACGTAATTTTCCTCAAACATCTCTTTGATTTATGAGGCGAAATTATGCGTATGGTTTTTGGAGGTCTTATCACTTTCCAGTAGGCGTTCGATTCCAGCGCCCGCTTGTATTGATTCCCATTTATAGCGGTCTCTTTCTCGCTCCTGTCATTTTCGTGAACGTTCGGAGGAGCAAAAGGACCCAATTGAATTCCGTCCCGAAATAATCTCGAGCACGAACGGTCCTGGCTGATGCCACCGATTCGGCTCATATTAAAATCGGTGGGTCGTTGAATAGAGGTACGATTAAATAACGTTAATATTGGATTCCTTTTGCTCTTTCGTATACAGAGAAAAAAATTGCGTTTTATGATCGTGCGAAGTTGGGGATTACTGATTTGCTTTTTGTGATTTCGCGTTTTGAAGTGGGTACGTCCTTAAAATATTACCCCTTCTTTTTAATAATAAATCTGATATCAGATCTTTTCATAAACGTCCCATTTTTTGTTTAAAAAAAAGGGCAGAGCCAGCATAAAATAAAACGGGTCGGTTTTGCAAACGATAAAAGCTCAATGCGATCTTCTGGTTGGCGTTTCAAAACGAATGAACGTCGAAAATTCACGTTTTCAGACGTGATGACTCGGCTTAATCGCATGTCAAAAATTGCGTTTGGCGAGTACGAACCGTGAAGGGCGTTTAAAATTCAATTTAAAATTTATGACGTAAAACAAAAGAGACAGTTGCGCATGTGTCGGAATATTATGTTCGACATAAAATATTATATCGCTTTCAACAACCTCACGTATGTTTATTTTTTGACAGTATGTGCGTTAGATATATAATGCTCGTTTCATGCAGATAATAATTCTTTGTACGCGGCCTGTATCACACATTTCGTTTTATAGTGGAAAACAACGGATGTTTTTAACTGCTCCCAGTTAAAATCTCTGATGGAAATATTTCGTGCACGTAGAACAACTGTCGCGTTGTTTTACAATCGTTTTTATCATCACAATGAATTTTCAAGACTCCGGATATGGTTCGTTAAAGCTGAAATCCGAGCAGATTTTCAGTCATATTTAACTAATACCAAATCTTAGTACGGTTGATGAATTCTGTGTTGAAAAATAAATAGTTTCAAATAAATCATATTTATAAAAATAGAGTAAATACTTTAACAAAATATTGAAGTAAAATGTCTTGCTTCACTGATCTTTACCTTTTTCTTCCAAGAAAATGCCTGGACATAAGTCAAGTAAAAGGTACTTACCTAAAGATTTATGAATTGGTATAAGGTAAAACTTTCAGTGCAAAAATATTAATTTTTTATTTTCAATCAAACCCTCTCGCCTCAAAGGCAATTGCTTGATATTTTGGAAGCAAACGTTAATACTTCATTTTATAAATATTACCTATCTTTCTTTCCACTTACAAGGAGTAGGCAAGAACTGCGAAACACAAAATTAAATGAGTCATATATTATTTGAAAGAGGAAATTAAGTGTATAAAAACTGTAAACGGGTTTGAGTGCATGGGCCTTAATTTTTGAGATATGAAGAATTTTATTTAAAAACATTAACGCTTGTAGCTTAAGAAGAATTATATGTACACGACTGATTGGTGTCTGTGTAGCCCAATTAGTTGAGCGCACGAATTACGAATTTTACCAGGAAGTGGAATAGGCGGGAATAGGTTCTCGCGCCCTTCTTAAGGGACATTATTTTTCTATTATCAGTATTCATTTTTTTTTATTTTTATTCGTAATATATGTGATTACTAATAATGACAAATAACATATACAACTTTCACACACAACATTGGAAAAAAAAAACAATTATAATACAATGCAATAATTATTTATTAATAAATAAAAGAAAGAAAATGATGTACGAAATCGTCGCACAGGTGAACTTTGGAGATGCTTTGGCAGGTGGTACATATAGTGACAAAGTATTTCGGATTAAAAATTATGTTTATAATCAATTTGTTGAAACACGTAGTACAAAACAGCTTGTTACAAGATGGCAATTGCAGATGTGGGTTATGGCTGCCGTTGCCAAATTTTATGAGGATACAGAAAATAATTGCATTTTTCGATTTGTTGCATCTTCCAGGTGGATGTCAGATTTACGAAAGAATATAAAATTTCAAATCGTCGTGTAGTGCGATATCTATCCGAAAAAGAAATCGCATCACTGATGAAATTATGAATTCCATAAACGTTGCAGCCTCTTGGCCTTTTGTATCATATCATACTAACCGACAATTCTATTCTTATTTTAGTACCTATTTGTGATAAAGTAAGAGTTCACAAATCATCAGTATTTCTTAACATATAGAAACAAAGAAGTAACTCTAATGCATTTTCTCCTATAGGTTCTTTATTATAATGTAACTCATTCCTACTATTCTACAATTTACAGTTACAAAATTGATTTCCTTCGAAAATTTGTAAAGAATATATAATGTAATTATATGTAGCTATAAATATTATGACATTAAAAAAAATATGGAACAGCATAGAAAAGTAAAACCTCTGGGAATGCAATAAAAAAAATGAGTTGGTTAGAAAATAAATACCGAGCAACTTCTATGCGATTAATCTTTAACAAGTTTTAAGCACTTTTCTGTGCTGTTTTTTTTTTTTTTTAATTTTAGACAATGTTAAAAAACTATTAATGCTTGTAACTTAAGAAAGAAAGCGTGTATATAGCACGTTAATGGATTTATAACCTGATTAGTATTCGGTTTGTTAAAACCGAAAAGTTTTACATATATCTTTCTTATAAAATTTGATAAGCAACAATCATTATTAGCAGACGCGTTTCGTGCATACATATTATTTTCATTACTATTATTTACAAAAAAGAGCTAGAAAACCAAGGAACTATTAGCATACAAAATATCTACAAAAGTTCGCGTGTGCGACGATTTCGTACCTCATTTTCTTTCTTTTATTTATTAATAAATAATTATTGCATTGTATTATAATTGTTTTTTTTCCAATGTTGTGTGTGAAAGTTGTATATGTTATTAGTGATTGTTAGTAATCACATATATTACGAATAAAAATAAAAAAAAATGAACTGATAATAGAAAAATAATGTTCCTAGGATGGGCTCGAACCTATTCCACTTCCTGGTAAAATTCGTAATTCGTGCGCTCAACTAATTGGGCTACACAGACACCAATCAGTCGTGTACATATAATTCTTCTTAAGCTACAAGCGTTAATGTTTTTAAATAAAATTCTTCATATCTCAAAAATTAAGGCCCATGCACTCAAACCCGTTTACAGTTTTTCTACTCTTAACTCCCTCTTTCAAATGATATACGACTCATTTAATTTTGTGTTTCGCAGTTCTTGCCTACTCCTTGTTAGATAATCTAAAGTGTAATATAAATTTAATTAAACTAGAACTGCCACTTTTATTTAATGACACAACTAATTACAGCAGCGACACAAACGTCGCTGTCAGGATAATTTTAATTATAAACCGACAATCAAACCTAATTCCGTTACCGCTAGACGCCAGTGCGTCTTACCGCGTAAGTCATTTACCGGTATCGTAGAAAATTAAATTAGTACACGGCAGTCATAATTGACGGAAATACGAATTAGTAGCGGAACAAAAGGTATGCGGCGCTTTATTCCGCTCAGCTTTGCATGTACTTTATTTTCACATATACCGGCGTTCGTATATACCTAAGCTCAAACGAGACGTATTAGAATAAATTCCTTCCGTGAGTTATTGTCGCGGAGAATGAATTTCGTTCTAATTAGTCTGCCGAAAGTAATTTTCATGAACTTCCGCCATTAACAGCTGCATGAGCTGGAGCTGACTGATTAATTACATGTGAAATGTTTGATTAGCTAACGTGTCTGGAATGACAATAGCTGCCAGATAATATTGTGTATGTACGTACGATTAGGTAGATTGGAAATATTAAACCAAAACCTATTGGTCCATATTGACCAATAAAAGCAAGTCAGTTAGCATTTTACGATTGCGATCCGCATTGACCGTTATCTCAGCATCATCAACATTCTCAAAATGAAGTATGCAGTATAAAGAGGATTCTAGACTATTGCTCTTATGTTAGATTTTTGGAACCGCAGATGCGGCACTTTGGTTTATAGCCGTATCCACTGAGATAGACGCGGGCTTCGTAGCTGAAAAGTCAGGATTACTTGTCCGCATGCATTTCCAGCACCCAATAAAAGAAAGTTCGGCGTCATTCATGATCAACCAGCTCCAATTCCTGTGTCAGCTGCGCTTTATGAGCATGTAGGCTAAGATCTTTATGCAGAATGCGAAGAAGGCTGGTTTGTTATATCCTTAATTACTCTGAACATCCTGGGATAGACAAAGCTGGGTTTTCTGCTACTCTTCCATCCAGGGAGCATAGTGCACCCTCACGGCGGTTTCTGTCACTAAATTTAAGGTTAGGTCATCAGCTTAACGGCTAACTTTACTTCATCTACTATAACATTTATTAAAGGTCAATACGAAAATCTAGCGTCTTATTTTCTCCATGAGTCATAACTGGAAAACTTAGTTTCATAAAAAAAATAAATTTTGGAATTTCTATTTACACTTTTTTAACCTATTTGTACATTTTTGAGCACCGCTTAAAATGATCATCAAATATTTTAATATTTAATGACAAGATGACCACATGAAGTTACATAAAAATAAAGTAAAAGAAAAAATTGTTGTTTTCTCGTTAGGCCATATTAGGCCGGAGAGCATATCTTCACCGCTGCAATACTGGTGGGGGATCAGGTAATAGTAGGAATGATACAATGCATGCGTCAGGTGGGTCGAGGTATAATACTTTCTGCCTCATCGTCAGGTAAGCAAGAGTCCTGCATTTGCTCGAGTGTGTGACATCTGTATACTTATCCATTCGTTACTAATCAATATTTTTTTTTGTTCGAATATTATTTCCTTAATATTTCTTAAGGATTATCGGTCGTTGTATAGTATTATTAAATTAAAATTATTATTAGCTTTCAATATTGGATTGACAGATTTTATAAAAGTGGCGAAATCTGGGATATCGGTTAGTTGTAAAGAAAATGTCTGATATATTCGCATTCGCTCATGATCTACCTGAAAGCAGTAATCTAGGGCCACTTTTCGCTCCATAAATATGAACGATATTGATTGACGAATACTATCTCTATACTGTGGATATGATTGTGGTGGTTGGCTCTGACACGGTTGGTGAAGCTCACGATCGGTTACAGAATATTACATCTTCAAGCAAACATTTAATTATTAACAGCGGCAAGACCAAAATCACGCATATACGTTCGGCATATCTTTCAATGTCGGGGGATTAGCCACCCGAAATATTGTTTCGTGTCAGTGTCTCCATGATGCTTCGTTCTTGAGTGGTCCTTCCTTTTGGGTTACCCAAATCTACTCGCTGTGTGCAAGGCTTCGCTTCCTTTGACATAGATTATAATCTATCTCAATTTATACCGCTACGAACGATGTAAGTTATTCACTATTCTTTGGTAGAATCAGATATGTATTATGGTACCACAATTTACGATAATGTTTCCCAATATATGCTAAATAAGCTCAGTTCCACACAAAGACGGATTCTGAAGAACATGCCATCAGTAAGACCTTCGGGGACAGACAAGTATAAAGAGCGTCGTATACCAAGTGTTAAAGACCTTCATTGTTATCGCCTTCTGACAAATCATTACTTTCAACTGCATCGGTTTCGCCAGATCATGGTGGTTCCAGAAGATCTAGAGCAACTTGCGATCTCAATGTCACGAGATGGACTAATAAATACGAGTGTCGTTGTTTGAGTGTTGTGGTATCGGTTTTATTCAATAGTTTAGGCTGTTTAACTACATTCTCTACGATAAAAACAACTTTACAGCTATTCTGGATTCTAGGTAGGGAAAGGTGGTAACTACGTGCACTTAGGCCACCCTTACCGGGCCCATTGTGCTACCCCCCCCCCCTAGGTGGCGTCGCTCGCCCACAGCCTATCTGAGCCAGCCCAAACTGAGCGTGAGCTCGAGCAGAGCAGCAGACAAGGAGCCGCCAAAATCGGCCATGCTGGGCCAGTACTCCCCAAGGATGGAACCTCTGAATTGGACAAGCGCCGGGCAGTCACATAAAATGTGTTCCGGCGTCTCGTCTTCTTGGTAACACGCACGGCATAGTGGGCTGTTAGCCAAGCCCATGCAGTGCATGTGTTTGTTTAGTTTGCAGTGGCCGGTCAAAAGCCCCACAACTTGACATGGATTACTGCGAGAAAGCTGCAGGCAATATCTTGCTGTCTTCACAAAGTGGGAGCGCGAGCTCCGTCACGACAGCCCATCGGCAGTCTCGTTACCTAGATTTCCTTTATGACCTTTAACCCACTTAAGCGTCAAGCTATTATCGATAGCGACCGCTTCTAGGGTATTGTGACACTGAAGTACTAAGCCCGAAGTGATCCTATGATTATTTAGAGCCTTAAGAGCAGCTTGACTGTCACTATAAAGGACAATACGCCGCACAGTGGTCTCGAAGACGACAAAACCTTAATCTTTTCAACTTACCCCAATGTAAAACAGCTTTTATTTTCAGTATATAGGATAGTTAGCTACTACATTTCAGTTGCCTTAGACATCGAATTTTTTTTTTTCTATTTCACTAATCTGTTTTGAATGTTTACGATTAGAAATGATAATTTTTATGATAATTTTTGTTTGTTAGATTTTTTTTTAATAATAACTGTATCTATGTAATAAATTAATAATTATATGTATATAATAAATGAATATATATATTTTTATATATTTGTGGCATATTATTAAATGACAAATAATTTATTAATAATAATTTATAATTTTTAAAATATGTGCTGAAATAAATATAATTTTAAAAAAGCGTAGTTTTTAAGCGCGGCCTTCTAACCTCTTAAAACGCTTAGTATAAGCTCCAAAGAGAAGATACTGATGAGTTTCAGCTGCGATAATCTGCGATTTTGGAATAGATGTGCGTGCAAGTACAGATGTCCCAGTAAAGACTGGACCTTTGATCATAGCCTTATTCGTCATTTTAGAAAAAAATATTTTCTATAATAGTTTTATAGAAATTAATGTTGCATAACTTAAAAATATTTCTGACTATACAGACTGTCCCAAAAGTAGGTAAAAGTATACCTACTTCACTATTTTAAATAAAACACATCCTGTATATTATTCCATTTTTGAATTCGACGATGAAAACTAATAAGACTTTATGCAAAGTACTATATGTCTATCTGTAATAATAACGCTGTTATTTACCTTAAAAGAATGACCCCAATCTGAACCTTCGTCTAAGGAGGCATAGTTGGCGTTTGTATTTAACATCCATATTTTAAATGCTACAAATGCACACTTGCAATAATTCGCATGAGACTAATTATTAGTCTCATGCGACAACGAACATTTTTATCGATGTAATTGTATACAGCTGTCCCTGATCTTCATCCCCGATTTGCCTTACTTTAACGTAGGGTGAGTGGTAGGTTTTAAATACCTCTTCCCACCCCCTCTTCCTCACTTTCATATTAATGTTTTCTTTAAATTATAATATTTGGGTCGATTTGAAACCACAGTGCGCCGTCCCTTGATGCCCCGCCTGCTAAAATTTCTCCGGCACCATGCAGGATCGCCAGCAACTAAACTTAAAACTATACGTAGGTACTACTGTACTTATACTATTACGATCTCAGTCATAAGGCATTATTTATTACTTTTGCCTTAAGTTATATTTAGACTGTCTGTCTTCTTAACTTCACCATTACAGTATCTCACAGATGATATTGTTATGATTGTAATAACATTTTGTTTTTGTACTTTTATATTTTCATAATTCATAATTCCTATTATCATTTATAACTACGTTTGTGTCTTATAACTATTTTTGTTAATTTTACAACTTCACTGTAAGGGGATTGTATATATAACCTTTTCAAATAAACTTATTAGAAAAAACAAATCGTAAATCATAACTGTCTATCTATACATATAAATAACCCAGGAGCGTTCTGTACGTGTTCTGGACATAAATGTCACACAATCGTTAATTTTCCCTCCAAAGGTGCAATTTAAAACTTCAACGAATACATTAGTTGATGAAAACTCCATTCCAACGTCTTTCAGTATTGATAAACACCCATCTACTGCACCGCATTTTTTACCATAAGTGAAGAAACGTGTAGCCGAGAAACTTCGCGACGAAACGGAAGCTACAATATTGTCAAGAAACGAAAACTTCGCTATAAACTAGAAGGAGAGTATACGGGAAACGTTTAACTGTCTGACAAAACGGGGCCTCTCTCCTCCTGAACTTATTATGTCTCCTTCCACTGCCACGGTTCCTATTTCTAAAGTGAGCGTTTGAGTTGTATAATATTGAATTCGAGATGCTGCTTGGAGTCACGGGTTCCTTATCGTTACGAAACGTTACGAATCAATTTGCAGGAAATATCGTAAATGTTTTATGGACGAGATAAAAGCGAGTGATCACAATGGAAATTGAGGACAACAATCTCGTAACTTTTATTGGTGTTAGATTGAAGTAGGTTATATTATGTAGTAATTGGTAGTGCGTCGTAGAATTAGCGGTATGATGTTTATTGCAGGCAGAATAAATTTCTTAATTAATTCTACTACCGTGTAACAAAGTGTATTCCATTGTATGTCTCGAAAAATTCTAGAATTTATGTTCATTATATATACGAAATATATAGTGGGTGGCTAATAAATTAGAAACTTAACACATTAAAGTTCTGGTCTCGATATGAACAACAGTTTGTTATAAGTAATTTTATTTTATTAATTTCTCTTTTAATATTTAGCGTTTCCCCTCTTAAATATTAGCCTGACATACTTTTAATACATTTATCGATCATCCCTATAATATTTGAATCATTCTGTCATATATCCTCAATTCGGTATCAGACTCATACTTGGACGAATTCGCCTCACACGAAAAGAAATCTGTAATGATTAACTACACTCTAAGTGCTGCGTGGGTATGTGCCATTACACCTCGGATGGCTTGCACGGGAAGTAAGCAATCTATCACGCGAAAAATCGTTTCAGTATTATTTACTGACAGATCATTTATATATTACTCCACGTTCACCTTTCGTGAACTTCGAACCAAGAGCCGGATGAGTGGTATCGGCAAACAAAAGATCCGAAGGTTAATTAAGAGATTTTTTCCCATCGACTGGGAAAGACTTAGGATGGCAACTGTTCTTGACGTATTTCACGTTATTTGTGGGGAACTCTCGGATTACACTTAATTATTTTTAGCTATTAACTAAAGCGATAAATTAGGGGCGGATATTTTACTATTTTGCTTGCTGTGATTCGATGTAAGTTTACTTTCATAACTTGTTGGAAGAAATGTCTGCCATCATCTTTTTAACATTTGCGTTTGCCTGTAGAAGGTGTTTAAGAGATGGCAACAAAAATCACCAAATATTTAGAAATACATAGTAGTTTGCAAAACTAATATTAAATCCAATATTACATTTGCCTTAGTGAAAAGGGAAACAATAAGACAATACTCATTTGCTAACTTAAAAGCGCAATAAACTGCTATGCGTTTCATTGATTTGTTTTCATACTTATTTTTATATCGAGGCATCAGATAATGTAAATTATAAATTTCAGTGACAGAGCTCACAAACAAAATAAAAAAAGTCAATAATCAAATACAGTAACAAACATAGATTCCAACAAAAGATGTCGGTTGGGACTAAATCCGAGGAGCGTGGTGGCCATTTAATAAGACCCGAATTACCGATCCATCCATCTTCAAAACTGGTATTTAAGAAATTACTGGCTTTACGGGTATCCAAATTTGATTAATATCAAGTCGTTCCCGTAGAGCAGGAATAATATTAGTTTGCAATAATTCTAAATAATTATTTCCTTCAATAGAAAAGGTTTGATTACTTCATTCCCAGCAATACCAGCCCACACGTTCAGTTTTTGTGGAAACTGCGTTCGCATTGATGTATTATAGTGTAGGCTTTTACGCGACCAATAACGAACATTAGGCGCCACATCGAGTTAGCAACTAAGAAGGCAGAAACCAGGCTGGCCAACTTAGCCAAGCTAACGCCCAATATAGGTGGACCGAAAAGTGGCAAGAGACAAGTGCTGTGCTACGTGGTCCATAATAATCCATACTGTTATATGGAGCCCCAGTATGGGAGGATGTGGTTAACACTAAAAAAGTACAAGGATATGTTGGTCATGGTTCAAACGCAAGCATTGTTGCATCGGCGTACCCTACTACAACGGCGGTGGCCTTGCAGATAATTACTGGAACGCTTCCCATCGACCTAATGGCAAAAGAAAGGGCTCACATTCATCAGCAAGGGGACGCAGGAACTGAATCTCGTACTCAAGCCAGAGAAATTGCCCTGAACAACTGGCAAAGCAGATAGAACAACGGAACGGATAAGGCGAAGTGGTCCAAAAGACTGATCCAGGACATAAAACCTTGGTTAAATTATATTCATCGCAAACTGGACTACCACCTGACCCAGGCACTCACCAGACACGGCTGCTACAGAGCGTACGCAAAACGCTCAGGCAAGGACTGCGTAAATTCGAATGAGGCAGATGGCAAGAACACAGAGAGCATGCACAGGCAATAGTGAGACCCTTAACACCGGAGACATTACTGCAGAGGATGATCGAATCAGCAGGCAACTGGAGTAAGATGCATGTGATGATAAAGAATATAATGACACAGAAGGAGCTTGACGAATGGGCAAGACAGTGCAATTAATGCCCTGATTTCGTACCATCACTGGCCCGAACCCCTAATCACCTGATGATGGACGGGTGACGTAGGGATACACTGCGGAGGAAGGACAGCCCAGCAATCTGAAGTATATCTAGAAAGATGGTTTCAGTTGCTGTTTGGGTGGTTCAGGCGGGCCACTCGACCGGTCTGTAAACCGGCTAGCCTGTTTAAAAAAAAAATAATAACAAACATTTGCGCGATTATGATGGCCATGAACGTAAAATGTTTTTTTCATCAGTAAATAAAATATTCCATTTTTTTTATAAAATCACTGACCGCGATCAAAACTTACTAACCGTTATAAAACTAGGACTGCACCCTCAATATCTCGCGACGCTTTATTGAGAAATGAGCGAAGTGAATCGGGCACTGGCTTTGTTTGAAGTGAATTACGCAATTCGTTCCTCTCACCCCGCAATAGTACGGAATGAGGGCTTCGTTGATTTGTTTCACATTGAAAAATTTGGAACTGTTGGTAGCATTTTGCAGTAGTTAGACAGGGGTAGAAAGTACCGGTATCTGCTTGCCCTTAAACGGCGACGACATATTGCGAAGTGGAGATGTTATATCTGTTACACTCGCCTAGCAGAACATCATGCGTATTTCTCGACTTTGTTAGCTCATAGAAACCATATTTCCTTCTTTTACCCATATTACAGCAATCGACAGGCTAAAAGTGAGCTGCTGGTAGATAATGAAACATAGGCAATCAGTTTTGCTTTTTTTGCTGAGCATCCAAAATGCACCAGCGTATAAAAGAATGTATGTTTTGTGTTTTTCTGATTCCTCATATTCTTCTGCATTCTATCGTGCGTGCCATAGTGTTTGCTGAACTTAAGAATCGCAATGTTTCATAACTTTTATAAACAGATAAGCTTAAAATGATATATCATAATCGCTACCATATCCCAAGTGATCCAGAAGTCTTTTAAGAAGATTTAATGCAATGAAACAAATTTGAAAAATTCCTCAATACGCTGTTTGAAATTTTGTTAATTCCACTTTTTTTATTACCATTTTACTTACATTTTCGATTGCTTAAAATATCAAAACACACTGTTAAATAGTTATATAATAATAATTTTGAAAAGTATTTGGAACTACACTATTGAACACGAAGAAAAAATTTATCAACCAAATTTTAAAATTATTTCCATAATATTCAATAAGTATTACATTGCTGTATATAAAAGATCTCCATCGGAAGATTTATGCCATTTCGCTTGCAATATATCAAGGGTGACACACCTCAGATACAATATGACTGATGTAGTGGTTATAGGCGCCATAAAAGAGCGTGCGGATAGAGGCGAGGATGTGGATTTACCGTTCGGCAAAGTGGGTGTATATATCTGGAGTTATGAGACGTCCTCGCATGGGAAATGATTCTTCCGATATTTAATTGAAAAATCCCCGAGTACGTCTCCCTACGTATCCGTCTATCGCCTCCTCTAATAGAAGGAGAAATTTGTTTGCGAGTTCATGCCTATTGGATATTAAATCCCGTTCGGTTCGGCGGCTCGTATAGGAGAAGTCGAACGTAAATCTCTGCGTTATATTTTCCTAATTTAGGAAAAAATTTTCTTTCTATTAACTTTGCGTATGGGGAAGAGAGTGAATGAAGTTCGTGAAGGGGGAGATTTTATATTGAAATTGAAATTTGAATATCTCATATTCGATTTAATATCGAAAGAAATAGGTGAAAACCAAAAGGAAGTCCACCTTATATTATCATAATAGATATCTTTTGATATATTTCAATTAAATGTAATTACCATTGAGGAATATAAAGCAATCACAATCACATAGTTAATTACCTTCTAGATATGTTGAGATTTCCCTTATGCTTAAATATTTTACTTCTGATATTCAAGTTATTTTCTTCTGGGAATTGAAATTCTGTCTTTCAATTTTTGCTACTCTCTAAGTGCTTCTTCTCCTACCCAGTTTTACGTTGTAATTCTCTAATTTTTTGTTTTGTTTTGAGGGAGTACACAACCTAAGCATTTATTTTGCTTGCCAGACACCCCAGCAGAGCCAAATCTCGCTCCTAATGATCATTACGACCCCGGAAAAAATTGGGTGTCGTAATTGACCAAAGTGAGATTTGAACCCTGGACCTCACGGCTGATAACCAAATTTGCAAGCCTATCTTGCCCAAATAGCTCCTATTTCTTCATAAAATGCATTTTTATTTCTTAGGGTTTTGTGTTCTGTACATAAATAGTTAACTATAATTATGCAAATGTCATTATCACACGATCCAGTTCCTTTATTTTTGTTTTAGTTTTACCATTAATTACATTTTTTTTTTTAAATTGTCTTACTATTATGGATAATATTCATTAAGAACCTAGAATCCCAAGAACACAACTAACAAAATAATAAAAGTGAAGCAATAAAGTTGACAATACAAAACATTTTTATAGCAATTTTTAAAGTTTGCAACCAAACAAAAGCGTTTGCTAGAAGAACATTTCTGAGAATACACTGAAAAGAGTACAAGAGTAACATATTGAAGAGTGCGCCTGCATACCCTTTCGTCTGCAAGTTGGGAGAATGGCGGCCCTTTAAGCTTTAAGTTAAAGTTGGCACACCTAAAAGACCTAAAGACGATGACCCTATAAGATACCTCACAATCGTACACTATCTCAAATCAGAGGAAAGGTGAGATGCCAACGAACATTATACCCGTTGAACTAAACTTTGGGCAACCATTTAAATTACTGATTCCAAGTTGAAAAGAATGGGCCTTAGGAGTGACCAAAATTAGAAAGAGAATCACTGGTTTGGTGCACAAATGGATTCAAGATGGAACAAAGAGTGGAACTCGGAGTTGTTGGACTGAACTGCCGTCTCATAATAGCTTTAGAGCAAACCCCAACCATCTTGTAAGCAGAAATATTTGCTATACATGTTTGTGCCCAAGAAAACCACAAGAAAGATGAAGATGAAGAGAGTTAATATCTATATATGCAGTAATATATCACGCTGAACGCTCTGAAAGCAAACACCTTTGAGTCTAAGCTGATATTAGAGTACTTAAATAATAAAGTGGGTCCGACTGTGACTAATAAAATTACACTAGTATGGGTGCCACGACAGTCTCATATTAAAGGTAGTGAGATGACTGATTACCTGACCAAACGAGTGGCCAACAGTCATCTCTATGCACATGGAGCAAATGTTCTAATACATTTACTTTAACAAAATAAACAACACAGATGTGCAATTAAGAAATCGGATTGGTGAGACTCAAAGAAGCACAAGTGTATAGTCGCCGTCACGATATTTTAAAATGACCTCAATTTGTACTAATCGAATTATAAGGGTTATAAAACGTTTACAGTATTTGTCTATTCGGGAGTATTCCGAAAAAATTAAAAGGGGCTACAGGTTCTGTTTTAAATAATTAAATATTAATAATATAATCAATATAATTAAACATTAATTAAAAAGCAATCCATAGTTACTACACGAATTAATTTAAATGTGAAGTGTAATATTATAAAATGTAATGACAACCCCTAGCGCTTTTTAAATTTTTCCGAATACCCCCCAATAGATAAATATTGTAAACGTTACATAACGAACCTTAACCCGATTAGTACGAATCGAGGTCATTTTAAAATATCGTGACGGTGACTATATGTAAGCATGTAACTGGCAAAGCCGAATGTTTTCCCAACAATGAATTTATACAAGTTTAGATATTCCTACACTATAATGTCTACAATATACTAATAACGGCAGTATTCTTTATGGATTTCAGTAATTTGAGTAAAATAGTTACCGTAAAAATTGCTTCAGTATTCAAGATATTATTTTTCCGTAATACAAGAACTATTTATAGAAACAATAACTTACCTTTTGTAAGTAGTTTTAATTGCAATCATTTTTATTTCAGTTATATTAGGGTAAAAAATTACTTGTTGTCACACCAATAAATAAATGTCCACAGTGCTTTAAATTTTTTTATAGCTTTACAAATAGAATCAATGCCAGTTTATTGGCGTAATTATTTACTGTATAATTGTTAAACGTGAGAATATTACAAAAGGATCGGTTTAGTTGTTTATTTCCCATTCCTCAATTTGAAAAAATACCTAGAAGAATAAAATAATCATAATTTACAATAGTTTCACAAAAACTATTAAGTCAAAGCAATTTAATTCTTAAAATTTTAAACGCAAAACGTCTAATCCAAATCTTATGCAGAAATTTAAAAAAATGTAATTCGATTGTGCCGTCATAAAGAGCAATAGAAACAAAACATTAAAAAAATTATTAAAACTTTTTTGAAAGTGTATGGGATTTTTTCTAGCCTTTTTTAATATAGATTGCCGGGTGCTATTTATGACTGACACATTATTATATACATCCATATTAACAAAACCCAACCTTCAAAAGTTTCTTGTAGTAGTAGTAACCCCTTCAACAAATTCATTCCTTCAAATAATCGTCAACCAAATAACACTGTCGGATAAAGTGTTTTTATTGCACCCAGTCGTTGCAGGCATATACATTTTAAAGAAGATGTATCTTTCTCTAAAGCTTATTTTCCCTATGTCATTATTTTTTAAGTTGAGTATACTTATAATTAATAATAGAAAAAGGTTCCTGTTTGTTAAGAAATTTCCTAAATGTATGTAACATACCTACACATATATGTAGTATAAACATAAGTTACAAACATTTAATTGATTTTTTCATTAAGAAGACCAGTGCTATCTCCTCAGGTCAAATTACAAACGGAACAAGGAGTTGTGCTCTCCCTGCAGCAGATAGACGTCCATTTACCGGCAATTTCTCGCATCATAAGTTAGAGAAAAGAGGAGTGTTACGGACAGAAAGACACGCACGTGATACCCATCGTACGCCGAAGGTCCGCATCCCAACAGAAAAAGGAAAGAGCCTTGGCCGCCTCATTTCTCCGACGCAGCAGTCAAGAGGCCCAGATGGAAGTAAGGGCCCTTACGAATACCCTCCGTCAGCCACTTTCGACCACTTCTCCGTGTCAGATGCCATCACTCAGTTTAAGACCGGGTCACGATGGAATCCTTGCCTGTGTCGCGCAAGGATCGAGAGGACGACCAAGGACAAAGGACGTGACGACAGAACGTAGTTGGCGATTATTCGCAAAGTTATTATAATCCCATTATAGCCACGGTTAGATATTAATCGAGTGATAGATGATACAAGTTGAAAATTGAGATTTACGGTCTTGATAAGGGTACGGCGGAATTTCTAATTGGTGGTGCCTTGTTTAGGATTAATTAATAATAATGGAATGGATAACAAGATAGTAATTTTAGTCGGGGAATAATATGTTTTAGATATTACTATAGGTGTATAATAATTAATCATCATTGAAAATCTTAATTAATTAGTCACCAATGTGATTGTGTTCACAGATACTGGAAAAATATTTGCAGAATTTTGGCAATATCATTGACTGTGTCTTTCAACACATTGATCATAAATACGTCTAACCAAAACAAAATTATTCGGTACATTTAAAAAGTAAATATTTACCTAGTTACTGTTGATTAACCACCAGAAATGAAAATTCTGTTTCTGATTAAATGTTCTTAAGAAATTAGTTTTGGCGTTGCAAAATTTCAAGGATGGCTTTCTAAGCTTTACACTTGATCAAAAAATGCACCTAACATAAGTTAATTCTGTTGCACTGTCTTTGTTTCAAATATATCTTATTACTGTTATTACATTACTCAAGAAAACAGAGATGAGGAATACGGGTGGAGCTCATACGATATTCAACGTTATAGAAATTGCGAAGCAAACTATCTATATTTGTTTGGATCGATGGTACGTACTCTAAGGCGTAGGCTCCAAGTCGACTAGAAAGATCGATACAAAAGTTCACGGTCACTGTCTGTGCTCTTAGGGATTCTAAAAATAGTAAATGGCAAAAGAATACAACAGAAACAAAAAGGCGATATTGACTTACATATAACTATTTTCATTTTAAATGGTTATAAAACATACAAGAAAAGAATATTTATTTCAAAAGATGTAAACTTGCTTAGGCTTCTTTTTTAATTACAATGAAATAAGTTTCGTATTTATTACAATGGTTTTGGGGGAAATCAACTTTATTTATTTATTTTTTTTTTCGGTTTTTACATAAACAATAATTCTAACTAAGAAAACGAGTACCAACCTACAAAAACTTGGGAAACCAGAATAATTTTTCTAAATGCTCCCTAGATGATCAAAGCTTGTAAAACATCAAATAAATAAGAAGTAAAGCAAAAAATAAAAGTATTGTAAGTTATTGTAATAACAAATTATATCAAGTAGTTCTAAATACAAAAAATTATAACAATTTAATTTTTACCATCACAAATCAAAAAATTGCAAGTTATACAAATGTAATGAAGATATTTAATTAAGGAATCGTAGAATATTTCAATAATTAATTATAGAAAAGTGTAAACAAAATAATTATACTTAATTTACTATCTTAGCGGTGAAATCTATAAAATTAACCTGAATTCTACAACTACACATAAACGTGTAACGCAACCGCACTCAGTTTGGACGATCCGACATCTAGATGGCGCATCAAGTGGGATTCTTATGGGATTTTTATGGTTCTTGTTGCGCCATCTATTCTGTCGGACCCCGCAAACTGAATACTGTTGCGTCTCTTTACAATTCTTTCACTCAACGCTTAAACTTTGTAAAATACAAATATAAAACACAGGACATTAACTTAAAAAAAAAAAAAGGAAATCAAAATTTGAAATTAACTCGTTGAGAGTTCCCAAAAAGGTGATATAAAGACCGTTAAAACTAAATATTTAAAACAAATTTGGGAACCGTCTAGAAATTAAACAATTGTTATCTATGTGTGATTATCTAAGGTATAAAATTAAATGAAGAAAGGATTGACGACACGGACTATATCGCTAACACCTTGCTGTGTACTCTGTCAGATTGGTTTGCTCATAACAAGCTATCATTAAGCTTAGAAAAGACTAAATACATGATTTTTAATACTAGGTATAGACATTCTGAGATTGGGCCGTTGCTCATAGATCATGTACAATTACAGAAAGCTGAATTCACGAAGTTCTTGGGGATTACTTTCGCGGACAACCTCGTGTGGAATGAGCATTGCCAAGGCTTGGCGAATAAGATACATAGTAAATGTTACGTTTTTCGTTGTCTACGTTCACAAGTGACTATGGAGTGTCTACTCGCATTATATTACGCAGAAATACATTCTAGGCTAAAATACGGGATTCTGTTATGGGGGTGCTCAGCAGCTGTGAGAAAGGTTTTCTTGGCCCAAAAAGCTGTGATCAGATCCTTAGCGGGTGCTCGTTTTGGTGTGTCGTGTAAACCTTTATTTAAAAAAACTGAAAATACTACCGTTAGCCTGTAATTACATAATGGAAGCAGCAGTTTACGTTTTTAAAAATAAAAATGCTTTCAGATTAAATTCTGAATATCACCATCACTTCACAAGAAATAAAGATCAACTACATACGGCAGGATGTACACTTTCGGTTACAAGTTGGGGTTTAAAGAGTATGGGCATTAAAATCTATAATCACTTACCCGTAGAAATTAAAGAAAAAAGCTCGATTTTTAGTTTTCGTAACGGTGTTAGAGAGTTTCTTTTATGTCACAATTTTTATGAGTTGTCTGAATATTTCGCATTGCGCACCTCATGATAGCCTTTCGATCTTTTTAAGTCTCAATCCTGTCTTGTTTTCTATGAGTAATTTTGATTTGGTTTATGTTATTTTTATTTTTACTAGTAGAGTTAGTTAGTTAGTTAGTTTTTCTTTTTCTTTTATTATTCTCATTTTTGGCTTTCCATCATTATAAGAACTCTAATTTTCGTTAGTTTTAGTTAATAAGTAGAACTTAATTCTAATTTAATTTGATTTAATTTAATTTAATTTAATTTAATTTACTAATATATCCTGTTGTTTATTTTGACTGGTTACATACACATTTTGTGTCGCTTAACCAAATAAATTATTCTTATTCTTCTTCTTATTCTTAAATGCCATTACAATAACCGTGTCATCTCTTAAACAAAACTTTAGACATGTGTATGGATTTCAAACTATAATTGTAAATTTAATGAAAGATCCTTCCTAGTGACCTGCTGCCTTAAAATCTCCAATCACTATAGGTTACCAAGAATATTACCTTTATTAGCTTTTTGTAAAATATGAAGGTTATCATTAGTGTTAAAGTTATGATTATTTTCTTTGAAATGTTGATAGTTAACCAAATAAAAATTCTCAACATGAATTAGATTCCGATCTGCTATAGGTATATGTTTAAAGAACTTTGTATTGGAGGAAATGAAGTGTAGTCGTTCTAAATTTTGTATCTACTCTAGGAAAAAGAGAACTCATTTCTAGTCTATTTTTTAATTATAGCACATCACGTTTTCCAGAAGCCATAGATCTAAGGGAATGCAGTTGCCTTTGTTCTACCCGCAAGAGTTATGCAATTACAGCAAATAAGAATGACCATCTTCCTTTTTAAGATAACATTCTTTCTTCACATCACATGGTCCTCAGAAGAAGTGGTAGCAGCATATTTGACAGAAGAAGTAGCATGAACAATAATATCCTGTTTTTACTATTTCCGAAAATAAAACAACTATGCTTACATATGTAGGATTCATTTTAAAATATAGTCTACGTAAAAATGTGTTGTCTGTTAGAAATAGTTAATCTCATTGCAATAGTATTAAAAAAATCGGCATGGATCAACCCCAGTTTTCTTCTTAGAATTTGGTAATGTAATCGATTTCGATTATTTTTTGTATATTCTTAAAACCTCTCTATTACTGAACTTACAAAGATAGAGTGTAAGAATGTACCTGTAAAACTGTTCTAAAATAGTTTGACGTAAATTTGTATGCGATTTTGTAAAGCGCTGATGAAAAAAAGAAACAAAGAAAGCACCAAGTCGAATGTTACTACATTTTATTGAAATAGACTCCTGCTAGTTGGAAAAATTCCCTTGTAAGTAAAATTTTTAAACACTGATAAAACTGATACAATAAGACATTTTTCATATGAAAACGTAATGAATACATCATTTGATCGTTGTTTGCTATTAAGGGGGAAACTAACAGCTGATGCATATATGTTGCGTATTTGTTGTCAAATTCCTTTGTACTCTACGAAATAATGTAGAGCGCCGGATTACTGTCTCCTAGATGGGTATAGCCCACTATTTTCAATAGCGATTCAGAGATATACGCGAAAAATAAAGACCGCATTGTCATTACGGTATGTCTTTGTGAAAATATCCCCACGGAGAGACTCCAGATATGATAGGGCGCCGTTACGTTCTTTTCGGAGGCATGTTATTGGCGATAAGCTTCCGCTAGCACTGCAAAGCTCACGGTTTATAACCCCTACATAGGACTAATAAGTCGGAGACCTAGCAATAACGAAAGAAAGGCGAAATGCGATTATTACATTTAGCGTCGCCGTTGCCATGATATTGAAACAGATCAAAGGAAATCACCGTAATTGACGGGCGTAGAGGTATTATACCGCTCGCAGCTACCCCTAAACCTTTTACGAAACGTCAGTCACAGTAAAGAATTCGGGGGTAGATGTGGATATTTCACGAGTTTTAGTGTGCGTATCAATAAATTACTTAATGCCGATGCCGTTTATTTTCAATTGCAAATCAAAATTTTTAAATATTGCATAAAACGATCAAGTATGTAAATTAAATGATTATAATATATATTTCAGAGAAAGAAAGAAAAGATTTGACATTCTCTGGAATATAAATTTACGTGTTAGCTGATGAAATTGATATTTTTCACTAAAAGAAGAATTATCATGTTAGTTTACGCAATGCCAAAAGAGGATATAATGGGAACTATATTATGAATTCACAAAACCGGTCCAAAGCTACGTGGCAAATTATTAAGGGCTATAACAAACTAAGCGGGGGGATGAAATTGTTTTAAAAGATAATGACATTGAAATCAAAAATCCAAATATCATATGTAATATGTTTTCTAATTTTTTTAGTAGATCCAGTAATGTATTAAAGAAAAACAAGCCTTGTAAAATAATACGTAATGAATCCTGTTTATTTCTATATTCTGTTGATTGTAATGAAATTGAAAATGTCATTAAATCCGTCGCACCGAAATTATCATCAGGAGTGGATAATATACTCACGAAATTATTAAAGCTTTAATCTAAACACATTTCTTTGGCATTAAGTAATATAATTAATTCTATGTTTAGCAGAGGTGTTTTCCCTGATTCTTTAAAGATAGTCCAAGGGTCCATACTTGGTCCATTATTATTTCTTACATTTGTAAATGATCTGCATCTCTGGATAAATACGGGCAAATACGTAGTGCGTCGTGGTGGGTGACTCTTTTGATAGTTTGTCGATAAAAGTAAATAAAGTGGTACATGATATGATTATTTGGTGTGAGGGAAATCTTCTTAACATAAATTTAAATAAAACAAAATTTCTAGTTTATCAGACATACGACTACAAGAAGTCATTACTTATTAAGTCTCTTCCACAATCTTCCAACGTGGATTTCTTGGGAATAACTATTCATAATTATTTAAATTGGGGACAACATATCGAAAAATTGTCAAATAAATTAAGTAGTGCCTTCTATGCAATATATCAACTCCGAAATGCTGTGGGCTTGCCAGTATTGCGAACCCTCTATTTTGCATATGTGCAATCACTTACGTTATCAAAAAACATTTTTATATTACAAAAAAGAATTATACTTTGTATGTTATTTCTTTCATCTAGAACGTCCTGCAAGGAGTATCTCAAGGAACTAAATATTTTAACATACCGTCATTACTTATTTATGAACTAATTAAGTACTATCATAAAAACTCAGACCAATTTCTAACTAATGCTGCAGTGTCTAGGTCAACGGTGCAAACTAGGGGTGAGATGTTTATATCTGCTACAGATCCTGGACAATAAATATTATTATTATTATTATTATTACACCAAGAAAATTAATTAAAAATATTATTATTGAAATTAGTTCGCTAAAAATTATTTCTTTGACGTAAAGCTAAAATCAGCAGACCACCTACTTAATTCCAAAGATATTTAATATGAAATCGTATTATTTTTAAATTGAAAGTTTGCATATGAAGTAACATGCAAGGGGTTTCGTTAGAATTACAATGTATAAGTTAACGTTTACCTATATTTTTGGGATAGTATAAACGAAGATATTTTTGGGTTAGGTATAAATCCATTCTATAAAATTGTTATAGTAAAATGTTTTTCTAATATCGAAAATAAAGTAGTAATAAAAATCTCCCGTAAAATTAAAGAAAATTTTCATTCTTGCGTATATAAAGAGTAAAACCACAGATAAGTATACAGATAGCTCACCGTGGCAAACTTGCCCGATTCTCACGGGTTGCATAAATAAAAGGCTGCAATATTACGATTTTCTGAAACATAGATAGCTGCGGGGATAGCTGAATAGAATTTATACCTCCTTGAATGTGAATTGCTTACGCTCTTATTTAGAATATAAATATTTTCTATAGACTGTCCAGATTGACTTGAGTGCGCGTAATGTATTTATTGAATTTATTCGTATGTATCTCATAAGAATATATTTTATGGTTGTTATGATATATTAGAAGGAATCAAAGTTTATAGGCAGTAGCTTATTTAAATAACACAATAATTCCTGGAATTATTATTTTATTTATTTATTTTCAATATATGTGACTTTACATTATCAATTAAATATCTTGTTACGTTTCGACTACTTAATATAGTCTTATTCAGACATGTTTGATGAGAACAATTAACAACTACATTAAACATGACAAACTACATTAAAAAAAAGATGATTTTTATAGATTGATTTTTTTTTTAAATGTAGTTTGTCATGTTTAATGTAATTGTTAATTGTTTTGTTCGTTTTATTAATTATAATTACGGCACATTTTTCTTGACTTACATTTATTGCAGTAATTTTTTAATTTCCGTTTTACTATTGCATCATTAAGATGCAAGTTATAAAATTCATACATTTCTGATTTTTTATATTAAGTAGTCGAAAAGTAACAAGATATTTAATTGATAATGTCAAGTCACATATATTGAAAATAAAGCCTGAAATTGCACGAACTATTGGATTATTGTTATAATATATGAAGTTTTTTTTTTCTTGATAGCAACGGAGATAATGAATAGTGATAATTGTACTGCATCTAGTCGAAATGTTATAAATCCGATTTAAAGTCAATTATCATTTTTTATTATCCCCAACTAACATCAAATCTTCTTAAAATATGTATCATATATACAGGGCCATTCACGCTATACGGCACGGAATATTGTGGCCAAAACACGTGATGTTAAAAAATTTCACTTTTGGGATATATGGTTACTTTTTCAAATTATTTTGATGTTATACAGGGTGCTCCAAAAGCCCTAAAAGTATCAAAGCTGAAATAGTTTGTATATTATTGCATTTTGGATTGTCTAATCAAAATAAGTATCTGTTTTAATAAGGTTTATAATAACTAAACCTTCAGGTTTTTAAATTATTGTAATTTTGTGAAAATCTAATCTAAATATCATGTTTGAAATACCTAAGAAGTATTTAAGTTATGTAAGTGAAATTTACAATAAAGTGTAACAATGGACCATATTTTATAACCCAATTACAATAACGTGCCATCTTATACAGGATGTACAAAAAAACTATTCAAATAAGAACTTTAAATAGCTATAACTTGATTAATTTAAATAGAGCACCATATTTTTGAATTTACCAGCAAATGTACTTTATAATTACTATCGGTATTTATAGCTTTAAGTTTTCACGTTTTTACATAATAATAAATCTCTAAAAACGTAAAAATGGTCGTTTCTTTTGCACCATTTGCCGTTTTTTAAATAAGAGGTCTACTGTATCTAGTTGCCTATAGTATAGTTTTTAGAAATGTCAGATAATTAATTTTGTTTGTTCTAAGTACATATTTTGCTTTTGTTTTGTTATCGTTGATATGTTATTACCATTATTGTTGTTATAGGCGATTGGATTATAAATTACGTAAAGTTTCCGAGCACTTGTAAAGATATTCTTCATTATTATTCTTATAGTTGTAAATTATCTGACATTTCTCAGTACTATATAGGCAACTAGATAGGTTAGAAACATCAAATGGTGCAAAAAAACGATTATTTAGCATATTCAAATGCGAAGACTTAAAGCTTAACCTATAAATACCATTCGATAGGTAATTAAAAAGTACATTTCCTGGTACATTAAAAACTATGGCGTTCTATTTAAATTAATCAAGTTATAGCCACTTACAATTCTTATTCGATTAGTTTTAATTTTTGTACACCTTGTATAAGATACCAGGTTTATTATAATTGAGTTATGTAATATGGTCTATTGTTACACTTTACCACAAGCTTCGAAGAAAATTAGATCAGATTTTTCCAAAATTCAAATTCTTTGAAAAACGTAATTGGAAACGACTGAGTTTAAGTGGAAGCGTTTTACTTATAGTTAGCTGAAATTTTGTACGAATCAAAATTCCACTAAAGCTGATAAAGCTTAAATAAGGCAGTGTGATGTACATACATAAGAAAGAAATATGCAATTAAGCTATGCATAATCATGCAAGATTTCTGCTCCATACGTAGCTACTTGTGTAGTAAATGTCATAAAAAATAAATTATTCCTGCTATGTCTACACGCAGTACTCCGGTTTATTTCGTTCAACACCAATTATATCATAACCCCTATAAACATGTACTAGCAAAGAAAATAACTACAGTGCCGTATGGAAGCTCCCCTAAGCGCAACATCAGGAAAAACTTCGGCCACATTTTCCTCTTCCTTTCCGTGAGGAGATTCGAAATTCATTAGGCGCCATCAGTCGACACGGTAGTTAATAAGAAAATATAGCAAGTGACATTGCGAAGTGGCATATCGTGTAACAGATGTCGGTAATGTGTGTTACTCCGAATGACTAGGGGATGGATTCCTATAGCCCATGGTGCGAGTGTTGTCACCAGAGCGCTATTAGTTTATCGCTAATAAGTTTAGGCGCCGTTTGACGAAGTCCCAAATTTACTTCGGAGGGCTCCTTCGACACTTTAGGACGAGAGGAATTTCCGCGGTTATTAGATTATATCAAATGAAATTATTGTAATGCAATATAACATACCAACTACATCTTGCAGATCCTTGTTGGGTGACTAATAATAAATATTATACATACATTATTATTCAACATTTTAAAACATTAAAGATAATTTCTCTTATTCCAGAATGGAGGAATCTGTCAGATCGATGCTGGTTTATAAAAAGCAAGCCGAACAACTCCGACAAGAAAAGGCAGCACTAACTTGCGCTTTCGAGGTAAGTAATGATGAACTTATCCAGTGTCTAACCTAGGGGTCCTAAACTGCATTTACTAGGGAAATTGAAATTCCGAATGCGCAGTATTTAGTTTCAATTAATTTTTGTAGCGAAAGCAAGAAGCGCCAAGTTTTACCTTAAACTTTTGCCTAGTTAATTAATTTCAATGGAAATGCGGATTAAACGTTGGGGTCGCTTTCATTCACTCGGGATTAGCAAACTTAATTACTTATTTAAAATATCCGCACTCTCTTCTTCTGTATACCTAAAGTTCTTATCTCACAAGAAGGTCTGCTGTTTCTTAGAACACCTTCCGACGATACTCAGCGTCCTTTTCATTCTTTTTCTTTTTGTTATCGGATTGGAAAATCCGTTTATGTAACGGAAAACCTTTTCATAACTTCAATAATAAAATCATTAGATTTTTGTTCTGCAAAGAAAAATATGTTTGAAAGGGAGAAAAATGACAATTTATATTAAAATATTACTACAACTGTCAAAAATCATACATTTTCAAAATTTCATTCACCAAGTTTAAGTTAAGCTTTAAACTTTTTGGTAAAATTTACATTATATATACACTTTACTGGATATCTAGTAGTAATCCAGTCAAACTAAACATCCGACCTTGAAAATGGTGATGTACTACTAATGTATATGCTTTTGGAACCTAAGCCAATATTAAAAATCCTAGTTTGAAGCTTTGAAAAACCTGTGTGAGCTTCGTGACACCAAAGTAACTGCTAAAGTTTTACTTTTTTCACTTTTTGCTTAATATCTCAAAAAATGCGAATCTTACAGCAAAAAAGGTTTAGTTATTTCTTAAAGTACATTAAATTTTCTAAAATTTGAAACACTTCCGAACTCCTTACGTCCAATACTCTCCGAGATACAGATGTTTAAAGTAGTAGTATTTCTCCCATAAAGCTAAGTAAATTTGTGTTTTTTTTTTTAATCTTTTTGCTCAGTATCTCAAAACATATTAGCCCAACAGCAAAAACTGTATAGATATCTTTTAAAGTACATTAAATTACCTAAAATTTAGTGCTGTACTGGACCTCTTATATTCAAGATTCTGAGATGCAGCTCTACAAAGTTAAAAACAAAGCATTTAAGAAAACTGATTTGGGGAAAATGCCTTGTTTAAAATATATCTTAAATATTCGTCACTTATTTATAATTTTATCTATAGGCAGCACTATATGCATTTCATTTCAGTACGATATCGATAATCCAACAGCAAAACACGAAAAAAGTACATGTTCATTAAAAATTAATAATTTGTAACTAAAAATTAAGTACAGTGTATAATTTGATCAACAAAATCACGAAAACTTGATGCAATGAGAATTCGAGGCGATTAGAATTCAGTGGACGAAAATAAAGCAAAGTAGAAATTTTAGTTTCAATAATATAGTTTATTAAAAAAAAAAAAGATCGCGAAAAAATATATACAGAAAAACAACAAAGATTTTGCTAGGTTATTCTTTGGATTGTATATTTTAAAGCATCTGTTTGAAGTTTATACTGTCTGGAAGTTGTGTGACAAAAAATTAATAATAACGAATCCTACTTACATTAAATAACTTGTTTATGTATAAATTTTTATTTAGTTAATTTAGCTTAATACACTTATGCAGACACATCCTAGAATGTTACAGTTTTCCACTCATAGTTGGTTACTGCTGTGTGAAAGCCTTTGGTTTTAGTTTATTTTTTATATAAAATATACAATTTTCATATGATAATATCTCAAAAGATGATAAATCAAAACAGAACACTAAGTTAGGCAATAGCAAATCTATTTAACTTTGTATTTGCAATAATTCAAAGATTAGCTGCGGCAATACAATGCACTAAAAGCACTTCGGAATATCCTTTGTGTGTTTCCTTTGGACGTTATTGATTATGCGTATTCGCAGTTGTGCTAATGTACTAATGCGAACCTTTACAAAGCTCAAAATATCAACCGCAATAAGCCCAGGCGAGTTTGCGTCGTAATTCTACGATTTCGGCAGCCTAACACCGAACGGTATACCCTTACATATGCATAAATTCTGCCGAGAGGAACAAACGAAGCTTGGCAACAGGTTGTATAACCAAATTTCTTGCGCTTTACAAAATACGTGTGGTTTTACACAGAGACTATAAAACTTTATATAGAAGATTTGGAAGGTATATCAGAACACCCAAATTAAGTACATTAAATAAGACATACTATTTCAAGTTTTGTACTACTGGTCACTAAAATAAATACCCATCATTTTATCTACATATATAGACTGTCCCACCGAAGACTGGATCTTTGATTACAGCTCAATGTTTAATTTTAGAAAGAAAACTTTTCTAGAGAAATTTGATAGAATCCAATGCTGCCTAACCTAAAAATATTTCTTACTATACAGAGTGTTTCAGAAGTACGCAAGCGCATACTCACTCTGTTAATTTAAACGGAATAGTCATCATCCCGTTTTCAAATTTTCTACGTAGCAAAATAATTTTTGAGATATTTGTATTCGAATGTTTCAGTAAATTTCGAGCTACTACGGTAATTTTTAATTCTTAAAATACAAAGTTGGCTTATCCATCTGACAGCTATCATTATTTATGGTTGTTTAGTTTGTGTCAAAAAGTGCAAAGGAAGTAGCCTTATCTTTTTCTGCCTTATTTGTACAAGAATAAGTAGTAATAAAAAATGCTAAGGCATTAATGAACTTTTTAGAAATCTTTATAATCGCCTGGGAGAAACTGGGTGTTTTTGTCCTAAGCGTCATAACGGCGCTCCAAAAACAATTTCAGTAGAACAAGAGGAGGAAGTTCTAGTTCGTCTTATCGAAAATCAAGGTGTAAGTACCCGTCGTTTAAGTGCAGCGACAGGAATAAGCCGTGTATCAATAGAATCTTACGAAAAGAGGAACTCTATTCTTATCATTTCACTCCTGCGCAGAATTTATTACCTCGGGATCGTCCTGCACGTCTACAATTTTCGCAGCTTCTACAGACGAAACAGAACGAAGACCGAAATTTTGTTGACAAAATTCTCTTCACCGATGAAGCAACGTTTACTAGACGTGGAGTTTTCAACTGTAGAAATAGTCATTTGTGAGATTCTGAGAATCCACACGCATTAAAGAAAACCCATTTCCAGCACGAATTCAAAATAACCATTTGGTGTGGCATGAAGCTGAACGGTCAACTATACTTAAATTTTCTCGAGCAAAATTTAAATGGCCTGCTAGAAGATGTACCACTTCAACAAAGACAAAATATGTGGTTTATGCACGATGAAGTGTCACCACATTTTTCTCTGCCTATGCGCGAGTATCTGAACGAACAGTTTCCACATCGATGGTTTGGTCATGGAAGTGAATTTCCTTGTCCACCTAAAAGTCCAGATCTTAACCCCCTAGATTTTTCTGTTTGGTCTAGTATGAAGGAAATAGTCTACAATGAAAGAATTGATTCCCGCGAAGAGTTGCTTCAAAAAATTCAAAAAAATGCCAATATAATCAGATATTTCTGATTCTTTTCTGCCTTATTAGGCAGGGCTGTTTTTTAATATCAGAAGATCTTTAAGAAAACGCAAAAAGAAATGCATTGAAGTGGATGGTGGACATTTCGAGCAGTTGCTCTAAATAAGTTGTTTGTAATGACAGTTGTACCAGCTTGCTACTCTTTTGGAAAGTCGGCTTTATAAGACATTATTTTCAAACATATGTATGTTATTACTCTATTGATAAAGTATGATTGAGTGTGTATGCATTATTTCTTTTTATTATGTATTGTTTACCAGAACTTCGTAATTTAAAGATCAAAAATTGTGTTAATGCGACGAACTGCACTGAAACTTTCGAATGCAAATATTTCGAAAAGGGATCAAGATATCAAAATTAAGCTATGTATTTTTCATGTAAAAAAGGTTTCTCTTTCAAATTTTCGATTCGGTAAATGTGATTCTGCACATACAAAAAAGATAAGCTTCCATTTACCTATTCAGCAGGGTGTAACTAACGCCCTCTATGAGCAACGGTAAAAGTGATGACAAATTCCTATTCATCATGGGGAAAAACGTAGTAATACCAATTTTCACGTTGATTCGATGAAAACTTGCTGAAATATTGGGAAATTTAGAAATAAAATTGATAATAATGAATAATTAACTTGAACAATCCTGTATGTCTTAAACGAGCAACATTTTTATAAGGCATGTTGCGCTCAACCCTCATATTTTGGGCTCTACTATTCCCAGTTTCCAGATTTCCCATTCTTAACGATTTACACTGTATATAAACTGTTGTAGGTATACCAATTTTCAATAAAAACGTTGTTATTTACAATTAAATTCCATACATATGAATTTTGTTTTGATACAACAGTGACAGTAAAATCGATATAATTATATACAGGCGTCCGCTATAGTGCTGAACATTTGCTTAACTTTACACCAAGGCAACCTGATTTTGTTTAAATAGCACCCTTTATTATTGCTTATGTTAAATTAATCCTTACGCAAAGCCCTTTCAATACCTACTTTAAATAGGCCAAGGTAAACGTCAAAACTATCTAAAAATAATTTTGTCTATGTTATACCTTTTTCATATTTTGTGTTTTCAGCCTTTATTTATACTGTCAATATGTATTAACTTTTTAACATCTGCATCTTTTTGCCTTAAATTCGTTCATCACTTACTGCACATAAGTCGTATTTAAAACAACAAAAAAACATATGTTATTTATTATTATTTCATTGGCAATTTTAAAATTTATTATTACAAATTCTCTGAAAAATATGATGTAGGTATTACATGTTCGGTAATTTGCTACATTTTCAGAACCCTAGTCCAACCTAGAAACCAAATTTCCGCTCCCTAGCAATTACTTAGAATTCTATTAGCAAGTGGCAGATGTTAAGCTGAACGAGATTAGTGTTACCATCGCGTCCAGCAACGGCAATGCAACCTCACGGGTAGAGATTTGATAAATTGCGAAGCGGTGGAAACCTAGAGTAGGTAGTTTTTAAGCAGATTGTCGCTGCCTCCCGCGTGTCAATTTGATGATTTTTACCGCACTAATGCAAGTTGGAGTGACTGATGAAAATCCGCGGATGGATTCATTAGTATAATGGATGTTTCCAATACATTATTCTAATAATAAAAAAAGACCCGTGTTGTTGTCATGTTTTTCAATCCCTAGCCAAGTTGATCTTGCTACAAGCCTTGCTTTAAACTCCATACTTATTTGTTATACCTTATTTTTTTTATATGTATTTGTAGATAATACCGGTTTATCTACAAATACATAACAAAAAAAATAAGGTATAACAAATACACATATGTTTGTACTGTTGAAAATCAAATGTAGGATGCTTTGCTTAGATTTTTAATAATGTTGGTGCTAAACCAATGCTTTAGATGTTGTGTATTTTGTAAATTCAATGCTTCACACGAATTAAAATTAAAAGCTTTCTATTCTAAACGTAATTTAAAAAAATTATGATATTAATAATTTTTCAGCAAGATACAGGACAAAATTTGCTTTGTTATTTTATAATGAGATTGCAATCCCATTGTGTTGAACATTCTGCCAGGTTTCTATATTCTATTGAAATAAAATAAGCAAATGAAAGGTAAAAAAAGGATTTGCATTCTTAGTTCCATCCTCCACTTTTTGTTCAAAGTTTTCATTGCAATTTAATGAAGATTAATCGTAAGCTTTGTTCACTATTGTAACCACCCATTAACTTTTCTTCGACATTTTATTGGAAAAATATTATTCAAAATAGTTGTTAAACTGCTTACTCGATATTGTTGTCCGAGTAAGCATTCTTGAGTATTGCCTCCTTTAAATGGTTCATTTAGTTCTAGTATTAGGCATAAACAACGGCTTCATGTTGTAACAGTGCATCACACGTCCTATGCTTATGCCTACTAGAAAAGTTTATCACCTACCAAGCCAGTCAAAGGGAACAGGTACCCATTTTCAATATCAGGAGTTTACGGTTTATTGTCACCAGAATTAATGATATAGAAGAAATAATATAATTAACATGAGAAGAGTGTCCTTCATCAACCAGAAAAATCAGCAATTGCTCTGAACATGTACTCGCCGAGTTTGGTCACAGAACTAGATTCGATGAAAAGTTTTAGTAACAACGAAGAACTATTACTGTCGGTTGAATAGAAATTTAGAAAAATAAAAGCAACTTTAAGGGAGTCGTTGCCTTTCTTTATCCATATAGGAAAATTCTTTCAATACTACTATCTCAGCAAGACGTCATTCAGATTGCTCAAAATTTTGTGTAGGTTCATGTTTACTATAATTTAATCAAGATTTTGTCTGGAGAGTTTAAAAAAAAACAATTAGAAAAGTATAAGAAACGGCTTATTATTTTCAAATTTTGTTATTTCTTTTCTGCCCAACTCTTGAGAATTTAGAAAATCTTATGGAGTGGACTTGCGCCGAGAGATTCTATATCACTCGATGAAAAAGTCAGTTTGATAGATCAGTCAAAATTGGAGAAACTTGTACCTATGTTCTGAAAAGTACTATTTTCCAGGAGAAGCCAAAAACTGGAAACTATATCTTGATCGAAAAGCTATATTCATCGTCGGTTACTTTCTCTTGATTTTTGGTACTCATAGTGTCATTAGTACCAAGTCAAAATAATAATGATAATAATATCCATTTATTATCATAACTTTGACCAAAAGTGTAATTTATTTACATCCATACACGTTCAAATTATAGGATTTAGTGTGCGAAGACCTTCTTGGCATACTAATATTAACGGATGGACAAACAATTTTTGAATTGAAATTTTATATTTAGGAAATAAGTCCTGCTTGGTCTGAAAACGATTTATCCTTTGCTTTCAAATTTGTAAGATCAACAGGCCTTTATAACTGAGTAAAAACTGTTTTTATTTCAGTTCTTAGTATGCCGAAATGTTACTAATCATAAGGAATGTTGCTTAGAATGAAAAATTATAACGAATGCAAATTTTTTGAATCATCTGCCTACGTTGGTAAAATCAATTATTTGCAATTTCGTTTCTGATAAGCTCATAAGGTCATGATTATCAAAGCAGATTATCATTTTGTAAATCTGCATAACTTCACAACTTTTTGCACTAGCGATTTTTGTTAGGTAACATATTGGCGTTCTGTGAACAGAAATAGAACTTTACCGGTATTGAAATTGACAACTAATGGATTTTATCAAAGTAAGCTGACGATTCAAAAAATGTTTATACTATCATAACTTTTCATTCTGAACAACATTATATGGTGCAGGGAAGTTCTAGTCTAGAAAAAGAGTGCTATAGATGTACAAGAATTTGGTTTTGGCCACTTGTGCCAGAGTTCGAAAAATTCTTTTTTTTTTCAGAAAGTAGAATTTTTTCATGGTCAACTGAATTTACCCTACCTAATTTATAAAATTTGGAAATTCTGCCCGAAATTCTATGCATGTTCATATACCATTTCCTAATTTTACACCATTTCTAAAGTATGATTCGATAATAAAAACTTTACTGACACTCAAAAATTTTTACAATAAAGTTTTTATTATCGAATCATACTTTAGAAATGGTGTAAAATTAGGAAATGGTATATGAACATGTATTTTATTTGTCACTATCAAGTTTATCAACATGATATTTTGAATGAATAATTTCATAGCTTGCTAGAGGATAAATTTGCACATTGCACAAGCCGGATAGATATGCATAACTAAATAAAGTGGCCCAATAAACTATCATTTATACATCCTTTGAAAATGCATACCATAGATGTTGGTGAAACGTCAGGTAATATTTTAAATTTAAATCTTAATGAAGCTACGACACGACAGAAGCTGAGAACCGCTTCAGTGTTGTACCCTTATATTATTCAATTTCACACAACAAATAAGATCTGATTCCTTATCTGGCAGCCTTTTTATTCCATTACTATAACCAACTTACTACACAACAGATATAAATGATAATACCGCAATTTCGTACGGAACATCCTAACGTGCATGTGCATCGCACCCTACCGGTAGTTAATGTGCCTTAGTTGCCGTATCCGCGTGTATTTGTTGATGTGTGCGCCCGCGAGGGGGTGACCGTTTGGGGGAGACTCCTGCGGTCACATGCAAACAAGGGGAGATCCCCCGACATCTTTTTATTAATTCGTCGTCGCGGGAGTTGGCTGGCCTGTCGTTCCCAATACGCGCCACTGCCGTGTTCTCACTAACTCGCATTGCCCGCTTCATTTAACCCGTAAAGAGAATAAAAAGGATAGGAGAAGAACTGGAAGAAGTGGAAGGGTGTCGTCTTGCCTTCCCGAAATCTCCTCTTCCTTCTTTGTTTGAAACTGACTTCCGTTCCTTTTTCTGTGAATGCGCTCAGAAGCGTTGATTGCCGCATTAATTATTTTAGGAGGTCGGATAGGGCGAAGTCATAGGACCGCCGTCATCATTAAATGCGACACGAGTCGTTGAAATATTTCCATTTTATGTAGCGCAAAGATCGTAATTAAAAGATATACTGACGGACACGGCCTACTTCATTACCCTGTTCTTATTTTTATCGTAAGATGTTGATTGGTTAACGACGGTTATACATATCTAAAAATCTAATCATAAATATAGCCCGAAGCGCTATTATTATACAGTACATTTATTTAAACTTGACATTTGTAGACTTACTTTTTTATTTGAGGGTATCGACTGCTACTTCTAAAGCACAGATCTAAACAAATAGTTAACTAAACGAAAGTGATAAAGAACTCTACCTCAGTGTTACTACAGTGTCCTACAGCGCTTTTTAATTACATTCGGCGAGTTTAACAATTAATCGATGCTAAAGTACCAACCCTCTCTATGTTTATTGATTTATCGAATGCCTTCGATTGTGTTGACCACAGTCTACTTCTTCACAAACTGGAAAGGTCAATCAATGGGGTGTCTCTTTAATGGTTCCGAAGTTACTTGTCTGATCGCAGACAGAAGGTAGTACTGGACGAATTTGAATCTAACGTAGATGTTGTAAGGAAAGGTTACAGGGTTCTGTCCTAGGTTCTATCCTTTTCCTAATATTTATTAACGATCTTCCTTCTTACTTAAATAACGATCATGTGATATTGCATGCAGGTGACATTACCTTTACTCTGGAGTCGAACAACATTTATAACCTTTTCCGTGATTGCAATGCAGTCTATAACCACTTGTGTCAATGGCTATCCCAAAATAATTTAATTATAAATGCTGATAAAACTAGATGCATTCTGTTCCAGAATAAAAACAAATACCAAATACACAGTATTAGCTTACACAATAAAGTAGTCCCTGTAGTTCAGACCTCTAAACTACTCGGCATAACCACTGAAGAGGATCTCCATTGGGGTTCTCATATTGACAATCTCTGTGGGGAATTAGCTCGTGTGTGTTTCGTTCTCAATAATATCAAAAGATCTTGTAGCTTAGAAGTGCTTAAAGTTTATTACTATTCCAATTTTTACTCAAAAATGAGCTTTGGTATCATTCACTGGGTTTTGGTGTTGGTAATTATCGAATATTTTTATTGCTGAAAAGAGCCTTGATAATTATATTTAGTCAATCATATAAGGAGATATTTCAGTCTCAACAAATTTTAATCTTTTTAATGCTTACATCCTCGAAGTAGTCTGTTTCGTACATAAGTATAGGCGGGAATTTTCTGCTGATCGTCTGCGGGATTGTGATTACGGTTTGAGAAATATGGGTTACCTCTTACCACCATCACATAAAGGTGCCCTTTTTCTGAAAAACTTAAGCTTTTTGGCATGTAAACTTTATAATACCCTACCAAATAACCTAAGGCCAATAATTAGTTACAAATCTTTTCGTTCTGATGTGAAAAAATATTTATGTGAATTAAGTTGTTATTCCTAAGAGGATTACTATAACAGAAATAGCTATTAGCATACCATTAATTATCATCCTTATTATATATATATATATGATGGCTTAACACCCCTTGTGGGGTTGTGCCGCTTATATAAGCTTTCTAGATCCATTTCAGATTGGGGTGGATCAATCCCCATTTTCTTCATCTAAATCGCTCTCACTATTTGTCTCCATAAGTTTCTGTCCTCTACCTTCCTCTTCCATTTGTCAAATCCGGCCTCTCTTAGATCTTCTTCCACCTCCTTCAACCATCGTGTTTTTGGTCTTCCTCTTGCTCTTTTGCCTCCCGGTTCCCACTCTAGCATCGTATATATTACTGCTCCCGGTCCTGCTCTCCACACATGTCCCAGCCATTTTACTCTCTGCCTTTTAATTCTTCTCACTATGTCCTCGCCTCCCAATTCTTGTGCTATTTCATCATTCCTTCTTATTCTGTACTCATTATCTCCTATCTTCACAGGTCCTAGAATTGTTCTCAATATTTTTCTTTCTACGATTCTTAAGTCCTCTTCGTCTTTTTTTGTAAGTGTCGTTGTTTCTGTTGCATATGTCATCGTCGGTCTTATCAATGTTTTGTAAATTGTTAATTTAGTTTTCTTTGTAAGTCTTTCTTAAAAGTTTTTTATTAGCATGGTAAGCTTTATTTACAATCATCCTTATTATTTACTTTATTATTTTTCAATTTGTTTTAGCGACCTTATTTTCTTATGCGCTTTGTGCCATATTTCAAATAAAGACTATTATTATTACTATCATTGAAGAAAATCTTTCTCCGCTCTCCTTAGGTCCTGGTCGGTCATTAGGGCTGACACGATATGCAGATCGTAGTCTACTTATGGAGCTGATCCCAGTCGACCTAAGAAACGGTATAGATTACGTTCCTGTAAATCATAGTTGACCAATTCGGAACTGACGCAGCACAGAAAATATTTCCTGTAAATCGTAGTCGGTCTAAAGGACTGACACAGCGCAGATACCATCTGTCGCAGAGAACTAGTCTAGAGAGAATAAGAAATAAGCCTATACCTATAACAATATGAGACCCGCAACCGAATTACCACAGACAATACAATTGTTTCTCAATTAATGGTTCACTTACCCCATGGGGCAAGCTTTTGATTGATGCTATCACTAATGAGTCTGGTTGAGCACTTGGTTGAGAAATGGAATGTTAAAAATGAAATTTTATTTCAGATAATAAACATATAGTATGCTGATGCCCTTTATGGCTGCGAAAACTGGCTTACTTGTCAGATATTTTCACTAAATTAAATGAGACAAATTTGGGACCTCAAGGCCAGGGTGCAAGCATTCAAATCATTGCGGACGACATAAAATGATCGGCATTAATTTCTTGATTAATTGATTAATAACTTTTTCACTTGATAAGATCAGATTCGAAAGAGAATTACAATACATTAAAAATCAATCTGCAATGGTTGTTACTCTTCTACGAATGTACTCTGCCGCTTAAAGGGTGTTCAATATAAACATTATGTGCCCAGCTATATTTGAAACCCACGAAACTACCTTTCCACCGAATTTCGAAAGGTATAGGCGGCATTTTTAAAGAGTATAATGTGAACACATGTTTCACTACACAAAATACATTACAAAATTTAGATTTAAGGAACACATTGCACATTATCGGTACGGGAGGGTTGACTCCTCCAGCGTGGCACAGCATATTAAAGATACGGGCCATAAGATTAACATTTAATACCTCGAGCTATTAAAAAATGTAAATCCCCGAGAGAACTATCCGCTTTTGAAAGTATTTATATTAAAAGAGAAACTAAAAAAATAATAATTTATTAAATCGTAAACAGGTCCCGCTCTACTATTCGGTGCTGATGGATTTATTAGAGTAAAGACACATTTCCTTCGTAGTTACATTTTGTATGAATTCAGAATTCACAGAATTCTAGCAGGTCAAAGTAGGCGATAAAAGGAAAAAAGCACTTAAATAAATATAAAATATAAATTTAGGGTAGGGATAACGAAGCATGTTTAGATATTTTATCATTTCTTAGTTCGTTCGGTCTTAGGTTGAAAATGGAAATCCACAAATTTCCGAAACAATTGTCCCGAATTAATTTAACATTGGTGTAGCGCGGATTAATCGGACATCTTGTGTGTCTCTTACTACTCTACAGTCCTTGCATATCTTAGTATATCGGCGTGTTTTACTTTTAACTTCAAACGTTTCACCTGGAGAATCATATTTTTCTTACATAAAAATTATCCCAAGACCCGACAAAGGAGCATTCTGTTACCCTGGCGTTGTAACTATAGGGAGATTCTAATATTAAAAGACTATTCGTCTAGTATTTAAAGTGAAGGGTTACTATATAGGACCTAGATAAATCTCAAATGGGTCCCTCAGGCACGGCTATTACCAGATACATGAGTTAACGGCACGCCGACCCTCCATCTACGTGAATAGGGGTTACTGCTTATAGAGCGGAGTTATTAGTCTTCTGCCATGTATGTATATGATGGAAAATTACTACTGGATGTTTAATATCGTTTGATTTATGCGCCATCACATTCAGACTAGCGACCGATAGAAATGTTGTGATTTGTGTGCTGCATTCATTTAAAGCCGACTGCGCACATGCTAAAGCGAAACTGACGATAAAAATGCGCATCGAAAGCAATTAAAATTAAATTTGTAGGAAATATGTGGCGCAGATATGCCTCGATAAAATGAGGCTAACAAGGGAAGCTCACGAACTGTAAATCGCAGATCCTGAAACTTTGTCATTTTGTGCACCCTATGGAGTGTTACTCAAGGACATCTTTTTTGTGACGGAACTTTATGGGGTGCAATTTAACATTAAAATTCGCCGAAAATTTCAAATTATCCAACTCTATTATAACTCTTAATCGATAAGAGATAGAAGAAAAGTTTCGATAGCGAACTTGCACCGTTTAGGCAGACCTCTCGGCTCGTGTAGCTATTTATATACAGGTTGTTACAATAAGTACGGAACGGCATATGTTTTTTTTTATTTTATCGAATTTCTGAAAATCATCGCTCTTTTTGTCTTCGAATATTGTATACAGAGGTGATCTAAATAATTATGCACGGGCTAAATGCCTATACGTTTTAGTTTTCGATCTAGACGCGTTTGAATGTAGGAATATATCATATGATCAAAAATTCTTTGAACTATATGATCTAAGGGTTGGTCATGGACTGGTCTTGGATTTGACAAGCTATCGACATATTATTTATTTCAACGTTTTTTTTTACATTTACTTGACAACTTTCAAGTCAGCAGATTAATCTCTCGCAATGTTTCAAACAGAACATAAAGTATTTATTATTAAATCATATAACAGTAATGGAAATCATGGTGAACATGGTAATTGGGTTTATTCGCCTCATTTATGTTTAAATGAGTTCCATCAGAGATTTCCAAATTTCGACATAATGGCACGAGATTTTTTTCGGCAAATTCAAGACACTGTGGCCAATTTCGAGGAATATGGTAACAAAAGTGCCAGAATTCTATCTTGAAGAAGACGGGTTAGAAATGACGATAATATTGATCAGGTTAGGCAACGCAGGAAGAAGATTGACACAAGAAACCAAATGAAGTTATGGGACGTATCAAACTATTTTTAAACATGACTTGAACATTAAATAAATGCTTTTCTGCTATAACTGATGAAAAAAAATAGTTATAGCAGTTAAAGCATTTATTTAATGATTTCACACTGTAAGAAAAATTGCACTATTGCATAACTTGAACATGTTTCCGTATAAAATACAGATGTATCCAGAGTTACTGCCACCAGATTATCTGAAGAGGGTATCGTACTGTACCTGGTATAATGATCACATGGATAACAACATCCTCGACTTAACATTTTTTTCTTATAGACGAATCTTATTTTTACCTCTCTAGATACATTAATACACAGGTCATGCGTATGTTAAGCGAGAACAATCCTAATTTTCATCGAGAGACTCCTTTATATAGTCCTAAGACGTTTGGGTTGCAATGGCCCGTAGACGAATAATTGCACCAATATTTTTTCAAGAAACCATAACTGCTGAAAGATATCGCAATCAAATACTTGAGCCTTTCATCAATCAATAGCACGATGATGAGCTTCATAAGGGATACTTCCAGCAAGATAATACGAGACCCCATGTTACTCGAGCAACCATTGATTATTTAAGGCAATTTTATGATGAAGGTTATCCACGTAGGTCTTGCGATTTTAGTCCTTTAGACTACTTCTTATTCCCACCGATGAAGAATACTATTTTTAAAACTCTGGTCTACACATTAGAGGAATTACAAAAACGTATTGTTGAAAAGTGTCACTGGATGCTACCTGATGCTTTAACTCGAGTTTTTAATAATATGGGACAGCGTGGTAACCTGTGTATTCAAGAAGAGGGAAGACATTTTCAACATCTATAATTTTTTATACCTACCTGAATGTTATTAATTTAGTTTTTGCGCCTCCGTCCAGAAACACTGATTTTGCATTACTATAAATCGGCCGGAAACTTACCATTCTCCGGCCTAGGCCGTAAAAAAGATCACTAAAGGTTGGCAACATATATATTCGAGTTACCGACATTTCTGTAATTAATTGTAGATTCGATGACAGACAATGACAGATGACAGAATTCTCGTTACACAATCTCTTAATTAATTCATATTCTTTCCAAATCAATTTTCGGAATATTTTACAGGTAATGAATTGTTAATAACTTGTTGCGCAACCTCTGTAGTGTGAGCTGAAGTCTCCATTGCCCTTATTATTGATGAATATGTGTCAAAACTACCAAGAAAATTAAAACGTCAAAATACTAAGGTAACTTAACCCTGATTTCAAATTCAAAATTCGTACGTAACATGTATTGCCAACCTGTACACAGATAAAAATACGGAGTTGGATTTAACACCGTTTCAACACTTTTCCGGTGTTCCCTCGCGACCATCCGTTCAAGGAGCCTCCATTTAAGAGTTAAATATTTTACACCTCAACGGAAGAAACGTGGAGGCAATTTCCTCCAATAAGGAGGATGTTTCTCCTCTTACGAAGGTAAAACACACCGCATGGGAGCTACTGAAATCCATATCAGAGGTAACTACCTCCTTAATAGATGAGATTACCACCGCCAAGGAGAGATTCTAACTCCATTTGAGAGTACATCCCCTCCTTGACAGACGAAAATGCCTCCGTTACGGAAACTATTGTTCCATGACGGTGCGATTGAAATCCGCATCGGAGGTAACTACCTCCCTAGTAGACGAGATTACCACCGCCAAGGAGAGATTGTAACTCCATTTGAGAGTACATCCCCTCCTTGACAAACGAAAATGCCTCCGTTACGGAAACTATTGTTCCATGACGGTGCTATTGAAATCCATATCGGAGGTAACTTTTTCCGAAATAGAAGAAATTACCTCTTTTAGCCAGCGTTTCTAATTCCATATCAGAATTAATTGATTTCATAGCGAAGTTACTGGAAACCAAAACGAAGTCTGTTGGCGATTGCAGTCACAGTACCTTTTATACGATATCAACTATGTGTAAACATCATATAGATATTACATAGTCACAATTACCGATCACAATTTACATTCAGTAAGAAGTACAAAGATTATGAAACAAGCGTAGCGCCATCTTTACGACAAAATCTATAGTATCATATTTATGTAGCTAAACGAATTATCAGTATTATGATATTCCTACTATATAGATATAAAACTATACAGCATTCATTTCATTTCATCTCATTATTAATGCGGTTTCCAGTTATGTATAATAATCAAAGTAAGGTGACTGTTGCTAGCACCTAATCAAATAAACACAACACCTTTTGATATTCTGATACTTTATGCGTAAATATATATTATATTTCTTGTCTGCCATTTCGGTTCATACACGATGTGTATCTGTACATACAGAACTATACGTCTAATGGCTAAACAATAAAAGGAAGGGTTTCTGCTATTTGACGCCATTTTCAAGTGCTTTCCTCATACAACGTTTACGTATGCGTTCATCGACGAGCATTAACCAAACTCCACTTTGGACAAAAAAAAATCCCGAAAGGATTATTTTTCTCCTGTTCGGTGTAAAACTGATGGAAATAAATACGCAACTAAAACTATGTATTGTATTCAAAAAAATAACTCCGATAAAAACGGAATATTACATGAATCGGATACATTTAACAGCGTTTAGTAGTTGAAATAAGAATAACCCTGATATGGAGAGAATATAATATGCAATGAATACATTTAACTGCGTTTGGGAGTTAGATATACAAATATCCGTAGCGGAAATAATAAGGAGGATGTTTTCTCCGTGTTGAAGTTAAAATATCACGGAGGACATTGTGAGCCTCCGTTTCGGTGGGGATTTTCTCCGAAAGGGATAAAATGCCCACCGTTTTGTAGATATACAACTCTTTTCTCTACATAAAGCCTTCCGAATCGGAGACTCTGTATTTCACTCCGCTATATTTTTACCTGTGTACCGTTAACTCCCTAGCGTTAATTCTTTTTATTATTTTCAACAAAATTAAGATTTGTCGGCGCAAAAAATAGTGTGTAACACGCGGCCAGAAACTCTTTTGCGAGTATTCGCACTTGTGGGACCTCGGCTTCGCCTCGGCCACACAAACCGTGCTCATACTCGTAAAACTATAGTTTCTGGCCTAGTGATACAAATAACTATTTCTTTTTTTTTGCTGTAATGAACCTCATTATTTTGATTAGTTCTTAAAGTGTTTTTGGAAATTTGTATACTATATTTTCTTTATAAATGTCAACAAACAATACAAAAAACGGACTGATTACCATAATCTAAAACACATTTTATATTTTGTTGTGTGCTTATGTCATTAGCGTGATATTAGCGAGAAGCTACTAGCTACTAGTACTAGTAGAAGTAAATAATTCTATAGATGGTTTTACATTCTATGGCTATCGCCATCCAAAGACTTCTTGATCTTACTATACCTATTACGCTATTCATACAGGGCACAGACAGATGAAAATCTATACTTCCACTGATTGTTCTTGATACTTTAGATTTAGACATTGACCGGAGTATAAACAAAGCAGCGACAGGTTACGACGATTTTCATTCGTTAAAAGTTAGGTACTATGATTATTAGTATTCGTGCTGTTCATATGTATACAAAAGAAAGTTATATAGGTATAGGCTGAACCGATGTTTCTCTCATAAATTTTCTTCTTACAGAACTTATAGATCGTCGCCCTGATTTCGAACAGGTAGAAAACTCTACACCTCTCCTTTTGTAATTTGGAGTAATATTATCGTCTGTCGAAGTACATCTCTCCTCGTATCCTTCTTCAGCATCTTCTAAATTGTAGGACGATAAGGGCCCGTGCTGAACTGCTTTTTCAACAACGCGACGACGATCCATATCTTCAAATTATAATCCTTTTATAGTTTCTACTGCGAAAGTTGTTTCACGAGCACTTGTATCGATGAGACTTCTTATTGCATCATGGAATTCTAATTCACGAGGATTATTTGGCATTATTTTATTTTCATTATAATCGTATGAAAATATGAACAAAAGAAGAATATGAAGCATGTTAGCTACCGACACTGCAAAACGTTATGAACTAAATTTACATAAAAAATGACTTCTTATAAAAATTTTAGAAAAGGAATATTGAATAAGATTTTTGTCATTATTTCGTGTTTGAAATTATGACATAACACGAATATGTAAAGCCGACTCTGCGACAATCCGTATACTGAAACAATAACTGTACCTAATTTACTCCATAGAAAACGAATTCGCAATATCAATTAAATTGCATTCGGTCGGAATGCGTGAGATTGTCATATAACGCTGAGCGAACATACCCTGATAAGTTTATAGCCTCTTTTACCCTGCGTCTACTTACATGTACACGCGCGTATCTTCCCGTAAATTACGACATTGCGAGAACCCGTAATAGATAAACGTTTTAAAGGCGACGGGTCACACGGAGACTTGTCCATCTCGTGGAATTAACGCAACTGTATCAAGGGACGTGCTGGAATAACCTGATCCTGTTTTGCGCCGGAGAGGGCTTCTGTATTTGTGGGGATATTCGGTCTATGGCGATAGTGGCGACTGTGTGTTGCGGTTGTTCTGATAGGGAGCTTTTTTATGGTTTCTTTACAGCGGGTAAGTTAGATACGCCAATCACGAAAGAATTCCCCGGTAAATAATTTTTTTTCACTTTGCCAACGCGAGTCGTAATTTATCCGAAATTGTTACTTCAAGGGTAGTGCAACCATATGCAAGAGCAGCCTGACAAAACGCAGCCTCTCAAGGACCCTTTTTTAGTTTATCCTCTTCTATTTGATCAATATTGGGAAAGAAACAAAGCAGCAAACGAAGGACTGGTTCGATAAGGATTGTAAAAGAAAAATTGAGGAGAAAAATAGTGCAAGGAATAAATTGCTAAGAACGGGAGGAGAGACAGAGGTAGCAGAACACACACAAGAGAAAAGAGAAAAGATGATAAAACTTTGCCGAAAGAAAAAAGAAGAATAGGTTTTAAGCCGATTAAAAGAACTAGAGGCTAATAACAAAAACAATAAGATTATATTTGAATATTACATAAAACATCAGAAGAATGTTAGAAAAGCAATGCCAGAAATAACCAATAGAGACTGGGAATCACGATTCACCGAATTATTTCAAAACCGACAAGGAAATTGAGTTGGGAAAACAAACATAACCGAAGACAGTGATAGTGAAGAAGAAATACCCACATATGAAGAATTTATGGAAATAGTAGAACTAATGAACCAACAGAAAGTTGCAGGTCCAGATAAAATTGTTAAAGAACTAATTAAGCATGGAGGAAAGATACTTCTAAATAGAATCTGTAAGCTCATCAACAACATATGGGAAGAGGAAAATATGTCAACCGACTCGAGACCTTTTTTTAAAAAAGAAGACTCAACTAATTGCCGCAATTACAGAGGAATGATGCTTTTAAACACTAAGTACAAACTGTTTACATCATTAATTAGACGAAAACTAGAAAGGCGCACTGAACAAATCACAGGACAATACCAACAAGGCTTTAGGAAGAGCAAATCGACCATCGACACGATTCATATACTGGCGCAAATAATTGGAAAATGCTACGAGTACGGTATAGACCCACCATAACCTACTCATAGATTTCAAGGAAGCTTTTGATAGCGTGGGCAGAGAACATCTATTGCAAGAAATGAAAAGGCAGAAAATACCAGCTAAACTAATGAGACTAATAAGAATGACAATAGCAGAATCACGAGCAAGAATATTAGCATAGTGTGATGGTTTGGGGAACGATTGGAGCAGCTGGAGTGTGACATTTAGCTTTTATCGATGCTATAATGGACATGCACCTGTACAAAAGTATATTGGAGGAACATTGGCCTCCTTCTGTGGATAGCTTGGGTCTGAGAGGAAATTCCAGCGCGACAACAACCCCAAGCATACCGCGCGTTTGATGAACGATTGGTTACTGTATTATGCTCCAGGTCCGCTCTATACTTCTCTCCAATCACCGGACTTACACCCAATTGAACACGTTTCGGAATTATTAGCTCCAGAAATTGATTGTGCAACTTCAAACAGCCAAGAATCCCTTAAAGAAGCTCTAACAAACGCCTGGTCAAACATCACGATATTCGAAACAGAAAATATAGTTTTATCTATGCCAACTCAACTAAGGGCAGTCATTGAAACTCGGGGAAGACCTACCAAATATTAATTTCACTTTACGTTTTTCAATTTAATTAAAATTAGCCAAAACAACTATATTTTTTGATTTGTATTTGAACTTTTGTCCAGTTTACTTTTATCTATACGACAAAAATTTTTTTTTAGTTTTCGTTACTGTCATTCTTAAACTATAAATAAACTGCATACTTACATTTGTATTAAAATGCCTTATTTTCTTTTTTAAGTGATGTTTCTGCAGTGTATTTAAACTTTAATCTTTCACTGTATATGTTTGCTTAACGAAAGTACCAAAATTAGGGCTCGTTAGTAAATTGAGGTCTACTAACAAGGGTTTACGGTATTTACTATAGCTACTGAGGATATACTTCACCAGCCAAGTAGCAAGCGTTTGGATATCTAACCCCGATCTAATCCAAATATCCAGTGCAACAGGAAGGATATTACGCCTTTATTTCTTTTTCCTCGTTTTTACAAAACGCAGTAAACAAACAGTGGGGCGTTCTTATCTCTATTTTGACATGTACGCATGGGTTCTGGAAATGACATGTACGCAGTTCGAGTCACTCACACTCCATCCGAACAGAACCAACGTACGATGTAGAAATAGGGTGACCTGTAAAAGTACAGCTGTACACAGGCTAGGGTGAAGCAGATTAGCAAGTGAAGGGGCCCGAATTTACAATCCCTTCCTATCGATTGCATGCGGTTATTCACGGAAATGCTGCAAATTTCGGCGATGACTCTAAATGGAAATGAAGTTCGGACTACTGGATGCTACGACGTGAGAACATCTCGCTGTTTTATTGAACGAATAATACGCTGTTCGGCCTGTTCGACAAATGAAAACGTTGAATATGTTTATATAGTTCACTGTAGTATATTAAATACTCATGATTTATGCGAAATTGTGTGAGATAAATTAACAATTTTTTATTGTAGTTTGAAATATCAAAATAATTTCCGTATATTGTATTGACGTAGTTATTGATTCTCATATTTATTCCGTATATTTCATTAATAATATAGGCAATAGTAAAAAAAAAAAAAAATTAGGACTCAAAATCTCGGTAATCTTGATTTTGGCACGGTTATACAGCACCATTCACAAGCAATTGTTCACACAGTTCGTTGTTGAATATTGAAAATTTATATGTATATTATTACAAAAGCACGAAAATTGGGTAATCCCAAGATTGATGCGTTAAACCTAGGATTTACCCATTAGATGTGGTAAATATACCAAAAATTGTGCCAATTATTTTATTTTGGGCTTTTATCAAGTCTCGTTTTCTTTCTTTATTGAGTTACTACCATTATTGTGAAGACCTTCATTATGATAAAGAGCTTTTCTTGGGAATGTTGGCGTTAAAGAGTCCCATCCTCAACCGAACACAGTTTCATATGGCGGTTGTTTCGAGTAAAATGGTTAAAGTTATCTGTTTTTTAGAAGCATATAACAAATATTTTATACTGAATACTCGAAAATGCCCGGTGTAGGTACCTAAATTTAACAATGCTTAATCTAATGATGTAAAATAGTATATTATATAATCGCCATTAAGGGAGAAATATTTGATCTAAAGCACCAATGTTTTACTAAAAATTTAATACATATTGCATATCTTACAGGCACTCAGACTGGAGAGTAGTATAGCCCGTCAGCTTGGAATTTACGCATATGTGTAAATTCAAACGTACACTGTAAAAAATCAAATTATGTGTTTAGGTGTAACTACCAGACAGCATTTGTGCCCTAACGTGTGCGTTATAATATATGTATACTTGTGTAACATTTACATACTTGTGTTCTAATTCACCAACTGGACGAGATCCTGAAGAAACCAACTCACAAAAATTAATAGTGAATTAATTTGATGTTTGGCTTCCACCTCTAGGTACATACACTATTTCGATGGTAATGTTTAATTTGTTTTTCACTTTGGATCATTTAAAGGTTAGTTATTATCAGTAGAAAACCTACCGAATAACAAATTGCGTCTTTCATAAACTAAGTTTAAAATATAGTTTTCCTGTTTGTAGCAAATACTTTAGAGATGGTCGAGCGATTGTAAGGCATTTCGATAATATATGCAGATTTAACATGAAATTTGTTTCGGGTTCGCCAATTCATTCTCTCTTATAACTGTCACGCGAAATTTAATAATTTTCAATATTTATTAATAAAATAAAATAACAACTAGGTAACTATAAAAGGAAAGAGAAACAACTTCTATTTATATGATTTGTAAGTCATCTAAAACGTTAAAATATCTCTATAAAAAATATGTTTTTACAAAAAAAAGAGGATGATTTATTTGATGATATTTACAAAACGGTGATTGTAAATGCAAAGCGTCTCTATAATAGTAATAAATACATAGCCGCTAAAAACTAAACTAAACTATTATTTGATCCTCCTCCCCAACTCCATTCCCATCCGGGGATGTTCGCCTCTGCGCGAACGCAAACACGACCACCCCCGAGACGACCAATATTATTGTTGTTAAAGATTTTATTACTTAATTATTTGATTATTACCTATGATTCTTTTTTTTTTTATATAATATATACCTATTACAAATTGTTGTTTGAAGTACCGCCTTAATGCCTTCATGATAAGCGTAGTTTTTCATAGCTTGGACAAATCTTATTGGTTCAGATCATTTTCTGCTACCATTTGTTTTCATTCAAATTGTAATCATATTTTGGATATCTGTATTTGCATGCACAATTTTGAAACTATCCCACATTTGACAAAGTTGAGTGGTTATTGCATTTGCAAACTCCCTGATATGATCCGAATTCAGTAGGTACCAAAAAGTGTAAAAATGTCTAGCATATTGCAGACAATTTCTTCGGCGCGTTTGCGACAAAAAGGACAATACAGGGCATAACAGCAAATTTGGAAAGGTGGTCCTGATAAACTATGATAAACTTATAATCATTGTCTGAGGTTGATTGCATATATCCATAAGATGAACCTGGCATCTTGATTTTATCCCTGAATGTAATATAGATTTAACCACCAGACCTTTTTTCGGCATACTAGATTTTGCACAGCTCACAATACACTATCAATTCGACAGTAACATTCTTATCTAACGTGGGTATAAATCGCAAAATCTACACGCAGCGACATGCTTCGTTCGGTTCTGAATCTACAATTTTAATGTTAAACTGTCCTATCCATGCTTCGAATGTGTTCAAGAACCATTTGAAAGAAACATACATTTGGCAACACTATTGAGTATTGATAGAAGATAGCACTGCGACCACTAGAGCCTATTGTAGAGCGGATGTTATCCTTAAAGTTCATGCAAAAAGTTCAGGCCCTTAAGGTAGCTCAGAATCTTTTTGAATGAAGTCTTTTTCAGGTCTTCTAGGGAATGGTCAACCTTCCCAAAGATGTCATACCTGATTTTCGTTGTGGCGGGGCACTGGCAGAAGATATACTCAACTGTGTCTTCATCCTCCAAACACAGTTAGCATTCAGTCTTTTCAGAGAGTCTGATTCTGTGTAGGCGATTTCTGAGTTTGCAGTAACCTGTAAAGATAGAAACAATTACTTTGACATTTCTACGGTCAAGTTCTAGTAATTCCTGGGTTCTGACATGATTAAACGAAATACACTTTTTCGCATGTGCCATACCAGGACGATTGTTCCAATGTTGGAGCACTTTCTGATGCGCCATACATTGATTGCTGTTTAGCTACCGTGAGTGCTATGCCAAAAACAGGTTCTGCTCCCTGGAAATGCTCCGCAGCACCCTTTTTCGCAAAAGTGTCTGTTTTCTCATTGCCATAAATGAGTGCGTGCTCAGGTACTCAGATTAAGTTTAGGTTATTTGCCATCCCCACTGTGTTTCCGGTGTTTTTACAGCACTAGATCAGCCTCGAGTTGTATTTATGCATCACCTGATTGTAGCTGAAATTTTTTATTGATTTGTGGCTGATGTTTTTATCCAAAATCTCTCTAGCACACGTCTCAATGGCATAGATTTCAGGCTGAAAAATCATTGTGTGTTGTTCAAGGTTGTAATATTTTCTAACTCTTGGATTACAACAGAATATTCCTTCGCCAACACCCTGCTCTATTTTCGAACCATCCGTAAATCAGCAGAAGTCTGCCTGCGTTAGTGTTTTTTCGTTACATCTCCATTCCACTCTGTTTGGAAGGAGGTAGTGAATGATGTATCGATCATTGGTCGAGTACACATCATGTCCGATGGCATTCCCAGCATCCTGTCGGAAGTGACCGATTCCAGCAGCTTGTTCGCCACACAGACATGAGTATGTGGTGATTGATTCGCAATGTGCCATTGGCAGAATGTAGTTAATCTGGCCTCCCTTTCCACAACAATGTGCAAGGGTGGTAGGTCCAGAAGAATTATCAACGCAAATTACGCCGGGGAAGAAGACATTACTGCCGTGATTGCTATACTTGCAATCCTTCCTATGCCCTGTATCACAGCGGATAAAGAGTTATTTGAGGTGGGTCGTTTCAATTGAAGTACCCTGTATAATAACCAAAGCACGGACAAAGAAGGTAGTTATGTTGCAATTTTTGCCGCTCACTGCATACTGTGAATATTATCAACAACTACTATAGCCCGGAGTATGCGAGAAGCTGGTATTAAAACAAACATCATCAGAACTTACATAAAAGTAAATACTAAACATGAAATTCAACATTAAAGCCGTTATAATAAACTTCCGTTTTATTCATATATTCTTGTACAGCCATCACATCAGGTACGTACGTCAAAAGTTTGTAATATAATTAGAATGCGTTACCTACGTTATGATCAACTTACTTTACGACTATAATCCGTCTTCACGCGAACCGTGTGTATACATAGCTAACAATCTCCTAGGCGTTTTATCATTCTCCCGAAGAACGATCTCAAACCTTTACACAGAAGTGGGTACGTTTCGTTTATGTACAGAATATTAAATTTTCTAGGGGAAAGGATTCATTATTGTGACTGAGAACATTAAGCCACACTCGCAGAGAGATCGTTTAGCGAGTCCTGACTAATCGTCGGCCACGAATCTCCGACCCTACTTAACCAACAACTTTATACCAATTTACAGTTTAAAGCGGAATTAGTGCAAATTTCAGCTACTGTAACTGATTGCCCTATTTATGTTTCCATTTCGTTTCGCTTACCCACGGTAATTAGTCGGAAACAACAGAATGTTAAGTAATTGACCATTCACCGACGCAAAACGCTGTGGTTCGAATTAAAGTACGATTATTATATTTCATTATATTTAAATTTGTAAACAAGTACGCCTAAAAATATGGCCCCCATGGCACCCCTAGGGATACAGAAACATTCATAACATTTGCAATAAAGAGTATTTGTGTTGAGCGTTAAGTTACGACATCATAAACATTTATTTTTTAGCCATTACCCAAGTTATTTACGACACAATTTAATGGTCACATCGGACAGTGATTGCCCTTTAAACTATTCACGAATCCAATCGTGCGTTATCTACTAAATATCCATATTGCATCAGATGAACATGTATACCTGCGCCGAACATTAATATATCAATTAAATTGTCCCCAAAATGTGGCTTTAGAAACATAAACTGTATAGTAAATCGCACCACCCAATCAATCCAATCATTGTATAATCTACCTATGGTTGCTATATACAGTGTGTCGCCGGATGGAGCTAACTAGAGGAAAAAATATATATTATTGATTTTATGACGAAAAGTCATTCTTTATAGAAAGTTCTGCTTGTTGTATAAATAAGTTTATTATCAGAAAATCTAAGATTAAATGTACACAACCAAAAAAAAAATGTTACAATTGTATTCCATATCGCTACAAATTACAGTAATATATGCACTAGGCGCAATTTGTAATGAAAAGTCACACAAAATTGTGTCTAACGTGTATAAGAATGTGTATTACAATTTGTAAAAAAAATTGCGACAACAATATAGTCAGTACGTTCATTTTATTTTTAAAAGAGCTGACTACAATATTGTAATACTTTATACAATTTCTCTGCGAGACAATTTCTCAAAACAAATAAGACTGAATCCACAAAGTAGTTGTAATTTTTACGCTAAACTATGCAACACTTTGTAATCTGCACTCGTAAGTTGTGCTACAAATTATAACACTAACTAAAAGAATATTTGAGAAACTCTGCCACAGATAATGGCGATTCGTACTATATTTATTGAGAACGTTTCTACTTGTGTGTAATGCTAGAATTTGAGGTAAAAAGCTGTTGCGCAGTAAACAATGAAAACTATAAGTTACTAGAAATTGTAGTAATGATTATCACTATAGCATCTAACGCTTTTCACGAAATATATTACTATTTAGAAGGAAGTGTTGTAAAAATTACTACAATTTTATATACATAGGTATATTCTTGCGCTGGTAAATACATATGTATGTACTTAGCAAAGCAATAAGGAAATAGAAATTAATAAAAACAAGAATTTTATTGAAAAATACATTTACTAGACAACATTTTCAACGTTACACATTTTTATTGAAAAAGATACTAACTTGGAACACAAACATTTTTTACTGATTTCTTCAATGAAACTGAAATGTCACCTGATCGCATTCTATTGGATACTCAGCACCTAATGCAAACATTATTTTAAAACATGCATGCACAGTTTTTAATGGTGTATCTACTTTATATTTGATATAAAGTGCATACGTATGAGTCCGTTACGTTAATAAGTTCTCCAACTATTATTGGTATCTCTTGTACTGGAAACTGAAATCTGGCGTTATTCTCTGCCCGCCACTGTAGCTCTACATCCAAGTCAACTATATGTAACAGAAAGTTAGAAAATTCCATTGTCTGGAAATTATTACATATCAGTAAAAGGTGTAAAAGCCACCGATATATGGACAATAGAAAGAACTTGTACAGTTATGATAACAATAAACGTGCATTAATAATATTATAATTATTTGTTATTATGACGTAATAGATTCCAGACAACCCAAGAATTACCTACTACATTTACCCTCTATAGGTATTTGTATGTATATAAACACGTAGCAGAACCAGTAATAGGTAGTTACACAGATAAAGAGAAACAATTTAATGCTAAATACATACATACACGCCTATACTTTTGTATTCAAGATATATTTCAATGTCTTACCTTCAAAAATGCTCACCAACGGTTCTAACCCCCAACTCAGTAAATAACTTTTCGCATCCATCGTCATTAACGTATATATTATCTAATGGACAGAGTACCATAGGACACGACATAAGAACACACAAATCACACGACCACCACCATGTTAACCGCCTTATTAACGACTAATATAAAATGGCGTATTAGCGGGATGATTGCTGGCACTGCGAATATCAAAACACATTTTTGTTTGCTTTTATTCAGTATTCACCTTTGTTTCCACAATTCCGCACATAATTTATATTTCTATCAATAATCAATATAGTAAAAACGCGTTGGAATATCTAATTTAATAAGATTCAAATGAAACAGATATTAATAAACAAGTTAATCCTACTCCTATAGGTATATTAGATACCTACAATAATTAATATAATGTATATCTGAAAGTGTTACATTATTTTGAATTTTCAAACCTAATTGTACTAAATTCGACTACATTATATTCGACTCTTTAATACAAGAAAGTTTGGCATACTATTGTGAATAAAGTGTTTATACATTGTAATAGATTTTTTAATAATTTGTAGTATTTCATGCTACAGTACTTTAAAACAAAAATATATTACAAATTCATATCGTTGTACTGTTAAAATATCTACACAATGTTAGACACAATAATGTAGTAAGCTGTACGAGAACGGATTAGGACTGGCTTTTACAATAAATTGTAGTAACTATAACTACATTTTTTTAACTACAATATTATAGTAATAATTCCCTATGTACTTTTTTGAGTGCAGGATGTCCATAAATTAAGATAACATGAAAATGCTTCAAGAGAGAAGTACCATTTATTGCATTTTGAGTTTACTCTTAATAGATGTACATCTAATCTTAGATTTTCTGATGGTAAACTTGTTCATGCAACAAGCAGAACTTTTTATAAAGAATGACTTTTTCTCATAAAATCAATAAATTTTTTTTTCTCTTTTCAACTCCATCCAGGGACACACTGTGTACAAACCTGCACGGGCAGTTTGAATTTATTTTTGAAGATCGAGACCAGAGTAGGCCATTAAAAATTCTAATCCCTGTAATAATGGGAGATTAGATAAAATTCCGAAACCGCTCAATTGACATATCAAGGGGGACGGAACTTTTTCAACTTTAAAAATGATGTAATTGTAATGTCATCAAATTTTGGACAGCCTGTATGCGATAAATCAATTGCCAATGTGGATTTCAAAAGTACCAATCTTGTGCTTCCGTCTACTCCGGAAGCGCTTACCACCAGTTGAAAATGGGTAGTATGGGCAGTATTAAAAATAAGGCTATATATTTCAAAATTTTCAAAATAATCAAGACCTCTAAGAAACAAATGAAAATAGGTATAGGGAAACCAGAAAATATTTAAAAATGAAAGAGAATCTTGACTACCCTGTAGTCCGAGGATTCAGAATTCTAAGTTTTTTCTAACCGCAGAAACTTCCCCTGTATAGATAGATTTATATTTTAAGACTTTTTATTGCCAACGGTGTTGCTCCAAAATATGCCAAATCAAATTTAAGGGAATTAATCATCTAACCAAATATACTTTGTTTGTTCTCTAAAACAAATAACGTTCAGACAAATTATTGTTTTATTTATTGCTGTGACAAATGAACGGATATGGTGCATACCCTCTCATACATATTAATAGCCTTTATTCAAATTCGCATAGTCATCCTTTAAGCAGACACTTCTCGTTTACGAAAGACGCTTCTGTCATTTGTCATTTGAATATACATAATCCACGTAGGTGTTGTATAGTTTACTTACAATATAAGCTCGAGTAATTACATTAGTATTATGTATTGAGATTCGTCCAAACTATAAGTAAAAAAAAAGGAACAAACGTTATGTAAACAAATACAGTTTTACCAACACACCCAAATTATGTAAATTATAACACATATGTAGGGATTATCATGTGACTTAAAACTCTAACTAAATAATCTCTTATGCTAAATATTTTCTTTTCTTTCCTAACGCAGAATCGTTGTCAACAATACCAAAATACCATAACCAGGTTGAACCAGGAGATATTTTCTTTACGTCAACAACTGGAACAAGTCACTAGTACCTCCCAAGAGGGGCTCTTACAAGCACAAACTGCCGCTTTGCATCGACACGCAGAAGAATCACGAAAGCAATACGAACGCTGCTTGGACGACGTTGCCAATCAAGTTGTCAAAGCTCTTCTAGCGCAAAAGGTATACTTTTCTTTTAATATGTATAAAAAATTGCTCTCAATACCATACATTGAGAATTATGATGTTACAGAAATGCATTTTGCAATCGCATCTCTCTACTATGTTCTTTATATCTATCCTTTCCAAGAATATTTCCTATCAGACTCTTTTTTTTTTAACAGGGCTTACGCGAAGAAGTTGGTAGTCTGAACAACAAAATCCAAGAACTCGAATCGCAGAATCACGCTTTAACGTCGATGTTGATGCATCAGCTGCGAGGGGATTCGACCACATCCCTGCCTGACACGACAGACAATTCTCCGTCTAATCACCAACTGGCCCTGGAGGATTCCAGTAAGGAAAGTAAGGAGAACTCAGAAGGAAACAGCACTTCGGCAGACGCTTCTCCGTCGAACTTAATGAGAACGAGTCTCGCTTTCAAGCACTGCAATTCTTTTAACTCCGAAGTGTTAGACAGCGGTACACCGAACGAAAGTCCTAACGATTCTACTGGAGAGAGGATCGTTTCCAGGATTGAGAAACATCTATCTACTGGCTCGGACATTTTAGGTAAGATACTGGCTAAATGTTTAATAATTACGTGCAATTTTGAGTCTCAATATTTTTTTTTTGCAATGCAAAAATTAATAATAACTCGTAACTTTAATAAATAGTTTTCGTTACATTTAATTATACTCGTTGGGGCTTGATCCCGAAATGCCAAAAAAAATTAATAATAATAAATTGGGGTTCTGCACAGTCTTTAGGCCAATTATTTTTGCTGTTTATTATAACTTTATTATTTTATTTCATCTCAAAGAAATCGTTAATCTTTTAATCACACGAATTAATAGTAGTAAATTGGAGGTCGCTGATTGAGGTTCTTTACATTTTTATTGTTTATTAACGGTATTCTTTTATTTATTAAGAGGAAAGGTAGGGGTTTTACAAAAATTCGCAATAAAAAATTGAAGCTGTACAAGGTTCAGTATTGAGGCTAATTACATTTTTATTACCTATTAATAGTATTTTTTTTATATATATATATACAAGGGAACAACCCGTTTTCAGCTCAAAAAATATGTTTTTTAATTGCAAATATTTATAATAATAAATTTGAATTCTGCATGGTTGCAGCACAAGTAAAAACAAATAGAATGTACTAGAATATAAGTAATAATTAGATATGCTTTTTAAAATATATAATGTAAAACAAAAGTATAGATGGGGAAAAAAATATAATAATTTGAAAAGATTCAAGACGGAAATGCTATGAATAAAAACAGGAAATAATAAAATGCTATAACAAAAATCCAAAAGAAAATTAAAGATATAAATCTATCTAAGTAGATTTGTATTTTTAATTTTTGTGGTAAGGGATTTTTTCACTTTTTCTTTTGGATTTTTGTTATAGTTTTCAAGCCACAGTCTCCACCCATCACAGGAAATAAAATGCTATGATTAAAATAATAGTTTTTATGAAAGACCGAAAAATGCCCACATAATATACTTTTGAAAGTAGGTACTAATAATAAATCGGAGATCTACAAGATCTAATCTTTAGATCAATTACGTTTTTGTTTAATAACAGCATTATTTTATTTATTATGAGGGTATAACCGTTTTTAACGTAACTAAATCTTTATTTTTATATCTACAAGATCTAATCTTTAGATTAATTACGTGTTTGTATTTTAATAACAGGATTATTTTATTTATTATGAGGGCATAACCGTTTTTAAAATAGCAAAAGCGTTATTTTTAATTGCAAAAGTCAATAGTAAGGTTCTCCAAGGCTCAATACTGGGCCCAATTAAGCTTTTATTGTTAAAAACGTTATTCTGCTTTCGATTTTGTGTATTTTGATCAGGCTTAATTTGGAGTACTAAGTATTTTTTTTAAATTGGGGCTCAGTAGAATACCTGTAGAATGCCGTGTCGTTATTTTCAAGGAACGTGAGAAATTATTATTATTAATTTGCTGCCTATATATCACATTTTTATGGAGAACGAATTTTATATCTTTCGGAATACAAAAAGTAAGTGAGTTACCAAAACAGTGTTTTTTTTCAATAAGTTTCCAATGTTGTAGAAATACTTACAGTTAGTAGTCCTTTTAACAAATTACTATAATATGGGAAAAACAAACTTAATTCGAGAAAAAAGTCGAAGGAATTTCAATACTCATATCAGGACACGATCTACAATTAATGAGAAATTTCTTTAAAAAATCTCATTAAATTAATAAAAAAAAAGGGGGCTGCCAAATTAGATCCTTTAAATCCTTAAAAATAGATTCCGAAAGATATTAATTTTTGGTTCTGGTCAACGAACTCTTATCGGGTTTAAGAACTTAGTAGATCTTGCTCGTAATAACTTTTTTCTTCTGCAAATGTATAGCAAACGTATTTTTGAACAAAATTAGACCACCGACTAGAAATCCATTCAATTGAAGCCGACCAAATTTGATTTGAACGCCAACCAATCTAATTGGTTCCTCCGAAAATGGCCGCATCTACTTTAAACGTATCGACCATTATCAAAAAAATCTTATAATTTATAGAGCATGAAACATGGAATACTCTTAGTCTATTCAAATAGCGAAACTGAATCTAATTATATTATTTTTTTGTGGGACTATGTAAAGTTAAAAATATGTGCCATCAAGCAATTACAAGTCTTGTAGATCAAAGTCAGATTGAATCTACTCTTCTTGCTTTGCAGATTTTCTTGTAATTATTGTGTTACCCCTAATGTATACGATCAGTTTCCAAAGTCATGCAGTTATTCTCAACGTTATTATAGATACGAGATTTTCATTAGAGGACAAGAAAAGACACCAGGTGCTAACGAAACTCTGGACCGAATTGAAAGGAACCGAAGTAACACCAAAGAAGTTAATAGAAGCACTAAGTTCCGTGGATTCCGCTTTGTGGGTTCCTCCTCAAAGGCCTGTGTCGTTAAACCTGCAATTACCAATCCTGCAAGCTGCGAAGTATAGACGATCTCGACCAGTATTAGGTAAGATCGAAATTTTCACAAAGTTGCAGCCTGATATTATTACTTCAACGCAATTACAGCACAGTCAACTTCGAAGAGTGAGGAGGAGACGACGGGCAACGAATCTCCGGAAAGCGGAAACAGAGACGAAGGTTACTCCACGATGTCTTCGGACGTACAGGCGGAAGTGACGCGCGGTTCCGGTGAGGTGGTGGTGCCAACCAGAGGACTCGAAGATCTTAAAGAGGCAACAGATGAGACTGAAATTGCTGAAACACGGCTTCTAGTCACCGACAATAAAGATCCTGATATATTTTACATTCCTTTTAATTTACTTAATCTTAAGCCTAGGTAAGGAGACACTTTGATCACGGATTCTTTTCTAAAACGTTTTTTCTTATTTTCAGAAACAGTTTCCCTCCAGGAAAGGATATTTTACCTTTCCAGCATATAATGCGAAGTTTTTCCGATTCCCACCTATGTATTAAGATCACAACAGCTCCTAGTCCCTATTACACATTTACGTCGCCAATATCTAGCAGCCCTAGCGTATTGCTTCTAGACATTACGGAGAAAAACGTTAATCCATTGAGACGCACGAAAGGAACTCCAAGTTTATTAGGTACATAATAGAATTTATAATTATGTAACATCATTAATGCTGTTATTTTAGCAAACACAAATATGGAAATCCATGAAGGCAACACCTCCCCACATTCTTGGACGAGCATAGCTGAAGATCGACTGGAATGTGCAGCATTCGACGCGGAATACATACAGCACTGGTTAAGACTAGACGAAACCAGAACTACTTTGCAACAGCATCGAGATCTCTTCGAGTTGGAGTACGACCGTACGGAATTAGAAGATTGGAGCTTGAGTCTATCCAGCGACGACGTCCGGGAACACTGGAAGAGACACGAGGCGACGACGCCCGGCCAAATATCGCTATCCACTCTGCCTAGCATCCAGGAGAACAATGCTTTAGAACTGGAGGAAGACTCGAACGAGTGCCTGTGGAACAATCCCAGCTTCCTGATGGATAAGGACGGGCACGAAATCGTAACGTTACTGATGGACAATAGTACTTCCGAGAAGCAATGGCCCTACGCGATAAATGGCGAATTGAATCTGCATAATTCTCCGGACAATAGTTGGTCTAGCGGCGCGTCCGATTGTTGTCACTCCCACGAGCCTGAAACTTGTTCGAAGAGATCTTCTGCGGCTCTAAGTGGATGCAGTGATGATACTGGAGAGTTACCGCTAATCGGAACCGACTTTACTAGGGATTTTTATAGGTACGTTATAAAATCGAAATTATTACTGACTTAATGTGGGTAAACATAATACATACCAAGAAATTACCACCTGTATTATTTATATTATATTCAAATTAAGGTAATAGTTACGTTCGCTTGTTATTAAATTATTTCGCACTGCAAGTTAAGTAAAATGTAAGTTACCGTACAAAATATGTATAAAATTTTTTGGCCGACTGTTTATAAAACTCATAAATTAAAAGTTCTGTAAATGACATTTCAATAGACATGCTTTTGTTGTATAAAATGATTTTATTTTATAAACGTATCTGAAGACGAAAAAATCGGGGCGACTTTTATTGCCCGGCGCGCAATGGTTCACAAATGCGCGTATATAGATTAAATATAAACAATTTGAATTACATAAGGAAAAAGAAGATTAAACATAAAATTACGACGTTAGCAAAAATACATAAATTATTCAAATAATAATTATTCAATAGTGTTTTTTTTTCTTTATTATTATTTTAACTAAATATATTTGTCATAACAACATCGAAAATGTGTAAAATTGCAATTTTTTCAGCAATACTATCCCACTATACCCAAAAGTTTTAAGATTATTATTATAAACAAACAGGAATGGTTAGCCAATTTTTAATAATACATAATTGAACTATCATCAAACAAGACTGTATGAAATGAGTCCACATTATAGCGCTGTTCTTAAATACAACAAATTGCCGGAGATTATAAGGTGAATTAAGCACAAAAATCAATTTAAATCTACCATTAAAAATATCTTTTAACAAACACATATTTTAATAGTTAATAATTTAATAGATAGACACACCTGTGGTGTAGCATAACAGATATATATATTTTTTTTTTTTTTTGAGAGGTGAAAATGCATTTACACACGCACGAGTGCTGGACTACTTCAAATGAAGACTACCAGCTAAAAACACCCCCGTCTCCTAGACACCAGCTCAATAAAATAATCTCTGCAAAAATCTCTCCTTTACAGATTGTATATAATACGAAGAGCTTTTTTCTGTAACTTAAGTATTGATTTTGTCTGTGAATTAACCCCCCAAAAAATACACACGTCAAGTGTAAGTTAAAATATGCAAAATATATTGTTTTTAATGTAGGTACTAATATCGCAATTATTTCATTTCATTTTTCTTAAAACATATAAAGACTTGTTTAATTTAGAAATAACTGAATTGATATGAATATCCCATTTCAAGTCTTTATCTATAATTAGCCCTAACACCTTCACTCCAATACCAAAGTGAATACATTATTTTGAATTTTTAACTCCAGCTACGAACTGTTTTTCCCAAAAAGAATTAATTTGGTTTTTTCAATGTTGAGAATTAGTTTATTTTCTGAACACCACAGTGTCATTTCGATACGAGACAGGCATTTTCTAACTTCTTCTCCCGAGTTTCCGCAGAGATTATCATCCACGTACATCATAACACTACCAGACAAGTAATGCAGCAAGTCGTTTATAAAAACAACAAATAGTAGTGAACCCAAGATTAATCCTTGTGGGACTCCAATAGACATATTGTTTCAGATCTATATCGTTCCACATATACGGTTATTATTTCCATGTTTAATTTCAGTAAATTGTTTTCGCTGATAATTTGAGGTTTATTTAGCGGTAGCTCTTGGAAAAATATGCTAAATATTATATATTTTTTAAATAGTTCATGGTGTTTCTGTGTGAGATAAATAATACTGCATAAAAAATATGGTCTGAATCAGAAACTATGTATTCCAAAGTAAGAAGAACTACTATTGCGCCCTAAAAATACTACAATCGCTCATCATTATTAAACAAAAAAAATTTAAGGTCATTACAAACGAAAACAAGGTCTGTAATTAAAATATGTGTAAAATTAAAATATTTAAGTTAGGTACCTAACACATAAATGTTATTGTAATACAACTAGCAAGGCATTAGAAAACAAATATGCATATATTTAAAGTAAAAGTATTGGAGATCATGTACATAGAAGAATCAGTTTGTCGATTGATGTCGATTTCCACTAAAAGTCAACAATAACCACGTCAGTTGTGAAAGTAGCTTTATAAGTAAAATATTATATAAGTAAAATATTTAAAAAATATGTCATTAAGATTTTTCGCTATCATCTTGTTCTAGAGTTTGTAGGAATTTTGGCTTAAATGGCTTTATTTTGTTCTTTTTAAATCATCACCGAATATTCTCTCTTGGCATATTTAGATCAAAACTAGCCACTCTTAAATTCTCACTCTTATTTGGACTATTTGGATTATTTCTAAAGTAATCTAACACAGTCTGGTCCGGTCCATTTCTTCTTAATAGATTATTTTTTAAAATGCGCCTACTGACTGCTCCAGTTTCATTAAATATTTTATTAATTTTATGAATATTTTTATGTGTTATTATTACTAATATAGTTCCTTCGATTACTGTCTCCAGAAATACGTACAATTTTAATTTATCGCCGGTAATGATAATTGGACAGCCATTAGCTACTTTTTCCCTGGAGCATAAACAAATAAACCCATATTAAAAATTACTTTTAAAAATTATCGAGCTCGTCAGTAACTGTCAATGTCACAGCCTGCATTTAGTATGCAGGTCATAGCCTACTTTCAATATTATCTGAATTTTTATTTTTTGAATGAAATAAAAGTTACTATAAATAACTAAAACTTTTTTTAATATACTCCAACACAGTAGTTATTTGTATCACTAGGCCAGAAACTATAGTTTTACGAGTATGAGCACGGTTTGTGTGGCCGAGGCGAAGCCGAGGCCCCACAAGTGCGAATACTCGCAAAAGAGTTTCTGGCCGCGTGTTACAAACTATTTTTTGCGCCGACAAATCTTAATTTTGTTGAAAATAATAAAAAGAATTAACGCTATGGAGTTAACGGTACAGGTTGGCAATACATGTTACGTATGAATTTTGAATTTGAAATCAGGGTTAAGTTACCTTAGTATTTTGACGTTTTAATTTTCTTGGTAGTTTTGACACATATTCATCAATAATAAGGGCAATGGAGACTTCAGCTCACACTACAGAGGTTGCGCAACAAGTTATTAACAATTCATTACCTGTAAAATATTCCGAAAATTGATTTGGAGAGAATATGAATTAATTAAGAGATTGTGTAACGAGAATTCTGTCATCTGTCATTGTCTGTCGTCGAATCTACAATTAATTACAGAAATGTCGGTAACTCGAATATATATGTTGCCAACCTTTAGTTATCTTTTTTACGGCCTAGGCCGGAGAATGGTCAGTTTCCGGCCGATTTATAGTAATGCAAAATCAGTGTTTCTGGACGGAGCCGCAAAAAATAAAATTTTTACGGAGTATTGTATGGAAAATAAAATTTTTAGAAAATTATTTGCATTATTATTTTTTTTAATAAATTTTGGTCAATAGATGTTGTAAGAAGAGGATTTATCATATGATGCATAATAAACTTGAAAAAATGATTCTCCCATAACTTTTTTTTTGTCAAAAAAGGTATTTGATTGGAATTTTAGTTAAAGCTATCTTAAGAGTTTCTAAAAAAAAAACAATGGTATAGTTAGATTTTTAACAAAAAGTCACTAATAAAATTTTGCTATTTCCGAGCTGAAAAAATAATGAAAACATTTTTTATTTCTGAAATATTGTATGGAAGTAGACTTTTGGACTCATTATGCGTCAAAAAAAATGGTTTCATTTTAATGTGTAATACCTATAGATTCTACAAGGGTGCTGCCATTGTAAATGGGTCATATTGTATATAATTTTTTCGCCAATTTATACACAACTGTAAATACGGATTATACATATTTTGTATGCGTTGTCATTGTGACACATTTGTCAAATATGTAAAATGAACAATGTTTTCCCATTTCGTCTTTTCAGATTGGTTAAATTTGAAAGTACAAAGAGTTTGGCCTCCACGTCTTCCAGGAGTTTGGGCGGCGCCCTTTCGGACAACGGCGATCGAGATGCGGCCCTCCAAAACGTTCTCACTTTCATAGCTGAACAGCAGAAGTACGTTCACGGCATAGAGGGCGGTAATTCGAGGCCATGTTCCGTGAACGATGTGACCAAAGAATTCAACATAGAGGCGCCGCCCCAGGAGATAGATGAGCTGAAAATTTGCGAGTGCAACACCAGCGACGTGTACATTTCGAATAAATCAAATTCGGAACTGTATTCGAAGAATAACGAGGACGAGAATTACGTCACGTTAAAGCAACTATGCACGGAATTCAATTTGAACGAGCAGAACGCGATGAAAGATACCGACTTCAAGAAGGTGGAAAACTTAAAGGAGGACGTGCTTCAGACGGTGGCATACGCGGACGAAATCTGCATGGTGACGCCCATAGACCTGGAGAGTGAGAATTGTTCTAATATAAGTGAACACCCCGTAGATATATGTAGCAGTGTGAGTGTCGAATTGACCTCGACGGATTATCAAAGTAGCGTCTTAGATACGACAGGTGATCAAATCGACAATAGTAAAAAATGCATGGAGCTTAGTGATATTTCCTCTACTAGTGATTTAATAAAATCAAGTGATACAGTTTCTAGTGATTCCCCTAATAACGGTATGAGTGAGTCTTTAACTTCGAGCAATAGCACTCCGGATACTATCGTGTCGAAGATTCCCCGAAGAAAGTACATGCCTTCCAAGATACCCGTCAGTCCTGCCAAAACTAACACGCAAACCACGCCTACCACTACTACCACCATCATCAATAACAACCACAGTAACAACAACAATAACGATCAGGAGCACAATACATCGAAGTTACCAAAGAGCAAGATACCCCATAAGAATTCCAAGATTTCGCGACCTAAAGGGGCCAATCAGAAGCAGAAGGTGGTGCACGTCCAATCGCCCCAACCCCAACACGTCATTACAGCGGAAAGGACGCCGCCAGTGGCTTCTGGCGTTATAAGTAACATCATCGATGGTCCACCTCACAGAGCTGTCAGTTTTCACGAACGGGCCACTTCTAAGGATGTCATCGACGAATTGAATCGTATGATCAAGAATGGAGACGATACCGTCCAGGAAACTGCGGAAGCCGAAGGCCAAGTGAAGTTGGACGAGGCGTGCAGATCTACAGGGTGGGTCCATGTAGAGCAGGAGATTGATCTTACCGATCCTAAGGTAATTGGATGTATGTACCTATTATTATTTTATTTTGTTTAGCACGTAAACTTTCAATAACAATCTTACAACTTTGCATAATTCTTAATGACCACCTGAAATTCTTACTTTGCTTATATCTAATCGTTCAACAACGAAAACGGCTGCCAGCTTTATACTTTTCTTTGTTTTTCCATAAATACCCTGAACAGCTACTAAATACAATTTCCTTTATACCGTTAATGAGTAAACGCATTGTAAAAGGACGCAACCAATTACACAGTTTACAGTATGCAACATGTAGGTGGCGCACTAAGTCCCATTGAACTTGCCGCGCCACCTACATCTCAGATCTCGTAAACTGTGTATGGTTGCGTCTCTTTGCAATTCCGTTAACTTAACGTTTATGCAGTATCAACAAATTCAGAGAAATGAACACGGTTTTTGAATCAAACACTTATTTCCTAATGTTCAGCTATTCCTGGAACAAGTGTCCGTACTTCCATAAAAATCAGAATATTAGAAGGTACTCAATAAGAATCACAGGCAATATACCCAATAAATTTTTATGTTGAGCCTCATATGAGTAGTAACTATTACGGTGAAAACAGTGCAGGGCCCAAGACATAACCTTAAGGGACACCTAAGCTGACACCCGGACAGTTCAATTTAGAATGTCAAATATACCCATTTCCCTTATATGTTATACTAACAAATTGACGTCTATTACTTGAGAGAGAGACGTTCAAACTTTTTGTTTTATTGTACGTATCAAAAACATACATGTAATAAATAAAATCTGATAAAAAAACCACAGCCCGGAAATCACATGGCGGTCCAATTTCCAACGTACGTTCCAATACGTGCATTTATATCAACAGTACCTCTACATACAGCAATTAAAATCATTCTTTTTCGCAATAGACCGGTATCAAATCGTCCTCAAGCAGTAAATAAACTTTTAAAAGTTTCATGCAAAATCCGTGGAATCACGTGAGCGTCTAACATTTATCGTTAACATAACCGATCCTATAAGCACACCGTGGTCGCCTTCTAAGAATATGTAGCATTAGAATAAACAACATTTTTCAATTTAAGTGCTAAACATCCTAATTTGCGGTTGATGATTTTGCCACACAAAACACCGTACTAATTACTATCTTAAACACATCCGTATAGGCAAGAGCGAATCTTCTAGACGTCATGATGGCGTCCGTGTCTAGCGATTCTTCGCCAACTTCTTCATGCGGAGGCAGCGTCACCAGCGATTCTACAGAAGAACCGCCGGACTACGGCCAATTGCATCGAATCCACCGATTTCATCGGCAAAAGAAAGGTAAGCGATTGTAGACAGTAGAAAATGTAGAAATTAACATTAACCAATAGAAAATAGTAGTATAAAAAGCATTTATTTACCTTATTATCCGACCTGACGGACATTTGATTGGTGGTTGAAGCTACTAACTAACACACAGATTGATAATAAAAAATACTAACTTAACCACGCATGCTATCCTGTTTCCCGCCAGTTAGTGCAGTAGTAGAAAGTCCATTCGTTTGGTGATAATTAAATCCTTAATATTGTCAGTACGTTCAGCTAATGAACTTCTCAATCAATATTTACTCTAAATAACCAACTTAATAGTCGATTAAAGGTGTATGGGTAGTGTATAATTTTTTAAAATCACCACTTTTTTGGCTGTAATGGTTTCTCATTTTAAGTTGCATATTTTTATTGCTCATGTTTTATTTACTTCTTGATAGAAATCATTGTAGCTTGAATATTGTTTTGCAAGTTTTTTTCTCATACCTATTTTTACCATGGGAGTAGATATTATTATTTTGTATATTATATTCTACGCATAATCATAGAAGTTTCTTCTATCTATAATACTGAGATTGTTTACTAATGTATTCTCACTATGTCATAGTTATTGTTTTATATTGAAAAACATTGAACTTATAAGTATGTGATATGAAATATAAAAAAGTCTATCACCATTTACAATCAATTTTTGATAAGAATGTAAATTACCATAGTTATACCTATTACTTCCTGTTTCGTTCTCTTGTCGTATAATATGATTTTAATTAACCACAATTATGCTCATTACGAATATAAATGGGGCAACTTGTAAAAATACTTTAAAAGGAAATGAGGAAGTCTGTACAAAGTATAGTAGTGTAACATAAAAATGTTAAATCAGCTTCAGCAAATATAAATTTTAAACATTGTAAAAGCTATATTTCTCTCTACAGTCCCAGATCCCCGTTCAAAACATTAACTAGTAGGGTAAATGTACCAATAGTGGTCGCATTAATAGATTTAGCATCATTATAAAATTGTATTTTACAAATACACTCCGCAAAAAAATATGGAATCGTTCATTTTTTTTGGATTTTTCATGTCAAAATTATATGTTATACAATTAACTATTACACAAACATATTAAAAATAGATCAAACTGCAAAGGAAAAACTAAAGACCGCGACTTGTATGATACGATAAACATGACAAATGAAAAACTAACAACAACGCAAAGATTTAATTAACGAAAACTTGACATTCATCCCCACGATAACTTTTTTTTTTCGAAGATCGGTAAAAATCAGTTCAACCAAGCAGAATAAAGTACTTGTTAACTTTTTGCTAAAATTTCATAAATTTTTTCGAAAACAAACATGGACTCAAATGAGTACATGGGCACGTATGTATGGTTCCATTTTTAAGTGACTGCTGCTTCTAGCTTTTCTAGCGTTTTTGGTGGAACTTGTCTGTTTCGTAGTGCCCACCCAATATGGTCCCAGCTATGCTCTATCGAATTCATGTCCGGGCTTCTAGCTGGTCGCTTCAAAACCCTTATTGCACACTATTGCAACGATTTACTTTATATAGACAAGACATAATTTTTTTGCGAAGTGTATGTCTTTGTTAGGCAAACTAATTGATGATTCATTACGAGAGATTAATTGTAGATTGATGATATTAACAAAGCATAAGAACTGTGTCGACTAAAATTTAAAGCAACTACATTTTTTTCTAAGTCAATCTACCTCCACCTTTTTTACAAATTGCTGCCAGGTACTACTAAAAATAGCTTTCCTATTTGTAACATACTTTATTAATAAGAGAAAACCAAAAAATTAACAACATGCATTCCAAAAATCAATACAACGGTAATTGAAAATAGATAAATAAAGAAGATATCCGATCACTTCGTCTACACAATTTTATTAATTTAGGATAATTGTTTCGGAAATTCGTGGATTTTCTTTTTCCAATTAAAAATAAGATATAATATCTAAACATGCTAAACCTCTATTTACAAGCGTTTTTTTTCAACGCCTACTTCGACCTGCTAAAATAACAAGAACTCAAAGATATATGTAACTGCGAAGAAAACCTGTTTACCTCAATAAATCAATCAACACCGAATGGTACAGAGGGGAGCATGTTCCCAATTCAATAAATTGTTAGAATCTTTATTCATATACATGGTTTTGTAAGCGTCTAATTCTCTCCATAATTTTGAAGTAGTTCAATGTTCTTAAAGTTAAGTTTATGGCTGGTATCATTTATATGTAGTGCAACACTGAATGATTTAAGTCTATAAATCTGGTTTCGACTGCACGTTTTGTTTGTCCAATATGTTACAGTTCCCGCATCCAATTTTGTAAATTCCCTTTCGTTGACGTTCGATTTCTCAATGTGTTTCGCGATGCAAAACATATGTCCATATCATGCCCTTTAAAAATAACAATAAATCTTATATTATATTATAAATAATAAGTTATACAATTGTGTAGTGCGGAGTGGTGCACGATTCGCGTGTTTTTGCAAAGATATCATATTTCTCTTTCATCTCGACTTGATTCCAGCGCTTTGAATGGTTGACTGAAGTTTAGTTTAACGGCCATAATGCCCGTTGGCATCTCTAGTGACCTCACCTCTGATTTGAGGTCGTATAGAACTGCGAGGTGTCCTATAAGATCACCGTCTTTAAAATTGTGTCAACATTAGCCTAAATACACTGAAGAGCGCCATCTTCATACCTCCACCTGTAGATGCAGGGGTGTGATATTTAGTATCACCCTATAGCTGCTCTTGGACAAGTACGCATTGTCCTTGCAATTCCCAAGCAGGTCATTCTCTGTAGTTTTTGCAATTTAGCTTGTGCTGTTTTTTCTTTTAGTCTTGGCCACCATACCATGGAAACGTAAATGATAATAGGTTTTATAACCATCCTTAACACCTTAAGTCGCTCCACGGGCGCAGGCGTAATAATAACTCATGGCCGGCCGATGCCCCCTGTAATTGGCGAAAGCTGTTGGGAGATGTAAAGGCATGAATTATTATTATTATTATTATTATCATTATTATCCTATTTTTGGCTATACACCCCAAATTTTTCCAAAGAGCCTTTGGCAGAACCAATATGCCATTGTTGTCCTATGGGTGATTTCTTCTAATTGTTTGTTTCAATTCAGTCTCTGGTCCAGTATGACACCCAGATATTTAACTTTGTTGAAATATTCTAGTTGATCGCCTTTGGACTACTTAATCTTAAAGTAGTTTCTTCTGTTTAAATGGCACAACTGTAGCTTTGTTAGAGTTTAGGGGCCCTTCTACATGCGATTTGATAAAATTTTTATCGTACCTATCCCTAATTACAATGACCAGGTAAATTGCATAGCCCCGGACATTGTATTCTTCTTCGGGCAGTTTTCTGAGCAAGTCATCAATAACCAGAGACCATAACAGGGGCGATAAGACCCCTATAGATCAGTGAATTACTGCTCAGATGCCTTACGACTTTTCAGCATGGAGCATATCCATCTGATAGTGGAGGTCCTTTGTATTCCGTAGCCCTAGTGATTAATTCATAGGAAGTATGGTTAACGGCTCCCTCTATATCAATGGATACACACAGGGTCACCTCTTTCCACTTTAATCTTAACCAGATTACGTAGGGCCGTTTCAGTCTGTGATCTTCTCCATCGTCTTCAGCAGAAAAGATTAATGGGTCCTCCGAAGACCTGGGATAAAAACATTTGTGAGATATAGCTATGCGCATAGCTGGTCCTAAATAACTGTATCGGTTGGAGAGAATATAGCCAGCCAGAGTATACCAGCCCTTTCTGTTAATGTGCAAGGAATATATCATCCTCCCCAGGCGATTTTGTAGAGTCTGAATGAGTTAATTGCCCATTTTTACGAGTGAAGATAGTACCCCATAGACTTTTTTCCCAATCATGAGGACAAAAGGATTTCCCAATGGTACTAGTCTTCGGTATCTTTAAAAGGTATCCAGGCTTTCCTTTCCGTTTTCCGTAAATGCGTCATCCTGTTTCTTTACCTATGCCGTTTCAGTGGTCCTTCGAATTTTCTGGAGTAGTGCTGCCGGGACTAAGTCCTATATGAATTAGTAAATGCGCCAAAATCCAATGTCCTCATATAACCTCTGCTGGATTTTATTCCATATGTTGTGTTCACGCCTCCATGGCAAAATTATAAATTGTTAACTTTAATAAGTAGGTGTTTGTAATATGTTGTAATGTCTAAGCAAGTGACGTTTATTCACTACCAATTACACTCTCTTTTGATTCAGAATCTGAATAGTACTTCTCCTTTTCTGTGACTGTGAACCATATATTTATGCTATTGAAGCGCCATTTTGCAGAATTCAATTTTACAATTCTCTTTTACTTCTTACATGCGTTCCTTCTTTAAAAAGAAACATCGCATACATTAGTAAACAAACTCATTTTGTTGAGCTGAGCGAACTGTACAATTTTGGGGTTTAAGCGTCATCAACAACATCGACACCATGCACACCAATCACGGAGACAGCAGTCTGAACTATCGTTCTTGTAGCGAACGCGGCCAGGCCCGAATTGGCCGTGGTGAGGGTGACGATGCCGCCGCAACGGCCTTCCATCATCGGAAGACCGGACTTCTTTGTGCGGTACGGCGAGAAGGAACGGGAAGCGGTGGCCAGTTTCGATTTCCTGGACGAACTAAGCACTACGAGCAGTTCGCTGAATTGCTCCGTCGACGAAGGAGACGATGTCAGATACCTGAACGACGGAGAGGCGCTGCTATCTACCGAAGACACTCCCGTGGAACGCTTAACGTATAAGATAAATGTACAAAACGAAACTCTTAGATCGTAGTAGTGGTTAGACTCTGAAAATATATCGAATATCATATTATGTGTATATTGTGTAAATTTTTTCGCTGTTAATACAAGGTAAGAATCAAAATAAATGGGATGGAAATATTATTTCGAAGCGATAAGAATAGAATACAACGTCCAGATTGCACCAGATCAAATTCAATCAAAAGAAATATGATGATATTAAATGAATAAGTAAAGATTTTATTCCTTTGGTGATCTAATCTGCTTATTTTATTGCCAAATAAGCAAAGGTGCTATAATAATAAAGAATTATGTTCGTCCATAATATGTTATTAATACCAACACAATTGAAACTAAGATAAAATAAATAGAATTGTTTTACTGCAGTATTTTGTAAAAATTCGCCACATGCATAACATGTAGAGTATTTATTTTTATGCACTAATTTATTCTATGTATATTTTAAATTTTATATATCTATGATTTCGATTTTTATACATGGTGGGAAGAAAATAAACAAATTTAAGAAATTTGAGAAGTGGTCGCAGGTACCAAGCTAGATATTTTGAGCTCAGATATAAATCAAAAATGCATAATTTCTTTGGTAAATGTCAAAATTGCATAAAGCTAAACTATTTAGTGACGGGCAACTTCTTTGACACTTTTTTTTTGGCAATTAGATTCTAATTAATACTAAATGGGTACCAGTTATTTCAAATGGATTTATTGATATTTTTCTTCACCAGTTAATTCTGACAATTCATGAATAGATGCTGAATAATTTAACTAGACACACCAACAAATTCGAAGAAATACATATGAAATTTAATCATTTTCTCATAACTGATGAATTGAAAGGATAAGAAGGAATAAAGTATATGTGCATTTCTACATCTAAAAGAGTTATATTCAGATATGTTATTGAGTGTCTGGAGTCCACAGTATTTACTGATATATATTTCTTCACTTTATTTTCCGCAACTTCTCCTTTTGGCTTCTTACCATTTCAAAATTGTTAATGTTTTCCAGGTAATCTCATCATAAGAAATTAGGTTAAAGGATTTATTTTACGAAGGTAAAATAAAATAGTGAATATACAGAATTATTGAAGCGTTGAGTGGATAAAGGTGTTATGTCATAAAAATATAGTTTCGAGAAAAAGCAACGTAAAGTTATTTTTTTTTTTTTGGACATTAATACAAACAGATGAAGGCATACAAAAGAGCACTATAAATTTATTTTGGAAATAGCTTTTAATATCCAATGACTAATTTTCCTATAAAATGCTTTCTGAACAATATTATTTTGACATTTTGTGTACATAACAGCTGTATCAAAATTAGTTTTAAAACAAATTGGTGATATTTTCTGTTAAAGGTGCTGTACAAGTACATATATATAAAGAAATTCATTTAACTAATAAAATACTTTAATAATAGTATTTTCAAAGTCATTCTTTTTTTTGCTTCTAAATTCGTTTGTTTGTTTTGGCAAAATGTTTTCGTAAAACCAGCAATATCCTTCTTTAACAGATTTTATTTGATAAACTACCTTTTTTCCAATTCTATTCATAGTAGACATTTCTTGTTTTTTACATAACTGCGACCATCTGGAACCAATCTGTCCCATTCCTCCATCAATGCAACTATTACTTCTCTAGTTTAAAGAGCAAGAATTCTTTACTTAAGTCTTCTGTTTACCAAACCTGTTCAGTCGGGCTCAGATCTGGCGAACATGCTGGTCACTTCATTGCTGTTATACTCGCTCTATTCAAAAAAGCAATTGCACAGTGGGTGACTTGGACGAATCTTGTCCTGCATTAGGATGAAATCTCAAATACGTGGGGTAATAGATACCACGTGATCTGCACAATCAAGCTTC